>CM070654.1:17748408-18397158 GCA_036346575.1 Dendrocalamus sinicus
CGAGTAGTTCAGGAGTTTCGAGTTTTTTTTCTTAACTTACCCCAGTCCTTGCTCCTCTTACTCCAGCTGTCCACCTAACCTCCATGGCCCGGTCAACCCTCCTGCTCGTAACAGTCCCAAATGCAGCCCCCTACTCGGCGTGCAGAACTTTCTTGGCATTGCCGGCAGCGTGGCCGAGGCAGCCACTATCGTCACGCACGTCTGTTGGCAGATCCGGCTACACACCCCACCAAACCATCGGGCCAACGTGAACACGCGAGTACCAGATGGTGAGATGGTGGAAACAGGTTGCACCAGAGTGAACCTTGTTAGGATGATCTCCACTCAGGTCTGGCCCAACGGCCACCTGGGCCTTTGAGCTCGCGCCCTGATCGGGGGCGCCCAACCCTAATGGTTGGTGGGCCCCTGTCACACTGCGCTATAAATAAAGGTGGGGGCCGGCGGCTCTGAACACGAGGTTCGTCTGAGCCGTACTCCCCACCGACAAAAACCCTAACCCGATCTTGAGGGGAAGCGCAGCCAGTGACGGGAAGCGCCACTGCCACGCCGCTCCTGGACGGCGCCGCCACCGGACTTCACCGCCGACGTCTCCCGACTCCACCGACTCCATGGCGGACGCCTCTGCACCAGCAACCAAGACCACGGATGGTCGGTAACCCTAAAACCCCTCTCATTACTCTCTGTTGTTTTAGATCTAGACGCGTTACCCCTTGTTCATCCCGAATAGCAACCCTACCCCTAGCAGATCTACTTCTAGTGATCCTAAGATAGACACCAACAATGGTATCAGAGCCCCTAGACGTAGAACTGAGATAGGGGAAAAGAAAAGAAAGAAAAGAAAGGAAAGAAGAACCCTAACCCTAGAAAAGAAACCGGGTACTTACCGGAGCCGCCGTCGTCGTCGCTGGCGTGGGGGAGATCGGCCGAGCCTTGGGCTCGCCGGCGCTCCATGTTCTAGCCACCGTCGGCGCCGGGGTCAGATCCGAGCGTGCGCGCTCGGAAGGGCACCGACACGGAGCCGCTCGACGGCGGCGCTCCCTCGTGGGCGCGCGACGCCGGCGAGGGCCCCGCGGCGGCGCCGCTCCTTCTTCCTCTCGTGGCGTGGATGATATCGCCGCCGCCGTCGCTTCGCTCGCTCGGGTGCGGAGAGAGAGAGAGGAGTGGGTCGAATGGTTAGGGTTTTCGGGGGGCGTCCGCCGCGCGATTTTGTTCGGGCGATATCGCCGCTCAGCCGTCCGATGGCGATGAACGGCTGCGAGGGCGCCGAGCGCGTCGGGCCGCTTCGCCCAGCGGCGAGAGAAATCCCGCCCGTGCCCGTTTGTGGCGGCGCGCGGCGGCGCGACATCCGCGCGAGTGTGGCGCGTGAGGCGAGTGTGGGCGCGTGAAGGCGTAGGCGCGTGAAGGGCGCGTGCGGCGCGCGTGGGCGCGTGGCGAGCGCGAGAGGACGGCCGAGCGGGCGCGCGCGAGGCGCGGCGCGCGCAGCGCGTGGCGCGCGCCCGTGGGCCGCCGCGCGCGGCAGCTGCGCGCGGCCGCGCGCGGGCTAGGCCGCCGTGCGCCGTGGGCCGCGGTTGCGCAGGCCGGGCCAAATGGCCGGTTTGCACAGTAAATCAAGAAAAATTGATTTTATTTTTTCAGAAGCATTCTTTTGATGTTTTTTGTTAAGTTTGAGATCAAATTTCAGTACAATTTTGATCCAAAACCAGAATTTTTTTTTCGCTGCGAGCTAAAGTTTATTATCTTCTCATTAAATTCGAACCAACGGGAGAATTTAATTTTGAAGAGCAGAAATTTTAAGTTTTTCTCTAATTTTAATTGGAACCAACGGGAAAATTAAAATTAGAGGAATAGTTACATTTATTCACAGTTCATGTTTATAATTTTGCTATTTTCTGACCAAAGTTGATGATAGCAATATTATAAATTGATTTATTCATGAATTTATGCATTAATTCTATCTTCTGCCCAACGGTGATGTAGAATTAATGTACAAGATTTTTTTTTTCATGTTTTAATTTTGACCAACGTTAAATTAAAGCATGCAATTATTATATTATTATGTTTCCTCATTTTTTCTGATACTGTTTCAGGACTCAACCCAATGGCATACATCTCGCACATCCCGGCACTTGATGGGAACAATTATCGGGTCTGGCGAGAAAAGTATGATTTGGCACTTGCGCTGTCCGAGAATGACTTAGCCCTCACCTCTCCGTGTCCTACTGAGCCAGAGGACCCGGTGAGGGCAGAAAATGAGACTGATGCTGATTTCACTGCCCGAAAGCGTGATCATGCAGAAGTCAGAATGAAATATGATCTTGAGAAAAAGAAATGGGACATCTCGAATCGCAAGTGCCTAATGGTGGCTAAGGCCACCATTGCAGATCCAATAAGGGGATCCATCCCAGACTGTGACACTGCCACAGAGTATCTACAGAAAGTGAAGAATCAGTTTACTGGTTCTTCAAAAGCCACAGCAAGCACGCTGATTAAGAAACTAGTGAATAAGAGATAATCTAGTGGTGGAATAAGAGAGCACATATTAAAGATGAGCACAACGGCAGCTAAGCTAAATTCAATGGATATGGGGCTCAAGGATGAGTTTCTAATTCATTTGATTTTTGCTTCTCTGCCAAAAGAATTTGACACTTTTGTTGTTAATTACAACATGCAGCCCGACAAATGGGATATAGAAAAGCTCATTGCAATGTGTGTGCAAGAAGAGGAGAGGCTTAAAACCTCACAGGGTGACTTTGCAAACCTTGTGAAGAACAACAAAAGAAAGAACTTTAATGCCAAACCACAAGGGAAACCTCAGTGGGATAGTAGCTCCTCTTCTAAGTCACAGGGAAAGGTTCCCCAGTTTCATAAGCCCAACCAATTTACAGTAGACAAAGACACATGTAAATTTTGTAAGAAGAAGGCGGGCACTATCAGAGGGATTGCCCAGAGTTCCTGAAGCATCTGTTGAAGAATGGTAAGGATGTCATTACATTTATAGATGAATCCTTGTATTTAAGTTATGAAAAATCTACTTGGTGGATTGACTCAGGTGCAACTGTTCATGTTGCTAATTCATTACAGGGATTCCATACGAGGAGGACCCTACAAAGAGGAGAAAGAACAATTAAAGTTGCGAATGGAATTGAAGCCGAAGTCGAGGCCATTGGAGATCTCTCTTTAGAATTTCATGATGGTTTTGTACTTAGGCTTTCAGACGTTCTTTATGTACCCTCTTTGCGCAGAAACTTATTAAGTGTGTCGAAATTAGATGATGATGGTTATGATTGCCATTTTGGTGATGGCAAATGCAGACTTGTGTTTAATAATAAATGTGTTGGTCTTGCCTTCCGACAAGACAAGCTTTATTTATTATCACTTTCTGAGAATGTGAATCATGTGACCATTGAGAATGAGAATACCTCTTCGTCTATGAATGAAAGTAAAAAGCGGAAGATAAATCATGATGCATCGTCGAAATTATGGCATTGTCGTTTAGGCCATATTTCGAGGGGGGAATAGAACGATTGATTAAGAAAACACTTCTTCCGCCATTAGAATTTTCAGATTTAGAACAATGTATTGATTGCATAAAAGGAAAATATGTTAAGAAAATAAAGAAAGACGCCAAACGAAGCGCAGAAATTTAGAAATAATTCACACGATATATGTGGTCCATTTCTGTGAAAAGTGTGGATGGTTATGATTCATTTATAACATTCACAGATGACTATTCACGTTATGGCTATATTTATCCAATTAAAGAAAGAACGAAGCATTGGATAAATTTAAGATATTTAAGGTCAAGTAGAGAATCAGCACAATTTAAAAATTAAGATAGTAAGATCCGACCGTGGGGAGTACTACGGTCGGCATACCCGTATGGCCAAGTTCTGGACCTTTGCAAGGTTCTTACAGAAAATGGCATAGTTGCCCAAGACTTCTACACCGCGAACCTCGTGAGAATGGAGTGGCTGAAAGACGCAACCGTACCTTAATGGATATGGTGAGAAGTATGATAAGTTACTCCACGCTACCGATAAGTTTATGGATGGAGGCGTTAAAAACCGCCATTCATATTCTTAATCGAGTACCAAGTAAGTCGGTACCCAAAACACCGTATGAGTTATGGACAGGAAGAGAACCCTCACTTAACTATTTACGTGTGTGGGGTTGTCCTGCTGAGGCTAAAGTTTTTAACCCAAACATAGGGAAGCTAGATCCCAAGACAGTCAGCTGCCATTTTATTGGCTATCCAGAAAAATCGAAGGGTTATCGCTTCTATTGTCCTGACAGACATACGAAGTTTGTAGAAACAAGACATGCTGTCTTCTTGGAGGAAGAGATGATCAGGGGGAGCAGAGTAGCGCGAGAAATTAACCTAGAGGAAAAGCGGGTACATGTGCCCATTCCGATGGTTCAGGAACCATTTTTCACGCTACCTGTTGTTGCTACACCAACAGTGCCAGACACTGTAGTGACAGCACCTGTTGTTAGTTCTCCTGTGGAAACGATGAGTGAACATGAGGAACCTGTCCTTCAGGATCCCATAGAACCCATTGTAACCCAAGAGGAAGAGCAACAACAGCCTCACACAGAACAAGCATCGAATAGCGAGGACTCGAAGGTCTCAAAGAATCGAAGATCAGCTATCCCTAATGATTACGAAGTCTATGAAACTGAGGATTTTCAAATGGAGGGTGATCCCACCTCTTTTGAAGAAGCCATGAGAAGCGCTCATTCATCCAAGTGGCTTGAAGCTATGTAGGATGAAATGAAGTCAATGAGCACCAACGGTGTTTGGGACTTAGAAACTATTCCTAAAGGAGCCAAGACAGTAGGCTGTAAATGGGTCTACAAAACAAAACATGACTTTAGAGGGAATATAGAAAGATTTAAAGCACGACTTGTGGCAAAGGGCTTTACGCAAAGAGAAGGCATAGATTACAATGAGACATTTTCTCCAGTCTCGTGTAAAGATTCTTTTAGAATAATAATGGCGCTTGTAGCTCATTATGATTTAGAATTGCATCAGATGGATGTAAAGACGGCGTTCCTAAATGGGGATTTGGAGGAAAATATTTACATGGCACAACCGAAAGGTTTTGTTGTGGAAGGAAAAGAACGTATGGGATGCCGCCTGAAGAAATCCATTTACGAATTAAAACAAGCATCAAGGCAGTGGTACTTGAAGTTTGATAGTACAATAAGAAGTTTTGGGTTCAAGGAGAATGTAGAGGACAATTGCGTGTATGCAAAGTTTAAGAATGGGAAATACATTTTCCTAATCCTCAGATGTGGATGACATCCTACTTGCTAGTAGTGATGTTAACCTATTACAAGAGACCAAGAAGTTCTTGTCCTCGAATTTTGATATGAAGGATCTTGGTGAAGCTTCGTTCGTTCGGGAATAGAAATTCACCGAGATAGAACTAAGGGGTTTTAGGTTTATCTCAAAAGGCATACTTAGAAAAGGTTCTAAAGAAATATAGTATGCAAAATTGTAAGCCTTCACCGCTCCTATAGTCAAGGGCTATGTGTATGGGGAATTTCAATGCCCCAGAACCAATATGAGATCGATCAAATGAAAGCGGTTCCATATGCTTCACTGTCGGAAGCTTGCAAGATGCTCAAGTGTGTACGCATACGACTTAGCGTTTGTTACCGGTTATTTGGCGATTCCGAGCAATCTGGAATAGAACATTGAAATTAGTAAAGAAAGTCTTGCGTTATTTGCAAGGAACAAAAGGCCTCATGATGACATACTGAAGATCGATTCACTCCATATAGTGGGGTATACTGATTCGATTATGCGGAGATGATAGAAAGTCGACATCCGGATATGTATTCACTCGCAGAGGAGCTATATCGTGAAAAGCTCAAAACAAACCGTCACTACATCATCCACAATGTATGCCGAGTTTGTAGCATGTTATGAGGCCACGGGCGGTGAATTGGCTAAAGAAATTCATACCCGGTTGAAAGTGGTAGATGACATACATAAGCCACTAAAGTTATATCTGCGATAATGAACCAAAGAAGATGTTATGCTCACAACAATAAGTCAAGTGGTGCTGCCAAACACATTGACATAAAGTATTATGTTGTGAAAGATAAAGTCCGGATCATATAATCGGTCTTGAGCATATATGGACAGAAAAGATGCTCGCGGATCCGCTCACAAAGGCTTACGCCCAATGTGTTCAGAGAACACTTAGCCGGCATGGGTTTACGGAAAGCCTATGATTCTGGACAATAAGGGCCCAGCTTGAGAGTACATTTCAAAAGAGAAGTGCATTGTGGTCGTTCAATCTAATGGCATAAGACCGTGATGATGAGGCACGCTCTATGCACTGATCTGTGATGGAATGAGAAAAGCAATGAGTGACAAGTATAGAGTTAAAGTATAAGATGAGATCAAGGGGGAGAATGTTAGGATGATCTCCACCCAGGTCTGGCCCAACGGCCACCTGGGCCTTTGAGCTCGCGCCCTGATCGAGGGCGCCCAACCCTAATGGTTGGTGGGCCCCTGTCACACTGCGCTATAAATAAAGGTGGGGCCGCGCTCAACACGAGGTTCGCTCGAGCCGCACTCCCACCGACAAAAACCCTAACCCGATCTCGAGGAAGCGCAGCCGATGACGGAAGCGCCATCGCCACGCCGCTCTGGGCGGCGCCGCCACCGGACTTCACCGCGACGCGTCTCCGACTCCACCGACTCCATGGCGGACGCCTCGCACCAGCAACCAAGACCACGGATGGTCGGTAACCCTAAAACCCCTCTCATTACTCTCTGTTGTTTTAGATCTAGACGCGTTACCCCTTGTTCATCCCAAATAGCAACCCTACCCCTAGCAGATCTACTTCTAGTGATCCTAAGATAGACACCAACAAACCTTGCACCTGGAGTCACTGGTGATTGATGGCGACTCGGTGCACAGGGCGTGGTTGCGGAATTCCCCGCCGAGCTGTCGGCCGGGCAGGCCACATTGGCCGACAAGCACAAGAACTCCACACGCAAGCCAGCCAACGCGTGGAAGGGAAACTGGCGCGCAAAGCCGACCCCGTCTACTGTTGGCAACTCTTGGTTCCTTTTACCACGGATAAAGATAAACTTAGGGTCTATTTGGGACTGCTTTGTTCCAGTTTTTCCAGCTCTACTCCACCAACTCCATCATAGAGCAGCTCCACTGTGGAGTTCCTAGAGCAGGCGGTCCTGTTTAGCACGCAGCTAGCTCCAGCTCCAGGAATGTGAGGTTTCCCTGAGAAAGGTCCAATGTGCCTCTGAATGATATTTGATGTATGTTTTGATGTCTGCGGAGCATATATAACTGAATTTTTTTTGTTGCCAATTGAAATATGATGTAAAATATTATACTCGCAATTAATTTATTCGAGAAAACCAAAAAACAAATATTTTGGTCAAATAATTCCATCCTTTTATCCCATAAATTGCAACGTGCATGATAGATAATTAACAAAGTCCATCATTCGAATACAAATAATTGTCCATAGATAACTAGAGAGTACATAATTAACAAAGTCCATCATGCTCTACGGTCATCTCTTATCCTCCTATGAACAGTTGGAAAGTTGGGGTTCTTCGGTCTAATAAAATTTTTAGCCATGGCCATCAAAGAATTTAGGACCTCATGTGCAAGCAGACATGGAGTTCAGGTCCTCTAGTGCAGATGTGATGTTAAATTCACATTCAGAAACAGGCAACAAAAATCTCTGCGCTTCAGTGGATCTTGGCATAGCCAACTTCTTGTGTCGTGAACGGCAAACACCTAGAAGTTGTTGTATCTGAAACATAAGAGAAAGACTATGAGGTACACAGAAATCATAAGAAATTATACAAAACAAAGCAATTATCAGAGCAGATCAGTGAGTGATGTGAGACCGTGAGCCAATTGAAAATACAGCAACACAATTATCTATCCAAACATCAAGCTTTACAAAATTTTAACATTTCCAAGGCACCATGGCGGGGTCCGGGGGCAGCGCGTACTCGACGCTGGAGTGGGTGGAAAGAGCTCAGTGGGGAGCGCGTCGGGGGCGAGGCGGCGACGAAAGGGGTTGAGGGCGGCACCGCAGAAGGGGCGGGACCATCGTGCGGATGCGTGGTGCGCGCGGGAGAAGGGGTTGAGGCCGGCGGCGCAGCGGAGGCGCGAGTAGGGGAGGAGCGGGAGGAGGTCGGGCGTCGTGGGGTGGAGCGGCGTGCAAAGGACGGCGGCGGAGGAGGGTGTCGGGGGCGAGGCGGCGACGGAAGGGGTTGAGGGTGGCACCGCAGAAGGGGCGGGACCATCGTGCGGATGCGTGGTGCGCGCGGGAGAAGGGGTTGAGGGCGGCGGCGCAGCGAAGGCGCGGGTAGGGGAGGAGCGGGAGGAGGTCGGGCGCCGTGGGGTGGGGAGGAGAGGAGCGGCACGGGTCTCCGCTCTGGGTGGGGAGGAGAGGAGCGCGCGGGTGGGTGGGGAGGACAGGAGCCGCGCGGTGGGTGGGGAGGAGAGGAAAAGAAACGAATCGGTACGGAGGAAAAGTAATGGCAATGGTGGGTAATTTTCTTCTAACTCCATGAAAAGATACAAAACTTCAGTTTCTGGAGTACTCCTTGAGGAGCTCCAGAAAAAACGTGGAGTAGGCCTTCAACTCCAACTTTTTCTTGGAGCAGAGTTCTTGGAGTTGGACCCATTTGGCTAGACAAGTTTGGAGCAGAGTTGAAAAAACTGGAGCAGAGCAGTCCCAAACAGGCCCTTAACAACACCTACTTACCACTCGTTCTCCAAAACAGCCTCCCTTTAAAATTTCACAACGCCCCTTTTTCCTGTATTTGTTTTTCCTTAATTATGTACAAGCCCTTAAGAATTAATTTTGGAGTATTATTTGAATTTCAGCGATAAATTTATACAGTTAGCGATGCAAGTGAAAGTCTTGTATAAAATTTTTAGCTCATTCGGATAACAAATGCTCATTTGTATGTTTGGCGGAGATGTGCGGCAGAGGGAAAAGCACATGTCTGCCTTCCACAATTTCTGTTACACAGTACCTATCGAATTCCAATGACGAATTTCTATGGCACGTTAGCGGTCCAAGTAAAAAAGTTTTGTGTATAATTTTTAGCTTATTCGGACAACAAATGGTCACTTGTATAGTTGGCGGAGACGAACGGCGTAGGGAAAATCATGCTTCCTGTCCTCCACGATTTTTGTTGCGCATTCGTATTGAATTAAGTGACGAATTTTTATGGCACATTAGCAGTGCAAGCGAAAGTCTTATGTAAAATTTTTAGTTCATTCAAACAACAAAGACTCACTTTTATGATTGGTGAAGACAAATGGTGTAGGGAAAAGTGCGTATCCTACCTTCCATGATTTTTGTTGCGTGGTAGTATTGCATTCCAGTGGCGAATTTCTATTGCACATTAGCAGTGCAAGTGAAATTCTTGTGTAAAATTTTAGCTCATTCAGATAACAAAGACTCGCTTGTGTGGTTGGCGGAGATGAACAACGCCCCTTTAGATAACTTCTACAGATTTTTTGCAAATTAGTATACATCGTAAATTCAGCGATCCATAATTTGCAAGCGTAACTAATTTTGTACTGCAATTGCATGTCAAACTATATACTCAAACCTCAACCGGTATAATTTTATCAATTAGTATATGTCTTAAACCTTAAATGGAAAGCCTAATAGTACGTCTTTAACCTTAAGTGGGATTAAGAATTGATCCACATGTACTGATAAAAATATAATTAATCCTCATGCACATGTAAGTGCAAGAACGAATTATATTAAAAACTTTGTTGATCTCTCTCTCTCTCTCTCTCTCTCTCTCTCTCTCCCTTCGTTTTTTTTTCTAGCAATCACGAATTTTAGAGCAGATTAAGGCACGTATTTGTGGTATCTGAAGCATGTACATCAGGTCGAACGGATATTTTGTACAGCTTGCAAAATACTAAATGCATCGTTTCATTCAAAAGAACTTATAAAAATAACAATGCACTAATGAGCATGAGGAACTAAATTTATAAAAAGTACAGATATGTAGTCCAACCAATCTAATACTTGCACGTTGATTTTTTATTCCTCCTAATCCTGAATCATTTTGCTCCTCCTAATCCTTGATTTTTTTATTCCTCCTAATCCTAGATTCAGTTGGCTTTTGAATTTCTTTGTTGTCCGATTCTTTATCAACACCGGCGTGCTTGAGAGTTGCTCTCCGCCTTCTCTTGGGCCTTGATTCATTCTCTTTCTCAGTACCTTCGTATTTTTATTCTTCATCATCAAGTTTGTTGTGTATTTTTTTTATCAATACCGGCACACTGGTGAGTTGTTCGCTTTCTCTTGGGCCTTGCATCATTTATTTTCTCAGTACCTTCATTTTCTAATTCTTCGTCAACAAAATTTAAAACATGTCTTGTGCTCCTTGCTCCAGTCCTTTTAGTCTTCAATTGCTTTTCATCATCACTAGATATTATATTGCAATAAGTTGCTCCATGACTTACCCTTTTTAGTGAGCTCACCATCATCCTTAGGCTCTTTGAGTTTTGGTAGCTTACACTGAGGCTTCTACATAAACATATCAAAAACTAACACATTAGTTATTTATTGAAATAATTAGAACAAGATGTAACTACTGTTCAACTTTTAGAGATAAAATCCTCAACTGATATTGTACATTTACACATCATGCCTCAATAATCATTTTGCTATGGTTCCTTTTCTAACTGTAATGCTGCTGCATGGCTAATCTTTCTGACTTTCTCAATTAACCACACAAACAAATCTACTGATTGCACTGCTTAAAAAATTGCATCTTGCAAGTAGGAGCAAACCATCCAAATTAACACCTAACCGACTAGAGTGCTTGAAATATACATCTATAAGCATGATATGAACTATGAAGAAAGAAGAAACTAAAGGTGCCACTGCTACAAAAAGAGTCATCACAGACGGTTCAAAATTGTTATCACGGGCGGTTTTTTGAACCGTCTGAATTTATGCGTTAGTGATAATTAGAGGTTATCACAGACGGTTTGTGAGCCGTCTGTGATAAGTACATCACAGACAGTTTATAACTAGAACCGACTGTGAAGAACACAATCATGGACAGATCAAACTACCAACCGTCTGTGATACTTCCCCATCACAGACGGTTTCTGGTTCGAGCCATCTATGATAATTCTTCATAGGCAGCTTATACCACAAAACCGTCTATGATACTTCATTTTATACCTAAATTTTTTTCTATTTTTGGCTAACTTCAGGAAATATTAACGATATCATTTGAAAATAAGCAAATATAGCAACAAATATAACAACATATTCTATTTCCATTAATATTAGAATCCACCATTACAACATCATAAGATATCGAGTAGGTTACTCATAGCACTGTATACACAAGAGGACACTTACAATTTTACAAAGATAAACTTCACAGCTATAAATTCAGAAAAATGCTTACACTATAAGAAACTTCAGGCTAATTTAAACTAGACTTACACATCCTTCATTAAACTACAATCTAAAATAAGTGGTGCGGGAAAATTTTCAAGTAACAGAAACAGAAAGGCAACGAACACCATTGTCAGCTTCTATGACAAAATCAACAGTTTCTATGCTGGCGACTTAGAATAGTGCAGATTTGCCATTGTCTTTTTTCTTTCCATCTTGCTTCAAGCGAAATTTCAGTCGCCCTTGCCGAACTCCTTCCCACCCTTGCCGCGCATAAATAAGTTGGAGTAGTACTGGTGGTATTAGTTCTTCGAGTAGGGAGAGGGGGTTAATAAGGGGTGAGAGGTGGGGAGGAGAATGGTGCCTGCCGTTCGATGCGGAGAGAATGGACGGGTAAGATCGGGATCCTGGGGGCTATGCCGCGGATCGGTGACGTGGTGGGACATCACAGACAGTTCGGACTACAAACCGTCTATGATAAAGACATCACAGACGATTCATAACAAAAACCATCTATAATAACAGGAGATATCACAGACGGTTCATAACAAAAACAGTCGATGATAATGACGTCACAAAGATAATATATCGGTACAATATAAATAGCTAGTCTCAAAAGATAAAATAGCAAAATGTTATATGGCTTATATATACTCGATTGACTGGTTTCGCCGAGATCTACAACTTTGCAGTTGAGGCGAAACCCAAATTCCAAAGGAAATATCAAAAATTTTAGCAAAAACACAAACTGAAAACTTAAAACACAAATTTAGGGCTAAAGATGGCCGATTTTGAGGGTCTTAAAGGGCAACTAGCACAAGCAGGTCAGTTTTTTTAATCGAGCTCGTCGTTAGCTTTCCAACGAGTACAAGAACGTTGAAAACGGACACCGTATATAAAAGTTATGCCCGTTTTACTAAAGGTGTCTCAAAACTGAATCCTACTGAGACTCAGGCGGAAGATTATGAAATTTTGGGGGATTACGAGGCGAGAAACATATCACAGACGGTTTTTAATACAAGCCGTCTATGATAACTTCATTATCACAGACAGTTTTTTATTTAAACCGTCTGTGAAGTATCACAGACAATTTAAATAAAAAACCATTTGTGATGTCTGCCATTATCATAGATAGTTCTTATCAAAACCGTCTGTGATAATTCACAGATAATTTTGATAAGAACCGTCTGTGATGTCTTGTATTATCACAGATGATTCGTATAAATAACCGTCTACAAAAATACCACAGACGGTTATTCGTATAAACCGTCTATGATATTTACAGCACAGACGATTACTAAGAATCGTCTATGATGTAAGCGTCCAGTTTAACCTCTTTTATAGTAGTGTGCATTAATATATGTCCTATGCTTTATATACATAACTTAACATAACAGTAAACATCTAATTGCTCTAAAAAAAGCAAAGTTTAATGCATAATGCATGACTTACACATTCAATATTTGTGGACAGTGATGTCTCATCTTCCTCGGTGGATTTAACATCATCATGCATCATCTTATGTTGTATAAGAGTGCTTTCAAAATTATCATCCTTGTGCCCATTCTTGGACGGCCTGTCCAAACATTACTGCAGAAAAATAACAAACCAATAGATAGAAGTTTAAAAAAAATTAAATACATGTTTTTAGATTCATATGTAAGTTTAGTTATTTCTTGTAGTGTTTTCCTACTATAGAGCATTTGTTCTCCGATTGTTCCTTTCAAGTGGGCTTCAAGTTGTCTCTCCTTAATAATATTTTCTTGAGAAGAATACCTACTCATATGTACACAAATAATCACATTAAGTAACATGTGTATGACAGCAAAAGAAGGTTCATATACTATCATAATAAAAACTGTACCTCTTTTGAAGTTTTGTTGTTTTAGGCATATCCAAGTCAATATAAACCATGGTTGCACCTGTGGAAGACAGCAAATATTCTATGTACAGATAATCTTATTTTTTGTTCATAATAAAACATGTTCGATGAGAATGAGATGATTTTAAATAAGAACTATACATTTGAATTTCCGTATGGTTGTGGATGTTACTATAACGTACATATCACCAAGAATCTTCATCAATTAATTTAACCTTCACACCTCAGAACCTGATATTAACTCTTGCATCCCTGCATATGCCAAGAGTTTAAAATATTTGCAGACAAAACTTGTACAAAATGTTTTTTGGAACTTAATCTGTAGCACAGTATCACGAATTTTGCTAATCCCACGACTTGTTTGCGTTTCTTTGTCTGCCCTATGTAAGTTGCAAATCCAACAACGTCTGCCAAATGAAGTATTGTTAATATGCATTTAAAAAACTTTGGTAGCAATAAATCATGATGCTAATTAATATCACACAAGATAAGTACGTTTTGTTGCCGTTTCTCTTGCAGAGAACCTGAATACTAGAAAATCTGAAGCTTTCTTCTGCTCTTGCTATATTTTCTGGACTTTTGATCTCTTGAATTTTGGTCGTGTGTAAGAAGTTGACTACTTTTTTTCACTTTCGATTGGACGATATTCTGCTGCTGATAAAACCTTGAAGTTTGTTATCATGTAGATAGATCCTTCTTTGATCAATGGTCTGAACTTATTTACTTGAAATTTCTTGATAGAACCATGTATCATGGTGCCCTGCAGTGAGAAGACATATGTACCTACTGGACCCACAATAACCTATGAATGAGAAGAAGAATCTTTACAATTACTAACCTCTTCATCAAGAAGTATCATGTCGAGGCTAATAAGTTCATTGCTGCTGAGGTTTATGGCATCCATAGTCTAATTACTCTGACCTTTACTTTCCAGCTCTCCTTCTGATGGTTAATCGCATCAAGCATGTCACATGCCATTGCTTTATTTCTTTTTAATAAGAAAGAATGGGAAAACAAAACTTCAAAGTTTATTTTTAAAGTCAACAATGCCAAATAAAATATTTGATTGAAAAAAAATCTAGATAAAATTGCTCGAACCAAAGTCAATGCGTATTGGGAGATGGAACTTTGGCAATCTGGAGACAACGGAAGACCACCGATGGTCTTGGCAATCAAAGGGAGGAGCCTTTCTTGTGTGCAGGATGGCAAGATCAAGCGAAGGCATTTGCTGCATCTATTGCACCACAGCTAATTAGTATCTTCTTTTGTTCTCCCTAAAGTCCACAGACTGAAACCAAAGTTTGACAGGGTTTATGCAATTCCTAAAAGACATAATGGTAGTTCGTATTAATTGAAACGACCCTAATTTAGCATAGGTTGAGTCGGACTACTGACTTAATCGCACTGGCTAGAGAGCGGTGTTTGTCGAGCCACGGTGGTGGCAAAAACCTTAATATATTATATTTGGTGAGAGTGTTTCAGTCCGATCATCCGATAAGAATGATAACTTTGATATTGAGGCTACTTAACCAAAACGACCAAATCTGTCCTGCAATCACTACATCACACCCTAGTCGTTATCAACCGTACCAAAAATACGGTTGACCTGATTACGAAAATCAATTCCTGCAAGCAATCAAGACACAAGCAAGAACAAGGATAAAAGAACAATATGAAAATTGCAAATAGGATTGAAATACTCAATATGGTGGGATTCTGAAGCGATATTTATGATTGGTCTAGTCGATACAAGCCAATACATGAAGTTGCAATGTAGCTAACTTTTAACTAAACGAAATCCAAGAAAACTAGAGAGATGCGGCCTCCTTAAATAGGGGAGGGGAAGCTGCACATAACTAAGAAATAAGAGGGTGGTACTATTCATAATACTGTTCACATGAACAGTATAATCATGAATAGTATGGGCCAAGAGGGGATGTCTTTCCCTTGGATCCAAGCATTGCAGGGCCTAATTTGGCCCAAACAAGTGATATAGTACCTTTTTTGAGTGATTGCGGTGCACACATAAGGAATTTAGAGGTGAGGCTAGATCCATTGAAAAGAGAACGAGATAGGTTTTCCATCAACTACTCGTGTACCTCAAACGGACTCCATATGTGAAAGTTATGCACATTTGAAATCGATATTGTCTCTGGAGGCCGAATTGGATTCTAGAACGTGTCCAGTTTGAACTCTTGTTTAATACGTGGAGTAGCAGTGGTATCCAGAGGGTTGATGTCCTCATCATCATCCACTTCTTGCATTTGAGTCGTCCTCAACTCAAGCTCATCGTCCAGCTTCATGAAAAGCTTGAAAACTTGTAGCAACGCATGCTCATCTTTCTGCAAAATGTTAGCAATAGCAGATAGCAAGTAAATAGAGAACACTTTGCAAATTAAAGGTGAGTGTGCATGCATCAAATCACACAAAGATACATTTTCTCATAGTATTCAGGGTGCAACTCAATTTGTAAGTATAAGTGAAGTATATAGTAGAGTTATTTATACGCAAGAATTATTCTTCAAAATAGCAAGGTTCAATTCATTTATGTGATCAGAAGTTTTTGCATATTTGATATACCAGAAATTGATTGTCTACACCACAATCTTCAATTAATTTAAAACAGTAGGTGTAGGTGCTAGAAAGAGAATTTAGAGATGAAATTTCAGAAATTTTCTCCATAACACATTCCAAACTAACAAGTTCATTAAGCATGATATAGTACAATGCTTCAGTAGGGGATATTCTATCAAATACTTCCTTATGTGTAATTAATTCGACATGTGCAAAATTATGAGAATTCATATCGGCACATAGTTCAATCAAGTCAACACAAGGAATATCAAAAGATTGCACTACAACAGATATATACTCACAAGGTGCTCTATGTCTTGTTGTAGGACCAAATCAGTACCTTGTCATTATCATCATCATCAGATACTGTAGGTACTTCAAACTTCTACTCTAATAACATAAGATGCACTAGATCATCCTTCATCTCTTCAAGCGTCTCGGCGGTATTTGTAGATGGAGTAGGAGCCAAAACAATGTCATCATTTTTAGTCTCCTTAGGTTGCACCTCGCTTGTGACTGTGGGTGATGGAGGTACAAAACGACGTCACAATTTCTTCTTCATCTCCTCTCATGTGTACATGTAGTAGTACTCGAGGTTCGACCACCAATGTTGAATATCACCAATCAATGTCGTCCTTGCCATGCTCATCTTCTCATAAGGATCAAGGTCATGTCTTTCAAACTAGCTATCCAACATAGTAATCCACATGAAGTAGTCCGACAATATACTCTTAGTGGTGAGTGGCAAGATTTATATAGGTAGTTGTTTCCCTTTGAGTTCAAATTTGCCTGCGATGTCATCGTAATCTACCAACTTCCACCACTCTGTCATTGTTAGTAGAAAACAATGAGCCAAATCATATGTATATGTTCTTGTCAACTACTAAGAGGTGGAGTTTATCAAGTCACAAACGCTCAAGCTCTCACCAAGCTCTTGCAAGTTCTTACCAATGCAAACAGGTGCTGCAATCAAGGTCTGGTTCATGATAAAACTTGACGCAAGTGATGAGTAAAGCGATTGCAAGGGCCGGTTCGACGTGATCTGCTCAGTTAGTAGAAAGTGTAGCTTAGAAGGCTAGATATGTAGCAATGGAGAATAATCAGTTAATTTTAGAAATTACACAAAATTAAATTATAGTTTATATCTAGCTCTTAGCCTATGTTGCTGATCAAGCAAAGATGGATGAAAGCTAAAACAAGTGTATAACAAAGTATAGGAGTGGTAGATACAAGATAATTCAATTGAATTCATTGTTGAGTGAAAAGCATAAGTATTGACCCAAATATGATAATTGTAGATTTATGTCCACTGGACAGGCATTGGTATTTTGGCCGCAACTTTTTTCAATTGCCTCTTTTTCAATTATTATTTTTTTTGTTTCTTGACAGCTTTTTCTATAATTTTTGCTTTCGGGGCCAACTTCTGAAAACTGACATAAAAATTCGTACAAAAATCACAATTGCTGACTATTGCATATTCAAACTAGAAATTTAGGTCAACTTTCATTGCAGATATCTTTTAACTCCCTGACTAGAATGAAGCAAAATTTTACTGGCAGATGTACAATGAAGTTATGAATCAGTGGTTTCACTCAAAAAGGATAATGGAAACAAAAGTTAAGGCTTTTTTTGTGGCAGCAGTAGAAAAGAGTTTTGTGGCCAAAAATAGGAAATTAGGGTTTGATGTGTTCTAGATGATTTTGGACGTGGATTTTTTTTGGAGTTTATAGAATCAAGGATATGACCAGCAACTAAACAAAGCTAAAACATAAATTTAGCCAACCAAAACTAATAGATTGAAAAGTACAATGGTGTTTGGACAGCGAAAATTAACTCTTTTTTAGGGTAATTTTTCTGGACTATGGAAAATAAAAAAAACCAATCTACTAACTAGGGATACAAAAAATCCTATCGGTCAATTTTAGCTCTGATACCACCTGATGTGGGTGTTATGGCCTGATTTTCTTATGAGAATGATAACTTCGATTGATTGAATGACGTTGATGATGAGGCTACTTGATCGAAACAACCAAATCTGTCCAATAATCGCTACACCATACTTTAGTCGTTGTTAACCATGCCAACAACACGGTTGACCTGATCATGAAGATCAATTCCTACAAGCAATCAAGAACAAGCAAGAGCAAGGATAAAAGAGCAATATGAAAATTGCAAATTGGATTGAAAAACTCAATACAGTGGGATCCCAAAGTTGTATTCAGAATTGATCTAGTTGACACAAGCTAATATATGAAGTTGCAATATAGCTAACTTTTAACTAAACGAAATCTAAGAAAACTAGAAGGTTACGACCCCCTTAAATAGGGGAGGGGAACCACATATAACTAAGAAATAAGAGGGTAGTACTATTTATGATACTGTTCACGTGAACAATATGGTCATGAAAGTATGAGCCAAGAGGGGGTGTCTTCCCCTTGGGTCCAAGCATTACAAGACCCAATTTGGCTAAAACAGGTGACGCAACACCATTTTTTGGTGATTACGGTGCACACAGAAGGAATTTGGAGGTGAGGTCAGATCCGTTGGAAAGAGAACAAGATAAGCTTTCCATCAAATACTTGTGGAACTTAAACGGACTCCACGTGTGAAAGTTATGCATATTTGAAATCGATGCTGTCTCTGAAGACCGAATTAGATTCCAGAACATGTCCAGTTTAAACTCTTGTTTGGTACGTATAGCAGCAGTCGTATCCGAAGTGTTGATGTCCTCATCAACATTGTAGTGTCGTTCAAGTAGTCAGTAATTCGTTAGTCGATTGTTCATACAATTGTACGCTCGTTAATTCGTGCTAACTGCTTATTACCCTCGAAGCTTGAAAGACATTTAAAAGACCTTTCTTTCCTTCAGCACCAATTGCGTTGCATTTGCATCGCATCAGGTTTGTGCAAATCCATCCATGTTCGAATTCGCATTCACATCCAACTATGTGACATGCCATGACTCGCTTGGTATTCTATTGGTATTCCAGTCCGTTTCCTTTGCCATCTTCGGTTCTTCCACCGGACCTGAAGACAAATCAGACGAGAAAACGACCGAACCGCGTGCTGTTCGGCAGTGCACGGCAGAGCAAACCAGGCCCCCCAAAACCGCGTGCGCTCGCAACTTGCAGAGAGAGGGCAACGGAACGGAACGCAAGCCCCACAATTTACACAAAAGCCCCTCGCCCGCCGCCTATTTGTATTTCCCCTCCGCTCGCGCGTCCTCCTCTCCTCTTCCCTTCCCTGCTCTCCTCTCCTTCGCCCACGCGGCGGCGGCTCCCCCGAAGGAAACCTCCAAACCCTCGCCGCCGCCGAATCGGGAGGGGGAAGCAGCCGCATGGAGGGCGTCAGCGGCGCGGGGGTGGAGGACGAGAGGAAGCCGCTGTCGGAGGTGGTGAGCGACTGCGTGCAGCGCTGGTTCCAGGACGCGCTCAAGGAGGCGCGGCGCGGCGATACCGCCATGCAGGTGCTCGTCGCGCAGATGTACCACTCCGGCTACGGCATCCCCAAGAACGAACACAAGGTATCTCTTCTCTTACACAGCGCGGGCGCCCTCTCTCCCTCTCCGCCGCCTCGCGCGCGGAAGCATTCTTGATTTGTTGTAGTGTAGTCGGGGGGTTTGATCTGCTGGTTACGCGTGCGCACAAGAGGAGAGGACTGAGCTCTCCCCGTCAAAACGATCTCTAGATCATGGGGCTTTTGGGCGGATTGTACTTGGTTTGCTGTTTTGCTGGATTGAATCGAGAGATTCAAGGGCACGCGGGCAGGGTGAAACAGGATGTGATTCCTTTCCTGAGCAACATTGTTACTTCATTAGTGTGTGGTTACTGAATTTCTTAGATTTTTAGAGGTTTAATCAGTTTGGACACGAAGAAGGTGGGGGCCCGATTAGTTTCTTGTAGAGAGAAGGCAAGAGGGCCCTGCTTCCTATGCGAGTGCTGGGGATGTTGTGTCCATGCCTCGATGGTCTAATCTAGTGCTTTGGATCCGGTTGCATGCTGCTTCTTTGCTGGTAGTGGTAGGATGTTTGTATGCGGATCGACAAGCTCGCCCTGTTCTTTTGGGCTCCACTACCTAAAGGGCTATATGGTAAGAGTTTATTTGCTTGCATGTCCAGCAATATTTCTTCTGAGATGTCCAATGGTGGAGGAAATGCAGCCGAACACATTGATAGAGTTGTGTGTGTGTGTTGTGGTGTGTGGGCTGGCAGTAAGGCTTGTTTATCTGTGTGTATTCTGAATGAACATTTATTCATTTTTGCAAAATTAAAACAAAGTGCTTCAGCACTTTCGGGACACCACTGGTGGAAAGTGCTTAGCTGCCAATGCCGCTGGCTTACTTTTTGGAAGTGCTGAGGCACCCATGTTTCTCCACTTGAACAGCCAAAATCTTTGGGTTATCTGTAACCTTTAAATATTAACATGCCTGTTTGTAATTCATTCTCTTGCATTTGCAAACAATGCATCACTGTTTGTGCATTTTGGGGAACTTTGAGCATGTATGTAGAGATGGAGATTGGATTGTGCTGTGGAGGGTTTTTTTTATTATTATTATGAAGTTTCGATTTGGCTTGCAGTAACTGCAATTCTGCCCTTCTAATAAGTAAAAGTTGGAGCTGTGTGTGATCGTTTAAGATTTTATCTCTCTTTTGTTCTCTTTCTACATATGGTGTACTTCTCAAAATTCATTCACTGGCATACGCTGTGAACTCACATCTAGTACTGAATTCTATGTTCTTATTGTTCTTTGTCCATTTTTTTTCTTTTTCCTTTCATTTTAAGGGAAGAGCATGGATTGAGAAGGCATCAAGATACAGGTCTTCAGTCTGGAAGGTTGGCACAAAACGTCCAGGTATTCTTCAATAAAATCTGTATTCCTTTTTTTTAATATCATTTAAAGGCTGCTTGTGCTAGACTGTGATTGTTTAATATTTTATCTGCCTTTTTAGGATATAATGCTAGTGACTCTGATTCCGATGAAGCAAATGATGATTCCAAGCAATAACACTCAACTACGAGTTAGTTAGAGGAAAGACAGGGTAAGAAAGTTTGATTAGTGTTGTTTCTCTTTGTGGTTCGAAATAGGCGAAGTTGCTCCAGAATATGTTTTCCTGGAGTTGACTTGGGAGTTTCATTACTAGAGGCCACATAGGTTTTCTAATTGGTGGTGGAATTGCCACTGAGCTTGTATTGAGTAGACTTCCTGAAGTCGATTGCCAACAGCAAGAACTCTTTGAATTGAATCATTCCGAACTTGATCTACCATTCGTAGCCTGTATGATCTCACAAAAGACTGTTAATTCTGGACCGCTTTTGGTATCAGCCGCATTAGTTTGGTTTGTCTTTTGATGTACATAGGCATTCTACACCTATGATATTTATTATATATTACAAACTGTTGATATAATGCATCTGAGATTCTGACGTGGTTGATAACTGGATGTCTAATTTCAGGTAATGATGAAACTGGTTCTTAAACCAGTGTCAATCCTAGCAATCTGCGTGAGCTTGGGACTGCTTTCGATTGGAATCTGCTGCGTGAGCTATCAAGTAAATTTTGTAAACTCCTTTGGATACTTCAAACATACAATGTACTCAGCGTCTGCTTGAAAAACAGGGATTATTCCATTTAGCAATGTTTTCAGCACACAAGTTAATTTTTATTTCGTTTCCTAATAAAAGCAAAAATAGCTAGTTCAAGTATCCATTTTATGGGTTCTTGCTTGGAGTGTGGTTCACATTCAAAAATAGCTAGTTCACGTTCATAGGCTTTTTGTTTGTGGTAATGCATAAACTGGCCAAAAACTGGTAGTTTATTACCGGTTTACAGCTGAAATTCATATGTTTGCTCTTTCTTCCAACGAATCCGGTAGGTTAAGCTTCGATCGGTAACTTTGGATCGAATACAACCCAGCTGTAGACGGGCTTGAGGCCTATCTCTTTTCTGGCCCAAGGCCCAACTCAAAGCAACGACCTCCTCTCCTCCTTGCTTCCACTTCTTCCTCAGCTCCACCACTCCACCCACGACCAAGGTTAACAATTTCGACGACATTTCATCGAAATTTCGTTTTTTCCGTTGGTTTGGTTGCCCAGCGAAAGAAACGGCATTCGTTCAAATTTTTCATTGCCATTTGAATTGATGGGCCCGGAGCACCGCACAGTCCATCTACAACGCAGCCCATAGCCCACCTACCCGGCTCCTTGGCTCACAGCAACGATCTGCCGATCCCTAATTCCCCATTTTCTCATTCCTCAATCGATTCGACGGCGCAGACTAGCGGTGCCATCATCGGTCGGAACGTAGCTTCCCTGTTCCCCTCATGTTTTCATTAACGTGGTAAAGATCCAGAGTATTTTTCCTGTCCCCCTCATATTCTACTGGTGATCTGGATCTCCGCCACATCGACAGAAACACAAGGGAAACAGAGAGAAGGAAACAGGGAAGCTGCGTTCCATCGGCCACGAGCACTTCACCAAAGTCACAGTCTGTACACTGGAGGGATTCTCATGGTCGCTCAGTGCGCACAACCGGCGGAGGTGGTACGAGGACATGGCCTTCTATGTTGGGAGGATCTACACGCTCACCAACGATGAAGAACTTCTCACCTTCAACGTCGGCTATGAGGACACCGGTGGGCCCAGGGTCTCCTGCATCGAGCGTGTCATCAATGGCTGCTACACCCTGGAGAACACCACAATGCACTACCTCGTCAGGTCGCGCTACGGCATGCTGCTCATGGTTCGTAGGATCATGCCCTACGAGGACATTCAGGTTCATGGTGTTCGTGGCAGACTTCTGGTCGTCACTGCCGAGATGGTTGGGGCGAGCAGCCTGGGCGACAACAAGGCACTGTTCATCGATCGGCCGTGTTCCCGGGCCGTGCGCGTGAGTGACCACAAGAATCCCTCCAGTTATTTATCTAATTTCGTCCAAATTTTGGTTAAAATTCATCAAAATTCAAATTTTATTTGAAAATTTCATTAGAAATTTTGGACGCAATTCCGAAATTTTGTCCCTTTTGTTTGTTTCGCTGCCTGGCGAAAATTTTTTCGATCCGAGATATTTTCCCCTGCCCACGACCCTTCTTCCCCATGCATTTTCTTTCAGCGACATCCCTCGTTGCCTCCTCTCCGGCGAGCGCCGCCCCCGCCCTCGCCCCAGCTTCTTCTTCCTCCTCCTCCGACGCCCTCTTGCTTCGCCTCTGTCACCTTTTTCTTCTTCGATGAGCTCCGCGTGCCTCCACCACCAGCGCCGGTCCTGAGATTTTAGAGGCTCAGGGCGAAACTAGAAATAGGGGCCCTAGTATAAATATCTAAATATAAATGTGCTGCATTTTCCAAGCATGTGATGTGCATTATGAAAATACAGCATTCTCCTTTTGAATATAATAAGAAAGGTAACACCATACCATATGACAAGGCCATGAATTGCATAATTTGTTATGTAAATAATTACGGATTTTGTATCATTTATTTAGAACACATTGTAACAGGATCATTTTGTACAGGATTGAAGAACACTACACATAACATTCATTTTATATTAAGCTATGAGTATTACCAGTAGTCATCATAAGAGATTCCTCACCGCTATGTTTGGTATATTTGCAGTATACTCCAAAATTAAGGATGAAATATTTCCATCAGCAGATTCTGAAACAGAAAATAAATAACATTAGCAGGTAAGGGAAGAACGCACTGGGAGACTTGAAAGGGGAAAAGGAATAAGAAATGGCACTGTATTCGCCAATTGTCATAAAAACAATGCAAAGATTTTCATATAATATTACATATGTGTCCATCTTATTGTCATACACTCATTACCTTTTGACCTCATCTCCAAGAAGTTTCTCAACGTAGTCCGCGCTTCTAACCTACCCAAAGACTTGAATATACTAGATATGTACATTGAGCACGAAGCTTTTGTTAGATCAAGTAATTCTAACAAGTCGATGAAATCCACCTTCTGTCACTCTCAAAGAAAGGCCAAGATATAACTTTCAGAAACAAAGCATTGAATAAGGTACTGTTGGAGTGTTGGGGTAATGGTATGTCAGTTTGACTAAATTGTGCAACATGAAACAGCGCTTCCCCATTACCATGAATGAGCGAAAAAGAAGGTTTGATTATGATTTTGGTTTGTTACCTGCCATGCCATAGTGAGCTTCCACGTCGCAGTCTTCAACAGAGTGACAAAGTTCTCGAATTTTCTCTTCATCTTGAGCTCTAATCCAAAGCAACATCTCATAATAAGCTAATCTGTAGGACTGTGGATTCGCATCCTTAAAGAATGTACTGAACATCTCAAATTCCTCCAACATCCCCACATCCACCAGATACAAGAGGAACGGGCCATAAGTATCTTCCTCGATCGGAAGCCCCCTACCTCTCATCATCTCAAAGAGGCGATATGACCTATAAATATGTTCCACCGCTGAGTCAATATCCCTGCAAGCCCTCGCCTTGTTCAAATAAACCCTAATCATCGCATTGAATTCCTTGACCCCAGTCTCCCTCCCCAGCTTCCCGAAGAACTCAAGTGCGGACTCCAACTCCAGTCGTCCCACACGCCGATCTTAGGCACGTGCGGCGCGCCTGCAACTGCAATCCTTATTCCTGCATGCGCCGATCTGGCGATCTTAGGCCGTCGGTACGCCGTGCCCGTACGCGCCTGCACTGCATGCATGCAAAGCGGAAAGCCGGATTGCCGGAAACATCAAACACATGAGAGATCGAGACTCGAGAGACTCGAGCGCGCGTGTCGGCTCGGCGCTTCGGCTTGTCGCTCATCGACGTCCGGCGGGGACGAGCGCGCGCGCGGCGGAGAGATGACCACCTCGCGGCTCGGCGCGGCGTGATGCGGTGATGACGCCGGCCCTAGACGTAAGACGATCAGACTTCAGATTCAGAGAATGAGAACAGAAGACGAGAAGTCGGCCCAGGGAGGTAGGGATAGTATACTGTATAATACATAGTATATGTTATATGTATATGGGGATTGGGGGCCCTGGATTTTGGGGGCCAGGACGGCCGCCCCGCTCGCCCCCCCTCAGGGCCGGGCCTGTCCACCACCTATAGCCGGCGGCGCTCTCGTCGCCTTGCCGTGCCGCCACATCTTACCTGTCCCCGACACCCCCACCCGCCCATCCTAACATGTCTCGCCCATCGCCGTGCCGCTCGCCGCCACCGCCGGGCCGTCGCCACCGCCTCCCTCCCTATAAAGCCCGGGGTCCTGGTGAACCCCTCTCTAACCCTAAGGCCTCGCCACCGGTCGCTCGCCGTTGTCGGAGATCACGCCGCCGTCGTTGGAGAAGGTAAGTGATTTGTCCTTTCGTTGTCTAAATCTTTGATTTTTTTTTTCTAAATTCGTTCCATAACTATGGAACTCTTATTCAATAGATAGCAAACACCAAAAAAGAAAAAGAAAAAAGCCCTGGAGGCTTGGGCTGATCTAGCTATGTTAGAAGAGCATGCATTTTCCGAGGTTGTATTACTTTGTGCAGTTCAGCCTCTCTACCGTGTTGATGTCAGATGCATCGTATAGCAATGGTTGCGAAGAGATCCAAATGCAACGTATCACAAAGCTATGCTATCTCTACTTGACCAGTGACCACGAAGTTACCTATTGCCAAGGCTAAACGTGATGTAGCCTTGTCGAATGTACAGAGCTAATTGGATCGTTGTCACTGCATTATACTTGTCAATATATGGCCTGTAAAAGACATTAGGATAGACTCAGCAAGGGACAACTAGGGGCAGCCATGTCACATCCTCACAATAATGTCAAAGATTCTTCAGCAAATTCTGAAGAGAGTGATCAAAATGAGATGGGGTTACTTATATCGATATCTACTCCAGTTGACCACTTTCAGTGAAAAATCTAATACTCGGTCAAAATCCTCAGACAGGTATGCTAAATTAACTAGGACGTGTAGTTCTGTCAGGCCAACTTTCGAGTTGTATAGAGCAATATGTGCTCCAAGATTGTAACTCCATTCTGATATTTTGAGACAGAAGACCTCTGACAGCGACAGGTATGATTATATAATGAGTAAATTGCTCTTTGCACGTGGTAACTTGCCGATTGTTTCATTTTGTACCAGGGTTAACCCATTCTTATACTTTGTACCAGGGTAGACCAAATAAAATTTCGCTTTGTATTAGCTAATCAATTCTAGTCCCAAACAAAACAATCAAATTGAAGGAACGGAGCAATCAAAATTATGTATTAGAGCAATTAGAATTATGTATACCGATTTATCATTATGTAGAGCCGGTTTGAGCTGAATAAGGTTGGGCTAGTGCAGAGTTAAATTTTATTTGGTCCACCCTGGTGCAAAGTGAAAGTATAGGTTAACCTGGTGTAAAGTGAAATAAGTGATAAGTTATCCGGTGCAAGGTGCAATTTATCTTACATAATCAATAAAAGATCTCTCTTTTCCAAACAAAAAAAGGACCACCTCAAAAAAAAAACTCGACCTGCGGGGGGAAGAAACCCCCCGGGCATTGCCTGTGCTTTGGTGTGGTAGCAGGCGAGGAGATTTTTTTCCCCCAAGCCTGAAATTCACTCCCACTAGGAGTCAAACCCAGGACCTGGGGGTGCTACTGAGGCGCTCTAACCACCAGGCTAAAGGCCCTTTCGCAAAAAGGACCACCTCAGACAGGTCTAATTTTGAGAGAGAAGCTACATGTTTGCCAATTGGCATGAAAACTATCCTGACGAGAGTGAATAGTTTCCTACATGAGCGATAGTCAATATATATACCATCACATGTTAAATAATCATTTTTATCTTAATTTTTAGTTAATTGTATTAAATTAGAGTGGCTGTCAGGGGTTATGCAACATTCAGGGAGATAATTTTGAATCCTAAGATCCAGGTTTATTTTGACTAAAAAAATCAATAAAGTACACTGTGATGGTCCAATGTTCACTTGTTTTGCCGCGTTCATGTCTGATCCATTAACATTGTTTGAAAAGTTCCAGATTCAGCACATCACACAACACATTGCTTTCTCTATCGCCCTGCATATACAAGTGACCATTAAGTTACTTATCGTCAAGGGTAAATGTGATGTAGCCTTGTAGCCTATGGATAGCCTAATTTATCAATACACTTAACTAATTCTTTCAAAGGAGCACTGCCACCTCCATGACCCTGCTTGTTTGATTGATCAGCTGCATTAATCTTTGAGAGTCAGCAAGATAACTTTGAAAATTCCTGGTTGTACACATGCATCAATAGCACACAACTATCTGCTGGTGTGCTGATAAACTATTGGGGGTGACCAAGAGAACAAGAAATCTAGAAACTTGGTAAGCAAGATTGGTTAAATTGGACTTCTAGAACTGCAACTCAAACTCACAAAGTACTCGGGAAAAAGCAGGACTCAGAGATTGGTTCCCAGTTACTTTTCTGACTTCCTCCTGTGGTAGCAATAGCATAAGCTGATGTTTCACTTTCTTTGCACTGTGGCATTGGACAGTTATATAGATCTTTCAGAAATAGGAGATGTGGTTGAGTGGTTGACTCCAAAAAAAAAGGTGATGTGATGAAATCCCAGAAAACCCACAACTAAACCCATCTATCGTGTAACTAATGCGACTCAAAACTATGGCTATTAGCTACAAGACATGAGTGCCATACCAGTTGACTACATAGTGTATATTATCCGCTTATCTTTTTTACACAAAATCTCCTTTTACTAATTTATCCCTATTAATTAATTATGATGCATTGTTAGCTTGACCGAAGAGTGCTCATAGAAATTCATAGAGCCAAACGTTTGCAATGACGTCCCATGGAGCCATCTGTTGAGTAGGAAATTGTTGCTTCATATCAACACTTTTAAGAGAAGATCTTCAAGAATTGCGACCTACTATAGATAACCAATTATTTAACCTACCATGCATGTGCTCACTGATTTGCTGGTAGAATCAATCTAGTACATTTAGTCAACCGAATCACTAACTTTTATCCATGTAGTCGAGTCTTGCACGCTCACCCGAATTTTTTATTAATAATGAATTAGAAATAGGAAATCACAAATATAAGAATGGTGTCCTTGAATTCGCAAATCACAAGCATGCCAGATCAAGAAACTGGGGAAACGACGCCCTGGAAACAATGCAGTGGCGCTCTTGCAGCCTTGCTATGAAGTACCATCGTCTTGATACAAGAGGTCTTGCCCTCCAACAGATCATGCTACTTGTTTATGTTCCAAACGCTAATGGAGGAGAATGCTTTTGTATGCTTAGCACTCAGCATTCTAGCAGAATCACATTTGCCTCATTGGTTTAATGGAGCAGTGCATATGTGCTTGTGAACTAATATACCGGTACACTTTCATTACATTTGTGTTTTTTATTTACTAACAATTAAATTTTTGGCACGTTTACTTAACCCAAAAAAAGGACTTTGAGGAGATACTTTATGCAGAGTTACATATTTAGTTATTTATGTATACAAGTTTACTGTATATGAAGGCTATAAATAGTTTCATACTTTGTTATTCATTAACACGAACTTGATCTGCGCCTTAAACAATATCTAATATGCAGGTTTTTCTTTCACCGTAACTTTGACATAATAACAGGATCACTTAATTATCTGTCATGATACCCTTTCCTTACCAAACAACTACTTATATATAAAGCAATCATGCCATTGGGTATATAGCCTACATCTATTACTACAGATCATTTAGGGCATGTTCTTCTCCTCCGAAGCTAGCGGTTTTTGGCTTTTGCTACAGTACCTAACTTTCAAACGGAGTATTTTTTCAAAACGAGGTCTATAAGTTAAACGATGTACACGTTAAAAGCCCAACATCTGTACAATCCAAAATCGCAAGTGAGTATCTACCTCTCCGTAATCTGTACCGTAAACAGTAAAAATTCAAAAATTTCAGCCAAAAGTCATAAGCCGCAGCCGTTACCAAACATGCCCTTAATATGTTTTTACTAATTCCATTATTCTTTCTATGGAAACATGAACACCATTACTTGTCACACACTGTTTAATTAGCTGAATAATTGGTCCCTTTCACGTGAAAGCTTCTTCTCCCAACTTTTCCTTCGGATTCCTTATCCCCCCCACATATGTCTCTTCAGCTACTGCATGCATGTACTACCATTTGGAGGGATCAAACAACAAATCCTGATCTATGGTAAGCTTCCATGTAGAGCTTTGAATTCAAACACCGAAAAGAAAAGGGGAATATCATCACTTAAACTACACATTTGATTGCCTTGTGAGATTTCACTTTCGTGTCAATTCTAAGAGACTAAGACTGTCGTGAATCTATGAGACATGGGCTACGTAAAGAATAGTAATCGTGATGTGATCATTCATGCATGAGTGCGAGCTTGATTTGTTGCCAAATGCTTGGATTCAACTATGTTTGAAACAAAGTGTTGAATTCAAGCCCAGCAAACACCAACAGATGGAAAAAGGTCCATGCTTGGTCTTTCCTTGTCAATAATTAACATGGATTCTACTGGGTGAGCTACTGATGCCTCAGTTGAGCACAACTGTTGAAGTAAGCAGAGACCAGGGGCGGATCTACAGTGATTCAAGGGTATTCAGTTGAATACCCAAATTTTTTGACAAAAAAATCAGTGTATACAAAGTATAATACATATATGGATACCCTCTCCTGCACGCTAATGGGCTGACCGCCTCCGCTTGGCCCATTCGGCCATTCCCCCCGCTGGCCCGCTCCCTCCACGGCTCCACCTGAATCAACATTCAACAACCCTCCGGCTCTAAATCTCGAGGGTAGACCGGCAGCACCGCAGCAGAGGGCTCTACACCTCTTAGTCTTCCCTTTGGAAACCCTAGCGCCTAGCCCTAGCGGCGAGCCGGAGATTGAGGCGGCGCAGATGGTCCAAGACGCGGGACGAGCTCGTCGACGTCGAGGCGGAGCCGGAGCCGCAGAGGTCGCCGACCTCCTCCACGAGACCGCGATGCCCCCAGCCCCCACCCACGGTGTGCAGGACCTACTGCGCCTGCGTGCTAGTGCCACGCGGCTGCGAGCATCGCCACTTCGCTAGCGTGGGGCTGAAGCCGAGATTGAGGCGACATCGCCGCCCAAGATGCGGACGAGCTCGTCGAGGCGGATTATTATGGTATTATTTCTCGTCGAATGAGCTCAGTATTATTGATTCCCCATTCGCGGATTCACCCTGCTGTGAGCATCAGTAGACTAATGCCTCCTAGATGCCCTGTTATTTGCCATGCTTTAGGCTTCAATAACACCATCGGCATTTTTTTCTTTTATTTTTGATCAAATGTATGAGTAGCTTTTTTAGTCAGCATCAAAGAGTTATGCCTTTTCATTAAAACCTGGAATGATTTTTCTCATGTTTCAACATCCCGTGTATTACAATGTTTTCCCTTGCTTCTACAACCAGAGGCTGTGCTCACGGATTCTTGTGCTGCGGCTTTAGGGGATGGAACAGCGGAGGTGGCTGCTGGCCACATTTTTTATGTCACGATGTGCCTGCTGGTGCTTAGCTCTGAGAGAGGTGGGTTCTTTAGTTCTTGGCCCTCCTTTGGTTAGTTGTTGCCCTCACTGTGAGATTGAGAATATCTTCTTGGAATAGTTTCTGCCTGGATTGGAGCCCTATGTGGTGTGAATGGAATTGTTGCTCTTTTTCCCCTGGGAGCTGCAGAAGAAAACGAGTGAAGGTAAGTTGTGAACATTTCAATTAGTCCATGAATCTGTAAGGGAGGGCTGTGTATATCTTCAATGAACATATGAACTAGATCTTTCTCTAATCTCTATAAGTGAGCTAGTAGATTGATTGTTCTAAATTAATGAGTACAGAGATATAGGGATGTCATTTTGAACGACTGTTATATGCCGGTCACTCCAATGCTCCAGCCCTTTTTAGAACATAGGAACTCCAAGAAAACCCTGTAGAAAATCGAACATTTAATGAGAGATAATGGAGAAATTGCTCTAAAATCCTATGATTTAAACAGAGCCTTTTTTGTTTTCTTGAAATTTCCTTCTCCAGTGATTATAGGTTCAATGTTTGGCCTGTTGTCATCTTTTTTTATGTGCAGCATGCTGCATCTGAATTAATGTTGTTTCAAGTTAAAAAATGGAAATGTTATATGGTCATACAATGGGCTTTCAGTGTTATTTAGATTTTAGAAATGCCATGTACACCTTCAATGAGCAAATGGACCAGATCTCTCTAATCTCTATAAGTGAGCTAGTAGATTGGTTGTTCTAAATTAATTGAGTATAGAGATATAGAGATGCCATTTTGAATGGCTGTTATATGTCTCTCTTGTCAGAGTTAGTCTAATTTGATCTTTAATATATGTTTGATTTTGTAGATTTTTGAGCTTTAAAAAATGAAGAAATTTGTAGATTTAAAATATTTATAGGAGAGAGCTAGAAAGATGCAGAAGGTAACAATTGTACTTTAATTTTCACTATTGTGGACCTTTATAATTTTTGTTGAACAATATTTTTATAATTTTGAATACCTATTTTGAAATTCCTGGATCCGCCACTGGCAGAGACTGAAGTTAGTGCCAAACAAATCAAGTGATGTAGCCACACTAAGTTCGTACCAACAAGAACCTGCTGCTGATCTTGTTCATCATAAACAGCTGCGCAATCTTTTTTTTTTCAACAATACACTTGCTCAATCTGTGCCACAAAAACAAACTACACTGTAGTCGGAAAAAAGAAAGAAAGAAACTTGCTAAAACGCGCTAGGCTTTTCACTCTCGAGCAAAATTACAAAAGTGGTGCTCTGCGGTATCATTGTATATGAAATTAAAGTCCGCGGATTGGAAAGCGCCATCTGAAAAAAAAAAATAGTTGGATGTATCTGTCTGTGTCTGAAATGAAGAGGCGGAAACAGACGCCACCGATGCGTATGGAAGCTTGCCTGCCTAGGCCGGATCGGAGCAGCTGTCGCAGTAGTGGAGGCTTATCTATCCGGCCACGCCAGCTCTTGGCACCGGCCACTTGCTTGACAATATCGAGCTCCATTTCAAACAGCTTTAGAGGCTATTTGGTTGTCAGTTATAGTTTATTATGCCCTAAGTTTGATCAACTTTGAAATTGTTTAGTTGCAACCACGCTTATGATAAGATTCCTTCCAAAGAAACTAGATCTCACGCACAATGACTCAAAAAGTGTGGCAAAAATTTGAGATCTCAACTTAGGCAAGTGTGGCAATTTTGTTGGCAAAGTGTGCTAAAGAACCAAACAAATTTCTTAGTTTTTAACTTTTGACTTATTTAAACTAAAAAGTCATTTAGAACATATTAACTTCTATTTTGGTTTTTATTATCCGTAATAATATAAGGTTTTTTCCTCATTTTTTCTATTTTTACTTATTTTTTTAAAAAAATTAATAGCCACAACAATATAATTTTAATTAAAAATCACAATTAAAAACTTAAACCGAAAGCTGATTGGAGCAGACCCTAAAACGTACGTGCCTCAGAAATATCTCGTTAACTCGATCCCCGGCCTTGAGAAAAGAAAAATCTCGGTTTGTTTGTTATTTCATGACGTACCTAGCAAGCTGGATCTCTTCTCCGCCCCTTCAAAAGGTCATCGACGTGCAGGTTTTATAATCCATTTCGAGCATGGAAACTTTTAACCGCTTCTATGAAAAATAAAGTGATTTCTGTGAAATTATTGCGCACCGAACAGGTCCTTAGCCAGCAGAGGGCCTAATCTTCTCACTGCAGCACGAGAAACGGAGCGGCGACGACGACGACGCCTTGGATCGGAGGCAAGCTAGAGAGGGCGGCGGATTCGTTGCGTACGTGCCGAGTGGCTGTGTCGCTAAATGATTTTTAGCTATAGAGTTATGGTTTAAAATGCACTATATCAGTTAAAAATATACTATAATAACTATTACCTTTGATACGTAATTAAATTTTAAAAAATTATATCATTATAGATAATATAAAGAAATGAAAACAAAAATAAAAAAACCTTACAAATTAAAAAAGACTAACGTATCGGAGAAGTAGAAGCACAGCTCGTTTGTAGCGTGAGCAAAAAATGATCTCCTGTGGGCGGTGGGCCCCGCTGTTGGGGAGACGAAACACATGGCGTGCGGCGTCACTAGCCCACTTGTCTCCGGCCGCATTGCCGTGGATCGTCAAGTGTGACGTCGCACGTTTATTAGCTTATGGAAGCTGAGAGATCTTTCCCAGCTATGCTTGCTGCCCAAGGAGGACATCCTTTGTTAGATGGGTTTTGAAAACTATGATTTATAATTTTTAGACAAAATTTTCGAATTTTCGACTAGCTGCAAGGGCAATATATAGAGCAAAATAGTTATAAGTAAATTTTGCCGGTATAGATGAACTCATTGCGCTTTATACTATAATCAACCCAGTAGCCCTCTTCTAAAAACGTCTCGCTTTGTTGGGTGAAAAGCTGTGGCTTATGGATGAAATTGCATCAGAATGGTTAAAATTTCATCAGAATCAAGATGACTTATTTGGTGTAATTAAATTTAAAAATAGAAAAATATGCTAGCTCATCACGGACAACACAAACGAATACGAGAAAAGAACCGCAAAAAGCTCAAAACCAAAAGTTTAGAAAAAATTATAAATAATGAAAAATAAACCAAAAATCAGAAATTGAAGTCAAAATGAGCGGAGCCAAGTCCTAGAGATCTAGAAAGGAAAAAAAAGAGGAGGATGTTACTGATCGCTCCCTTGGGAAAAAGGTAAAACAAAAATAATGCGCGTAGTTGAGTAATTGACATCGTTAACATGTGATCATGCGGACGGAGTTCATTAAGCATGCATGGAATATCCGACATGCAAATGCTACCACTAGCGCTGCTAGTTGCAGCAGCCGTTAAATTACCTTCTTCTTTCTCTTGCCCACCCACTCTTCTCTGGCCCAAACCGCCGTCACTGCGCATGCAAATGCATGCACCTCTCCATCATTTTGGCTTTTGCGCTTCTGGCGCTGTCCAAATGGTCCCAAGAGCTGCCCTCTGTTCCCTAGCTCCTTTGCCCAAGCTTAATTGATCTATTGGCGCACTGCCACATTATAACAGTATAATAATATAATTAAAGATCAAGGCTTGATGGTGTTGCGTTTGTAGACGTGGATGATAAGTCACATGGGCTGCTGCGTTTTCAAAGAAAAGAGATGCGAGGCCCTTTTTTTCCAAAGAAAGGGAAATGTAGAATAAATTATCTCACAACCTCTATCTCACAACCTTAGAATCGCCGGCGCGCAAGAGTAGATTAAATTATCAATGGAGAAAAGGCTGCTTCATGACGTACTTTTCAGTACATTTGACATACATGTATACGGAGTGAAGTGAAGAGAGTACTTAGATGTACACGTGCGTCTTCGAAGAAGCTTAAAAAATGGTGTGTTTTCAAGTAGAGGAGATCATTTTGGGATTTTCCCCCAAATAAAGGCACTACGTGTCAATATTTGATGCCCCGCTCATTTCGACTTGAACTTCTGATTCCTGACTTATTTTTTACTATTAATAAATTTCGTTTTTTCCTGCCTTTTCAGCTTTTTTGCCGTTTCTTTTTCCCGTATTTGTTTGCATTATACAAGATGAGCTAACATGTTTTTTTCTATTTTTAAATTTTAAAATTTAATTATGCTACATAAGCTACTATCAGTTATAATGCATAACAAGCCAGCTATAGTAAAAATAAGCCATAAACCAGGCTCATTCAAATTAAATAAGTACCCCGAGTTCCTCACAAATAGTGGTGCACCAACTACTATTAGCGAAAGGCCTAATTACTGTATGCTACTGATCTTGATATTAGTTTCACTATATGCCCTGTCATTAGTTAACCGTTAGGGGTGACCGTTATCTTTTGAAAAAAGACCAAAATGCCACTACGAAAAGACTAAAGACCCAATTTATTTAAAATAGCAAATAACCTCAAAAAATTATAAAAATTCACAAGAGTGTTGTTCAACATGTCAGTGAGCTAGAAAAATATTTCAAGGTAATGTTCAAACAAAATTTTTAGATTTTTAATTTAAATACTAATAAAGGATGCTATTTACAAACAGAGACTGAATGAGGTCTAAAAATCTGGAAATTTTCTCACATGCTCCTAAGATGTTACATAGCTCCTGAAAAATGTGATTTTCATTTTTCTACAGTGAATTTGTCCCAGTTTAAAAATAGCTCAAATAGGCTGATTTTGGATTTGAATTTCAAAAATATAATAGATGGAAGATTCAGTTTACAAAATTTTATATTTGAGTTGTACACTGCCCCAATGATCCACCAAAAACTTTAGTATTTTTTGCTAAACCAATTTGCCTATATTTAATTTTTATCATAGGGACAAATTTGAACTAAGGGCAAAATCGTCATTTTCCCAAGGCAAACGTACCCTAACTGATGATAATGGCATATAATAGAATTTTAGTTGAACTGAGTGGCATATAGTAGTTAGGCCCTTCGCCAATGGTAGTTTGTCGAATCGATTACTCACCAGTGGCATAGAATTAATTATCTCTAAGAATAAATAGTTGCATCTTGAGCTAAGAAATAGTTCTCGCTGGAGCTACAAACTTCAAATCTTATCATGGACTCAAGTTCTCGATTTCAAATTATCAGTGTGATTAGTCTCTTTGAGTTTGACATGGGACCCACAAATTTCTGGCTCCGAAACTACTCACAAAAGTCAGGGCCTATTTGGGGAGCTTTAAGCCGGCTTCGGCTTCAAAAAAACCAGAAGCTCTATCAAACGGGCTAGTTTTGCAACAGCTTATCGAGTAAGCCAAAGCAACTTGGAAGTAGGCCTATTTTTTTAGCTGTGGCTTATAACTTTTGGTGCAGCTTTATTGTGTAATGAATAGTGATCGCTGAAAAACCAAAGATAAAGCCATCTGAAAGCCAAAAGAACCAGCCCGCCTTTTGGGTTTATTGCCGGCTTGATTTAGCTATTTGCCCTGGAAGTTGAAGTTATTTACCCGCCTAATGCCATGAATAAAAAGGCCTAGGAAACCCTAACCCAAACGAATCGATCCTCCCCTCTCATGCCTGTTGTGTCTCTGGACGAGGTGATGCTGCGTCGGCCCACCTTCTCGATCGCGCCGCCAGCTCCTTGTCCCACCGGTGGATGCCACCGCCAGATACGCCCCCCGCCGAGCTCCTCCTCCAGCCAATGGACGTTGCCAAGTTCCTCCTCCCGCCGATCAACGCCGCCGCCAGCTCTGCTTACTGCTGATCGACACCATTGCCAGTACCACCGCTTCACTCCAAGCCTATCCTCCTCTTGTCCAGTCATCGCCCCACCAGATCCGAAGGTACTTCTCTACCCATCTGGGAGAAAATGAGATGTGCATGTTGGTTTCCTTCCATTAATTAGTTCGTTTGACAATTTGGGGTCATCCCTTCCATTACTTGCTGTTAATTGCTATGATTTGAAAGTAGTTTGCAACGAGTAATTGATACTGTGAGCCTGTAATGGGAGCATGTGAACGGCTTCTAGCATGTTGATGTGGATGAAGGCATTTTGGTCCTCTACGGTTCATCTTAGATATCCATATGAAACATGAGTTCTGTCTTGGCCCCGTTATCTGAGAAAGACCCGTCCCTTCACCTCCCACCCCCCGTCCCTTCACCTCCCACCCCGCCTGGTTCCTCCTCCTCGCTGCCGCCGAGCGCGCCACCGGTCTCCGTGGACGCAAGGAGGGCGACGGCGGGCGCTTTTTGTGCGGCGAGGTCTGCGCGAGGAGGAGGGCGTGGAGAGCGTTGGAAGCTTCACCGGCGGGGACGCGCCGGGAGGCCAGATCCGCGGTCCTCTCCGACGGCCAGATGGACCACGAGGCGGGCCCCGACTCCGGCGTGAGCGGGCGCTCCCGCGGCGAGGCGCGCCCCTGCTTAGGGCCTGCCCACTCCTTGGTCCTCGTGTCCACTCGTGGAGGTCATACACCTTCTGGAGCCGCTCGTGCCCCGAGCACCATCATCCGGTGGCGATCAGCGCGCGTGCGTGGCTGTCCCGGTCCCGGCCTCGGCCGGTCGTCACGAGGAGCTCCATACCATGGTCTCTGTGTTGAGGGTCGCGACGCCGCTGAAATGCAGCCGCAAAGATCCCTTCATGAAGATCAAGAGCAAGGCATCACAAGAAAGCATCCGCACTCGCTTGGAACATGAGAACGCGCCGGCGGCGGCGAGGTCGGTCTCCTCGTCGAGGGTACGCGGCGCGCGCGGCGCGGCGCGCGAGGAAGGCCGAGGTCTGCCGCTGCGCGCCAACAGGTCACGCATAATGTGATCATGGGCGGCGTGCAAGCGCGGCATGTCGGGGATGCGCCAAGATGTTCGACGAAATGCTCAAGAAGAGATCGTGCCTGGCAGAAGATCTACGCGTCTCGCTCTCGCCCCCGTAAGGCGTGGAAGATTGAGGACGCCGGGCGGATGATGTCACATGAAAGGAGAAGGGGTGCCCGCCGACGAGGCAACGATTTGTGTGGTCGTGTCGATCGCGCAGCACCGCACCGATTTCCACCGGGCGCGCTTGGATCCATGTGTGGAGATTTCTTCCCGACCGCTCGGGTGGCGCGTAGGCGCCGCTTGTGGTTTCTTCAGTCCGACATTGCGTGAGCGACTCGTCGTAGCGCTCAAGGGTGGCTATGCCATGGCCTTGAGGCGCGCAGTCCCCGGCGGGTTGGTGGCGGTCTATTTTGTGAGTGGGTAGTACGTGGGGTCAGGAGGTGTCTGGCGAAAGCCTTACCGGTGATCTTACCGGTCTCGACAACGATGACGCCGGTGCCATTTTCCTTCCCGAGGCGTTGTCATGGTACCCCATAGCCCTCATGTCTATTGATCTCCGTGTGAAAACCTTGCCTCGGTGAGGCGGACGGCGCCGGCGATTCTCGTTGCCTCCTTGGAGGCGCCGCCTGAGGTCCTTCTTCACGCACGAGAGACCAAGGTTTGAGGGCATGGTCGGAAAAGGATAGGGGCTTGGTTGGAATTAAGGACGGAGAAGAAGTTATGAAGTTTAGTCTTTCTAGCTTTTTTTATAGTCCTTAAGCTTTATTTCTTGTTGTTTTATGCTCCTCAGGTTTTGAGGATTTGAGCCTTAGAGCTCGTGTATCTGTTGGCTGTGTATATCCCTCGTGGATATAGAGGCCGGATTTTATATCCTTTTTCTAAAAAAAAAAAGAGTTATGTCTTGTTTGTTGTGTTGTTACATCACTTTCTTTACAGTTGTAGAATCGTGGTTAGTGTGGAAAACAGGAAATGATGTTATGGAGATGGTAGTCATTAATTCAGGATGTTGTCACTGATTGTGAGTGAAGGTGTCCCAGATGATGCGTCCTCTGCTTGATCTTTTGCGTATGTATACTGTTATTTGATTCATGTCCTTTTAAAAAAATTTCATTGGCTGCAGTGCACGGACCACGAAACTTTAGGTATGACGGAGTTGCCTGCGTAGACCAAAGAGTATTACTCAAAATCAAAGTAATTCATACACAAACAATATTGCTCACTACTACAAAAAGACTTATATTAGATGTCTTATCATAGACGGTTCACCAAAACCGCCGTGTTTAATACATCATATATGGTTTAGATTTAGACACCACCGTGTTGCGCAGCCGCTAAAAACCGCTCAGAAGAAATAATATCACAAACAGCTTCATGGTAAGCACCATCCGTAAAGTATTACGACGGCTTTTTACCAAGAACTATCAGTGATATTGCCAAATATCACAAATAATTTTTTATTTAAACCGGTTTGTAATATAAACCGTCCGTGATAATGAAGTTATCGCATACGGTTTGTATTAAAAATCATCCGTAATATGTTTCCTGCCTCCCAATCCCCTAAAATTTCATAATTTCCCGCCTGGGTCCGAGTAATATTCTGTTCCGAGACAACTTTAGTAAAACGAGCATAACTTTTGCATATAGTGTCCGTTTTCGACGTCTTGTACTTATTGGAAAGCTAACGACGAGCCTGATAAAAAACAATTCGTTCTCTAAAACCCCAAAATCGGCCATCTTTAGCTTCAAATTTGCACCGCATGTTTTTTGTTTCTGTTTTTGCCAAAAAAAATTTGATTTTCCATTAGGAATTTGGGGTTCGCCTCAACTATAAAGTTGTATATCTCATCGAAACCTTTCAAACGAACATATATAAGCCATATAGAACTTTGCTATTTTATCTTTTGAGACTAGCTATTTTACATTGCATCAGTATATACATATATTGTCTTCATTAATTATGTATCATAGATAAACAACCGACAGACGGTTTGTGGTTCAAACCATCTGTGATAATTATTTATTACAAATAGTTTGTGGTTCAAACCGTTTATGATAATTACGTATCACAAATGATTTGTGGTTCAAACCATTAGTGATAATTATGTATCCCTGATCGCTGGGCCTGTCAATCCTCCCCAACCCAATCCCAACCAATAAAAACCCACCAATCCCCACCCCATAGATAATAGCTTACCTCTTCGTCCCCACGCCCATTCCGCTAAAAATTTTTCTACTCCTGCCTCTCTCTCTCCCTATACATGCTCACCTAAACCCATCCTCTACCATACTCAAAATCTCTTTAGCCTCCTCACTATCCTCCTCCTCGACCCCGACCCTGATGGCCATTACGAAATAGACGACACGCAAGTCTACGGGTAGCAAGATGCCGTTGAAGCAGCTAGCTACCAAAACGATGCTCAAGTCGGCGCCGTGACGACGCAGCGCCAAGAACATCCAGCTCGCAGACCGCATCAAAATCTCTCTACTTCTTCTATGTTCTTGCCATGTTTAAGAGTTGGGTTCACAGGATTAGAAGATGTATTCTTTCTATGTTCTTGCTGTGTTAGATGGGTAACCTACTCGTTATCTTGTTATGCTGTAATGGTGGATTCTAATATTAATGGAAATGGAATGTGTTGTTATATTTTCTGTTGTATTTGCTTGTTTTCAAAGAGCATAGCTAATATTTCTTGAGGCTAGCCAAAAAACATAAATAAAATTTAGGTATAGAATGAACTATCACAGACGGTTTTATGGTATAAACCGTCTATGAAGGACTATCACAGATGGCTCGAACCAAAAGCTATCTGTGATATTCGCACATCACAAACGGTTGTATCTACCAACCGTATGTGATGTGAAAGTATTACAGATGGTTCTATATACCAACCGTCTGTGATACTCGTCCATCACAAATGGTTGGAAGCTATAACCATTTGTGATGTGTGAGCATGACGGACAGCTTTTAGTTCGAGCCGTCTATGATAGTGTTCTTCTGAGCATTTTAGTTACAAACCGTCTGTATTGTATTTATTATAAAAGGCTCACAAACCATCTGTGATAACCTTCGATTATCATTGACACATAAATTTAGATGGTTTAGAAATCCGTCTGTGATAACAATTCTGAACCATCTATGATGACCCTTTTATAGTAGTGAATGATACTAATAAGGGTATATGACACTAAATTGAATCAACAACTACAATGGCGTATGCAAGATTAAATGGAGGAGGTGCTAATGATGGAGAAAAACATGCACATGTCCATCAAGCACAACTATTTACCATGCCCCAACGAGCTCATGTAAAGGTAGTAAAGTGGCTTGACCTACTAGGCATTTCACCGAGCATTTGGTAGGCATCACAATGCCAATGTTCAATACTACCAATTTAGAAGTTGTTTTAAGCTTCTTTTGGGCAAAAATTTTGGCAAATTTGCATAGCTCATATAGTAATTGTACGATTAACACAAAACACGAATATATTATATATTCTTCATGAGACTAGCTAATTAGACTTAAGTAATATGCGAAGTAGTTTACCAAAAATGCAGTGCCCTGGTGACTTACTACTACTATTGGCCTCTCACCGTGCCCGCCAGCTGGCCCGACCACCACACTATGCCCAACCTCACAAGACACTTCCTCACATCACCACTTCGCCCACACGCCCACTCTACCACTTGCCGTCATCAGGGCCTCGCCTCGCCAGCGCGCCACTCCAGTTTTTGCCTTGCTCTAGGGTTTGGAGGTGTGAGGGGAATGACTGAATGAGAGTGGAGCGATGGCTGCCTCCACTAGTCGGCTACTCCATTCTTCTTTGGGCCGACCAAACAAGGCCCAAATCAACAAAGGAATAGCTCAAAGACCCAAATCAACCAAGGAACACAATATTGTTCTTTGTCTACCTTGGTCCTCGGCTAGCTTGACATGCTCCTCGATCCTCATCGGCGGTCGGTGGATGCTGGGGTCCGATTATAGGGGAGCTCGGCGGACACCCGACCTTGCCACATGGGACAGTCCGCCCGTGATTGGCTGTTAGTGTGGTACATGGCTGTCAATATGATATTACCCTTCTCTGTGTACATCATGCAAGTTGTTCCACTCCAGTCCAATTTCTTTACACTTTGCACTATACATTCAGTTAGATTGTTTGTTTTTAGAATGGCTGATTGCTTTCTTGTTTTATTTTTGTAGTATTCAATATATGTAATGAGTAACAAGGGAATGCGCTAAAGCTTTGTTTTTTTTTTGCAGAAAATGTTTTAGTTTGATCCAACAAACATGATGGCTGAGTTCGAACCGGCTTTTGCTTTTGGCTTATGTACTTTGTTACAGTAACTAGCTTTCAAACAGTACGTCTTTTCAAGACGGGGTCCACAAAATCGATTGTAGTAAACACTGTACCGACTTCAGCTATATTGGCTAAAATCGCATACGACTGTTTCTCTCTTCGTACTCTCTCCCACAAACAGACAAAATTCAAAACCATAAGGCATAAGCAGCCACAGCCCAAAAGAACCCATCCGATATCAGCGAAAGCCGCAATGGACAATCCCTACTTTGACAGCTGCGATGGACCATTTCTAGTTCTTCTGTAATTGATGTGCCCAACAATCTCGTGCCATATAAAAAAAATACTTGTGGAAGAAGCCTGTGAAAATTCTTGTATTCGCTGATTTTTTTAGCTGCTCTTTAATGTCTGAACAGATAGAAGGTGATTACGCGATTGTTGCTGAATTGTGTTGGCTCATTGTTATTTTTTGACTCCTGTAACATTGGTGCACTAATGTATAAGTTGAATCAGCATTACCTTTTTTTGATTTTTATGCAAAAAAAATCAAAAACATTTGTATGTATTGCCAATTCTTTAATGGCTAATAGACCTTGGGAAGCAAATATACAGTTTATTTCCTACATGTGATTTTATGCATTGCAGAATGTTGCCTAATTGCTCATAACTCAGTACAATTTATTCATTTAATTAATATTTTTGCATAATAAAACAATAAACAACGATATTTACGTTTAATCAACACATAAATATGCCTTCCGGACACTCAAGGGTATTTCAGACATTTTAAGCTTTATCCATAGTTGAAGCGATTAGCCAGGCTACCAAACAGCTTCTCAGAAAAAGCTACAGCCATCAGCTATATCTATTTTTCCGCTCAGAAAGCCAAAAGCATCCTTTGACAAAAAAAAAAAAAAGGCTTCAGCTCTTCTAAAACAGGACCAGATGTTTCGTTGCACTTAACCTAGCATCGTGGTTGTTGAACATGCCATGCATGATTAATAACATGATTGATTAATAACAGAGAGTGCTGCTCATTAGAGCTTTTGCCTTTTGGTTTTTAACTTTTTACTTTTATTTTTTCTTGTGATATGGCTTTTTGGGATTTCTTTGGCATTTTCCCCTTATTTCTTTTCATTGTCATGATGATATAATTTTTTATTTTTTAAATTTAATTACATTGAAAAATCTACCAGCAGTTATAATGTATTTTTAAATTACTATAGTGTAAAATAAGATATAAATCTAAGCTTTTAAACCCAAGTAAACATCACGGAAAACTCAACTTTGTTCTAATACTAAGCAGCGCTCAGAGCTGCATCGAGCTCAACGCCGTGGCTGTGCCCGTACATCGCCAGGAGCGTGGTGGACAACTGCTCAGGCCCCAAAATTACAGGGCCTCCAAATTTACACTAAGTAGTAATTAGCAATAATTAATCCTTGAATAGAAAACTAAGATGCGGTCAGCCCGCAATCACCGGTTTGTTAATTGGAGTATTGGCCCAACGTAAGGCCCATGGCCATCCGTCATGCCCACCACCGCTTGGGTCCTTGACTCCTTGGCTTCCCATGCGCATGCAGAATTGGCCGCGACGTTGCGTTTTCCCGTGCCACAAAGCATATTCTCGCTACGCTTTGCTAGGATCGCGCTATGCTTCTACGACGCCGACGCCGGCAGTCCGCATCGCGCCACCGCCTACCATCGCTAAAAGAATACTAAAAGAATGATGCTTTTCAGTAGAACATAAGGTTAGTTTGTTGCTTAAGTACTACTTTTATTGTTTTAGCATTAAGATTTGATATATTCTTACTTCTTAGTAGTGTAAGAACAACGTATATTTTGAAGCTTTATAATTAAGTAAAAGTATGCTTTCGTTATATTATTTTCTCGAATTTTAGGGCCACATCACACGTTTCGTTCAGGGTCCTCCAAATCGTAGGTACGGCCCTGGTCGTGGCCACTTGAAAGCTCAATGTTGTCCTGATACCAAGAGAGAATCTGAAAATGCCACTAGCTAGCTACTACTACCGGTGATTATTAATTAAATGTATTGGATAAAGCAATGCACGTACTAATTAAGTCCAAATGAGGATAGGTACCCGTGAGCAGCATGCACTTCATTTGGACACAGTTTAATTAACGTATTTAATTAATCAGAACCAGACTTCATCATTTTATTCCAGCCTGCCCTAATCTAGCGTACGACAGAATAGTTTACGGTTAGCCGGTTAGCCGCCTATCAACTCCATAATAAGACAATATATGGGTGTGTTTGATTGAGCTGTGACTTTTGAAAAAGCTGCTGTGAGCTGTGGGCTATGGAAAAGCTGCTGTGAGTTGTGGGCTGTGAAAAAGCTGTAAGCTGTTTGATTCAAACAAGTATAAAACTACCTCCTATCTCTATTTTCCTTGAAATAACTGTGAAACAGCTCTCTATTTTCACCATTTCAAAAAGCAGAAAGTCAAAAGTCAAAAGCAAGGTCTAAGATGCTTTCAAAACTATACTACCCAAAAGTAGCTGCTTCTGAAAAAGCAGCTTCTGATTTCCACCCCTTTGATTGGCTTTTGACTTTTTAGAAGCAAAAGTAGCTCCCAAAAGCTCAACCAAACTGTCAGGTGCGAATTGCGATCCACCAAAAAAGGGGGGGAAAAGCAATGAAAACAGTGAGATGCTTCCAAATCGCTTGATCGGACTCACCAGTCACCTGCCAAACGCACTTACGACCCACATACTATTGATATATACAGCAATACAAATTCACTCCACTACCTAACAAGATAAGAAAAACAAACAAATATTAGTAATTATCTTTATTATTATAAAAGAAGGAGTTGGTGGTTGATCTGTCCTCTCCCACCCTTTCTCAGAAAAAAAAACTGACTGACATGTGAGCCCCACCCTCCTCACGAAACGCCCTCGCCTGCCTCCCGTGCGCTGCCTCCTCCCCCGCTCCGCCGCTCCCACGCCGACGCCTCCTCCCCTCCCTCCCACCCAGCGCCGACGCCTCCTCCCCACCACGCGCCAACGCCTCCTCCCCTCCCTCCCACCTCGCACTGACACCTCCTTCCCTCTCTCCCATCTTCCTAGACGTTGCCGCCACTTGATTCACCCCATCACCGTACTCCCACACCGCCTCTGGAAGCTCACCACGCTGTGCCGGTGCGATTTCCTCCCCACGCCAGAGCCGTTGCCGCTCCATCATCGCGACGCCGCCCACCATGACGTCGTCCCTCTAGATCTCGCGGGAGGAGGCGGAGAGGGAAGTTTGCCCGTGCTATGGTTTCCCGTAATGATGGCGTTTGCCAAGTCTTCGAGGTCGCGGCTCGCAGTCCTCTCCGTCGTGTTCCCGGTGAGCGGGACGGCTGACGCCAGGAGCGTGCAGCTTGCCGACATGATCAAGATCTTCAACACCGAAACTTCGACCCTGCCGCCTATGTGCAGTCCAAGCGCCAGACCACGAACGAGAAGGAAAGGGATCGATCTCGATATCTATTTGTGTTCGAGAGGTGTGAGAGATACCAAGTTTGGAGCTTTACAATGCATTTGGGCTACGGAAGCTTGAATTGGGCTCCGTTCTAGCAAAAATGGCTACAACATGGGATTAGATATGGTATGGTGGTGGTGTAAAGATGTCATTTTAGGTTTGGTTTTCATATGTTTCAAAGTACAGGGCTGTAGTTTCTGACAAAATTGCGATTGCACTGCATAGACGAAATGAGATCGTATAAGTCACGGGGATATGTTAATTTATAGCATTTCAAAATAGTAATTGTGGTAGCAAAATGTTAAAAAAGCAGGCTGGCCCCTTTCAATCCCAATTCATGCGCTACTGAATCTCTTCTTCTCTTCTCCTTTTTCCTCCAGAATTTTGTGAGATTTTGATATCTAGATGGTAGCAGGTAGTTCCAACACAGATTATGATTTTTGTGTAGTAGCTTTAAAAACTTAATTTGTGCTCACAAGTTCATACTATTTATATCTTTCTAATTTTATTACGGAAGACTCCAAGATACTATAAATTTCATAATTTGCAGTTTTGATAATATTGGTATTAAGACTTTTATATATATTTGCTACACTTTTAGGGATACTCCGAATATATGGTTATTAATCAATCATGCTACCTTTCAGTTAGTAGTCAATGCTTTCGAACTTATGATAAAAAAAAGTGAAGAATCATTTTTCTAATAAGTAAGTCAAGTTTTGGGTTAGTGAGTCTGTTGTGATATATTTTCCATGGAGCATTAAGATAACAAGATGAAAAATAGTGCTTATATGAGTTTCTGCACCTTAAAATCTGCATGTACTTGACCAAAAGGTGATTTCTCTGTTGAATTGATAGCTGAAATGAAAGCATCCTTTCAGTTTGTTAAACTAATAATCCATTCAATGCCACTTCTTTTTCGATATTAGAAGCATGGTAATCAATAAAAAGGCGAATTATTTTATAGGTTCAGTACTTCCACTGTGTGTAAGTTTCTCTTTTATCAGTTAACCTAGGCTCATATGTTTTTCAGTTAAGTTTTCTAAACAACAGAAAGGGAATGGATTCAAATACTAGGTGCTTACATGTAACTAGATTATAATTCTTTTTTCTTATTTGTTCTGTAGAATCAGGGAAAAGGAGCTTATGGTTAGAGACTATGGAAAAGTAGATTGAATATACTCAGGCTTAGTAATGTAGCTATGATAACAAGGGACAGTGGCGGGATATTTGTCTGATTAGGCCGCTTTAGACTAAAATTATGAAAATCCTAGCTGTTCAAAATTTGCATGTACAAATTTGGTGTGCATACATCAGCCACTGTACTTATTCATTAATTCTTATGTAGGCATTTCATTGGCTCACTCTTCTTGGGGAAAATTCCAAAGCAGTTCACTAAGAACTGTAGTTGTTTCAGCATTTGATTTATGAAACCAGTACATATCCTATATCAGTACCATAAATGCTAGAGTTGGTATCACCTAGGCCTGTTTTTCATAGAAGGATCAAAATTTGAACATTTCATACTACGACATCCATGATGCTCTTGCTCCGTAAGACATAAAGTCCATTAGTTTAGCAGTACTACAGATGATTGTATTTCACCAATGCCTTTCTTAGCCAGAGCTTTAAAAATGTAAAATTTTGGTGTGTGTGTGTGTGTGTATAATTACTATTCCACATGCAGATGTAAAATGCGCACCAAAAAGTTAATGGCGTGCATAAGTGAATATCGCCAAACACATGTAGAATTACTATCGGTTGTAACATTACACAACCGACAATAACACTATATGTGTTTGGCAGTAATTTCACTCACGCACGACAATAACTTTTCGCCGCGCATAGTGCGCCTGTGCTTGCAAGCGTAGAATAGCATATATATATATATATATATATATATATATATATATATATATATATATAGGAAAAATACTTTTTACTCCTGGTGTAATTACACCCATATATATATATATGTATATATATATATAGTTATTATCGCTATAACACTACACAATTGGCAAGAACTCTACATGTATTTGGCAAGAACTTCACTCACGCACGACAAGAACTTTCCAGTAGCAAGGGCAAAGCAAAATAGCGCAGCCATGTATGCACGTTCTAACAAATTTTACCACCCATTAGTTTTAGAACATGTAGTATGATAAACTTTTAAAATCCGTAGCAACGCACGGACATTCAACTAGTACACGTAGAAAAGAAAGAGGGGATATCCGATGCATTTTAATCTCAATACCGTGTCTCAAACTCAAAACTATGTTGGTGTTGCATTTCTTTTGTAGATTGCAATCGACCCTCAAGTGAGATTCTAATCAACACAAGAAATCGCAATGAGAACCGACTAACCAAGGGATAGTATTGTTGAAGGGGTTATAATGTAGAGAAAATCTAAAGAATCGTGTATCTCTCTCTTCTCATGTCGATATTTGGAGATAGTGATAGGAATAGGGCCATAACAGGGCATGATGAGCGGTGAGCCAGTCGGATCCAACCATGGCACGGCTCAATGGTGTAGAGCTCAGGCCGGAGTAGGGAAAGAGAGAGATGGAGGTTTGACGCGGAGCTTGAGCACAAATTCGGCAGCAGGCAACGTTGATCAATTCCATGGCGACAACGGTAGTTGGGGCCAAAACTGGGGAAGAGGGTGCGTTGGCAACGGACGGTGTCGGGCAGCCATTGGCGGCATAGTAGTACTATCGTAGCTAGGTAATCTCACCAAAACTAGCTAAAACTTTTTGAAACTGGTTTAGAACCTATTGAAACTTGTTGGGACTTCTTAAAACTTTTGGTTGAAACTAATCGATTGAAATTTGGTGAAGCTCGTTGAAACCTTAGCTTAAAATCTTCTAGAAACTTCTAGAAATACGCGGCAGCATGTTAGTATCATCGTAGCTAGGTGAGCTCACCAAAACTAGCCGAAACTGCTTGAAATATATTTGAAAACTATTAAAACTTATTGAAAATTCTTGAAATTTTTTGTTAAAACTTACCAAAACTTCTTGAAACTGTTGATTGAAACTTGCTGAAACTTATTAAAACTCATCGATGAAACTTTGTAAAACTTGAGTTTCAAAATCTGAAACTCATTAAAACTTTGGCTTAAAATCTTCTAGAAACTTATAGAGATACATAAAACATACTGGAACAGAAAACTTTTCAAACATTCTCTTGAAACTTGCTGAAACTGTATAAAATATGTTACTATATCGTTGCAACGGTATATTATTCTCTAGTCACGTAGATATTGTCCCACGCTAAAATGAGGGTTCGAAGTTTCGAACCTGCTGTTATGCAAAACAGCAAAAGTGTGTGCTTGTTGGGCAAAGAAGGGGTGCCTATAGGTGATTAGTCCGTCGTCGCTACACAACCAATTAATCGGTATTTAATATAGAATGGCATGCTCGTAATAACATTCTGGTATGTCTCTAATATTTTTAAATGATTTTTAACAAGATTGCCAGATGACATCATTGAGCGTACAAAAGCTTTAGGCGATTGTTTTTAACTCCGCACAACGGGAAATGTCAAATATGTTTGGTGATAACTCAATGCCAACAGGACAGTATTACAACCCCTAAAAAAGAGTATATATAAAAGTATAAGAAATGTCTGATAGGTTAACATTTATATACAGAAAAAACCATAGTAAATTGGATTTATGCACTATTAAAAATACATGGACCATGACATAAAATAATTAGCGAGTAATATTTTTATATTTTATCTACATGATATATCCTATGTACATCAAATGCTTTGTAGTTGGGTGAAACATAGGATATTGCGGCACATAAACATAAAATTTTTCTACTGCTTTAGTATAATTCCACACGGACCTCCCCTCACTGGTATGATACAACGCCCAATGACTAAATAATTATTTTATATTTTTTATAGGTCTACTAATTATTTGAGACCCCTCAATGCCCTCTATGTACACTATTATACCACACGATGACTTATCCACTTACTACAATTAATCCAGACATCGAAAATATCATTTCTTTGCTGCACGTTCTGTTTGCACTGGGTGTGGCTTAGAAAGAAAAAAAAACAAATAAGCAATATCCTTTTTAGGGAATGAACCGTTTGCAGTGTTTCCAAAAGACCCTAAAAGACTCTTAAAACCCTAAAACTTTATTCTCTTCGTCCCACAATATAAGTCATAATTATTGAAAAACGTTGTCTTACAATATAAGTCTATTACGGAGATTAAAATATAGTTATTACAATATTTTCACCATAAACCTCTATTTTAGTATTGAAAAAAATAAAAATATATGAATAGTTATAGTATATCATTTAATAGAGGAATGCATGTTCCATTGATATTAACTTTTTATTAAATTTAATGTTTCTTGTTATATACAAACATGGGTTTTGGACTCGTATTACGGGACGGAGAGAGTATTTGATATAAAAAAAGGCACAGTTTTGTCCCTTCCCCAGCAATATACGGGTAGGGGTAAAAACGGAGCCCAGATTCAGTTGGATTATCCGACTACCGAATTCGGATATTTAATATTTGAATCTAAATAGAAAAAAGATCTGAATTCGGATGTTGAACTAGCGAAATCTAAATGTCGGATGCTAATCCAGTATGGCCTAAGACGGATGCGGGAGTTGGATATCCGAATAAGATCTGGAGCCAGATATCCATATTCGACAGATATAATAGCAGCAGCTAGCTAATATGTATCTTTTGCATTTGATCTCCAAATTGGCCATATTATATATGTACTCGACGATCCCGTCGTCATAGTGGACTCTAATTTGGTATTTCATATTTTTTTATTTTGGTACATCCCCCATAAAAGCTTTTTGCATGCGTTTTTAGCCATATTTGATATGTTTTATAACCATTTTATTTGCAATATATCTAGAATTAGTTATAATTAGTGACAAAATGACACCAATGATAATGTGATAAACTAGAAAAAAGGGGCATAAATATTACTATAAAGTTGATGTTAATTTGATAAACTTACCATAGGATATGAAGCTGTCATCGAAAGCTGCATTATACAAATACGTTAGATAAATGATTCATTTGTTATTGTTAACATTTAATGCGCAGTTACATGTTAGAGTTAGCTATTTACCAATTTAAAATGTTAAATCAGTTCGATATCTTGTTTTAAATAGGAATTTGAAAAATAGTTGAATCCGATCTGATTTTAAGTATAATCCAATCGAAATTCATATCTAATATTTGTCTGATCCGCACTTATATCCGACGTTGGTTTGATTCATATTCAAATACAAAAAAAATATAAATACAAATATGATCTAAACATTATCTAATCCCTATCTGACCCGTTCTACACCCTACATACCGGTGCGCACGCACCTCTATCTAGGGATGGCAAAAAGCTCGTTAGTGAGGCTCATTGACTCGACTCACAATTGTTTCAATCATACTCGTTAAATGGTTAAATATTGAAATGGTTTGATTTCAAATAAATTTAAATTTTGATCTAGTTCGGCTCGTTAGCTTGTTTCTAAAAATACTTCTGAATTATACTAAAATAATATTAAATTATATTATATCAATTTAAAATAAAAACTCAACAAGACGAACCACCTCCGTCGCAAGGCGCACAAGCTTGCTCGAACAAAACCGTGCGGGCACGCCACGCTATCACCCGGTGGGCCCCACACGGCCTCCCCTTCCCGGAACCCACACGTCACTTCCCCGACCCGAGCCGCCTCGGCTGACCGGTCAAACCGCACGAGCTTCTGACCCTCTCGGCCTCGCGTCAAATCCCCTCCCCCTTCGCGGAAGCACCCCTCCTAAACCCACACGTTCACATTTGGACTCCACCGACCCCACACATCAGTGACCACCAATTTAATAATTAATTGTACTGGTGTCGCAGCTAGCGAGCCGTAGCCTCAATAAAAACGCTGACTTTTTAATCTCGGTTATTTTGTTTTTTATATTGTTTACAAAGATATAACAATATTTTAATTTTTTTAATTAAATAATTTAGAAAAAAACTAGCTACCTACGATTCAGGTTGTGTTCATTTGGACTGAATAAGTCTAGCTTATAGGTGAATTTTTATCAGAATTTTACTTTTTTTCAGATCAGAATGATGGTGAGCTTTATTTAAAGATAATTAAATCTTAAAAATTTTAAAAATAAAAAAAAATATTAGCCCATCACGTATAATACAAATAAATATGAGAAAAAGAACTGAAAAACTAAAAAAACCAAAAATTTAGAAAAAACGAAATTCATAAATAGTAAAAAAATAAATCAAAAACTAAAAACTCAAGCAGAAGTAAGGAAACCTTAAGCGAAAAGCCCAGCAGACGAGCCAAACCCGCTGAAAAAACCGGAATGAACGCCCCTCGTTGGCGCCAGTTACCGCTACTTAAGGCGCCACCGAGCAACCGCTCCTGTCCTCTCTTCACACATCCCTCTCTCTCTCTCTCTCTCTCTCTCTCTCTCTCTCTCTCTCTCTGCGCTTCCGTTCTCTGCTTCCATCGGCCATGGCGTCCTCGACGGGGAGCTTGGACCACGGGGGGTCGTTCTCGTTCACGCCGCCGACGTTCATCACGTCCTTCACTGAGCTGCTCTCCGGCGGAAGCGGTGACATTCTCGCCGGGGCTGTTGGCGAGGAGCGGTCGCCGAGGGGGTTCCCCCGGGGCAACAGGGGCGCCGGGGTGCCCAAGTTCAAGTCCGCGCAGCCGCCCAGCCTGCCCATCTCGCCGTCGCCCGTGTCGCCGTCCTCCTACTTCGCCATCCCGGCCGGCCTCAGCCCCGCCGAGCTGCTTGACTCCCCGGTCCTCCTCACCTCCTCTAACGTGCGTACCCCTCCTATGGTGGCTGCTGTATAGTTCTGCATTTCTGCTTGCTTGGTTGCTGATTTGAGCTGCGTATGCTTCTAACAGATCCTGGTGTCTCCGACCACCGGCGCGATCCCGGCGCAGAGGTACGACTGGAAGGCGAGCGCCGATTTCATCACCTCTCAGCAAGAGGAGGGCCGAGGCGGCGGCGGCTTCTCCGACTTCTCCTTCCACACGATCGACTCCAACGCCACCGCCACACAAACTACATCTTTCCCTTCCTTCAAGGTAAGCACAAATACACACACATCGATCCATTAATTTAGCTCAAGCTAGATGTTACAGCACTAGTAGCTCACCACAAGAGTGGTACATGTATGCTTGTGCAGGAGCAGCAGGTAGTGGAAGAGAGCAAGAGCGTCTCCGTGAGCAACAAGAGCAGCGGCAACAATGGCGGCGGCAACAAGCTGGAGGACGGGTACAACTGGAGGAAGTACGGGCAGAAGCAGGTGAAGGGGAGCGAGAACCCGCGGAGCTACTACAAGTGCACCTACAACAGCTGCTCCATGAAGAAGAAGGTTGAGCGCTCCCTGGCCGACGGCCGCATCACGCAGATCGTCTACAAGGGCGCGCACAACCACCCCAAGCCGCTCTCCACTCGCCGCAACTCCTCGGCCGGATGCGGAGCGGCCGCCGCGGAGGATCATCCCAACGGCCAGCTCTCGGCCGGCCAGGAGTACTCCGCCGCGACGCCCGAGAACTCCTCCGTCACGTTCGGCGACGACGACGCCGACAACGGGATGCAGCGGAGCGGCGCCGACGAGCCCGAAGCCAAGCGCCGGTAGGTGATTGATTTATCAGCGATTGAACAGTTTGATTGTGCGCGCGCGATTCAATCGTGTTCTTGTGATCTTGGTGTACTGATGGATGGCTGTGTTTGTGATTGGTTTCAGGAAGGAAGAAGCTGACAACGAGGGCAGCTCCGGCGGCGCCGGCGCCGGCGGCAAGCCGGTGCGCGAGCCGAGGCTGGTGGTGCAAACGCTGAGCGACATCGACATACTCGACGACGGCTTCCGGTGGAGGAAGTACGGACAGAAGGTCGTCAAGGGCAATCCCAACCCGAGGTAAGAACCAGCTTCGATTGCTCGATCGATCAAGAACTCTCGCAATTAATCACGCCCTTAATTCGATCCTTCCCGAGTACTTGTGAATCTGCTCGATCTTGTGTTCTTAACTTGAATTGTGATGTTTCAGGAGCTACTACAAGTGCACGACGGTGGGTTGCCCGGTGCGGAAGCACGTGGAGCGGGCGTCGCACGACCCGCGCGCGGTGATCACCACCTACGAGGGCAAGCACAACCACGACGTCCCGGTCGGCCGCGGAAGCCGCGCGCTGCCGACGACGACGTCCTCCTCCTCCGCCACGGCGGCCATCGGCGCAGGCCAGGGCCCCTACACCCTGGGGATGCTCTCCAACCCCGGCGGCTACGCGGCGGCCGGCGGCGCGTTCCAGCGCACCAAGGACGAGCCCCGGGACGACCTGTTCGTGGAGTCGCTCCTGTGCTAGCCAGACAAGCTAAGCGAGTGCCAGCTCCTGCTCCACACGTGGCGTACGTATACGTGTACGGCCGTAGAGTGCAGGCTTGCCTTGTCTGATACGTATACCGGCTTTTGTTCATTTGGTATGTACGTATATACATGCAGTACTAGTAGGTGTTAGCTAGGAGGTGAGATCGATTTGTTGATTCGTTACATGCAACTGCCCCGACCCACAATAGCAACACAGGCCTCCTTCGATACTACTACGTACACGTATACGTAGCTGTGAGGGAAGGAAAGTCAAATAAGACTTGACGAATTTCTGCGTCTTCGTTTCTTTGTTCTACCAGTGTGAATTATATACAGGAATACACCGCAATCTTTTGCTTCAATCACAACTTTCTCCAGCTGGCTGGAATGACGGGATGAGTTTGTTGATATTTGTATTGGAACTTTTTTTTTGTGCATGTGCCTCACATTTAGTATGTGATGTGATGCCGTTCTTTTTGTTTTTCTGGGCACTTGCTAATCCTTATCACATCCAACAGTGCAACCAGTTCTGGCTAGACTTACGAGGTATTTTATTGGCCGTGACGGATGTTCTTATTTAGCTGTGCCCGTCAATATTGGTTTTAATTTAAAATAAATAGAAAGAAATGTTTTTGAAAGAAAACATAAGCGTGAAAAAAAAGAGAGAAAGATATATAATGCACAAAACAGAAATAAGGTAAGTGAGATATGTTATGTGTCTATGACCTTTTGGCCTTTTTTAGATGAGACAGAAGTAAAGAAATAGAAATTTTATTTTAAAATTTTAGATATTTATACTGGCTTATGAACATTAGTAGTACAACTCTCTCTCCGCCTCTCATGATCTATCTGCTTGACGTGTTGAGCACATCTTTGGTTTGCATTGCACCCCATGCAGACGCAGATGATGATGCATGCCAATCCGAACTGGAGTATGATCGAGTGTTCGTTTGGCTGGCTAATTGCTGCCTAACTAAATCTCTTAATGGTTCAGTTGACTCTCTACGTGCGCAAGTATGATGATTAAGCCAGGCAAAACTTGCCGACCTAGCTCGCTTGTATTACTCTACTAGACAAAAATACCCTCACTCCAGGCGCGGAGCCACCAGAAATTTTATTAGGCTCTAGCATATCTTTCGGTGATAGAACCCGTTAACCCCTCAAAGTCGGCAGACGGTGGCGCCAAGCCGAGGTGCGTCACCATCAGTCTACTTGTGCAATCTCTAAGTTTTTCCTCTGCCTTTGTACACTGCTCTGTCTAAGCTGTCGCCCATGCGCCCAATCGTGTCGCCGCTGTGCTCCACCACTGCAGCTTCCCTCTCTGATGAGTTTTTGATGAAGCTGTTTGCATCATCTCATGTTGAACATCCAAACAACCCATCCTCTAATTTAATTTGATTTTTGTACAGCCAATCACCGGGGATCGAGCTTTCCCCCAAACCACCCAAATTTGTTCCTTGTCGTCGATTTTTCGTCTCCAGTGAGCCATTTTTCAATTTCTCACGCCCACACCATCTCCACCACCTGCTCTACTTGTTCCATGCCTGAATTCGACCAATGCCTCACCGTGGGGAGCCACCACTGGTGCCACCTCTATTTCCATCGTCGGCCACCATCGCCTCGCCTCTCTGGCCATTCCTAAGCACACTGGCTGCACCGAGCACTCCACGTGCCCATGCTCGTGCCACCCTCCACCGGTCGTCACTAGAGCACTGCCACAGTCGTCCAACCATGCCCGCCCACGCCATGCCGTCGCCTTGATCGCCGCTTGTGCTGCCACCTCCCACAGCCTCCCTGGGAGCCCTCCAACCCGTTTTGCCATTCACCCCAGCTTCCCGCGCCACCCCTCACCGGCGTCGCTACCCAAAGCAGCCATCGCCCCTTGCCCTGTTTCCTTTCTGGTTCCCTCTCATTCTCTGTCTTAGTCACTTACATGGATGACCCACTTGTCAGCTTCTTTTTTTAATTTTTGAGCTGAAAGGAACACTCCTTTGGAATATTCTTTCCTTTATCTTTTTCTAAATCTTCTCCTCCGACAAACCTTCCGATGACCCATTCTTCGCTGTTCGAACTTCAAATCAAGTGATTAAATTTCCTAAATTCATAATCTACCTCCGAGGAGTAAGACTTCACCGATGTTTCTCATCACCAGTATGCAGAGCAAGGCAAGTTACACCTTGATCATGTTGAACCCAATATTTCAAATGATTTATACTGCTTTTTAGTTGTATTTTGTGTAGACTATTCAGTTGTATTTTGTGTAGTGATGGATTTTATAATGTGTTAATATATTTGCAATAATGGATAAATGATGAGAGCTAAGGCCGAGGAGGGGGTCTGGGGGTGGCGCGCCTACTGTTAGGGTGTTTCACTGGACTGGTATATATTCTTGATTCTTGATTTTTTTTTATTTTCCTTGATTCTTTCTCTTTTACTATTTAGCATATAGCAGATATATACTCCTAGTAATTAAGTTGTATACTTGATACCTCAATACTTGTATAGTTATTTTGTTTATAGATTTGCAATAATGGAGAAACAAACTTTGTGGAACTATTTCACAAGTAATTTTAGTACCCAATTAATAAGAGTATAACTTAATCAAAGTGTAAAAAAAATTTTATGTTAATTTAGCTTAGTCTTTTGTGCCCACCTTTCATTTTCATCCTGGCTTCACCACTGCTCCACAGAGTGCTCACTGATCAATTAGCTGTGCAGCATGTGCTCACTTTGGTTACTCCTCGAGTAGTCTAGTCAGTGTGGCAATTCGATTTTCTTGTCGAGGATGGCTAGAGTTGGATTCCCATGAATCATGTGCTAAGTATATTGTTTCGAATAGTTCTTTTACATGATTTTTAGGTTGTCATAATTGCAATGGCCAATTATTATGGTTTTTGGTTGCAAGACATCTACGCTTTTCGAGATAGCAACGGATAGTGGAGATGTTGACGTGAACAATGCACATAGTTTTGGTCTCGAGAAGCCGTTTGAAGAATATGCTTCAAAAAGCTGTCCCTTTTTCGACATTCAGAAAACCAAAAGCTAAAAGACAAAAGAACAGAGCCATTAATATATAGATCATACTCTAAGGGCATCTCCAATAGTTTCATCTCAGTTGTCTCTTAGCTATATTAAATGAGTAAAATATTATATGGAGAAGAAATGAGGTGAGGAGAGATAATGTACTCTCTTTTGCAAGAGATGACTTGAACCCGTAAATTAACATAAATAGTGAGAGAGTGTGACACAGGAAGTTATGGCAAAAAATAGTATAAGATAGTTAGAATAATAATTTACTATTTGAGAGGTTGTCTTTAGTGCTGTCTTTAGGTGAGATAAAAACCTTAAAGACAGACTATTATACATGGCCTAAAGAGTGCTCGTATTAGTTAGTTTGTTTAGATGTCGCCGGTAAGACAAAAAAAAAACAGAGCCATTAATATATAGATCATACTCTAAAGAGCGCTCTTATTAGGTGTCGCTCGGTTAGGTTGAAATAAGTTGGTTTATAGCTGAAATGCACTGTAGCTGGTTGAAATTATACTGTAGCTGATGGTGGCTTATTTAGTGTAACTAAATTTTAAAAAATTTAAAAATAGAAAAAACAGATTAGCCTATCACAAATAATACAAATGAATACGAAAAAAATAGACCAAAAGATAAAAAATAAAAAAGACAAAATTTAGAAATAATAAAAAAATAAACTAAACGTCAGACGCCCGATCTAAAATAAGTGAGACCTCAGCTAGTTGTTTGGACGTCGCCAGTAATATGCAGTGACGTCATGGATGAACAACGACCTTAGAGCAAGTATAATAAAAAGCTGTTAGTAGACTGTATGCTGAGATGGAGGAGAGAGAAGAGAGGTGGGCTGTAAGTTTACAGCCAGCTGAAGCACAAGAACTAAGAAACTTTGTGAGAGAAAGGGGTGGGTCATACAACCTTCAGCTGGCTGTAAACTACTACATGAATGGATTGATAAGTGGGCTGTAAGTGTTCATACAGCTAGCTGAAGGCTGTATTATTAGTCTTGCTCTTAGGTGCTTTAGTTACGTTATCTTAAACTGACTGGTTAGTTGGCGTCAGTGAGATGTTGGATCTGCCATTGCTTCACCTGCAAGATCCATTGCTTCTCCTGCAAGACTCTGCAGCAGGTCAATGCGTCCATCTTTTCTTTGTTTATTACTCCTCCGTTTTTTATTACTTGATATTTTTATCAGACACATATATTTAAGTAGCCATCTTTTATTCATATTATAACAAAAATATCCTAACAACTAATTACTTTAATGAACACTAACTACAATAAGTAGTAAAGTTATGTATTTTTTGCTATCTTTACAAGCACATGAGCAAAAATTTACATTAGGAATAGCAAAGTGTCAAATATTTATAGAAGAAAATCTAGGTTAAAATGCCAAGTAAACGAAAACAGAGATGATGATGATGATGATGATGATGATGATTATTATTATTCAGGCCTCCTTTTCGATCATGTAATGTAATGGTACAATAGAAGCTTCTTTTCTTTTCTTTCCTTTGTGCAGAGGTAAACAAAAGATGCTAGTACTCTAGTACTAGTTCGTTCAGCCCTTCTAGAAAATCGAATGGAACTGAAGAGCAATCGAGTCAAAATTTTCCACGCGATGGGACAAGAGATGATCTGCTTTCCCGGCCATTTTTTTCTGTGTGAATTCAGACTTACATATGTATACGACACGCTCTAGATGCTGCACAGCTTTGTACCATGTGTCAGAGAAAACACAAGCGGATGATTTACATATGCCTGTTCCATAGCATTCATGCGTTGTGTTTTTATAGTTCCATGCTCGCTGTTGCAACGAATTCATGGATACGGCGCCCGGTGGGAGAATTAGAATTTTTTCAATGATTTAAGGTTTTTAACTATAATTTATTAGTCTAATAAATAATAACAATTGAAAGAAATCGAAATAAAAAAATTAACTGAAAAACCAAAAAGATTAGACCGGAATCACTTGGATGCCCTGAGATGCTAGAATTTAGCAGTGATTCCAGGAAGCAGCTCAGCGGTTCAGTCTGGAGCTGGCTTAATCTCAGGATGGGATTTTTTTTTGCTGATTATTCAGATGCACATGGATCTTGTGTTTCATTTCATTGCACTGGAAACAAATTGTTATATATTTTCTGCCATTGGTGGACTCGAAAATTAACCCACTAGTATTCTACTAGCTAGCTGCCTAATTTTCGAGCTTCCTTTTTTTTCCCTATATAGTATAAATCAGGTTGAGTTGCTTGGTCATATTTACTTTTGGAGGGAACCAAACATTTCTTCGGCAAAAACTAGATGCCTTAATCTGCTTAGATTTAGGAACATTTGTAGCAAATTTAAGTAGCTTTGTTCATCTACATCCGCTTAATTGTTGCGATACGTTACTTCAAGAATTTTTGAACTTTTTTAATCTTATTAAGCATTATTGGACATGTGCTGTTTAATTAGTTTCTGAGTTTTTTTTCTGATTATGTTCCTTTTCAGATTATGCTGCATGTTTTCATTGTTTGGAGGAAAAGGACATACAGTGACAAGAAAGCACAATACCGGGTAAAATAAAACTTCCTTTGGTCATAAATATATGTTTTGAACATCAACGCGGTCTCCAAAACACAATTTTGATCTCTAATTTTCTATTATAATATATTTATAAAACCTAATAAAATTATAATATTATGAAAATAATTTTTGAAGACAAATCTTTACATATAATTTTCATGTATCTAATTTAAATATTCAAAAGACATTGATAGTGAAACTTTCAAGAGTTTGATTGCATCTATATCCAAAACGATATGTATTCGTTACTGAAGTAATACCTAGGAGGAACTATGGTTTTTTATTTAGCTAGTTCAATGCTCATACATTGCTATGGATTAAAAAATCATATGACCCTAGCATGTTTAGTCCCTTGGCTTCGCTGCGGTGAGCCATTGACCTCCCGAGCTTCGCCTTGGCCCATGTCGTGCTTATACCACTATGCTTAACTACACAGTGCCCTCACCTCTGCTACAACAACCTACGTCATGCCGCCGTCATTTGGATTGAACCACGCCATGCCCTTGGCTCCGCCACAGCGACCTCCTGAGGTTTGCTTCGGCCCACATTTGCCTCTACCAGCGTGCTCAACCTACACTGCCTTCGGCTCCGCCAGGGCAACCCGCGTCGTGCCGCTCGCATAATCCCAATGTTCCAAATCACACAGTTCAAAAACAAAATAGGGTGTGTACTCTTAGGAAATAGTCATACAGATAAGCAAAAAGGAATGTTTAGATAGATATTTGGTAAAGCTCACATGCTTCCAGCTTCTCTCTTAGAATTTCAGTACAGTACCGATTGAGCATAATATCATAAGAAAGATGGGAGACACGTAATATTTCTCGAGCATATTAAAGTTTGTAATTATTTATATATCAAATCATCGCTATCTCTAAAGAAATTTCGACTACAACTCATGGAAACTATAAAACCAGATTTTTGTCATAAAAATATCTATCTGCAACATCTCACGGCCTTCACATTGAATAGAAGATGCTACATCAAAAGGTATGTGTTAAAATTAATCTTGACTTAGAGTCCTAGTCGCAGTTGAGTTTGTTTTCGTGTGTAATTCGAGTTGAAGTGGTGTCCAATTCAAAGTCCTAATACGTGTGTTAGTAGGAGTTATTAACATATATATATATATATATATATATATATATATATATATATATATATATATATATATATATATATATATATATATATATATATATATATATATATATATATATATATATATATATATATATACCTCTTTTCTACTCCCGGGTGTAGTTACTCCCTATATCGTATCTCACAATGTAGCGAGTATCTCGCATAACGGAGGGTATGTACGTGTAGTATACGAGTATTTAAGACCATCTAGATAGTATGTATAATTTTTCAGAGGTGGTATGTATATTTTTTAGACATACTCCTTTTTATATGCGTATATAAAGGTATTTACAAAATACGCTAAAAACTATAGACCCTTTTGCAATTTTTTCGTGTGGTTCACATTGGAGTATCTTATAATTAGTATACGAGTATACCTAAAATGATAAAGGAGTATTTCAAGTTTATTTAGGTGGTATATTAGAGGTGGGAGTAATTACACCCGGGAGTAAAAAGTATTTTTCCTCTATATATATATATATATATATATATATATATATATATATATATATATATAAAGAGGCTTGTAACCAGTTTTTGTAATGCAATTTATGCAAGAAATAAATTAAAGAAATCAAAGGGCTAGATTTGTAACAATTGGTATCAAAGTCAAACCTTGATTTCTGCTTTTGCTGCCCCCGGGAGGAGCAATCTCCGCTCCCGGGGGCAGCCACCGTTGCGCGCCGCTGCTGCAGAGAAGAAGGAGGAGATGCAGTCTTCAGTCGTCACCGTTCCTCCGTTGCAGCCGAGAAGTCCGCCCGCGGGATGAGCGGCCTTGCGCCGCGCACGGGACAGCAGTCGAGATCCTGACCAAGCAGCATCACTAGACAGCACCCGAGATCCTGACCAAGCAGCACTCAGAGCACTTGCGCAGGAGAGAGGAACACAAAGATTATTGCTTTGTGCAGCAAAGAAAAAAGAGAGGTCTCACAAACAAGACAGGAGCAAGACAGAAGCAGCTAGTCACGTTGGGATGGAAAAGAGAAAAATCAGCAAGCAAGCCAGGAAAGAGAAAAGTTGGCATGGAGCCCCAAAACAGAGTAAAGCAAGTGCAGATTAGAAAATGGACAGAGAAGCACGTCGCGTTTTTTTGCCTTTCTTACTCGGTCCGCGGGAGTCTTCGAGTCGGTTTTTTTCCTCTGTCCACCGAATTGTCTTCGAGACGGAGTCCCAGCTGCGCCTCTCCGACTCGGTTTTCTCGCTCCTAAAATAAAAGTGCGCCGCGCGAGGGAAAAAAACAGCAAAAGGCAATTCAGCATCAGAGAGCAGACCCAAATGTAGAGCAGCAGCAAGAGCAAAAGTACAAAAGTTCAAGAGAAAAAGAAAAACAACAGTTTTTCTCTGTTTTCTTTCGGTACAAGAGACTTCAAAGTAGCCTGAGTTTTTTGATCCGTGCTCAAAATCATGTCGCGTACTCCGGGAAGCGGTGTCACCGGCGACGAGGCATCATCTAATACAATGATGAAGGAGAGTTCCGCTATCTCGCTGCATTATCCGATGCTCACAACAAGCAATTATGCAGCATGGGCAATCAAGATGAAGGTGTATATGAAGGCTCAAGGTGTGTGGGATGCGATCAAGAATGGCAACGTCGATATGCGCAAAGATCAGATGGAATTGGCGCCCATCTATCAGGGCATCCCAGAGGAGACGCTCTTCCTACTGGCCGAAAAGGAAACGGCCAAAACCGCGTGGGAGGCGTTGAAAGCGATGCACCTTGGTGCAGATCGTGTGAAGGAAGCAAAGGTACAAACTCTCAAGACTGAGTTCGAAGTGCTACGTATGAAGGAAATGGAGTCGATCAATGACTTCACCGTCCGGTTGATGATTATCGTCAACAAGATACGGGCCCTTGACGAAAAGGTGGAAGAGTTGTATGTGGTAAAGAAATTCCTTCGTGCTATTCCCTCACAGTTTCTCCTGATTGCTTCAGTCATAGGGCAATTTGGAGACTTAAAGGCAATGACCATAGAGGAGGTCATCGGTCGTCTTAAGGCGTATGAGGAACGCATCCATGACAATAGCAACAAAGGTGAAGGAGAGCTCTTGTTGACTCGCGCTGAGTGGGAGGCCCGATCATCGAAGCGTGAAGGCAAGAACACTTCCAAGGGTGATGACCAAGGCCGTAAAGGTCGGAGGTTTGATAAGGCAAAAGTGAGGTGTTATAACTGTAATGATTATGGACACTTTGCTTCAGAATGCCAAAAGCTAAAGACGAAGAAAGCGTTTGTTGCCGAAGCGCTCAACGAAGATGAAGTGCTCTGATGATGAGTTGAGTCAGGGACGTTTGAGATATGTCGCCGTCCAAACTCAAGTAAGGTGGAAAGAAGTTAGAAAGTCAAAATTAAGGGGGAGATTGTTAAAATTAATCTTGACTTAGAGTCCTAGTCGCAGTTGAGTTCGTTTTCGTGTGTAATTCGAGTTGAAGTGGTGTCCAATTCGAAGTCCTAATACGTGTGTTAGTAGAAGTTATTAGCATATATATTGAGAGGCTTGTAACCATTTTTTGTAATGCAATTTATGCAAGAAATAAAGTAAAGAAATCAAGGGCTAGATTTGTAACAGTATGGAAGAGGTAACAAGAGTTTGTTTTGATTTCGATCTATAACATTCAAGTGGCTTAAAGATGCATAGCTCTGAATGATGTATGCGCAGCATTCATAAAATGTACATGCAGAACAACGAAACTGTTCCAGTACCCAATTCCAATTTGTACATGAATTATCACCACAATTACTCATACCAACAATTATCAAAATAAAGAGGCTAATATGCTAAGTCCTAACTGAAAATTGCAAGCTCTGCATACACATTAATGAGCAAGAACTCATGAATAGTAGGAAAAAAACTACAACAAAAAGATATGTATCAGAAATAAAAGAATAGTGGAAGACACCAAAATTATTCAACTACAAGTAATCACCAGAAAAACTCATCCAAGTCATGAATCATCTAATCGAATGATAAATGACGATGACCTTGCTATAAATTTCAAACAACAGTCTTATTATTTGCATGCATACCTCAACAAAAATCACTGACTTTCAAGTTGATTAGTTGTTCTGCAACATGAAATTTCTTCTGTATGAAACAAATTTACAAAGTAAACCCAATCTGTTCATGATGAGAACCATGCTAAAAATTTCAAATGACTGTCGAGGAATATCTGCATGCATACTGTTGTAGCTACGGGCTAAACAGGAAAGAGGGGGACTAGTCAGGAGGAAGAGGAGAGCAAGCCTGTGGGAGTATTGGTGAGAATGAGAGGATCCCCCCTTTGCCCCCTGGGGGTTTATATATATGAGTGGGGTAGAATGGGAAATCCCCATTCTACCCCTTAGTATTTACAAAGGATGAGGGTACATTGGTATATTTACACTGGTATATTCCTCTGCACTATTGGGCCTATTACATGTTGGACTAGTTGCACGGCCCAGTCACGGGTGGTTGGGCCACCCCTACAACAGTACTCCCTCGACAGCAAGCGCTGAGGTCCCGATGGGTGAGCTGACGCGATCAACCACCCCACCCCCGCTCCTCGACAAAGAAGCGCGAGGGTGCCGATGCAACTGATAGCTCGCAGACCCTAGAGGCAATGCTTATGAAGGAATCGGTGAAGCGCCGGAGACGTCGTCGAGCGCTGAAGCCGTGCCGTGGAGTGCCGAAGACGTGTCGTCCCGCCGAGGCGATGCCTAAGAGGCGGACGGCGGAGTCGAGCGCCGAAGATGTGTTGTCGAGCACCGAAGACGTGCCGTTGAGCGCCGAAGACGTGCGAGGCGGGCGGCGGAGTCGAGGCCGAAGGCGTGTCGTCGAGCGCCGAAGACGTGCCGTCCCGCCGAGGCGATACCTACGAGGCAGACGGTGGAGTCGAGCGCCGAAGTCGTGTTGTCGAGCGCCGAAGACGTGCCGTTGAGCGCTGAAGACGTGCCGTCCCGCCGAGGCGATGCCTACGAGGCGGACGGCGGAGTCGAGGCCGAAGGCGTGTCGTCGAGCGCCGAAGGCGTGCCGTCGAGCGCCGAAGACGTGCCGTCCCGCCGAGGCGATGCCTAGGCGGACGGCGGAGTCGAGCGCCGAAGCCGTGTCGTCGAGCGCCGAAGACGTGTTGTCGAGCGCCGAAGACGTGCCGTTGAGCGCCGAAGACGTGCCGCCCCGCCGGGCGATGCCTACGAGGCGACGGCGAGTCAAGCGCCGGCGCGTGTCGCCGAGCGCCAAGACGTGCCGCTGAGCGCCGAAGACGTGCCGCCCCGCCGAGGCGATGCCTACGAGGCGACGGCGGAGTCGAGGCCGGCGTGTCGCCGAGCGCCAAGACGTGCCGTCCCGCCGAGGCGATGTCTACGAGGCGGACGGCGGAGTCGAGCGCCGAAGCCGTGTCGTCGAGCGCCGAAGACGTGTTGTCGAGCGCCGAAGACGTGCCGTCCCGCCGAGGCGATGCCTATGAGGCGGACAGCGGAGTCGAGGCCGAAGGCGTGCCGTTGAGCGCCGAAGACGTGCCGTTGAGCGCCGAAGACGTGCCGTCCCGCCGAGGCGATGCCTACAAGGCGGACAGCGGAGTCGAAGCCGAAGGCGTGTCGTCGAGCGCCGAAGACGTGCCGTCCCGCTGAGGTGATGCCTACGAGGCGGACGGCGGAGTCGAGCGCCGAAGACGTGTCGTCGAGCGCCAAGACGTGTCGCCGAGCGCCAAGACGTGCCGCCCCGCCGAGGCGATGCCTGCGAGGCCGACGCGAGTCGAAGCGCCAAGACGTGCCGCCCCTGCGGCGATGCCTACGAGGCGACGGCAGAGTCGAGCGCCAAGACGTGTCGCCGAAGCGCCAAGACGTGCCGCCCCACCGGCGATGCCTCACGAGGCGGACGGGCGGAGTCGAGCGCCAAGACGTGCCGCTACTTCCGAAAGAGTGCCCGCGAAGAGCGGCGCTGAGGCGTGGCCGAGGCACTACGCACGCGAGGCAAGGGCGAGACCGCCGTTCTCTACCTTCGAAAAGAGTGCCCGCGAAGAGCGGGCGCTTGAGGCGTAGGCCGAGGGCACTACGCACGCGGAGGCAAGGAGGCGAGACCGCCGTTCCCCTACCTTCGAAAAGAGTGCCCGCGAAGAGCGGGCGCTTGAGGCGTAGGCCGAGGGCACTACGCACGCGGTGCACTCCCTATTGCGGCGCACGCGAGGGCGCGATATCCAAGCGGTGCACCGCCTAAAGCGAGGCACTCCCTAGTGCCTCGGCCGTATCGCAATTTACGACTTAATTTATAGTCCGTAGACTCGCGCGTGCGGAAGCGGACCCCGACGCTACGTCTTATTTAAAGTCCGTAGACTGGTGCGTGCGGAGGCGACCTCGACGCTACGTCTTATTTAAAGTCTGTAGATTGGTGCGTGCGGAAGCTGAGCTCAACGCTACGTCTTATTTATAGTCCGTAGACTCGCACGCGCGGAAGCCGAGCTCAACGCTACGCCTTATTTAAAGTCCGTAGATCGGTGCGCGCGGAAGCCGAGCTCAACGCTACGCCTTATTTATACTCCGTGAGACTCGCGTGTGCGAAAGCCGAGCTCAACGCCACGCCTTATTTAAAGTCCGTGATCGGTGCGTGCGGAAGTGAGCTCAACGCCACGCCTTATTTATACTCCGTAGAGTGCGCGCGCGGGCGCCCCCTTTGCGCCTTATTTAAAGTCCGTAGACTCGCGCGCGCGAAGCCGAGCTCAACGCCACGCCTTATTTAAAGTCCGTGGAGATGCGTGCGTGCGGAAGCCGAGCTCAACGCTACGCCTTATTTATAGAACGCTACATCTTATTTATAGTCCGTAGACTCGCGTGTGCGGAAGCTGAGCTCAACGCTACGCCTTATTTAAAGTCCGTGATCGGTGCGCGCGGAAGCCGAGCTCAACGCTACGCCTTATTTATAGTCCGTAGACTCGCGCGTGCGGAAGCCGAGCTCAACGCTACGTCTTATTTAAACTCCGTAGACTGGTGCGTGCGGAAGCTGAGCTCAACGCTACGTCTTATTTATAGTCCGTAGACTACGCCGAGGCGCCAGGCCGTCGTGCGATTTAAACAAAAAACGACGAAAACAGAGACATCAAAGAAAAGGCCGAACACTGCGACAACAAGATGCTCCCAAGTGCAGTGCCAAGAAAGCATTAAACGCTCCAAAACAGGCCAAAACCGAAGGAGCAAATACGGCCAAATCAAATGCTCTTATAATGGAAACGCAGCCGCAATGAATAATATGCTGCATAACCATTTTCTTAAAGCCATGGACGCAAGAAATGCAGAAGCTACTATTAAAGCCTCACATAATCATACGCAGTGCGTACCGAGCGTGGCGGTGGCGACGCAGCATAGGCTCCGTCTGGGTCGCGAAGCCCCGCGATGCCGAGGAGGAGGGCAGCGAAGCCATCACAGAGCCAAGCGAAGGGCAGCGTATGCATACGTGGGAAACGGATGCTTCGCGCATGCACACGTAGAGGCGAGGTCGCGGCGAGGCTAGAGACTCCGGAGCGAGGTGCTCGATGACGCGGAGACTTCGGAGCGAGGTCGCGGCGAGGCCAGAGGCTCGACGAGGACCTGCGCCGAGCAACGTTCCACGCCGCGGAGGCACGGCTACCGAGGCATGGCGCGTGCACGTCGTGCGGCATCGCGAAGAACTCGCCGCGGGGCCGCGGCTTGCCGGAGACGTGCTTGGCGTGTCCGCGAAACGGCCACCCCGGCAACGAGTTGCGGCCCACGATGAGGGTTCGCCACCTTCCGTCGACGCGCGGTTACCATTGTCGTCTTGCCGACGCGCGGGTCCGAGACGACAGGCCACCCAGCCCGATGGCTGAGGCTGGTCCTCGAGATGTCATGAAGACGAGCGGGGACTGGAGCACAGCTTTGGCGGCACGGAGGCGAGCTGCGGCCGGATCCCGGCTCCGTCGGCGCGAAGTCGAGCGAAGGTCACAGCACATCTTCGGCGGTTTGGCAAGGAGCGCTTCGATCTCCACGGAGGCCCTGAATCGAAGTCGACGAGAGGACGAGCGAAGGCCGGCGACGGTGCGGAATCCACAGGAGCGAAGTCAGTGCCAGCCGCCTGCATGCAAAGCTACTAGCCACCCGAGGAGCATGCCGGGGTTCGTGCATGCAACGTAGACACTCCATGGCTGCACGGACGGAGTTCGTGCATGTATTGGCGTGGGCTACTGCATCATGCGTACGAGCTCGCGGAGGCTCGACGTCGCGCGGAAGCACCGGCGAAGACTTCGGGGCAGTCTGCATGCAGCGACACGGCGTCCCGTAGCCTGTCTTCCGCGACGTGGAGGCGAGCGGAGGCCGAAGCTCACCCTTGTCGACGCGAAGGCGAGCGACAGTCCTCGGCGACGTGGAGGTGAGCGGGGCGAGCTCGTCCCCCGTCGACACGGCGGCGAGCGAGGCCGGGCTCGCCTTCGCGGCGGAGGCGAAGCGAGGCCGAGCTCGCCCTGTCGACGCTGGCGAAGCGAGGCCGGGCTCGCTTTCGCGGCGGAGGCGAGCGAGGCCGAGCTCGCCCTGGCGGCGGAGGTCGAACAGGGGCCGGAGCTCGTCCGTGTCGACGTGAGGGCGAGCGGGGGCCGAGGCTCATCTTCGGCGAAGCGGAGGCGAGCGGGGGTGGAGCTCGTCCTTGTCCGCGTGAAGGCGAGCAGGGGCGGGGCTCATCTTCGGCGAAGCGGAGGTCGAACAGGGGCCGGAGCTCGTCCGTGTCCGCGCGAAGGCGAGCAGGGGGGGGGCTCATCTTCGGCGAAGCGGAGGTCGAACAGGGGCCGGAGCTCGTCCGTGTCGACACGAAGGCACCTCCGTGGCCGCCGCCGGGTAGCCACTGGCTCGTCCGTTGGTGGGATGCGCCGGGCAACGCTGCACGGCTGCGACGCGAGGTGAGCGCGAGCCGCGGAGGGACGGGCGCCGAGCCGGCGGGCGTCGGCGACGCCGCCGCACGGCGGCGCCGTCGCCACGCGCTCCTCGGCTTCACCGAGTACACGCGGCACTGAAGTAGACGCCACCGCTCTGTGGTATTTCATGTGTGCATGCATGGGGTTGACGTGCAGCATGGTGGATCATGGATAGGGGTGAAATCGGGTCGGATACGGTTGGATCTCACCTTTCCCATATCCTAACCCACATTTTCTAATCGGATTCGGGTCGAATACGGATAGTATCGAATACGAATACAAACACGGATAATGTCGGGCACAAATATGGAACAAATACGTACCAAGACGGATACGGACACTATCGGCCACGAATATTTATTCGGATTTCAAGTCGATGCAACAACCATTTTATACCACATAGACAATAGAAATGCAACCATTTCATACATCCATAATGCAACTATATTAGGAGCATAGGGCATAGTACTGCCTAACAATACGTCAGTACTAAAGTCATAGCTCACAGTAGTAACCTCCATTCATCATGGTAGATAACACTGAACTAGAGACAACAATCAATCAAGCACCAGTAGAGCACCATGGCAACAACATAGAGTATGCCACCGGGGAACCAAGGAGTAGAGGAGAAATAGGATTGAGCTTACCAGAGGTAGAGGCGACGGCGTAGCCCCACGCCAAGCTGCCACCGCGCACTCCCCTGGCGTGTGGGCGGCTCCAGCCGGCCGAGACCACACCGGGGCAACACACCACCTGCCTGCCATCACATAAACAAAACCCATTAAATCAAAGCAAAATAGCAAGTAAATCGAAGATAATCGGGTGGAAATCGGGAGCCGATGCGCCAGATCCGGGCCCTAGGCCACGCATCCGACGGCATCACGCCGTGCACAGCCGTGGAGCACGGTGGAGACGGCCAAGCGGCACTGAGTGGCGGGGCGCCGAGCCGGGTCAGATCCGGAGCAGAGAGGGGGAGGCCCACGGGGCGGAGGCAGGCGCGTGGGTAAGGAGGCGCGCAAGAACCGAGGGGAGGCGCCGAGCGCCGGGCAGAGGCGCCGAGACGCGGGCGCGAGAGGGTGGCGGCGCTGGGAGGCGATGCGCCGGGCAACCGAACCGAGGGGCGCCAAGAACGGGCGGGCGCCGAGGCTCGGGGCGGAGGCGCAGAGAACCGGGATGGAGGCGTTGAGAACCAGGGGCGGAAGAACCCGCGCGCGCGGTGTGAAGAAAATCGCACTCGCCGAATCGCTGAAGGAAATGACTAATGAGATGGCGGATGGGGATTGGGAATCGCCGAGAAATTGGAATCGCGCTCGCTGGTCGCCTCGCCCAAGCCCCGAACGCCGAACCGTTGCGCTAGCTGTGGCTCAGATGGCGAGTAATCCGTAATACCGAATAGTTAAGCGGGTAATATCCGAATATTATACCGGATAATCCGTATCCGTCGGATACCGACCTCCCAAACCCGATACCGTATCCGCCAAAAAAAACCCATATTCGGATCCGATACCCGTATAAACTTCCGGGTACCCGAATTTACGACCCGAATTTGACCCGCTTTAATACGGGCGGGCGGACGGGCGGGAAATACCCGGCCCGTTTTCACCCCTAATCATGGATGCATGGAGGGTGCATGCGTACGTGAAGTTGCATGTATAGACTATTTGACCATTGATGCACGGATGGGGCGGATGGATATTTTCGGGCGTGTGCATACGTAAAACGCGAGTTCACCTGGCTCCTCGGTTTTTGGTCTCCCGTTTGTTTGCTGCGGGAAGGTCATCCCGGAGCCGCGCGAAGGTCGGCGGAGACTTCGCGAGGCGGCGGAGACTTCGCGAGTGTAATGACCTGAATTTTTCAAAAATTTGAAGTTTAATTGAATTTTCGAATTCAATTACAAATTGAGATTCTTGAGCCTAATCTGCACTAATCTTGGGGCAAAGTGAGCACTAATCTTGATGCAATCAACCCCGTTTGTTTGCTGCGGGAAGGTCATCCCGGAGCCGCGCGAAGGTCGGCGGAGACTTCGCGAGGCGGCGGAGACTTCGCGAGTGTAATGACCTGAATTTTTCAAAAATTTGAAGTTTAATTGAATTTTCGAATTCAATTACAAATTGAGATTCTTGAGCCTAATCTGCACTAATCTTGGGGCAAAGTGAGCACTAATCTTGATGCAATCAACCCCGTTTGTTTGCTGCGGGAAGGTCATCCCGGAGCCGCGCGAAGGTCGGCGGAGACTTCGCGAGCTTGGGGCGAAGTGGTGCGCGGAGTCCAAGTCACACGCGGGGACAAGGCCAGAGAGCTGAACACACAGCGACGAGGTCGAGATCGGCGGCACGCATGCGGAGTCTGCGCATGCATAGGCGAATACCCGCGAAGTCGCGCGGAGGCCTAAGGCCTGGTCATGGCGAAGCGCAGTGGAACTGAGCCCGACGGCACACCACCCCGGCCAGGAGGACCTCACCGCCCAGTCACCCAAGAGATCGCTTCCCTGCATGAGCGCTTCCAACAGAGTAGAGATAACAGATCTATTCAATACAGGGTGATTCAATTAGGTCTATTCGGTACTGCATCTACAAAACTGAGCGAAGTATGCAGACAAAGCCCATACGCCTCCATAGTTTGGATGGTTAAATTTTTGGCAAGCGAACTACTTATCTGTCATGCAGATGCCACGAACGAAGTAGCATGCTCCCAGGAGCAAAAACGATCCACATTGCTGCTACTTTTGTTGAATACTGAAGAAACCTTTTCCATACGTAACTTCCAGTCGTCCCCACGGACGGCGCCATCTGTTGTAGCTACGGGCTAAACAGGAAAGAGGGGGACTAGTCAGGAGGAAGAGGAGAGCAAGCCTGTGGGAGTATTGGTGAGAATGAGAGGATCCCCTTTGCCCCTCCTGGGGGTGTTATATATATGAGTGGGGTAGAATGGGCCATTCTACCCCTTAGTATTTACAAAGGATGATGGTACATTGGTATATTTACACTGGTATATTCCTCTGCACTATTGAGCCTATTACATATTGGACTAGTTGCACGGCCCAGTCACGGGGGGTTGGGCCACCCCTACAACACATACCTTGATAAAAATCTATGACTTTCAAGTTGATGCAGTGTTCTGCAACATGAAATATTCGCAATAATAAAAACAGAAGAAGCGTTAACTGATGAGAGCAGAAGCGTAGATGCCTAGAAGAAAAGAACCATGGACGACAGACCGACGGTATCGTCTAAAATAACTCACTTCCCTGATGACAAACACCTAAAGGTTATAAAGACGATCAACCTTTCAGCAAGCTAGAAGTCCTGGATGATACAAATGTGCAAAGAAAATTGATGAAATAGATAATCACCAAGAAGAACTAAACTAACTCTATTATTCTCACCTCTATTATGATGGAGCAATGAAGCAAATGTCATGTTTGTTTCTCTCTTTGCTTATATAGCATGAGTGCATGACATTGCTCGAGTGCAATAGAAAATCTTTTCAGTTAGGATAAATAGAAAATCTTTTCAGTTGGGATATTAGTAACAATAACAATGATAGCAGCAAAACCATAGGAGAATATAAGCTTACCATTTAACAAACTCCATTTTAGTTGGGCCCACGTGGCCACATGGGGCTATGGGAGCCACTGTGCTGCAAGGTGGGCATGCAATGGTGCTCGGCATCATCCGTTGTGCTGGACCATGTCATCATGGGCATTGGGCAGCTCCTCATCGTGTCAACGAGTGTCCATCTCGGTCGCAGGGCTTGACCAGGGCACAAAATCACATAGTCATTTACTCATTTTGTCAAACATTTGGTGAGTAATGATGAGAGTGAGAGTGGAGCTGAGTTGCTCGTGTACCGGCAGCGAGAAGTGTGGCCTTAAGCGGGGAGTAAAGGCTTGTGTAGGATTAAGGATAACCGATTAGAGGGGGTGAATATGAGGTTTTTAAATTTTCTTTCCTCTTAATTAATTCTTTACAATTTTAATGTGACAAGAGTATAATGCACTTGATACCTATACAATTTTAGAAAAGTTGAGAATCTACAAGAGCACTAACACAAATAAATGATCACAACGAGTTAAATGAACAAGTGCTAAAAGGAGACAAGAGAGAAACAAGTACACTTAATGTTTTACCGTGGTGTTCAGAAACTTGCCGGTTTTCCCGAATCCACGTTGAGGTTAGCCCAAACAAATTAGATCGGCTCCACAAATTAAGCCTTCCACCTCAAATCACTAATGGTAGGTCTTCCCCGCTTTGGGTAGGTGAGCTTTAACCTTCACACACGCCGGGTCTACTCACAAGCTTCTTGAGAAGATCACCGGGCAATCTCCATTAAGTCGACCAGATGCCGGCAAACACCAAGAGTAATAAATCTCAAGTTTCACTTGACCACAATTAAGTGCCAAAGGATCAAACTATTGGATGCAATGCACTTTTTGGCTCAACCACCTCAAATGAATGCACAAGAAGTAAATGAGGTGTGGAGTGAATGCTCAATACTCAAAGATGTTCAATGAGGTCTATTCTTACTATCTTTGAGTAGAGGTACGGGTATTTATACCCTTACCAACTAAAAGTAGTCATTAGAGGAAATTCGGAAAAATTTACGGCGGCGGAAGTCTGCGCAGCCAAAGGCGATGATTCTACTCACTGCGATGCGACGATGCGGCTATGTCAGAGTTTCTGAACTAGCCATTGAAAGTTGGCGCGGAACTACCGCTGTTATAAATCCAGTAGTTCCGTTTTCCGGTAGTTCCGGGAAGTCGGCGCGGTACTTTCGGTTGGGCTGAAACCAAACGTTGGCGCTCTCTGGAAAACAGGTTCCGCCCTTCCTACCGGAGCTTCCGTGCTCCGGAAGTACCACTTCGGACTGTAGAACTACCGCTCGAACGGTAGTTCCGACGTTGAAACTCCGGTACTTCTGGATTCCGCGAACTCAAAAATCGGCCCGAGGGTGCTCTTTGAAAAAAAGGCTCCACTCTGATAGCAGGAGCTTCCGGCAAGCGGAAGTACCGCGATTTACACGTCGGTAGTTCCGGTTGCCCGGACAGAGCACCAAGCATATCCGAGGGTGCTCTCTGAAAAAAAATGCTCCGCTCGATTTTTCGGAGCTTCTGGGCGCTGGAAGTACCGCTCAAGACTACGGAACTTCCGCTCTGCGGTAGTTCCACCGTTAAAACTCTGGTACTTCCTTTTTTCTAGACAAAGCACAGATTTGTCTTTTAAATTTAATTTTCAAAGAATGCATGATCCTAAATTTGATCCAAATGGCACAAGAATTATGCTATCAAATTATTTGCCATGATCCCTCTTTATGGTACGATATTTAGCCTATAATCTGGTCTTCCACCCTTTCTCCTAAGACCGGTAAAAATAAAAAGAGGGTCATAGCCTAAGTATACCTTTACCTTGAGCCACTTTTGATCTTCACGTTGATCCTTAGCATGCGTCTTATCATCAAATTAGGGACTTAACCTTTTAAACACTTGTCAAATACGTTAATCCCATAGTCACATAAATTCATTAATTACGAAAACTATTTTTAGGGGCCTAGATGCTTACCGGCTTGGCAAGCACTATAAAGTCTATTTTTCTCAAACTTCATATCTTTCAAACCAACAACTAAATCATGTTTTAAAAGCTTTTTAAGTTGAATCATACCCACATGACCTAGCCTTCTGTGCCACAACCAACCCAAAGAAGTTTTTGTCATTAAACATGTTTTAAAACAAGAATTACTAGAAGAGAAATCTACTAAAGAAAGATTTCCAAATCTAAAACTTTTGAAAATAAGTTCATTTCCATATTCTTTTGAAATATTTACATCTTCTTTAGTGAAGGAGCAAGTTAAGCCTAAATCACATAATTGAGCAACGGAATTTGAGATAGCAATTTACCCAATCTAATTATTTTCCTTTGCTATTGTCACCAAATGTGATTCTTTCATTGCTCCCACTTTCAAATGTGGTGAATATGTTCCGGTCTCCGGTCATATGTTGAGTGCACCCACTATCAAGCACCCAATATCATCCACCGGTCTTGTAGTTCACCTATAAAGAAATCAAGTTCTTTTAGGTACCCAAATTTATTTGGGTCCTTGGAGGTTAGTAACCAAGGCTTTGGGTACCCAAATGTCATTCTTTTTAACAATTAAAATTGAGGTGCCAATAAATGTAGCAATAACTTTACTATTGTTAGATTTTTTGAGCATGTAATGTGAATCATATAAACCAATGGATTGAATCTTACCTTTAGGACAATTTTGTTGTTCATGTCCTAATTCCCGGCATTTTGTACAATACCTACCATTTTCCCTCACAAATTTTGTGGGCTTGATTGCCGGTTTCTTACCCCTTTTGGATATGTATCCAAGATCTTTCTTGTTGAATGAGCATCTTTGATCACTCAACAACTTATCAATGGTAGCCTTTCCCTTGAAACATCTTTCCAAACTTTTGTTTAATTTTGTTACTTGTTATTTTAGACATTTGTTTTTTATTAACAAGTTTATTATCATAAGACATGGCTATTACATTTAGAGAATCAACATTTGAAGAACATGTCATAGCAAGTAAATCATCGCAAGAAGGGATATACTGGATGTTGAAATTTCTATACTAGGTATTTTATTTTGAATATCATAAGTAATGCCAATACTAGTGCAAGATTTATTTACATTTTCTTGGATAAGCAAGTCATGATCTTACTTTAACTCATAAGATTCTTTTAGAGAAATATGCTCCCTCTTCAAGACTTTAAATTTTGACTTCTCTTTTTCAAGAAATTCATTTAGTTCTACAAGCATATCTATAAGATCATCATAGGAAGACTCATCATCATCAATAATTTTTATCTTTTCTCCTTTTGCCATAAGGCATGTTGGAGATGAGAAGAGCGATGAAGCTTCCTTGATGGCAATGCCGACGAGTCCCTTTTTCTTGGGAGACTCATCTTCACATGACTCGGAGTCGGAGTACTCCTCATCGGAATCCCACTCTCCAATGTGGGCTTCATTCTTGCCATTCTTTTGAAGCTTCTTGAAAAGCTTCTTCTTGCCGTTGTAGTTCTTCTTGGATGAATTCTCCTTTTCATCCTTCTTTGTAGGGCATTGAGAGGCGGTATGCCCCTTTTCATCACACTCATAGCAACGAATATTGCTATAGCGCTTGTTGGAGGTGTAGGAGTGTCCCTTCTTTGCTTTTTCATGACTAGCGCTTTGGTTTGAGCGCCTTCTCATGAATTTGTTCATTCTTCTTATTAGAAGAGCCAACTCCTTCTCGGAGTCCTCATCATCTTGGACTCTTCACTTGACACCACTTTAGCCTTGAAAGCGGTGATCTTCTTGCCCTTGGAGGAGGATTGCTCCAAGAGCTCCTCCTTATCTTTCTTGTACAACTTATTTGTGATGATGTTGCCCAAGAACTGCGTTGGCGTCATCTTGTCAACTCAGATGAGTTGAGAAAAAGGGTTACCAATGTTTTGTATTTTTTCGGTAACACCCTAAGCATTTTCCTTACAACATCAACATCAGGAAGGTTAGTACCAAGGCCCTTGAGTTCATTTACGATGTTGTTGAGTAGTACATTTCATTTATGTCCTCATGAGGCAATATTGTAAATGTCTCATATTTAATCCGAAGCTTATGCAATTTGGCTTCTTTAATCGTGGATGTCCCTTCATGAATTTCAGGGAGGGTTGTCCGAATAGCATGAGCATTTTTTAGGTTGCTCACCCTATTGAACTCATTCGCATTTAAAGCTCCAAATAATGCATTCATGGCTTGGGCATCCAAATGAGAGTTATGCCTTGAGGGTGAGATTGGAAAAGTAGAGGGTGGTTGAAACTCTAATTTGTGTTGCCTTGGGTGTCGTCCCAGTGATAACGTAAGTGGTTATAACGCTGAAAGGTTAGCATATGGTGCAGAAACCATGTAACGGTGGATGGTATCCGGATCGCTATTATTATCGCCTTCTTTCACACATTATGTTTTAAGTTCAAACTGCTAGGTCCTAGGAAATTTCTATGTAGCATATTTAAGAGTAATTTATAGCAAATAAAATAACCCGAGTCTATCCTTGATAAGCCATGCATGTTATCTATTGCATACTGTGTATGGCTCGCGGAGCACGGTGGATTTGTGCTCACACTCACATTACCAAATCCAAAACAGAGACCCAAGACCACTACACTTATGAAGATACCCCTGCCGCGGATGGAGAAAACAATGAAGGAAATTAGGGTGGCTATCCTGATTTTAGGTCCTAGACAAGTAGACTTATGGAGATTGTGTATACATACATTACCTATGTCTAGATAATATATGTTGCATACATTTACCTCTTAGCCACTTGCCTGTGGATTATGGTCTTACTTCGGCTTTTGCTTCCGCTATTATTTGTGTAATGTAGACATTTGGCCTGTTCGGCCTTCATGTAAACTGTCACCCGACACGGTGTATTTTAAACTCTGTTCGGTAATATTCTGGTTTAGGATGTTTCATGTGATTATGAGTTGATGTAGCAATGTACTTATGTGCACTATCTTCTAATCCAGAGAATAGTGCAGTAACTCATAGGGGATTCTGGATTGAAAAATCCGGGTTCGACAAAAGGTACATTTCCTATAGCAAACCCCTCGCTAACCATCCTTTCTCTCTAGACGGTTAAGTCTAATAATAAGAAACCAAGCTCTGATACCACTTGTAGGATCAAGGATAACCGACTAGAGGGGGTAATTTTCTTGCCTCTTAATTAATTCTTTACAATTTTAATGTGACAAGAGTATAATGCCGGAGGTTCCGGTACTTCCATTTTTCCAGACAGAGCACAGATTTGTCTTTTTAAATTTGATTTTGAAAGAATGCATGATGTTAAATTTGATCCAAATGGCACAAGAATTATGCTATCAAGCTATTTGCCATGATTCCTCTTTATGGTACGACATTTAGCCTATAACCCGGTCTTCCACCTTTTCTCCTAAGGCCGGTAAAAATAAAAAGAATATCCTAGTCTAAGTATACCTTTGCCTTAAGCCACTTTTGATCTTCATGTTGATCCTTAGCATGCATTTTGTCATCAACTTAGGGACATAACCTTTTAAGTACTTATCAAACACGTTAGTCCCATATTCACATAAATTCATTAAGTACTAAAACCATTTTTAGGGGCCTAAATGCTTTCAGCTTGCTCCAGTGGGCACACGCACGGTGGTGGCATGCATAGGTAAGGGTGTGTGGGCAGGGTTAGGGTTGAGGCAGTGATCTTGCTCTGATGGGCACAAGCGCAAGGGTGGCGACGACGTGAAGGAGTGTAGGTGTGAGGGGGAATGCAAGGCAGTGGTGTGAAGCAGCGGAGGTGAGAGGGAGGACACGTGCAGATATGTGATGGGAATTCAGGAGTAGAGGAAGGGTGGGATCGAGCGACAAGCGAGGGCGAGAGATGAGGGAGGAAAAAATTACTCGACTCACCACAACCGGTGTGGCCAAGGAGGACGTCAAGGGGGTTGTGAGAGGAGTACGGTGAGGAGTGGGAGTGAGGATGCCTAGGTTGACCACGAGGAGGTTGGCCGGTGTAGGGAGGACGTTGTAGCTGGACGAGGCGATCAATGGTGACTAGATCTGGACTGGAGAGGATTGGGTGGGGCCGGAGGTAGGCAACTTAGGATGAATGAGCAGAACGGGGTGGAGAGGAGAGGAATGTGGAGTGCGGTGGAGCCGATGGACAAAAGCGCATGGTGGAATCAAGGGAGGAGGGAGAGGGTGCCATACGATGTCTCCATGGCCAAAGGGATCACGCGTATGAGAGAGAGCAGCATGGTCCCACTAGTCGGCGTGATTTTGTTCGTGAGGAGGGGAAGAGTGGATGAACCACGACCACTAACTCACTCTTTTAAGTAGAAGAGAAAAGAAAATAAGTACCCAAATTCGAGCCAAGGAGGGCTTCAACTTGAGTGGAACTCAGTTCATAGAAAGCAAGCAAAATACAAATATAGAGAATAAATCTTAGTTTGTCAACACACTAACTTATACTTATTTAAAGCTGTTGAAAATTAGGATATGGCCATTGACACTGATGCATCTTGTCCTTCGGATGTGAAAACTTTATGGTACAAAATGGTTGGCCAGCGAGCTACTCAATAGGCTTGTCTTCTGTGCAAACATATTTTGGTGTTGCTACTTGTATCATTCCCTGTTAACACGACACAATGTGGTGTTTTTTTGGCTACGTGGATTCCACGTACACACTAACTATTTGTTCCAAAGCAACGAGAGGGTACTTGGCATTCCTGCTGGGAAACCGGCTCTCCAAGTGGAAGGGATGCACTCGTGCAAAATTTTTCAGATTACTCGTGCAAAATTTTGTAGTTTATTTAACTACAAATAAAAGAGAGAGGCCCTCTATTTTGTAAACATCAAGGAAGACGCCAGCTTGCTCTTTCTCAAACTTTCGTCCATTGTTATTCATGTAGATCGCACGGGCACAGTAGTAACTCAACCATGTCACAACTTGGCCAACTTTAGGTCCGGCTGTTCTCAGTTTATGATTTATAACTTTATTCGAATAAATAAACAGAACAACTTCTTAACTGTTGTTTTAAAATAATTTATCAACATTCAGGTTATTCATATAAATGCACAAACCAAAACAAAAAAAATTAAAACACGAGCCGGAGCCGAAAAGATTGTCGTTAATCAAGGAGTAAACTGTGTACAACTTGAATCTCCGCCATCGCTTGGTACGGCCCATTTCCAGCTGGAAGCCCTTGACATTAGAGTGAATTTGGGCTTGTCTACATGGGCTAAAAAGGGCCAGTTTCCTTAGGCCGACCGCTGTTTAGACCAGGCCTCAAAAGTTCTATTTTGTTTAACAAACACAAGTCCCAAACGAGAAAGACGCAATATTCTGATCGAAAAAGATCCTCATAATATCAGGTTCGGATAAAAAAAGAAAAGGAAAATAATCAAACCATCGAAAAAATGCAAAGGAAAAATAATCAAACCAGTAGGTTCTGTCCTTCAATTTTCAAACAGACGATCCAGTTAGCAAACTAAATCATCTGCGCAGCAAATCTCATACCAAACAGAAGCGTTCGTCATTTTCGAGAGGAGTTTCAAAGATCGGCGATTGCGAAGTGTCACTGCATGTTATTATTACAGCATTTACACAGGGATGTTGTATGCATACACAGCGCATTGGATCTCTCGGATCGATCTCGAACTGAAACCTAAACCAGAAACGACGCGACAAATTAACCAAAGGTAGACCACAGCAGCTCACAAAACCAAGTGATCTGATTTATTTATTTTTTCTCTAGTTTTCTTCTTATGTCAAGATGGATGAGTGAGGAGGGTTGGTCGCTCAGCGCGGCTGCTGGATGGTCCGGGGGCTAACCCTGCCGCCGCCGGCGACCCTCCTGGGCGCCTTCTCCGCGTACCTCGGGCCCTCCGGCGTCGAGCAGTGCGCCCGCCACCACTTGTCGATCCCCCACGGCGCCACCTCGCCTCCTCCTCCTTTCTTGCCAGCCGCCTCTTCCTTCCTCTCCTCTCCTCCATCTGCTTCGCGCAACACCGAATAAATTGACGAGACGTCAGAAACACGAGAAAAAAAATAAGTCAGGTGTAAATCAAGGGCTCGAAGCCGGTAGCGTACGGTGGTGCGGCGGCGGCGGGGAGAAGACGAGGTCGTCGGGGAGGAAGCCGTCGCCCTCCCCGAGGTCGAGGAGGCCGAGGGCGCCGTAGTCGCGGAGCCAGCGGTCGCGGAAGGCCGGGGAGGAGGCGACGAGGCGCCACCACTCGGGGGAGAAGTCCTCCACCTCCGCCGCCGCCTCCTCCTCGACGGCGCGGTACCAGCTCCCCGGCACGAACGGCTCCGCCCACGGGTTCAGCCTCCCGCCATTATTGCCGCTGCCTCTCGCCACCTCCATGCCTTTCTTGATTCGAGCTGTCTCGGCTACCAGTAAACTGCTCAGTCACTGCCGCGGTGCGGATAGGGCCGCTTGCGTTGATGATATATAACATGACGCGTTCGCTGGATCTTTTCGGCCGGCCGGCCTTATCCGTTGCGGCGCACATGGCATGGTCCGCCGCACGTCGACGCCCACGGTATTAATTCGTTTGCCTGTTCCATCACGCACCGCTGCGACGGGGTGACGTGTCTGTCGCCTTGCCGATGCCACGCTGTCGCCTCGGCATGCGAGACAAATGCCTCGTGTCGATCTCACGGGCCATGCGATGTGACTCGTAGTAAGGAACTACTTCAGTGATACTACTTCAGTGATTTTTTTTATGAAAAAAAGAAGATAGGAATAAAGAGAATACGCTACCCCTTATATAAAAAAGACTATCTAAACATATAAATCAACACGAACGATAATAAAGTACAAGAGAAATATAATAAAAATAATATAAAATAATAAGAGAGATTAATTTTAGAGATAAACTATCAAAAATGTTACATCTATTACTGTCTTTAGATAAGATAAAAATTTTTAAAGAGAACTTTAAAAAGTTGCCTATTATGCATGTCCTAGTATTAACGGGCTGTAGTCGGTACTAGTATTTTATTTTCATGATCGGTCAGGTGATGAGGTCGGTTTCCTTGAGATCGGTAACATTCTTTGTCATATATAAAATAACAACAACAACAATAAAAAAAAAGTTGATTTTTGCACACAGTGAGTTCAAAATGGAAAAACATAGCAGGCTTGTAAATTCCATTCTGTTCCAGCCCAGAATGCTCTATCCTAACAAGTAAATGGCACATGAGCCCCTCTATCCCATACTGGTCTCGATACCAATCAATTCTGGCCCATAACAGTCAATACTGGCACATTCCGAGCCATTCCATTCTAATCATTCTGGTATCAGTGGTGTTTGGGTACGTTTCATCTATTACGGTGTCAAACATAATTAAAGTGAAAATGACCTTTTATTTTTATACTATTGATATGTATTTAAAGTGAGATTTTAAGTGAAATTATGTGTATGTATAATTACATTATACTTCTAAATAAATAAATATTATTATATTAAAATTTTAAAATCCGAAATGATACACCAAATAGAACGGTACTAACGAATTCCATACTAATAGACAACCTGGAATGGCCCCCGTAATAGAACCGGCAACTTTGAAATGTAGACTCGCGTGCCTTTTGAGCCCTTCACAACAACGAGTCGATTTCAACGTGAAAGTTCTGCTGCACAAACCACGTTAATTCCTTAAAATTGCTTACAAACCCCATTTTGTTTCAAGCGAGAGTAAACCATTGAAGCATTATTGAGGGCCAATGCATGCGTGTAATTGTAAGTCTATGGGCCTGTTTGATATGACTGCGGCTTATGACTTTTGACTGAAAATTTTGAATTTTAGTTGTTTGCGATAGAGATTACGGAGAGAGATACTCGCTTGCGATTTTAGTTGATACAGATGTTGAGCTTTTAACGTGTACTACAATTAACCTGTAGATCCCATCTTGAGAAAATACTTCGTTTGAAAGTTAGATACTATAGCAAAAGTCAAAAGCCGCTTTTAGAAACCGTAAAGAACATGGCATATTACTCGCTTTCACGTTACTTACTAGCTTGGATAGAATGTGATCACCTCCGCACACTATTACAAAAGAGGCTATATTAGACGACTACATCATAGACGATTCATAGGGAATCGTCTATGCTTACACTATCATAGACGGTTTATATTAATAACTGTTTGTGATATTTTTATAGATTGTTATTAACACAAACCATTTATGATAATTGAGACATCACAGACGGTTCGTGTTAATAACCATAGGTTTATACTTAATTGCTTGTAGACCATCACACAAGATATCGCTTGTAGATCTATACATGTTTTCTTGGTGACCAGAGGTTTATACTTAATTGCTTCTAATAACTTATATGCCTTGTAATAGAAAGAGATGATAGTTAGGTTTTTGTTTAGATTTAACTAGCTAGTTAGGTTTAGAAAGATAATGATACTTCGCTTAATTTCAAAATGGGTAAGTACTCGATCCTAGTTTTCTTCAATATATTCTTGCTTAATATTATTATTTCATAAATACGTGGCTAGCTAGCTACCTAATATAGATGTGTGTAATATATCACAGATGGTTTGGAACACCGAACGGAACACCAAACCGTCTGTGATATGCACCATATCATAGACGGTTAATAACAAAAACCGTCTGTGATATCGTGCATATCACAGACGGTTAATACAAAACCGCTCGTGATAGTCGAATATCACGATGATTTTTCGAAAAAAGCATGCTCGCTTGTAAGTTATCATACATGGTGTGGGAGCCGTCTGTGATAACCAGCTGTTATCGCTGACACATAAACGCAGACATTTCAGAAACCATCTGCGACGACCTATACGCCTCCAAAACCTCTTCTTCAGTGCCGAATTGCTGGTAGCTCACATCTAGGAAAGAATTGTCAGACCCAGATTTTATAATTCGGAATCTACTATGTTTAGCTGCACTATTCTCACTGAATCGAGATAGTGCACACGATTCTGATAATGGACATCAAATTACATATCATGCGGAAGTATAAATAAAATAGTATACTTACTCATGGGCCGATTAGGCCGAATTTAATAAATTACAGCAGCGGAAAGAAGCACACAGGTGGGACCTTCAGGACATGCCCACAGGCAGCCAACTGGAGGTTTGCGACCTAATTCTTGTCGTATTCACCTTCTTTTCCATCTTGCCAGTCGCATCGCTGAAATGTAGTGACTTGACGCCTGATGCTGGATTAGTTGTAAGAGCGAGGGTGAGCACAAATCAGCGTGCTCCGCGAGCCAACACACAGAATGCAAGTAGATATTATGCATGGCTTATCAAAGGAAGGTTCGGGTTATTTTATTTGCCATAAATTGCATTTGAAATATAATACATAGGAATCCCCTGGGACTTAGCAGTTTGAACTAAATCATATTGTGTGAAAAGAATGCAATATCATTAATAGTGATACAGATTTTTCGTTAACCATATATGGCATCTGCACCATATGCTTATTTTTCAGCGTTATAAACGCTTATCTTACCACTGGGACGACACCCAGGACAATTCAAACCAGGACCATCTGCAGCGCTTTACTTTTCCAATATCACCCACAAAGGTTTTGAAATAGAACTATATCTGGTTAAGTTCCCATGTCCGCCCTTGACCGTGGGCATGACTATTCGAATAGTTTTGACTCTGCAGAGTGTGTACACTTTCACCACAAGAGACAATCAACTCGTTGCCCACACGATTCCTTAGCATGTGGTTGAGCAGACCATCACAGTGACTTTTCAAAGTATCTAGTCCCTTTTCTCATTCACCTTATGGGAAGCGCCCTTCTGCGGTGGGTCCCATCTATGCAGGATGTTTCCCACGATTACTAACACACAAGCTTCTCAACTCCCGCAGCGCTAGAACAGTGGAAACTTCACCTCCACGGTGTCCTTCAGCCCCTTGCCATAGCATATCCACTACCGGTGAGATGAGTCCGGGGATTTCGATAAATTTACTTAGCCAAGTTGAACTTTACAGACTTGCAGTTGTACTGTTTTACACAGGAGGTCATGACAAGATTCAGTCCTTAGTATTATCTGAGCGGTTCTACCACACTCCATAATTTGTGCTTCCACTGCACCACATACCAGCCCCCAAACCATCCGCTTAGATATTAAGCAAGTTAAGAGTTTTGGGAGCAGAAAATAACCATGTCAAAATATACTAGTCATTCCCACCATGACTGTCCGAATCAAGTTCTCATGATTAAAAGTGATGCTTGGGGCAATTTCTTGCCCCGGGTTCCTAAACAATGCTAAGCATGGCATATAATTAAGGACTTATTTTTGAAAGCTAACCATTATAAATTTTTCCACTAGGCGACAAGACTCACATATGCAATATACCAAAGAGGGGTGTAATACTTAGTCAAGTTGAACGATCGGCATATAGCTAAACTTTTAAATCAACATATTTTGCACATAATAACAGCATGCAATTTGATAATTTAAACTAAAGTAATTTGCATAAAATGTAGGGTCAACATGATCAAAGTATTGACTCGCCTGGCGTGGTTTACCGTGGTCTTGAACTCACACAATGCTTTATCTTGAGCTTCTGGTCTCTATCTTCACTTCGAGCTTAATCATGCTGGATCCACTGAATCTTCACGACTTCCAATTTCTAATTACGCGATAAACGACTGAATCCAAATAAAAGCAAATAACTCAGAAAGATCCAAATAAATCCGAATAAACGCAATTTAGTTTTACTATGAGTTAATGGTTGATTTGTGTTATTTGAGGTAAGGGCGATGGTAGAGTACGATGACTGGATCTTTTTATTAGCAATTTCTTTTATTATTTTGGTATTTATCAAGGAAGTTCTATGAGCTAGGTTAAACCTATGAATTGGTGTATTTTGTCGAGTGCTAATGTTCAGGGCATATATATATGTAATATCCCGAACGTCGTTTCGACGTAAGTTTTAAAATAATCGCGGAATCGCCGGTTTTTCGGTAAATCACAGGAAGGAAAAAAATAAAAAAAATTGTAGAACAGTATAAAATGAATAAAATAAGTTAAAAAAATAATAATAAACTCGGAGTGGGCTGTAGGGAGAGTGGGCCGACCACCTTGGGCCGGAGGCCCAAGGGGTGGCCGCACCTCCCCCTCTCCCTCCCCTAAAATCCTAAGCCACTCTCCCCCTCCACCCCCACAGCCGCCACCCCCCTTTCCCACCCTCTTGGGCGCAGCCCCCCTCCCTGGTTGGTGCCCCCACCTCCCTCCAAGCTGCTGTCCATTGGAGCCAAGAAGGAAGGAGAAGAAAGGGAAGAGGAGGAAGAAGAAGAGAAGGAGGAGAAGAAGAGGAGGAAAGAAGAGGGGTGATCTTAAGGGATCATCTAGGTAATTTTTTCTCATCCCAAACCATATGTTCTTATGAATAATTAGGGTTCTTGGCACGGATTTTGAAGGTAGTTAATAGATTAATTGCCCGATTAGAAATTAGCTGCGGTCTGCCAGTAGATTGATTCGCGCAGCGTGTCTGTTCATGAGGTTTTGACCTAGTAAACGAATTTTCCTGCGGACTCTCCCAAAAGGAAAGTTGTATAGGACTTCCAGACGCATCTCCTGTATTTGTTTTGGAATTTTGTGCCGTGGGATCTGGGAGTTACAGGGTCGGGAATACTGCTGTTCGTCAGGCGAGCAGATTGGTACAGACCGACGGTAATCTGTGAATTTGAGGTAGTAAAAGATTTTTATGGTCATGGCTGTAATTGAGAAAGTTGTAGATAATTTAGATATCTAGCGGCTGTATAAAATTCAGAATTCTTAGACCCTGTGCTGTTTCTGGGACGCAATTGTATACCGCTGTCCAATCTGCCAGAACAGAGTTCTTCCTCTGTTTTGGGAATTAAATTACACCTAGCTGTGATCAAAATAAAAATATGTGTTCTACATGAAAAATGTAGGTTTTTAAGTGATGAATCCAGAGAGGTATCGTTTGATGTATTTGAATCAATATTTTTAGAGTTACGAAAATGTTAAGCAGGGCTGCTGCAAAGGGTAATTTGCTGAATTGTTGAGCGGAGAGAAGTTAGTGCGGTTCGGGTTCTAGCGACGTCTTTAATTATTTATGTCATGTTTGTATGCTGTGGCTTTGTGCTGAGAGATGCCTTTTGGACAGGTGGTCTTGTCCCTGAGCGCTCTTGATTTTACTTAACCGTCGGATTGAGGCAAGTAAACGTGAGCGGTGGTTGCTACCATTTAACTTGTTATTCCTTCTACTTTCAGTTTACATTATTATTATAATTTGATACATTATGCCATGATTGCATGAAATCTTAATTGTGGAGATGGTAGCAAGTATAATGATGGTTTAAATTTTGTAGCATGGATTGTCGATATTTGTTGGTGTTTGATCCATGTTATGAAAATGCGTGGTCTTGATGATGTTAATGATATGTTGATATTGTTTATGGTCGATTGCAAGTGAAAGAGTTCATGAGAATTTCTGATGCATAGATGTTGTGAATGCACGTTTTATTTGTTAAGACATTCACATTTGTGCATCATGCTGATTGATTGAAGTCTTGGTCACGAGATGACCAAGCGTGCCGAGGTCCCCGTCATGTTGATAACGTGACGGGCTAAAGGTCCCCATACTTGAGGAGTATGGGCAATTGGTCCCTGTACTGAGAGGGTACAGGCATGGGTGTGCATCGACGGATGCACACTTTGCATTACCGGTAAAATGCAGAAGAGAAAGATATTTTTGACCATCTTGCATAGCATGAAAGCATTCATATGCATTGCATTGTGGAAAGATTCATTTGCATGCATATGCAATATGTTGTGGTGAAGTTATTTTGTGGAATATTCAACTTCATAGTTGCCATGTGGAATTGACTCATGTGAGCTAATTGTGGTATGAGGATTGTGGTTGTGGTCGTGGAATGCGATTCCTTCCTTGTGTTTGGTAAGGGTTGTGATGGTGGCATGAGATTCTTTCCTCTTGTGGTAATTGATGATATCAATTGTGGATGTGGGAAATAGTAAAGTATTGAAGTAAGACATACATATGTTTTATTGCTATTGGTAGTGGTAGTGGTCGAGGATTTAAAGTGGTCAAACAAGATTTATTTGCTAAATGCTTTACCGTCATTGATGGTGATTTGAGGTTGATGATTAATTTATTGTGGATTGTAGAAGATTAAATGTTTTCTCTTGCATCTAATCGTGGATAAAATGATTGCATGCTATGCCAATTAAATCTGAAATTGAAGAGGTATGAATACGGAAGTTGTGGTGGTTTAATAATTGTAGACATGAATTGTGGTTGTAGTTGTATGGAATTATAAATGATGATGTATAATTGTTTGTAGTTTGAATAGCTTGTTAAATGAGTTTGCTTGCTGAGATTTTATCTCACCTTGTTTCCTCCCTACAGGTGGACTTTGAGCATACATGGGAAGGGTAGAACGGCACCACACCGATGCACGTGAATCATATTTTTATGCTGTAATAAAGTTGAAAGGATCCTAGACCTTGCATAGCCTTGTTGACACTATCTTAATAATGTTAAATTTGTGAACTATGTTTTAGATTAAAATGTTGGAGGATGTTTTAAATAGTGAATTGCTATCACTATCCTGTTATTCCTTAGTTGTTTATGCTTCCGCTTATACTATCTTGTTTAGTAATTGTTGCGGTTTATTTTATCTTGTAAATTGGCTAGTTGTGAGTAGAGTAGCATTCCAGGGTAATGTGGAACTCAGGGTGTTACAATATATATATATATATATATATATATATATATATATATATATATATATATATATATATATATATATATATATATATATATATATATATATATATATATATATATATATATATATATATATATATATATATATATATATATATATATATATAATGTTTGCAAATTGTAGCTTACCAAGTTAGCCTTATAGTCTAGGTATGGCATTTTGTTATCATTACATACTAAAGCTATCTTTTAACATTTGACAGTGTTTTTATGATAGTGTTTATATATTTTGGTGGGGTCTACGGTGAACATAAGTTGTATTATTGTACCTACTAGTAAGCCGCATACATGATATCGCACTTTCTAACCACTTACATGAACTTATATATATATATATATATATATATATATATATATATATATATATATATATATATATATATATATATATATATATATATATATATATATATATATATATTTATATACATTTACTTAGAAGGTTTCTACATTTTAGTAGCTAATTAGCGAACCTACTACTGGATTTATTTAATGGCAGCATCTTAAATGTTAGGCATAAATCTTAATTTTTAATAAATGACAATTTTTATTCGATCATTTACTATAAGGTGTTTTTCTTTATCGAAGTCTTTGATTAATATTTTGCCTTTTAGTTAATTTTTTTAATAGGATTAATTATTCATATAGGATAGCTATTCCACATTTCAATATTAAATATTCTTGTTTTATGTTCTAATTAAATCTATTAAGTTTCCTAGATTATTTCCCATTTTCCTAAATTTTTCCTAAACAGAAATAAATTACAACAAAAGAAAATGGGGCAAAAGAAAATGGGGTGAACATGTGTGGCCGGCCGAATTCGAACTCACAACCTGAGGGCCTACTAATTCTTAACACACGCGTGAATAACCACTCTGCATCTCGGTATTTCCTGAAGAGAAGGGGAAAGCGTAGGTAGAAGAAGTAGCTCCGTGGAGAGGCTGCAGAGCAGAGCATCCCGGCGGCGCAAGAGCCGGGCGGCGTCGCCGGTGAGGGGAGTTCGGGGAGGCTAGGCAGACCAGTGAAATGGATTCCCGGGGAAATGAGGAAGCTAATGGGGAGGTGCCTCGGCTTGCAATGGCGGTGAGGCGACTCGGGCGGTGATGGGAGCGGCCGGCGGTGGGGGTGGAAAGGGGCGGCGGCGCCGTGGTGGAGGGAAAAGGGAAATCGGCCAGTGTAGGAGTAGAAGGGGTTAGAGGGAAAGATCACCGATGACTTGGTAGGGACGGAGGAGACGGAGGATGACTGGCGGCGTGGGCCTACGGTGGCGCGAAGGGTCCCATGTCGCCGTGGCCTACGGTGGAGGAAGGACGGTGGTGCCCGGTGGCTATGTGGCGACCGAGGTGCTCCGGCAAGAGGAATTGGCGGTGGCGGCTCGGTGCGGTGGCTAGCTCGGCGGCGCCGCGAGACGGCGCGGCGCCGGTGAGAAATCGGGCACGGAATTTCAATTAACGGGGTGGAGGTAAAGGGGATGAGGCGAGACGAATTGGGAGGCAACTTGCTTTTATGGGCCACGAGCGGCCGGGCGGCGTGCGAGCAGTGGTGGCGGAGCATGGGTGCAGTGCGGAGGCAGGCGGCGCGACGTGGGGGCACAGCGGCGTGCGGGGTTGGGCGCTGCGACGTGGCCATGGTCCTTCGGGCGTGCAAGGCGATGTGCGCGGGTTGGCGCAGCGGGAGACAAGGGCGGCGGCAGGCGCACGTTGACGCTGGCGCGGTGGGGGTGGCTTTTGACCGAGCGAAGAGGAGAAAGAAGAGGGGTCCGGCGCACGGGCGAAAAGAGAGGATGGGGGTAGGGAAAGAAAGGAAAAAGGGGAAGGCACGCAGGTGCTGGGGGTCCACTGGGCAGAGGGAGGAAAGAGGTGTGCGGGCAGGGCGCGGTGGAGCTGGTCAAGCCGCCAGTGGCTGGCTTCATCCGCCCATTTTTTATTTTTATATTATTATTATTATTTTAGTTAATGTTTATATATATACATATGTATATACAAGTATATACACACATATATATAGTATATATATTTCTATTTTTGTGTGTGCACATATACATTTATTTTATTTATATATTTATATATATTTATTTGCACATTAATTTTACATATATGTATATATTTATGTATAATTCCTTATATTGTTTTTTGGCTGGCTTAATTAATTCTTGCTTATTTTTATTTGCTATTTTTAACAGGCTCTTTCTTGCACAATTTGTATATGCACTCACATACACACACACACACACACACACACACACACACACACACAGATATATATATATATATATATAGACACACACACATTTATATGTTTGTATTTTATTCACTCACTTTTTATTGATATTTATGTCATGATTTTCAAAATGAGATTTTTATATTTTAATTCTAGTTTCTCTTTTCCTAGGCTAGATCATCTTTTTAGATTCGTGCTTGAAATATTATCTTTCTATTATTTGCACCTTTCTTTTTAGGGTATCATTAATATCTGTCTTTGTCTTTTAGGAATTCTTAAATTTTGGAACCTCATTCAAATTCGGAAAAATACCATAAAATGCCAAATTCCAACAAAATATATTATAAAATAACTCAAGAAATTCATATTTTCAAATTTAAAATTTTCAGAATGTTACAAGAATGGACCTCTTTGTGGCAGCGTTCCCAACTGTTGCAGACCCTTGGATTTTCAGTTGTTGAACATGGCGTACCACCTCATTCAGCCCTGCACCACACGAACACATACTCAAATTCACAAACGACGGTGAGAAGCACTGCAATAAAAACCACACAAAGAACAACCGAATTCACCCAAAAGGAGGATCAGATCAGAAATACCTAGGTAACCGATAACCAGCAACCACCTTGCCTCTCCCGGTTGGAATCGGCAATGGCGGAGATCCAACCCAAGCCCGAAGCACTAAGTGTGCGACACCGTGAATTCGTGTTGAGAAGAGAGAAGAGAGAAGTCGTGAGAGTGTGAGAGGGAGACAAGGAGAGAGCATTCGTGTTGATCTAGTTTGCCGCGCATTTAAATAGCCGAGTACAACGACGCGTGTGAAGATAAATCGTGCAGGAATCGGGTGAACGAACGAGAGAGGCTCTTCTGCCGCGCCCGGGGCTAGGGGCAGGTCCCTGTTATGCCTGGTATCAGGGGCAAGAGCACTATATAGATGCTAGATTTGCAAATTTGGTCGAAAGAAGCTAGCTCTGCAAAATACAATTTTTAGGGGGCTAAAAATACGAGAATCTCGCCTTTCGAGCCCTTCACACCGACGACGAGTCCACTTTCATTGCTGCACAAACCAAGTCAATTCCTCAAAATTCCTTACAAACCCCGTTTTGTTTCAAGCGAGAGTAATCCATTGAAGCATTATTGAGGGCCAACGCGTGACCATCCGTTGATTGCGTGTAAGTCTTACTCGCTTTCGCGCTACTTACTAGCTTGGATAGAATTCGGTCACCATCGCAGAATAGAAAAAAAAAGATCGTATACTTATATATTAAAGAGATAATACGTCAATATCGTCAAAAAGTCATTTCTTTCTATACAAATATCTCATTTGTGAGTGCTTAGATGTAATATTATCTATTACTTAGATATAATTTACACATAAACACTTGCTAAGCACTAATGTCTAATTAAGTATCGATGCTACAAAATAAGTTCTTTATCTATCCTATATGAAGGAAAAATCAGTTTTTTTTCTTCTAAAATACCTCTTTAGGCTCTGTTCTTTTTTGCTTTCTAGCGACTTTTAATTTTTAGTTATCTCAATAATTAGTATTTATTAAATAAATAAATTATAATAAAAAATATAAATCGTAGTTAAAAAGAATATGAGCTTAAGCACTTGCTGCATGCATGCTGTAAACTGTCCTCGGTACGGTGCGCAATGCGGTGGGTTTTCCTTTTTGCCCCCTCTCTCTCTTGAGCCAGCAACACTGTGGGCTTAGAAAACCATGGTCAAATCTCATGCTACAGTCCTACGGAGGAAGGTCTAGAACGTAGGCCCCACGTGCACTCATTTAGGCTGGGCCATTTTCATTGGGTGGGGCCCAAAAAAGGGCCAGACCCGTGGAGGAGAAGGCACGTCACCGATCCAAATCGCCTCGTCTCATTCCTGATAACCATCGTTACCAGCACCTTGGAGCCTAGAGCTGCTGGAGGTTGGTCCGTATCATACCGGTATGGCTCAAGTCCACCGTATTTCGTGTGGTATTGTACTATGCTGGCTCGGTCAGTCATTTTATCATGTCGTATCGTGTCAGACCACTCGTCTCTAGTTAGATCCAAGTACGACCCAAATCTCGCCGTGCCAACCCAAACCAAGCCTAAAGTAATTATACACGACGAAGGTGACGGTGGTCGCCATCTTCTTTTCTCTCGTACCCATCTTATTAAAAACTAGTTGAAATTGAATTAGTTGCATAAAAACATAGCACACAATGATGTAAATATTTCGGGAAAAAGTGAAATTTCTTTGATATTTTGAAAATATAATGTTACTGCATTGTTAAAAACCTTACGCCTTAGAGTGAGGTTCTCCGAGTAAGAAAAAAGAATACAGTAACAATATATGTACACACTAACTAAACAACATGTGTACATAGTATCTACTCATCAATGCCTAGGTCGTTCATGCGTTCGAGGTTAGCATATGCTTGTACGATTTCAGCATCCTCTAGTTGATGCTATTGTCGCTCTTTGGCTAATTCCCAGTCTTTGGTGCATGTGATTGCCTCTTCCATCTTGGGCGTAAGGAATGATCCCCTTTCTTCGATTATTCTCCCTATCGTGTTGAACGTTGCTTTTGAAGAGACGGTGGACACCGGTACCAGAGGAACATGCCGTGCGAAATGTGATAGCACAGGAAATATCCGCTTGTTATTCTTCCACCACTCGAGCAAGTCTATGTTACCTCCACCAGTAAGATCAGGATCAATATTTGCAAAATCATACTCCAAGTAGTGGTTCAACTCCGAGACATAATTTCACTTGGAGGCCACCTGAGACTGAGAGAACGAAGAAGTATACTTGCCCTTTAGCTTCCTCCATAAGTGTAATATCAAACTTGTCTTTCCTTGTTGCATCTGCTGTGAGGCCTTCGATCTTTCGCTGCTGTTAAACTTATCATGATACATACATAAAACATGAAAAAGCTTCTCTTTGACATGTGCGAAAGCTTCCGAATAACCAAGGCCAAGGCATTCACCTATTTCCTCTATGCCAATCTGTAAACCTACCAACTTTTTTGTATAATAAAAAATGATAGCAAAGCAAAACAAGTATGAAATAGAACCAAAATATTTAATAAATTTTTCCTTCATTGCTATGACGGTATGGCCTAAAAAGGATGCTCCCTAGATTTAGCAATTTTGTTTGCAATTAACCAAATAAATTCTATAACTAAGCAAGAGGTAGGATAATAAACACTAGATAGAACCTTTGTTGCTTTATGAAAAGGTCTTAGAAACTCTCGAAAACGACTAGCAATTTACCAATCTGAATTAGTAACTACCAATTCATTATGTTGAGAGTTAGCATTGACAAAAACGGATATAACATGTTCATACCCTTGTATCTTCTTTAACATGATATATGTCGAGTTCCACCTCACCTTTATATCAAGACCAAATTTTCTTGGCTCTTTCCCATTGGCTACGTAGTACTCTGCGAACCTAGCAACCACTTGTGGAGAACTTGTGAGGAAACAAATGGTATCATGGATACTATTCAAATATGCACTAATTGCTTGGATACCGTCTTGAACAACAAGATTCAAGATGTGGCATACACATCTCTGGTGGAGGACATAACCACCAATATATATTTGCAATCTTGGGGTGAGGATGTTCATAACCGTTGTGTTTGCCAATGTGTTATTAAGAGTTATAGAAGCAATTTTATTATCTATCTTAAAATCATCAAGTATGTATAGTATACGCTCGGCAATGGCCTCTCTCGTATGTGATTCATTTATTACTTTAAATCATATGACTCTCTTGTTTAGCTTATAATTATTGCCAAAATAATGGGCTACAACACTAAGGTAGGCATTTTCTCTGGTGTGATGATGTCCAAATATCTGATGTTATGGCAAAAGAAAACTGAACCTGTTGAAATAGTTCTTTCAGCTCTATTAGTTCCTTTTGATACATCTGTAAAATAACAGATGTAGTAGTTCTCCTACTGACATGTTGATACTGTGGGCGAAAGCCGCGTTGGAGCATTCTTTCAAACGCGCGACTTTCACCCATCCTAATCGGTTGATCTTCTGAAACAATATATCTAGCAATTTCCTCATGGGAAGAAAGCGGGTTATATACCCAAGTACTTACAGAGCCATCAGCCTCGAAGTTTAGTTGCATTTGTACTCCTTCTCCGCCTCAGCCCTGTGCCGCCATCTTGCATAAGCATGCTTTGTAGTGCCGGTTCAAGTACCCTGTCCTTACAGATATACGAACAGTTAATTTAGCATTACAATAATTACAAATTTTGATCTCTACCATTTCACCATCTCGGATTTCCTGGCTCCAGGTCATGTGCTTCCAGCAATTTGCCCTTCATCTAGACCCGCTAATGTTGGCGTCCGTAGATGGGGGAGAAAATTCTGGAGTCCCCGTTGGCTCCGGACCGCCCTGGTACTCCTCATAGCCCTTTGTACCATCCATATGATGGTCAACCATGCCGTAGTCTCCCATACTTGCATACCGCTTGGGAGCTCCTTGGTACTCGGACTCCTTGGTAGCATATTGGTTGGATGGTGAATAAATAGGGAGTGTAGAGGGATGTTGCAGAAATAGGGATATGGAGAGTGTAGAGGGATGTTGAAGAAATGAGAAGTATAGAGAGATGTTGAAGAAATAAGAGATTGAATGCTTGTGAAGTAATGAGAGAAAAGAAGTGAATTTATAGGTATTGCTCTTCTGAACATTACTCTCCCGAAGACCCGAACGTTATGCTCGAACGTTACTTCTCTAACCATTGGATGCAACTTTTTCCTCCACGCACTCAGCTATATTCTCCAACTTTACTTCTCTGAGCATTATTCTCTAAACAGTACTCTTTAATATTATTCTTTCTTCGTCGGCTCCCTCTCTCAGTCACATGTGCTCACTCTCTGATCTCTAGGTCTCTCCATCGGCTTCGGGCATCGAGCTTTCGGCTCCCTCTCTCCGTCCCTCCCCTCCCATTCCTCCCACCCCAGCGCGGCGCCCCTCCCCTCGGCCCCTCCTCCCACCTCGGTGCCCCCTCCTCCTCGGCCTCCCCACCCCGATGCCCCTCCTTCCCACCGCCTCCTCCCCACCCCGATGCCCTCCTCCACTACCGCCCGGCCTCCCCTTCCCCACCCCGTGCGACAGCGCCTCCATCCTCTCCCGCCTCCTCCCCTCCCTCCTCCACCCTAGCGTGGCGCGCCCTTCCTCCCGGCCTCCTTCCCCTACCGACGTGGCGAGCCCCTCCTCCCTCCCACTATCCCTACCTCGGTGTGGCGACGGCCCCTCCCTTGGTTGCCTCCCTAACCCCATAGCCACCTCCCCTGACACCCCCAGCCGCCACCCTCTCCTCCCCCAACCCCCTGGCCGCCTCCCTCTCCTCTCTCGGTTGCCACCTCCTCCCCCAACCATCGCCTCCTACCTTGACCTCCCCCAGCGACCCCTCCTCCCCTCCCCCCGACCCCCTGCCATCTTCTCCACGACCAGCACTGGCGATGCTGAGGCGGGCGCGTGGGAGGCCGAGGCTGCAGTGAGTGGAGGCTATTGGGAGTTGGGAGGCAGCTGCTGGGAGCTTAGGATGGAAGTGGCAGTGTGGAGTCTCCCACTGCGGAGCAGGCAAAGGTGCTGGTTCCAACACCAGTGGAGGCAACATCGCGACCTCACCCCCTTCGTTGACTCTTGATGCCATCCTCAGCTCCAGCTGCCCCGCTCCTCCTCCTGTGGCCATTGTCCACTCGTTCGGGCTTCGGTGACCGGTATACGTCCTTCCCCTCTACTCCCTCTCTCTCTACTCTATGATGGCCTGATGAGTTGTGGTTGTGGGGAATCTGGGGATGACCGGATATGGGATGTCGATGGGAGGGGGAGGCAAGGTGGAGGCCGAGGCGGCCCGGCCGCTGGTGCCAGTGTGCTCGCCGTGCCGCCCGTGCCCACCGTGTTCCCTACCATGCCGGCCTGAGCACGACACGATTCACCATGCCATGCTGTGCCGCCCAACGGGCCAAGTTTCCAGGCCCAGCTCAGTCCACCATTTGTGCCGTGCTAGCACGGCCCGCCACGTGTCGGGTTGGGCTATGCTTGGGTCGTGCTGGGGCGATCATGCTTCGGGTTGACCCAAAAAAATATGGCCCAACTCCCAACTCTATTTGCGCCAGCCTTTGTTAACTTATTGCTGGTGAAACAATGACTTGTTCCTCCATTTGCATTTACATCTGTACATAATGCTATTGAAACATCTCAGCTTTGTTCTACTGTTGTAGCGTTATACAGTCTGAATTTGGTTTGTTGCTTGCCGAATTTGGTGGTATAATGGTCTGACATTCTGATGGGGCCAAGCTTCAAATGGCTTTAGTTTTTATTTTTTAGCTTTCAATTTATTTATGCCAAAAGTTACTTGGAATACATCGGTTTCTAATTTTGAATTATTTTGGTTTGTTGGCTTTTTTTTACCTATTTTTAGGGCTACTACCGTACGATATCCCGTTGAACCCCAATCCAACGTGATAGCTTCTCCACCTTGCCTCCCTCTCAATGCTGTTCCCTTGCCTCCCTCTCAATGCTATTCCCTTGCCTCCCTCCCCGCCGCTCCCCGACCATTCCCCCACTACCGCTCCCCCTCCCCTCTTTTCTTCGACTCGTCCAGCTCTGCACTCCTCCTTCGCCTCTCCCCGCCCCTCCTCCACCACCAGCGGCTGGTAGCGACTTCGCTGCCTAGCTGTGTCGCCATCTCCCCCTCTCCCACCACTACCATCCCGCCCAACCTAATATTCAGTATGCCGCCATCACCGTGCCTCTCTACATCACCACCCACCGCCCTCTGCCGCCGTCCACTGCAGGACCACCGCCTGCCTAGCCTCCCTCTATGTCTTGGGGGGCATGGTGAACCCGTCATTGAAGGTTGGAGGTGAAGGAGAAGGGGAGGGTGGTGCCGAAGTTGAAGAAGGAGGTGGAGGGGCAGTGTCGGAGTTGAAGGAGGTTGTGCCGGTGGATCCTGTTTGAGAGACCATGTGGAGGTATCCCCATATTTGTGATGAGTAATTGACGGTTGTGTTAGAGAGTTTGAGTTTGTTTTGGGTATTCTAGGGTTGAGTACCTTTTACTTATGCTAATGATTATTATGCTGTTTCATGCGGTGCTATGTGACGGTTTTCTTGTCTGTGTGACTGCAGGACTTCGGAGCTAGGTCATGGTGAGGCGAGGTGGACCGGAACTAGGCACAGGAGGTGTTGAGGTCCAGACGGTCGGTGATGCCGAAGATGATCGAGGCTGCTGAGGTGGTTGTGAGTCGGGAGACGAGGAACCGGAGTTGGAGTTACCGGTGGAGGACACGACGGGCAACGACAAGTGGACCAGGACTAGGCTCAGGGAGGAGTCGGAGGTCCAGACGGTTGGATGTCGGTTGCGGTCATGTGCGACGGAACAGACCAGGACTAGACTCAGGAGGAGTCGGAGGTCTCGGTCGGAGTTAGGTGGACACGATGGGCAGCGGCAAGGTGGACCGGGACTAGACTCAGGTGGAGTCGGAGGTCTGGACGGTCAGGATGCTGGGTGCTGTTGTGTGCAGCGGAGCGGACCGGGACTAGACTCAGGGAGGAGTCGAGGTCCAGACGGTCAAGGTACCGGACGTGGGAAGCTTCTGGGAAGCTACTTGAGGGGCAATTTGGAGAATTGACTCAAGTGGCTGGTTTTCCCTCCAAAATTGAGTGCTTTGACTTTTGCCTCATATGTGTGAGAGGAGGGAAGTGAGATATGGCTGCCACTTCTTGATTTTCTCCTTGTGGGTGTAAGCTTGGAGTTAAAAGGAGTGGGCAGCAGTGCATTCTAGACGCGAGCAAGCAAGGGGTTGTGTTCTGTCTGTGTATGCTTGAGCAGTAGGAGAGGGAGTGCTCTCAGTGTGTGCGTGTGTTTCCTGAGAAGCATGTAGTGAGGTGAATTAAACCCCTTTTCAATTGCATATGGGGATGTATTGAGATGGTTGTAATCTCTTTGTATCACTCTGAGATGCTCTTTAATTGAGATGGATTGACTTCTTCCTCATTGTGTTCCTCTGTTGATCTCTTTTGTTCTTAAGGTTCTTGGTTTGATTCTTGTTATTTAGTTGCAAAATGAGATTCTCTGTGATGGGAAAATACTCTAGACCATTTGGCCATTCCATTCCCAAGAGCAAATGGAGGATTCAATGATTTTTGTGATTTTTGAATCCTTCGCACCATTTCCTCTGTTTGCAAAAATTAGGGTTTGATGTCAGGGGAATCTCGGTTCTCTAGATTTCGCTTTAGGAGATGGCTTAAGATTTATGTGTGCTTGCCCTGAAGTCACTCTTAGGTGTATTTCAAAGTCTCATGAGCTAAAGACTCAAGAATGACAAGAGATCTGGAAGACAGTCCCTTTTTCTGTCGCTTTTCAGATTTCAACTTAGTTTTTAGAATCTTGCTCTTTTGGTATGAATTCTCTTCTCCTTGAGGTCTCTCTGTTATTAAGTTTGAAGTCTTGCTCTTTTGGCTTAAAGAGAATAGCAGAAATCTCATCAATTTCACTGAAAAATGCATTTTCAGTAAAACTGTGCAAAAAGATCTTCAGTCGAGCGCCTGTTTCTTCGCAGCCCAGTCAGACCGCTAACCCTAGTGGTTAGACCACACTTTTGCTGCCGGTCAAACCGGGGAGATAATGGCGGTCAGACCGGTGCCTGTTAATCAGTCAGACCGGTTGCATGTTGGCAGTTGGGCCGGACCAACAGGGTGGTCAGACCGGCATTAAGCCAGCGGCCAGACTGGCCATGAACCGGCGGTCTGACCGATCTAGCTTATGCGGTCAGACCAGCCAGCTCCATTCTCTCTGATCTTTGATTTCTGCTGCTTGTTTTGCTTTAGTTCTAAATGCCTTGCTTCTCTCTCTGTTAGTTTAAGTTTCCAGTGAGCACATGAATCTCCTTCTTCATAGTTTTCATAGCTATCGGAGAGAAGATTCATTTGTGGATACTTGGGGGAGTTTTTAAAGAGGCACCATTCACCCCCCTCTGTTGCTATTTCCGATCCTACAACGTTCAAATGGCTATGAATGGTATACCGTTTTCTAGATTTTCTCTTTGTTTTCCCCCCTATTCATTTGCATAAGAGGGAGATGCACATCCACAACGATTCAACTTGTTTCAAACACAAGTCAAGGTAAATAACAAGGTAATCAAATTTATTATTGATGGTGGTAGTTGTCATAACTTGGCTAGAGTTGAATTATGTGAGAAGCTTAGTTTAAAGATGTTGAAACATCCACATCCATATCATGTGCAATGGTTTAATGAATGTGGGGATGTGGAGGTTCAGTTTATAGTGCATGTTACTTTCAAGATTAGTGATTATGAGGACACTGTTGAGTGTGATGTGGTGCCTATGACATTGTGTCATTTGCTGTTGGAAAAGCTATGGCAATATAATAGAAGTGTGCAACATGATGGCCGTTCTAATAGATATGCTTTTAAGTGAAAGGGAAAGACAAATGAGCTTAATCCAATGACTCCTAGTCAAATACGTGCTAAATTTTAGCAAAAGAAGCTTGCTAAAAATGAGGGTAAAAAGAAAGAAAAGAGAGACTTCCATACATCGGTGAGTGAGAGCCACAAGCTAAATATGAAAGGAAAAAGTGTAACATCCTAAATTTTGGATGTTTGAAATTTTGAGCAAATTAAAAAATTTTAATTGCATCTTACCGGTATTTGAATTTTGGTTAAACATCTTAATTGTTTTTCTTTACCTGAGTTTTGTGCTGAGTCAGTAAGTAACTAGAAATAATCCTAGAGCACAAAGTAGCAATCATAAGAATTTCAAATTAACTAAATAAATACAAATCATTTAAATGGTGTTTAAACCCTGACAACCTAAAATTCAATAAAACTCACTGAACCAAAGTCTTATTTAAAAGACTAAGAATTCATTCTAAATGTAGCTCAATCATCATACAAAAAGGAAAAGGGTGTATGATCTAAAATTTAAATAAAATGGGTGAGTTCAAACTCGGAGAAAGTAATTAAAAACTAAAAATTTGGGATGCTAGTATTTTCCCCTCTTTTTCTCTATGCCATACGGGGCCCTCCCTTTTTCCTTTTCTTCTCTCCCCTTACCCTTTTCTTTCCCATTTCTCTTACAAGCTGACCCCGCACTACCACCTCCTCTCCCTCTGCGGTCACTGCCAGCTGGGCCCGGCCCCTGCGCCCGCACTACTTTCTTCTCCTCCTTCTCCCTCCTACTCGCTGCTGCTTCTCTTGGCTCCACTCGTTCCGCGTCACTCCTGACCGCGCGCCCTGCTCTCTTACTATTACACCGTCACGCCTGAGTCACCTCGCTCCCTACCTTGCCTGCGTCAGCGCGCGCCTGCCGCCGCCCCTGCCTCCCTCTGCGCCGACCGTCCCGTCGCCCCGCACGTCGCATCTCCGTGCGCCGAGCCCCACGCCAATCCTCCCCGCCGCCCGGTCCCCGCCGCCTCTGCAGCTACACAGGCCGTCGGTTTCTTCCCCCATAGCCTCACGCCACTCCCCTTTCTTTCCTCACTTTTTCTCTGCCTTTTCCCCGCCAGTACCTATGAGCCGCCTCCTTGCCATTCTGGCCCTCCGACGAAGCCCCGACCGCTTCGGCGATGCCACCTCGATTGCGACTGCGTCACGGCAAGCCTTCACTCCCCAACGGTCTCCCCTTCGAATTAATTTGAAATCCACGCGCCAACGCTCGCAGCACCGGCCATCCTCCCCAACACCGGCCGCCGCCGCCATCCACACCGCCACCTCCTCCTCGGGCTATCTCTTTTCGATTCCGCGCGGTGGGAGCAACTACTTGGCACCCTGGAGCTGTCCCAACCCTCGGCCGGAGCTCTTTGCCGCCCGAGCTCCCCGGCCACGGCGACCTCCCCGAGCCGCCCATGACCTCCATCGCCGGCCCGCCATAGACCCTCTCCTGCTCAAGCAACCGCAAGGTGAGCATCCCTAGTACATCATAATGCTTGTGCCCACGTTGGATTTTCCCCTTCACCTCGCCGGCGCCCCGTTTCATCCCCACCTCCGGCCATTCAAGCTGCCGCCGGCCGCTTCTGACACCACCACTACCCGTGTAGACATTGCTAGGTGCTTCCTCATTCTTGTGGGGACCCATTTTGCTGGTCTCCGACGTCTTCCCGGCCGCCTGCCGCACGCCGCACCATCCCCTGTTCTCGGCTGGCAGTGTCCTTTGTTTCTCCCCCAGCTGCTATTCAGCTCTTCTAAATTGAAACCTGAGAGACCATGTGGTTATGATCCCATGTTGGTGATGAGTAATTGACGATGATTTTGGAAAGATTGAGTTTGATTGGTTCGTTTCGTGCCATGACGGCATTAGGCTCAGTCAGGGTTTGGTTAGATGGACTTATTGCATATTATTCTTCCCGATTGGTCGGTTGGGCAATTTCGTGCCTGAGTATGGTTCATTGATGCTATTTATGCTTACATGTGTCGAGCGGTGCTATTTGATGTGTTTCTTGTCTGTGATGGTTGCAGGACGTCGAGGCAGAGTCGTGGCGAGGCACGGGGTGACCGGACTAGACACAGGCGGTGTCGAGGTCAGAACGGTCGGATGTGTCGAAGATGGCAGAGACTCGAGGTGGTTACGAGGCTTAGATGACAAGGAACGAGGACCATTCTAACTAGGTCACGTCCTACAGTCAAATTGGCTCTGATACCATCTCTGTCGGGACCCTAGATTTCCGAATCCAGACCCTCTGTGTATTACAGCACTAGTCCCAGATCAAAGCTAGTGCACACAGTCAAACAGTGATGATTATATAACCAACAATGTTTATTACAATAGTAAAGAGTACAGACAGCAAGGTCTCATTATTACAACTGAGGTTTCAAGACCTCACACACTCACAAAACACAGCGGAAGCAAAAGATAAATCCGGCGAAGACCCATCAATACACCACATGCAATTGACTGGGAAAGCGCGACATATTACTCCGGGAAACCTTCGTCGAATCCGCACGCGAAGTAGTCGTAGTCTCCCTCTTGAGCTTCATATTCCTGAGTTGATTTTTAGTGCAGCATGTGAGTACATAAAGTACTCCGCAAGTCTTGGGAAAAATGCAATAGATGCAAGGCTTAACAAAGGAAGGCTATATGGTTCTTTTGCACAAGCAATGTTTTATTTAAAATACTACTAAATATTTTTCAAGGCATTAATTAAACAAAGTAATTGGTTAACTGAAATTAGTAAACATTTTGTAGTGAAGGTTCTATCCACCAACACAAATTATCCAACTCTAACCGTTAAGTTTTAAAACCACGGGTTCCATCCACCCACACTGGCTCTATCCGCCAGGACAACCCTCCGAGAGTTCCCTCCACTCTCGGAATACCAAACTTTGTATTTTTTTAAAAAAAGAAAGACCAAAGTTCTACCATGTGAATGCATTCCTTGCCCGCCCTTGACCGTGGGCATGGCTATTCGAATAGTTTGACACTCTGCAGAGGTTGTACAACTTTACCCCCAAGAGATAAATTATCTTAACAGTCACCACGCTTCCTTTGACATGAGACACAGATAAAATATCACAAAGCCTTTTCCTCACTCTAGTCTAGCTAGACACCACCTTCTGAGGTTTCGCCGCAAAAGGGTTAAATCCACCCAGTCCGAAGCCCCCTCTTGCGCCATATGAGTACAGTAAATCCCTGTCCCTCACTGTGAATAACCAGTAACTCCCTGGCACCCACTTTTCACTAGTGGCACCTAAACTAAACTATCATGATTTAATCAGCTAGGTCGTACCCATATAGACTCGGGGTTGTACGGTAGTGCTCAGTCTGGACAATCACAAGCGTCGGTCCTTAATCGACTAGGGCGGAACAAACACTTTACAAGATCTCGTGCTTGCTACACCAATCCAAACCAACCATCCGCCCCAGTTTAAACCAACTTTTACATTTTATTTAATTTTAAAAGAACAGCGGCAACACCAGTCACCACTTATTTCTAAGTACAAATACCAGTTGAATGAAATATGATTTCCCATTCAAAAGTGACAAAAGAATTAAATAGCATGACTAAGCATATTACTACCGTTCTAATAATTATCAAAGATTTAATAATAATCTCAATATTGAGACAAAGGAAATCCTAAGGTTACAAAGGTACATGGCATTCAACTACAATTGAGGGCATAACAATAATTGGTTTAACTATCTTGCTAAGTCAAAATTAAGATACTATGTAAATAGCGATGCACATAAATTTAAAATAATTAAAATATTTCACAAACATAGGTTCAAAATGATCAAAGGAGACTTGCCTTCTTGTGCACTGTTTGGTTCCTCTTGCTGCGGCTCGACAAACTCTTCGGCGACGTCGGATTCTACGCGCAAAAGACAAACAAACAAAGCAAATAACTACAAAAAAAATTTAAATAAAATTCGGCAAGGGTTCCACATCACTTTGGAACCAATTGAAGCAAGGGTTCAAGTTGGACAGGTTTTGGAATCCAATTCGGCCTCCAGATCAATTCGGATTCAGCTTGACAAGCCAACTTCAAACGGCCATAACTTTTGATCCAGAAGGCTTCTCGGGGCCCATGAGTACTCGTTGGAAAGATCTTGGAGCCTACTTTCAGATGCATCTGGTCTCACCTCCAAACTCCACTCGAGCAGATCAAAAACTGTGAAACAAGCCACATCACTTTTCCAGTCCGACTCAAAATGGAACTTGGGCTATTTGGGCCGGTACTGTTCATGTGAACAGTACCACGCGCATGAACAGTAACTAGGAATAGTACCATATCCCTTTTCATTAGATAAGTGTGGCTTCCCCCTCCCCTATTTAAGGAGGCCACACCCCTTTAGTTTTCCTTGGGTTTTGCTTAGATTAATCTGTCTTTGAACAGTTTCGCCGTTCATCGGTTTGTGAGACCCCAACTTGTGAACTTAATATTTATTCGCAATTTCAGATTGCATCTTGTACTCTCTTGCTTGTGTTCTTGATTCGCTTGCAGGAGATAGCCTTCTTGGCGAGGTCAATCATGTTCGGCACGGTTGATAACCAACGGAGCAGTGGTGTAGTGATTGCGAGGGGTTCGATCTGTTTTGGTCGGAGCCTTTGGATCATCAACGTCGAGATCTCCACAATCGACTTATCAGTACCTCTCGGAAGATCGGGCCATCGTCACATCAGAAGTTATGAAGAGAGAGAAAAAAGGAAGGAAAGAGAGCAAACAGATCGATCGTGGCTGCTCCTCTTTCTTTTTTTTTTGAAAATTTAAAATTGAGCCCAAACAAACTCTGAAAAATCCAAGAAAATGCAGAAAAATTTCTTGTGACACAAGGAGCACAAATAAATATTTTTGACAAATATTAGTGTTTAATTTAATCATATTAAAACTTTTTAATTAATGAAAATTCTAATTAAGCTTTAATTAATTCCAGAAAAATCCAAATGGTGAGTTTTATTTTAAAAACTTTAAAAAGACTCTAAAAATTGGGATGTTACAGACATGTAACTTGTGCTCTCAATCCAATCATGTATGGGGTTGTAGGGATGGATTGAGTTGATACTCTATGTAATCATTCATCTCTTTTTCTCAATATCAACCTGAGATAGCTTTGTTTGAGTTTGATTAAGTTCCTGGCTCTCTGTTTGTTTTTGCCTTGGATGCCTTCTCTGCTTGATTTCTTAATTTTCAGTTCTTGTGTTGATTCTTGCTGAGGGGTGGAAAAATGGGTTGCTCTGTGATGGAATTGCATTTCTAGACCAGTTGGTCAGCTAGTTCCAAGAGTAAATTGATTGAATCGCAAGAATCACTTTTTTCCTGTTATGTGTTCTTGAGCCCGTTGTTTTTCATTTCTAGGGTTTTTGTGTGATTCTTGTTTCTCTTCATGAGATGGCCTGAGATTTGGTCTGGAGAGTCCTGTGACCATTGCTAATCTAGCTGCAAAAGCTCATGATCATAGATTCAAAGTTTGGAGAAGAATTTGGATTTTGGTGTTGCTTCTATAGGTTTTCAGATTTTTGGCTCAAATATGAAATTACTGTTTTTAAGAGGGATTCCTTTGTTTCTCAAGCCTCTCTTACTATTTAGTTTGTTGTAGTGATGCTCTGGGCCAAAAAAGATTGGGAGCAAACCTCTGTTTTCTCTGGTTTTCAAAGATCTGTAGTATTTCTCGAGTTTCAGTTTTTCAGTCTGCATCTTGGGTTGCTCTGGGATCAGGGGACCGGTCAGACCGGTGCTTGCTTGGCGGTCAGACCGCTCATAGCATGGCGGTCAGACCGGCTTGTCTCAAGCGGTCAGACCGGTGGAGAGGGAGCGGTCAGACCGGCCATAAGGGAGCGGTCAGACCGGCCATAAGGCAGCGGTCTGACCGGCCACCCCTTTGCAGCTTGTGTTGTCTGCTGTCCTTTGGTTCAGTTTTGGCTCTTTGATTTTCTTCTTACCGTGTTTATTTCTTCTGTGTGCTCAAGGTTGCAGAGAATATGAATTGACTCCTTCATAGCTTTTCATAGCTATCGGAGGGGATTCTTTTAGTGGAGTACGTTAGGGGGCAAGTTTTTTTTTAAAAAAGTCGACATTCACCCCCCCTCTGACGCCATTTCGATCCAACAAAACCCCATGTATATCACAACACGCCCACCGCCCGGTTGGTTAGCCCAGTTGAGCTGCGGGTTAAGATAGTAGATCCCGGGTTCGATTCCAGAGAAGGCACCTTTTGCCATTTCTTTTAGATTTGATTTTTGCAGTTTCATGACTAGAAATATTTCTTTAAAATACTATTTCCAAAAAAATAAGTTATACTGCTCATTCTTATCTCTCTTAGATGATTCTCCCTCATCTAAATGCTGCCTTAGCCGTTTTTACTTATAAAACTCCCTTACCCCGAATTCAAAAGAATAACACAGGAATGAGTGCTGATATCAATTTACCCCAAATACTTCCCTCTTCTGTCTATCGATTCAAAGGGGAAATTTTGATCCTCTTCTCGTACCATTACTCCAAAAATTTAAGGTTAGGAACGTTGAAGATGGTCATGAAGATAAAGTAGTCTCGTTTTGTGTATGGACCCTGCGCTCTCTTATGTGTGCTCCCCGAGTAGACGATGTATTGTTGCAAGATTCTATTTGGACCCTGTGCACTGCCTTCTTGCCCTCGGGCGTCCTATTTCGCAGTCACAGAAAAAGCTTGCTTTTGAAAAATTTGTGTGGTTTTGTGTCAGCTCAGCCCTTTGGGTGTGCTCTTTTAAAAATTAACATGGGTTAGATCACCTTATCTCCACGGCTCAATCCTTACCTCATGCTATTCCCTCTCACCTCCTGCTGAAAACCCCATCGGGTCCGCAAAAGCAAGGTGCTAGATAGCCAAAACTAAGGCGATCAAAGATGAGTGAAGCTTCCACAACCTTCCAAACTACAGGCGTCAACCGGCACAAGAACCAAGATTCGAGACGTCGTCCTACCAACATTCTTTCCTTACCTACCTAGAGAGCCCATAGATCAATTTGCCGCCAACCGTAATGACAATCGTCATTTATTTAAGGGGGGGGGGGTAGTACTAAGAGACAGAACTGCCAAAGAACTACTGCGATGTACATCCTTGGGACTGCAACAACCTGGACTCAAAGCTAATCGAACCAGTGCAAGAAGACTTGCAAGACCAGGAGCCTTGCAATGATAAGGACAAAAGACCACCATATAGATATGTCCATAGTCACCTCTGCAATCCTAAGGCCCTCTACCCCTAGGGCACAGACCAGTGCTGCTCACCTCTCAATATGAAATTCCACAACCGTATGTCCAACAGACGATGCAACCACTCCATTCCATGATGACGCGAAGACAACAACGTCAAAGATCAAGTTTTTGGAAGTCCACGACCTATCCAGGAGAACAAGGTTTATCTCTTCCCTTTTTGGCTTCTCCAAGTGCTAACCCCTATTGTGCAGATTTCCATCTCTCTGTGGAGCTAAGGAACTATACGTCGAACAACACCCCAAAACCCATTGCTAGCCAATATAGCCCACCTCTATTCTTTCCGCTCTACCGGAATCTCGGGGTCGAGATTCATTTAAGGGGGATAGGTTTGTAACATCCTAAAATTTGGATGTCTGAAATTTTGAGTAATTTAAAACTTTTATTTGCATCTTACTGGCATTTGTATTTTGGTTCAACATCTTATTTGGGTTTTCCTGAGTTTAGTGTTAAGCAAATAATATTTGAAAATAATTCTCGAGCACAAAATAGCAATCATAAAAAAATAAATAATTAGATAAATGAATACAAATAATTTACATAGTAGTTAACCCTAAGAAAGTAACTCCAAAATTCTATCTACGAAATCAAAACTTCGTTTATAAATTATTTAAAAGGGAAATAGCTGAATTAAAAGTATGACTCAAATATAAACATATATAGACTATATAATTAAATTCAAGAATAATCTTAACACCAGAGCTAGAGTTCAAATACCGAAAATCATGCACAAATTAAAAATTAGCAAATCCTAATGAGAACTAAAGTTTAAATTGAAAATCCAAAATTATAAAATTTTGCTGAAACCTCCTTTCTTTTCTTTTCCTTCATTTCCTTCTTCCTCTCTATTACATGTGGGCCCCACACTTTTTCCTCTCTGTTTCTTTTTCTTTCCCTATTCCCTTTCACTGCTACTGGGCCCGGGCCTCCCTCTTTCTTTTCCTCCCCTTTGCAGCGCGCCTATCCCCTTCTCCTTTCTTTTTCTCCCTCCCTCTTCTGTGGCTGCTGAGCGTCCGCGTCTCCCTCTTATCTTTTCTTCCTCGCGCCGAGCTTCGCAGCCATCGCGTCGCCTCGAGCCCACCGCTCTCTGCCGCACCCGCGCTCTGCACCCCTGCTCTGCGGCCGCGTCCCCTCCGCCAGTGCCCGGTCGCATCCTCGCTCCGTCGCTTCCGCCGCACCGAGCCCCGCGCCTCGTACGCCCGACTAACCGTGGCCACGTCGCTGTATCCCCACCCCATCCGCGGCACAAATAGGCCCCGACTCCCCCTGCTCCCCCACGCTATCTTCTTTTCTCCCCTGCCTCCCTCTTCTCTTCAACCCGTGAGCCGCCGTGCCGCCTCCTCGCCATTTCGACCGCCCGTTGAAGCTCCGGCCGGGATGATCATGTCACGGTGTGCGCCCACTCCCCATCCGCCGTTTCCCCAAAATAATTTGAATTTCGTGCACCGTGCTCACCGCTGCGGCTTCTTCCCCGTCGCCGGTCCAAACCGCCGCCACCGCCCGCGTTTCCTGCCCGTCGCCTCCCGGCTCGATTCCCTTCGCCGGGAGCATCCCCAGGTCGCCGCCAAGCCTCCCCAAGCACCGCCTTACTCTCCTCCTCACCGTAGCGAGCCGGCCACGGTGACCTCCCCCGCACCGCCGCCGTGCACGGTGCCGGCCCGCCTCGAGCCCCCTATAGTCCGGACAACAGCCTGCTAAGCATCACTCTATACCCCTCTTGCTCGGGCGCACATGAAGTTCGCCCTTCTTCTCTCGGTCGCCGTCGTCTCCATTCCCACCTCACCGCCGGCCGCTTTGTGCTGCCGCCGTCCGCCTCGCTGCCATTTCGAGCCGCGCCACCACCCCTTTAGCTTCCTTGCCTTCTCGGCGTTCTATTTCACCAGCTTGACCAAACCCCCCGGCCACCACCTACCGCCGACGTGTGCAGCACTGTGCGCCGCCCGCCTCCCCTGTTTTGCTCTGTTGGAAGCCGCTTCTAGCACTCGCCTCTTCTAATATTCCGCCTCCGCACTTTCAGCCCAGGCGTCCTGCCCACTTGGCTATCTCAGCGCGCGTTAAACATTCACAGACTTGAGGTTCCGAGTTCGAATCCTTCGGCCGACCATTTTTCTTTTACTTTTGTTTCATTTTCTTGAGTCCATTTTAATTAACAAAAAATTATAGAAAAATTGGAGAATAATCTAGGGAAAAATAATAAATTTAGTTAGGATGTAAAATAATGTTAACATTAATATCTGGTTATTTATTGCAAGAGCAACTAATGTAGATTAAATATTAAATTGGGTCATAAAACCAGATTGGTTAATACATAAATGTGGATTAAGTTATTATGTTTGAATAATTAATCCTAATTAAATAATCAACTAAAAGACTAAATATTAATTAAAGATTTCGATAAAGAAAAACAACTTATGGTAAATGACCAAATAGAGATTGCCAATACTTAAGATCAGGATTTATGCCTAATATTTAAAATGTTGACATTAAATTAACTCTAGTGGCAGGTTCTCTTAATTATCATATATTGGGATATAACCTTGCTAGATAAATAAATTTCAGACAAAGCTAATAACAATTGAAATGTAGAGATTTCTAAAGCAAATATATATAAAGGGTTAGAGAAATGTGGATAGCATATATGCAGTCCACCAGTAAATATAATAGTACAATTTTTGTGTTCACCGTAGGCCTATTAAAAAAAAGTATACAGGTAAACACTATCACAGAAATACTGCCAATCATGAAATCTTAAATGATAGCTTTAGTCAGTAATGGTAACAAAATGCCATCATGTTTAGCAGGCTTGAGCTACAAAGGGATAAAATATCAGAAGCAGTAGTTTTCAGAGAGCACTCAGATTTAAAAGGTCACAATGATATGTACAGATGCTAAAATATAATAGCCCTAGGTCATCAAGCATCACGATAATCTCACAGACCTACAGGTACTCCGAAGTAAACCTGTAACCATTAACGCGAATAATTATGATCACATAAAATGATACATACCAAGCTCTACCCAGATAGCTAAATTAGAAATAAGGCTAAGCCTAATAGTAACTAATACATAGATAAAATAATAATGATACCATTAATTAAATCTTAATACTAGATTTAGTAAATAATAATGATGAGCATGAAATAACGATATATGGTATATGCCACTGAATCCTAATTCAAGTTGAAATAAGCTTAGTGAAAACTGAGGCTACATAAGATGTTACCCCATAAAATGCTATACACCTAGACTCTAAAAATTAAATCAGTGAGCCTAAATGCCCTGAATATTAACGCTCGACAAAGTAATACCCAGCTAAATTTGTACATTAAATCATGGGTGTAACCTAGCTCATGAAACTTCCTTGATGAATATAAAAATAATAAAAGAAACTGTTAATAAAAGATCGAGTCATCATTATCTACCACCGGCCTTGCCTCAAATCACTTGAATCACCCATTAGCTCATAATAAAACTAAATTGAGTTTATTTGGATTTATTTGGATCTTTTGAGTTATTTTTCGTTATTTGTATTTAGCACGTAATTAGAAATGGGAGTACTGGAGAATCAAGGGATCAAGTGTGATCAAGAGCGAAGGGAAGATAAAAGACTAGAAGCTCAAGAGGAAGCTACGAGTGAGCTCAAGTCCGTGGAAAAACCGCGCAAGGCGAGTCAATACTTTGATCATGTTGAACCTACATTTTCTGCAAATTATTTTGGTTTAAATTATCAAATTGCATGCTGTTACTTTATATACAAATACATGTTTAATTTAATATTCTAGTTATGTGCCCATTGTTTACCTTGAATAATATTACCCCTCCTTTGGAATATTTGAATGTGTGATCCTCGCCCTAGCAAAAATTATAATAGTAACCTTTCGAAAGTAAGTCCGTAATTTATGCCATGCTTAGTATTGTTTAGATACTCATGGGCGCGAGAGCGCCCAAGCATCACTTTTAATCTTGAGAAAAATTGGTTGGGCAGTCATGGTGGTAATGACTGGTGTATGTTGGATATGGTTATTTTATATTCCCAAAAACCTCAAATTGCTTAATTATCTGGGCGGATGGTTCGGGGGTATGGTGCAGGTGTGCACAAGAGTGTGGTTGTGGTAGAACCGCCCAGATAACCCTAAGGACGGAATCTTGTCATGACCTCCCCTGCATAACAAGTACAACCACAAGTCTGTAAAGTACAACTTGGCTCAGTAGAATTACCGGACCCTGGAAGTCATCGTCATAGGTGGAGGAGGTGAGGTAGTGCAAGTGGCGGTCTAGGTGACGGCTTGAATGGGGCACCCGCGGAGGGTGAAGTTCTTCTGCGGTGGGCTAGTAGTGTGGGTAGCCAGCTACTAGACGCATAGGAGGGGAACCCCGCACAACCTATGAGACCCGCATAGCGGGACAAGCTCATAGGGGTGAGATGATGGAAGGCGAGGTACTTTGAGCAGTTCTTGTGATGGTTTGCTCAACTGCACGGCTAAGGAATCGTGTGGGGCAACGAGTGAACTGTCTCTTGTGGGTAAAGTGTGCAAACTCTGCAGAGTCAAAACTATTCGAATAGCCGTGCCCATGGTCAAGGGCGGACATGGGAACTTAACTAGATATAGTTCTATTTCAAAATGTTTTGTGGGTGGGATGGAAAAGTGGAGGGCAGTGAAAGGCTCTGATTTGAGTTGTCCTGGGTGTCGTCCCAGTGGTAAGTTAAGCAGCTATAACGCTGAAAGATGTTATACGGTGTGATGCCGTATGTATGGAGAAATTATGGTGATATTAGGCATATGGTGTGATGCCATATGTATGGAAAATCATATTAATATTCTTTGAACATTATGTTTTGTTCCAAATGCTGCTAGGTCTCAGGAAATTTTATGTATCGTATTTCAATTAGTGGCATTTTTATTCTTACAAAATTAAATATGGAAAGGGTAAATAGAGTCGTGAGTAAAGGAGATGGATATATATATAGTTAAGATATTGGTGGAATCATGTCAATCATAAATAGGAAATGATAGTGAGAATTGTGGGAGAAATAAATTGGTGGAGTCAAAAATGAATATATATAGGTCATATAGATGATTTAAATGATTGTTGGAGAATTAGGGAGTGAAAATGTAGTTGCTAGATTAATTCCTGGGAGTGGTTGGCGATAATGGGATAAATAGGCTTTGATCAGATACTGGATGGATGAATTGGATTTTTAAGAATTTGGAGGTAAGGTAATAATGCTTGGAGTATAAACTTGGTCAATGATATTCTTGGTGGATGGATACTAGTGAATCGTGATCCCGATCAATGATATTCTTGGTGGATATATACTAGTGAATCGTAGACTCGATCCATGAAAATCTTGGTGGATGTATACTAGTGAATTAGTAGAGATAGATAATGGAAGATGAGGTTGAATATTGGAAAAGCAAATTATGGTTGTGGATCAATAATAAAAGGATTGGATTGTTAGGAATTTAGAATACAAAAGATATTGGTGGATTAAATAAGTGATATTAGATAAATAATGTCACTAGTCGCTTGGAGTTTTAGGCGAAGAATTGCTCGGTGGATTATATAGATTATGATACTCATTGTTTGAGGATTAGGCAGCATTTGATTGGTGGATTGAATAATTGATGATATTCGCTGTTTGGAGTTTTAGACAGCAAACCATATAGAGGGTGTATGATCAGTGGATTAATTAAATGTCGCTCTCAGTTTAGAGTATTTGACAGTAATCAATATAGAAGGAATAAGATCGGTGGATTAGTTAAATGATGACACTCGCTGTTTGGAGTCTTAGACAGCAATCAGTAAGGGAAGTGTGTCTTTGGTGGATTAGTCAATTATGGCAATCGCCGTGTGAAGTTTGGGTAGAATTAATAACACTATGATTTAATAATCATGCTACTAAAAGCGATTTTTAGCAAATAAAATAACCCGAGCCTCTCCTTGATAAGCCATGCATACTATTTATTTGCATTCTGGGTATTGGCTCGCGGAGCACGGGGTTGGAGTGCTCACACTCGCTTTTGCGACAAAATTCAGAATTAGGAGTCAAATCACCTCGCCTCAGCAACAAGATTGGACCAGCTGGCCAAGAAGATGAAGATGTCAAGGGCTAGGTCGCGAACCTCCAGTTGGTTGCCTGTGGGCATATCCTGAAGGTCCCACCTGTGTGCTTCGTTCTTCCGCTGTTGCAGTTTATTGACTTCGGCCTAAACGGCCCATGAGTAAGTTTACTATTATACTTATGCTTCCGCATGATATGTATTTTGATGTCCATTACTGTAACCGTGTGCACTATCTACTGATCCAGGGAATAGTGCAGCTAAACACAGAGGAATTCGGATTGTAAAATCTGGGCTCCTACAATATTGACTTAAAATAGTTAGGGAATGATTTAATACGAGACCCCTAACCTTTTACCATAAGTATTAACATAAGAATGGAAGATTTCATGGTGAATAGTAAAATAAATCATATATATGCATATACATACATACATGTGTATATATATAGTTCACCAGCTGTTAATATTTTCCTAGACTCAAAATTTTAATTGAAGACAACCTTAGCATACTATTGATAAATAAAATCTTAGCAGGTGATCAGTAAAATATTATAATTTGCTACAACCAGCCAGACTTTATATGAATGGGTTTATTTCTAGAATTAAATCGCTCTGAATAATAACTAAAATACATAGGCTGAAGATGAGGGTTAAGTCAAAGGGGATCTTTAACTGAAAATTTTGTGGGCACATCTACTGGAACCTTTTAGGTCATCAGTCATTAGAATAACCTTGCCAAATTGCATTTTAGTGAACACAATGCTACTAGAACCACATAAATTGATACGTCTCAAATTGTTAGTAGTGTAAACTAATTCGATAAGCTAAAATTCATATACAACGCCTATGAAATCCCTACTCATGAATGACAACACTCGACCAATAAATTAAACCCTGGCTAGATTCATACATTTGTGCATACACTACTACAAATGTGCTTATCTATGACGATTACATTGTGACGTTTAGGAATTTTGTCATGAAACTTGACCTTTCAATGACGAAATTTGTAGCTTCGTCATAGGTGATGTGTGACGGAGCCTACGCACTAAAAATAATGATGAAAAGCAAAGAAGTGTCACAAAACAACAAAACAAATTCGTCACAGATATAATGCACCCTTCTGCACACACCCACGTCCCACATGCACCACGTGGGTCCCACCTACACATGGCTCGATGGGTCCCACATGCGGTCCCACCAACCCCGTGGTCCCTCCACCACGTGGCGCAGCGTGGCCCACACCGGCACCGGTCCCACGACCACATGGCAACTCCAGCTCCCCCGTCCCCGTCCGTTAATTGGCCAAAAAATAGCGCCCGCCTGGATTCGAACCGCAGACAGGGTGGAACACAAGGTGAAGCCTTACCACTGCACCAGAGGAGCTTTTGTGACTTAGGTGTCTAATTTTCCCTACTTGTCATATCTTTGAACATGATAATTGAATGGCTACCGTTATTGATTGAATCGAGTGGTGGACCCACGACACCATAATCAAAACCATAATCGAATCGAACCCGCGGCGCGCGAACCCGGCAGCGGACCAGTAGCGCACCGGTGGCATGGGACCCGCGCTTTGGACCCGGCGGCGGACCGCGGCGTAGGCAGCTCGGTGGTGGACCCGGGCGGAGGCGGCTTGGCGCGGTGGAGGTTCGTTCGATCTATTTGCGAGTTAGCGCACCGGCTTGCCCACCATGTGTTCGCTGAGTGCCTCATAGAGATAGACAATTTACTTTCCATGATTCTGCTGCTCCTTTCGAAATATTATAGAGAAATTGTACCAATGATCCACCTATTTGTAGAAATTTGCGAGAGGCTAGTCGTCGTTTCTCAATTTGAAGTTTTGATAGTTATAAAAGCAATCACAGTAATACCATGAAGGATATGTCATTGTATCGTACTACTTCCGTCTTATAGAACGATGACTAATTACATGCCTTGGGATTATATTTGCATGCAGAGATTTAGCATTGGTGCATCCGTGCATGCCGATAGGAATGCTCCTTGTTAGCTTTGTCAAAATAAATATGTTGATCCTTATCTTGATTAATTTCAGTCCACCGCAACTTTGATTAAAATGTAACAGATGGATCTTCAATAAAAGTAAAACATGGCAATTGAATTGATTCATTGCCTATCGATGTAATAATTTAGTCCTATTATTTTACATGAGAGTTGATAATGTACTTCGTCATCGTAGTAACATATATGTAAGTTTGGCTTTATCCTTCTACGGTGTACTGGTAGTACTAGAGATGTGCCGCAAAGAAACCAAAATGACCAATTGCTGCGAGCATAATTTGTCCTTAACCATTTTTTTAAAAAATGTTCTATACCTCACAAAATTATGCGAGGAGTGATGCTTGGTTTTGTCTTTGGATTAGTAGTCTATTAGCGATTTCATGTTCCTGTTTGATATATAGCTTTGGTTTTGTTCACGGATCCTCCGTGAGGGAGACCAACCTTGTCTTCGCGAGAGTTTGAGAAGGGCGGAGTGATACTAAGACATTGTTCGCCCAAGAGATGGAAACTGGACTCACATATTGTATCGAGTAACACCTTTTGGGAAATTTGTTCAAACAGATGGATAGAAGTTGGATTCATGGGAGACAGTTCACACTGCATATATCACTGAGTTCAACAATTCATGCAATTTGTTAGTGAAAGATACCCGAAGACACCATATACTTTGTCCGTGCATAAATGTCTTAATCAAACTTTATGGCCTCGGCAAGAGGTGGATGACCACATACACATTTATGGAATGTCAGATGCATACACCAGGTGGATTCATCATGGAGAGTCGGCAGATGATGAACTAGTTGAGTATTTAGAGCAGAAGGTGGATGGATTTGATCATGATGAAGGGATACATGTGGATGTGGCGGATGATGATTATGATGAGGATAACAGAGTACCAGAGATGATAGGAGATCTATACGCAGCGGCAGAGGCAGATGGAGAACAGCCATGGTTTGTAAGAGTCCTTGAAGATGTGAAGCGGTCACTTGGCCCGGGATCTAGCCATTCAAAATTCTCTTTTCTGGTGAGGTTACTGTATATCAAGTCTCATTATCGAATCAGCAATACAACATTTACCGTAATGATGAAGTTGTTGTCCTCAGCATTCCCTCAGTGTGAATTTCCAAGATCATATGATGATGCCAAGAAATATCTTCGTGAATTGGGCCTTGGATACGATAACATCCATGTGTGCAAGAACAATTGTGTTTTGTTTCGGAAGGATTATGCCAAGGTGGATGTGTGCCCAGTATGCAAGGAATCTAGATGGCAAGATGTTAATGGGAGCAAGCGGGTTCCACATAAGGTTTTGAGGCATTTTCCACTTATACCAATTTTCAACAGGATGTTTGCTTCAAAACGAACATCTGAGGAAACACAATGGCACAAGAAAGTGAGGACGCCAGTCGACAATGTAATGAGCCATCCGGTGATGGGGAGGCATGGAAGGACTTTGACAAGTATCCAAATTTTGCGGTGATCAGGAACTTGAGGCTTGCCATAGCTACGGATGGATTCAATCCATTTGGCAACATGAGTACCCAATATAGCATGTGGCTGTGCTCCGACACCTTTAAATCTCCCACCATGGGAATCGTGAATCCAAAAAGCGCTTTATGTCTTTACTCATCCCAGTCCATCATCTCCGTGAAAGGATTTTGATTTGTTCCTTGAGCCCCTAATAGAAGAAGCGCTCGATCTCGGCGGGTGTCGATACCTATGATGCATGTGCGGTAACAAGTTCAAGCTTCGTGCTGCCGTGTTGTGGTGTATACATGATTATCCAGCGTTGAGCCCCTTATCAGGGCGAACAATAAAAGGCTATTATGCATGTATTCATTGTGACAAGAATCCGTTGTCTCGGGCAATAAGGAATAAGTTATGTTACATTGGACATCGTCGATACCTTCCAAGGACACATGCTTGGCGGAGAAGCTTGGCTTTTGACGGACAGCGCGAAAACAAAGTTGAGCCAGGTAAGTTCACTATAGAGGAGGTCCAAGAGGAGCTAGAGAAGGTGAAAGATGTTAGGCCAGGGAAGCATCCTGCAACTAAGAAAAGGAAGCGTAACGAAGGTCCAGTGATTTTTAGCCACAAAGTTGGGTTGTGGAGATTGCCATATTGGAAATATTTGAAGCTTCCACATAATCTTGATGTGATGCACATAGAGAAAAACATATGTGAAAACCTTCTTGGCACATTACTCAATGTCGACGGCAAGACCAAGGACACAACCAATGCTAGGCTAGATTTACATGATATGGGCATAAGACCTGAATTGCACTTACAGCAGGATGGCAACTCACCACTGCTCCACATGCTTGGTATGTCTTGAAGAAGGATCGAGAATCGAGTTTTGCAAGTTCCTCAAAGGTATCAAGTTTCTGATGGATATGCGGCGAACCTAGCAAGATTCATAAGTGTAGATTCTTCCAAGGTGCAGGGAAGCTGAAAACACATTCTTGCCATATACTCCTGCAAAGAATCATACTGCAGCCTAAGAGGACTTATCGGCAAGGATGTATATGAAGCGATTGCAGAGCTCGGGAAGTTCTTGAGGAATTGTGCAAGAGAAATCTAAGGATAGATGTTGTGAAACTTGGTGGAAATCCCATTGATCCTAAGCAAGCTTGAGAAAAATTTTCCTCCGGCCTTCTTTGATGTCATGGTGCACTTGGCTGTCCATCTTCTGATGAGGCCTTTGCTTAGAGGTCTGTTCGGTATGGATGGATGTACCCAATAGAATGGCGACTAGGCACTTTGAAGACTTTGTAAGGAACAGGGGCTAGGCCGGAAGGATCAATTCTTGAGGCTTATGTTGCAAGTGACACGCTGACTTTTTGTTCAAGGTACATGGAGGATGTTGACACTAGATTTAACCAGGATGATGGTAGTGGAGGTGATGGTCCATTGTTTGATGACACCTCTGTTTTTATGCATGGTGTTACTCTTGTTGGATCTAATAGGGTACAATATATTGATGATGGTGTCATGGACAAGTTAGTTTGGTATGTGCTAAATAAGCGTGAAGAAGTTGAGCCATATTTGGAGTAAGTATCATTTACTTTTTGGAATTATTGTGTGTTTTATTACAAATTTATCAAATTATTTCTTATGAATAAAGTTTGTCCTGCAGCATCTACAGGGAAGAGCTACTAAAGGAAGGTGCACATGATGTTGATAAAAGGCTTGAACAAGGATTTCCAAAATGGTTTAGGAGCCATGTAAGTCACTAGACCTTGTGTTTTCAGCTTTCATAAATGGTTTAGGAGCCATATATAATTGGTGATCTGAGTACTTTTATTGCACCCCAGATTGTGAAGCTATGGGCGGAGAAGCCAGAAGAGGTTAGTGAAGGATTGTATGCACTTTCATGTGGCCCAGATCTCCGAGTCAAGACACATGCAGCTTGCATTGTTAATGGAGTGCGATATAGCACTATGGACCGTGAGAAGTACCTCTGACACAAAATAGTGGTGTAATGACCGAAGGTACACATGATGGGAAAACATTGATTTTTATGGTGTCCTTAAGGAGATAATTGAGTTGCAATATAACTCCAATTTTGAAGCACGTCGGTCTATGGTTCTATTTCGATGCGATTGGTACAACCAAGGTGGCAAGACAAGAGGCATTCGAGATGACGGGCATTTCAAATCCATCAATGTGCAGTCATTATGGTACAAGACTGACCCTTTCATCTTGGCAACTCAATCGAGAAAGATATTTTACTTGCAAGACACATCTTTAGGCAAAGAATGGCGAGTTGTGCAAAAATTTGAACATAGGAATATTTATGATGTGGCTGAAAAGATGAACCAGTCATGATGTGCATCGGATGATCATTGTTCGATCACGAGCATGAAGTGCAAGAAGGTGATGTTCATGAGGTTACGCACAATCTTCGAGGTGGAGAAGCCACTATACTTGAAGCTAATTTAGTAGACCTCATAAGAAGCAAGAAGCAAGCTACAATTCCTCAAGATAGTGAGGATGAGGATGAAGATGAAACTGCATCGCACATCAGTAGTGATGGTGGCAATGAGAACAATGATGACATGTGCCTAGACGACGGCGATGAAGATGATGATTTCTAGGATACGCAAGGTACATACTTATTCCTCTTTAGTTGGTTTTCTGAAAATTTTCTATAAAAAATCATATGTTTTAACTGAAATTTTTCTCAAAATGTGTTTTAACTGCAGGCAGTGTTGGTCCATTGGGGAAGTCAATGGAGAGTTGACTTATGTTCTTTGAAATATGGTAATTTCAGTCCTTCAAATGGTCAATCAAACACAGAGGACTCCACTGTCACAAAGAAGCGATCTGCAGGATTTTGATTTGATGAAGATGGCTTGTTTAATGTTGATGATGAAGGACGGGCAGAAAGGCAACAGTGTGCTGTTGCAGCCTCCAATATAATCCGCAATTTCTCTTTCATGCCTGAAAATGAGACTATCATGGTTCAACATAGACATTGCTTGGAGACTGTATTAATTTGCATTTACAAATTAATTTGGAGATGACTGAATATGTTTCTGCCAATAATATTTGTGTGTTGTCATTTATATTATTGCCAAATGTTACTTACATATGCTCCATTTGAGCTGCAGGTTAATCCACATGGCTTCCCCGAAAACTGACTACTTGTGTTTCCTATTTGAATTTTGTGTTGTGTTTTATAGCTCAAACTAAGACAATGAATAATCAACCCAGACAATGAATTGTTTCTTCTTGCCAGTGAGCGATGGTAAAATCCGCTTCATTTTATCAGAGATAGCACACTAACATGGGATCACTATGCGCCGACCACTTCACCTCTGAGCATTGAGGTAACCTGCAGCACTGCAATTCACATCCCCTTTGCACATGCTGAATTACTGAGCGGTCATCATAACATTTCCTTTCTATCTCTGCAGAAGGATATCAAGAAGCCGCTGGGAGCTCTTAAACCATCTGGCCGAACACTGTAGAAAAATCTGCGATTCGGACTTCATGCGGCGCTAAAAACAAAATAATGTTGTGTTTAATAAAAATTTGTGCTCAAAGATTACAGAGGTTGCGGTTGTTACATTTGCCTTGCATCCTACTCTATACTGTATATGTCTTGATCGCCACCAGGCTGATGACGAAATACAACCTCGCATTTGATCTCGCCACATCACCAATAGGTGGCGATGTGTAGTACAGATCTAGCTTTGTTGTAGTGCCCCACCAAGGGCACTCCAACAAATTACGATGAATCGAGCAGCTAGTCGCTTCAGCGTATTTTTCCGAATGGCACATGCTCAGAAGACGCTTGAGACATGACACAAAGTCACAAATGCTCAGAAGACTTCGGCCCTCACCGTCGTCCCGGACTCCTCTGCCTGACCCCGCTGCAGACCCACCTCAAGGGAATAAATTGCCCTATAGAGGTAGGCAAAGCCTCCCCGCTCACTTGGCTATCAGCGCTAACTCTCCTTCCTCCCCCGTTCCCTCGGCCGCGCGCGTTCGAGCCCCTGGCTCTGCAGCGCGCCGAGGTCGAATATTTCTTTTATTTCTACCGCCAGTGGGCCCCACTGTCGACCTCTGAACAGAGCGTCCGTGGCCACTGGGCTCCACTGGTTAGTGGAACTCTTCCACCGAACCCATACTGACATGTGGACCCCATGAACAATAGCTGGACCCACATGTCAGTAGCACAGAGGAGATAAAAGAAAAATAAATGCCAGAGAATGACAATGGACCCCATATGCCGTAAATTAGTAATTTTAGGATTTGACTAAACAGAACTTTGACCAATCATAACTTCTACATTTTAGCTCCAAATTGAATGAAACAAATTTGTAAATTCATCTAAATTCAAGATCTGTCTAATGGGACCGAAACCATAATTTTTTGAGTTCATGTGAATTTTTGGAGATGCCACATTCGTCCGGACTCTCTGCTGACCCATTGCAGACCCACCTCAAGGGAATAAATTGCCCTATAGAGGTAGGCAAAGCCTCCCGCTCACTTGGCTATCGGCGCTAACTCTCCTCCTCCCCGTTCCTCGGCGCGCGTTGGAGCCCCGGCTCGCAGGCAGCTCCGAGGTCGAACATTTCTTTTATTTGTACCGACAGGTGGGCCCCACTGTCGACCTCTGAACAGGCGTCCGGTGACATTGGGCCCCACCGGTCGATGGAACTCTTCCACGAACCCATACGACATGTGGACCCGAGAACAGTAGCTAGACCCACATGTCAAGAGTAGCACGCAGGAGATAAAAGAAAAATAAATGCCAGAGAATGACAATGGACCCCATATGCCAGAAACTAGTAATTTTTGGATTTGACTGAAACAGAGAACTTTGACCAATCATAACTTCTACATTTTAGCTCCAAATTGAATGAAACAAATTTGTAAATTCATCTAAATTCAAGATCTGTCTAATGGGATCAAAACCATAATTTTTTGAGTTCATGTGAATTTTTGGAGATGATTTGTGTTGTTTGATAACTTCTTGTCCAAACTTTCGCGCAACGTAATATAGCTTACGAGGACCAAGAAGAGGACGCAGAAGCCAACGCCAACCCGGACGACTAAGACTAGGACACCAGCGATCCAGGCGAGTTGACACTTTGATCATATTGAACCCAGTATTGCAAAATTACTTTCTTTCAAATTACCAACATGCATGCTATTATTTCACGTGATATGCTATGTTCAAATTCAGAATGTTAGTTATACCTTGCTATATAAATCTGCATACACTATTCTTCTTGCCCTACATTGGTTATGTGAGCCTTGTCACCCTAGTGAAACTATAACATTAAGACTTTACAAATTAAGTCCCTATTGATATGCTCTGCTTAGAAATATTAGATGCTTGGGGTATCATCGATACTCCAACTACTCTGTCTTGAACTGAAAGAACTGTTTTGGGAGGATGTGATGGGAACATGGTGGATTTTCGAGAATAAATGTATGTTACCAAAAACTCTCAAAACATGCTTATTTATCTGGCGGATGGATCGGGGTATGGTGCGGGGTGCACGAGTGTGGTTTGTGGTAGAACCCCAGTCACTTGCTGTGGTATTGGTTCTACTTTTGTTGATATTTCATTGCTTTTATTGTAATATAACTTATGGCTGTGTGGCCCTTATAAGGACCATTTCCCGTCGGGATGTAAGACAATTATGGTTTGTCATTTAATGGACTTATGCGATGTATGTAAATGACTCAAAGAATGTTCCTGTGTGCACTACCTCTGATCCAGGAGTAGTGCAATTTTAACACATGGATTTGGATTGAGAAATTGGTCCGACATATCACTTCTAAAATGCGATTTAGAGAAACTCGTTCAAATCCCATGTACTGGTTAAAATTGTTGATTTTTAGAAAGTGGTTTAATTTGCAAGGCCAAAAAATCCAAAATTTAATTTGGATATTTTGAAACAGTGGGTTAAATTGCAGGGCCATATAATATAAAATTTAAATTGGATATTTTGAAAAAATCCGGAAAGTGGTTTCAATTGTACAAACTCCCTAATTAAAAATCTAAAAATTGCCCTCGCCCCTAATTATTCAAGGGTGCCAAAAAAATTTCGAGGGCGCCATTTTCCCGAGCGCGGTCTATATTCAGGCGCAAAAAAAATTTCCAACCCATTTATCCACCGCACACTCCACCTCCCCCTCTCTCGTCGCCCCTCCACCTCTCTCGCTGGCCCCATCCACCTCTCTCTCGCCGCCGCAAACACCACCGCCGCGAGCAGAGTCGCTCGGCCGACGACATTCGCCGCCACCCCCTCTCTCGTCGCCCTGCTCTCTCTCTCGCCCCATGAAACCCTAGCCGCCGCACCGATTCGGGTCTCGCCGACGTCGCCGCATCGAGTCTACTTCCCCACCGCCGACCGCCGTCGCGACGGATCTCGTTCCCCGCGGCGTCGTTCACCGCACCGGCCTGCTTCTCCTTCCACGACCACCGACGACGACTACGGTTCTACTTCCCATCTACGACCACCGCCGAAGCGAGTACGCAGCGTAGCCACAACCGCGATGGTGGCAACAAGGGGACAAGGTAGGAAACGATCCGACAACCGCCATCACAAGGTAAGCAAAACTCTTCTCTATTTTCTCTGTGCATGTAGTATGTTGTTTGTTCAAGTAGTAGTTGTGCATTGCAACTGTTCATTGTTGCATTTTCATGTGTATTAGTCATTGTACCATTTTGTTGCTCTGAAATAGTCCACTGAACATATCTTAGCAAGCATAAAGCGAGTGCTGTGGAAGTAGTCATACCTAGCTTGCAAGTAGTAGTAGCTCTTACCTCTTAGTTCACTCCCTATTTTTTCTAATAGTTACAATTTGGCTGTTCCTGTAAGAACCTCCGCAAACTGAATACGAAAGAAGCCGGGGTAAACAAGTGGCGGAGAATTTAAGGAAGTTGCAAGAACTTGGGATCAATGGTCTAGCTTCCTCTTTTAATAAATCGTGTACACAACCTGCAACAACGAAGGGGAAAAAATCAGCAAACAAGAAATCAAATTCTGAAGATTCTGACTCATCAGAGTATCTCCTTGAAGATGATGTTCAAGGAGATAGTGATGATGATGACACTGAATCTGATGAGCAGCCACAACCCCTCGCAATCGAGGTGCTTCTTCTATCTTGTGTGGGGAGGGAGGATATTTGCATTGCATTTTTATGTTGTTTCCTACATATCTGTTCTTTAATATATGCACTTGCTTATAGATGCAGCTCACTAACAAGTTGTTTTTTTATCAGTTTCCTCAACGAACATATGTGAAAACCCTCTCTACTAAGAGGAAGAAGAAAATCCCAACATGGCGCGAGTCGAGTCAGCAACCAAAGAGAGTGAGGAAGCTCAACGAGCAGAGGAGATAACTCTGGGTCTCAACAAGAGCATACAAAGGCAACTAACTTCACAGACATGTGCAAGATGAAGAGTTGCCTCAAGATGGTGATCTTGGTGTTGAAGACAATGATGCTAGTGTTGAAGACAATGTAGGTAGTGGTGAAGACAATGTAGGTAGTGGTGAAGACAATGTAGCTGCGGTGAAGCCTGGATGGGGATCAAACCCAATCCATCAAGGCAAGTTATAGTTTCTTTGACATTCAAATATGACATCACTTTTGCTGTTTTGCATGAAACTTAACCATCTAAATAAAAATTATATTCTGTAGCTCCCGCACAGCGACCCCCAAGGAGACCCAGGCCACCAACCAAGGGAATACTGCTGGAAAGGATGACAAGATCTATGGGAAGGAGAATGCCCATAGCTGTTGCTGAAGGCAAAAAAAGGCCACAAGAACCTGTTCAAGTTGCCAAGTTCGCATCAGAGGCTGGTGTCATCATTCAAGATAAGGTTCCTGTCCTTACTCATTGGAAAGAGTACAAGAAAGACGAACAATATTACAAAGACTTTGTGGGAAAGCTATCTGTAAGTGCATTACTCTTTCTATGCTACACTATGATATCACATGACCTGAATTGACTCACTAACGATGCAAATTTCATATCACTAGGGGCGATTGGCCATTAACACAAAACACAAGCCAACAGAGGAAGCATGCACCGATGTATTGCGGTCGAAGTGCGACAAATGCGTTATCGGTGAAGCGAAATACTTCAATGGTGTACCTGCAAATGAGATTAGGACTACTTCTCCTGTTGCTAGTATGACTAATGAGCAGTGGAGGGCACTTGTTGCAAAGTGGTGCGATCCAAAGAACATGGTATGGGTATCTTATCATAGATTCTTCTTTCATATTCAGTTTGCAGAGGCTCTTCTCATTGTAAACATATGATCTTATCTAACAAGTTCCTTCTCTTGTAGCAATCATGTGAAAAGAACAAGCGAGAATCGCAATAATGTCAAGTATCATCAAGCTACGGGTTCTCGCAGCTATATCGCACACTTACATGCATATGTAAGTAAAGATTACCTTGTACTATTACCTATTTATTTCATCCAAAAATTCTTTTGTATTTGTCAGATGAACTTTCTTGTAAATGATTACCTACCTAATGAAGGAGAAGAGGAACAATGCAGAGCCCAAAGACACAACAAATTGAAGAACTTGATGCGGTGGAGGCCTTCAAGACACGCCATACCAGCTCAAACATGGTCTAAGCTTAACGGCAAGAGAAGCGGTTGTAAGTCCCTACATCTGTTTCCTCGTGCCTTTAAGATGCTTGTGCTGTTTCCAACAACAATGTTGTGTGTTCAAAATATCCTAGACTGCACATAGTGGACTTGGCTCATTTTTAGATAATGTCATTACGCCTCGGCTTTTAGATAATGTCATTCAGCTCATTTGGTCTAAATTTCGATTATACTGATGCGACTTGGCTAAAGTCTGTTTGCTAACCGTAGCTAACATAGTGGACTTAGTGATGCTAAAAGTTGTGCTCATTTTGCTGTGCAAATTATGAAATTGAGTTATATATGGATTTCAGATCTCAATATTATGAACTTCTTAGACTAACAAAATGGGTTGAAGAGTTATCAAACAAACGCAAAGGTGAGGCGATACACTACTACTCAGTTAAGATTTATTCATTATCAACCTAAGAAGTGCTCGAACTTGGTGACAAACATATACTGACTCATTTGGTAAACAAACCGAATGGCTACTTAAAAGTTATAATGTTTATGAACACAAAGTATTTAAAAATGAAAGAAATGCAAGTGAATATAGATATATTTTCAAGAAATATAAAGGGTAGCATGTAATAACATGTTATGGTTCCACACTGGGCACTGATTATAACACAATGCCACCGAACAGAAAACATGAAATCATGGGTGCCACTGAATTCGGTGGACCCATTTAAATAATGCCAATAGGTCATCACTGACCCTGATTTTCTCTTATGTTTTTTTGTGTGTGTGGTTTACATCGATAGTTGGGATCTTGGTTTTGCAATAATCTACTGGATTTAATTTAAAATGGATCATTGCCAGTCATTTGTAAGAGAAAAAAATTAAGAAAGAAGTTCGCTAAAACACAGTTGTCCTCTTGAAATTGGCTCATCACATGTATGTTCTAGACTGCAAGTTACCTACTTGTGCATGGCACCATTATGCATAACTGCAGCATGCATTTATATAACTAATCGACTTGATGGTGCTTCCTTGAGAAATGAATATCAGATTTTTAATCCCTTTGATCATACCAAAAATGTAAATTATTCTATATCATTTGTATTTTGTATTGCTTTGGCCCATCATAAGATCACTTGGCGGTGGCCTCTAAGTTCCTAAGTTAGCACCTCAGAAAATAGGTGAAACAATATCTCATGATCCTAGAGATATTACAATCAACATGGCATGGCATAAAAGGAATTCATGTATACCAAGCACTGCTCAGCGACAAATATAATCCCGATTTTGGTGCATCCCTCTCAAGCAATGATAGTAACACATGCAACCTTTCCTTCTTACTGCAGATCGGATGTGTGTGACGGTGTGTGTGTTGTTGTAACAGGTTTTATTTCCTTCTTTAATATAATGATACGCAGCTCTCTGCGTGTTCAAGAAAAAAAATATTATGAACTTCTTGACAAAGATTCATCTGCTTGTTACATCTGTTTGCTATTTCTCATGTCCATCCAACTAATGATTATTCCCGGACATTTTCATCGATATGGAAGCTTTGAGGCGAGAACACACTCATCAAGGTGAGACACGATTACCAATGCAGGTGGTCTCAAGGTGCTCTCCCGAACAGCAACAACAACACTTTCTTGAAGAATGTTGGAATCAAAGCGCCGCCCCTCAAAATCATCTTCATCGAATGAAAGCGAGCTTTAGGAAGAACTAGCGGTGAAAAACAAGCTTCTTTGCTCTACAAGGAGAACTCGAGGACCTCAAGAAGAAAAGCGAAGAAGTCGAGGAAAAGCTGGAGAGGACCCAAAAGGAGTTGGAGGAGTACAAGAAGCTAACAGAGAAAAATAACCAGGCAATGGAGGAGAACAATGCGCTCCTTCGCCGTATCTTGGCCTTGAACAATGGTAACTCTTCTTAGGCATGTGAGTGGTGGTGGTTGCTGGACCTTCTTGGTGGTTGTTTTGTGGTCGAGAACTTAAGTTTATTCTGTCTTTGTGAATTTGTTACGTGGTGAACTGAGTTGGTTCAAGTCTGTGGCTGAGATAGTGAACCGAGTTGTTTACGTGAACTAGTTGGAATGTGATGATGACCGAGTTGAGTATTGTTCATTGAGTTGTATGGTCACCGGAATCTGGATCTATTTAGTTATGGAATTGTGGGTCATTTGAATATTTGAAAATTGTGATGTCTGTGATGAAATAACCATATGGGCCTCTATGATGAAATTGATGGTCTTTCTGTGACGAATTTGCAAGTGCTTTCTGTGACGAATTTGCAAGTGACGAACTTAAGCCACGTGGTCCAATAAAAAGGAGGCACGTGGGCGAACCAAATCGCACCACGTGGTCCAGCCACGTCAGCTGCCACGGTAACAACCACGTTAGCTACCACGTGGACCGGCCACGTCAGCTGCCACGTCCGTCGCCACGTCAGCTGCCACGTCCGTCGCCACGTCAGCTGCCACGCCATCCGCCACGTGGACAAGCCACGTCAGCCGCCATGTGGACCAGTCATGTCAGCCGCCACGTCAGCCGCCACGCTGCTACAGCCAGCCGCTGTTTATGACAAAACAACCCTATCCATGACAAAAACCGATCGTCATAAAACAGAGTGTGTTTTATGACGGGGACCCTTTCGTCATTGAACAAAAGCAGTTCTATGATGAAAAATATAATTTCGTCACGGTACGATAAATGTGACGCGCGTTCCATGACGACATGAATTTCGTCACAAATTATAATCTATGACGAATGTGGCATCTTCAGTGACGACACTGGTTCGTCATTACTGTTCACATCCCTAGTAGTGATATAGGTCTAAACTGACTCGTGGAACTTCCTTGATAAATACAAAACTAATAAAAGAGATTATAAATAAAAAGATCAATTCATCGTATTCTACCACCGACCTTACCTCAAATAACCCAAATCACCCATTAACTCAAAATAAAACTAAATTGAGTTTATTCGGATTTATTGGATATTTTGAGTTATTTGCTTTTATTTGGATTCAGTTGTTTATCGCGTAATTAGGAATTGGAGTCCTAAAGAATCAAGGGATTAAGCGTGATCAAGAACGAAGTGAAGAAAAAGACCAGAAACTCAAGAGAAAGTATTGTGCGAGCTCAAGACCGCGGTAGACCGCGCCAGGCGAGTCAATACTTTGATCATGTTGAACCTACATTTTCTGCAAATTACTTTGGTTTAAATTATCAAATTGCATGCTGTTATTTTATATGCAAATACATGTTTAGTTTTAAAATTTTAGTTACATGCCCATTATCTAACTTGATTAATATTACATCTTCTTTGGAATATTTGAATGTGAGAACCTTGTCGCCCTAGCAAAATTATAATAGTAACCTTTCAAAAATAAGTCCCTAAATATACGCCATGGTTAGTACTGCATAAACATTGGGGGGCGCTGAAATGCCCCAAGCATCATTATCATTTTCAATCATAAGAAACTGTTTGGGAAGTCATGGTGGTAATGACTGGTATACGTTGGTATGATTACTTTATGTTCCCAAAAACCCCAACTTGCTTATATATCTGGGTGGATGGTTCGAGGGTGTGAGTGTGGTGCAGTGGAAGAAAAAAGTGGGTAGTGGTAGACTGCCCAGATACCACTAATGACTAAATCTTGTCATGACCTCCTGTGTAAAACAATACAACCACAAGTCTGTAAAGTACAACTTGGTTAAGTAAATTTATCGAAACCCTCGGACTCATCTCACCGGTAGTGGATGGAAGTGGATACGCAAGGGCAAGGGGAGGCCTAAAGGGACACCAAGTGGAGGGTGAAGTTTCCCAGCTGTTCTAAGCGTTGTGGGAAGTGGAGCCCGGCTGCGTTAGTAACTGTGGGGGAACATCCGTGCATAGATGGGACCCACTGCAAGTGGGAGAAGCCCATAAAGTGAGATGACAAAAGGGACTAGATACTTTGAAAAGTCACTGTGATGGTCTACTCAACCACGTGGCTAAGGAATCATGTGGGGCAGCGAGTTGATTGTCTCTTGTGGTGAAAGTGTACAAACTCTACAGAGTCAAAACTATTCGAATAGCCATGCCCACGGTTAAGGGCGGATATGGGAACTTAACCAGATATAGTTCTGTTTCAAAAACAACCTTGTGGGTGGAAATGAAAAAGTGGAGGGCAGTGGAAAGCCCTGATTTGAATTGTCATGGGTGTCGTCCCAGTGGTAAGTTAAGCGGCTATAACGCTGAAAGATGCTATATGGTGTGGATGCCATGTAACGGTGGATGGAATCTGGATCGCTATTATAATTGCATTCTCTTACACATTATGTTTTTGTTCAAAATTGCTAAGTCTCAGAAAATTTCTATGTATTATATTTCTGAATAACGATAATACATCTCAAAAAGTAAAATGCCAGAAGGAATAAATAGAGTCATAAGATAAGTAGATGGTTGATTGTGTTAACTGTATAAAGTTGTTGGTGGATTCATGTCAATCATAAAGGTGAAAATGATAGTACGGATTCTGGGAGAAATAAATTGGTGGAGCCTAAATGAATATATAGGCTAGAAAGATGATTTAAATGATTTTCGGAGAATTAGGGAGTGCAAAGGTAATTGCTGCAATACAACACTGATAACTAATATAAATTCTTGGAAGATGTTGGCGATAATGGGATTACTAGGATTGGATCAAATACTAGATGGATGAATTGAATTTCTGGGAATATTGGGGAATGATAACAATTAATGGATTATAATCTTGATCACTGATATTCTTGGTAGATGTAAACTAGTGAATCATATACTTGATCACTGATATTCTTGGTGGAGGTATACTAGTGAATTAGTTAGAGATAGAAAATTTATTATTGAAAGAACAAATTATGGATTTGGATCAATAACAAAAGGATTGAATTGTTACAAAGTTCTGTTGCGAATGATTTCGGTGGATTTAAAAGCAATTATGTTGAATAATCATTAGAATTTAGAAATAAAGAGTTGCTGATTAGCAACCACGAGATTGGATTGATAGGAATCTAGAATACAAAAGATATCGACGGATTAACTAAATGATGTCACTCGCTGTTTGAAGTTTTAGACAGCAAACAATAAAGAAAGTGTATTCTCGGTGGATTAAGTCAATTATGGTAATCGTTATGTGGAGTTTAGGTAGCAACAATAACACAATGATTAAATCATAATAATGCTACTAAAGACGATTTTTGCAAATAAAATAACCCGAGCCTCTCCTTTGATAAGCCATGCATATTATTTACTTGCACTCTGTGTATTGGCTCGCGGAGCACGGTGGTTTGTGCTCACACTCGCTTTCACAACAAATCTAGAATCAGGAATCAGAACACTTCGCCTCAACAACACGATTGTACATGATGGCAGAGAAGATGAAGATGTCAAGGGCTAGGTCACGAACCTCCAGTTGGCTGCCTTGTGGGCATGTCCTGAAGGTCCGACCTGTGTGCTTCGTTCTTCCGCTGCTGCAATTTAATGATTTCGGCCTAATCGGCCCCTGAGTAAGTCTACTATTATATTTACACTTCCACATGATATGTATTTTGGTATTCAGAACTGTAATCTGTGAGCACTATCTACTGATCCAGGGAATAGTGCGGTGGAATCACAGAGGAATCCAGATTGTAAAATCTGGGTCCTTACAAAAAGTAAGAGTGAGAGAGGGCTGGTTATGTGTAGGATCAGAAATGGCAACAAAGGGGGTGAATGGTGCCTTCAAAAATCGCCCCCCAAGTATCCACATTATCTTTTTCTCCGATAGCTATAAGAGCTATGAAGAAGAAGGATAATATCTCACTGGCATCCAAAGAGAAATTAGCAGACAAAGCACTAAAGTGAAGTAGACAGTAGAAAACAAATCATAAAGCCAGTCTAAATGCTGTTGGGGGCGGTTTGACTGCAGGTAGGACTCCGGTCTGACCGCTGTTGCCCATTCGGTCTAACCTCTAGGGTTAGCCGTGCGATGCCATATGATGGTCCGGCTCGACCGCGAGCCAATGACCGTCCGACCGGGTCCCAATTCGCGAGGTAGACAAAGAACTCGAAAGCAACGGACCAAAATTGCAACACAAGAAATAACGAAACAGCATAGCACAGGACAATTGGTTGAATTGCTGCTGTTCTTGTCAGGCCAAATGAGCAAGGCTTTAATCTAAACAGCATTGAGACCTCTGGGAGGAGAAATTTCAGTCAAAGAACACAAGAAGACTGAAAATACTGAAATTGCCCGAAGAAATTAGCAGAGGTGACAAAAGCCCAAATCTCTTGAGAATCTTGAGTTCTTTCTCCATGAATCTTTGAATATAGTAGGGAAATGATCTCAGAGGAAAGAACCACACTCCAAACTCAGCTTTGCACCTAGAAAATCAAAAGAGCATGAATGCTCTGACATCAAACCCTAGAACTTGGAAAACAGAGGAACTAAGGTGCAAAAGAGAAAGAAAACAATACACATTGAATCTGCCTTTTACTCTCGGGAATGGATTGGCCAAATGGTCTTGATGATCTTCCCAGTTCAGAGTAACCAAAATTCAACTACTTGACTAAAGGATTCAACTCAACACCACACCAGCTGAGAAAGACAGAGAACTGAAATAAAAGAAGAACTGAAGCAAAAGCTCAGAGGAATGCAAAGAAATCATAATAGCTCAAACTCAGGTCTTTTCATATTGATTCAGAGACATGGGCAATTACATAAAAATTCTCCTACAGCCACCTCAACCCATTGTAACACCCCAGTCAAGTAATGACCTGGAATGCTACCAATCTAGAAATAAAACAAGGATAAACTAACTACGCCATACAAAAATTCGGCAGAACCTCCCCTGTATTGTAGTTCAAGATAGAGGTTGCAACAAGCATAAATAGAAGAAATGAATGACATCATGAATATAATAAATTCTAAGCAAAATGGTTAAGTTTACTAAAGCATTCATAGATATAATAATTAAATAAAGAACGGAAGCATCATAAAAGAATTCTAATCCTTTATTACAATTTAAATCCGATAATCAATAATCATCTACTAATTAAGTAATTCAAGCAAATAGCATTTTATTTTCTCCCCTCTTCCATTGTGGATAGATCGTGCAAAGTGCAATAATACTAATCTGTCCTTTTTCCCATACATGCCGATCTCATAATGGTACCTAAAAAACACAACAACAGCAAGAGTGAGTGCAACGACTCAGCAAATATAATAGATAGTAACAAGTACATTTATGAACATCACTTCACAAATCCATCCATCAACCATATAAACAAGCCATGCTATGCAAGATGATCAAAAAACTCTTTACCTCTTTCTCTTTTGCATTTTACCGGTAATGCAAAGTGTGCATTCGTCGATGCACACCCATGCCTGTACCACCTAGTACAGGGACCAATTGCCCATAATCCACAAGTATGGGGACCTCGGCTCTTAGTCATCTCGTGACAAAGACTTCAATAAAACAACATGATGCATATGCGTGAATGTCTCAATAAAATAAATTTTGCATCCACATTATCTATGCACCAGAAATACTCATGAACACTGTAAATTGCAATCACCCATAAACAGCACCAATACATCCTTACCATAACCATGAACACATATATTCATATTATAAATCAAACATCGACACTCCACACTATCAATTTTAAACCATCATCATACTTGCCTTAACCGCGAGAAAACGGGGAACGTGCAGAAGGTGCCGCCTCTTGGATCCGTCCTCCACCTGAATAATAATTATAATATTTGCTAAGATAACAGTAGCGGACCTTTTCCCAAATAAAAACAATCATGAACTAATAAATTCGTCTAACTTGGTTCCAATTCCCAAATCCTACGGGTCATCCCGCCCCCCTCTGTGGTACAGGAGTTCGAATAGGGTGTTCTCAGACTTTATGAAAAGATAATTAAATTATCTAACTAAACCTAGTTGGTGAGCCTCCCTGATTCGGCCATCTTCTACACGCACCATCCAATTTTCTAAAACACTAATTTCACATCGGGTTCTCTGGACAGAGCACTAAAAATGCCATAACTTCCAGCCCGACTGTCCGAATCGTAATTTCTTGACCTTCCTGGAAATCTAAGACAATTATCAACAACTTTCATAATATGGATATCCTCTTATTCTCCCTGTTGTAGGGGTGGCCCCCACCTCAGCCCAGCAGGCCTGTTAGGAGGTTATAAGAACCAGAGTAACATGTGTAATGACATAAGTGCCCCTAATGGGGAGGTACGGATGTAAGGGCATAACTATAAAAAGCATACCCCATGTGAATATATATATCAGGATGAGGGGGAAGGTGAGCCAGAACACTCCCACCTCTCCACTACCATCTCTCTCTGTTTGGCGGTAGCCACAACGGCTTGGCGCCGTTCGTGGGGAGGACGAGAACAAGCTCAAGACCAAGAAGGATGGCACGAAAAAGCTTCATCGGCGGCGAAGAGAAAGAAGACGGCTGGGTCGGAGCGGCGCGTGAATACCAGGGCTTCGGCATCGGCCGCCGAAGGAGCTGGCGGCGGCGTAAGCGCAGTGGTCGCGGGCGTCGACGCTCGCGCTACATCAACCGACCCCACCAGCGCCGCTACAACGACATCCAACCCGCTGGCCCGCATCGCAACGATAGCCCCGCCACCCGCCGCGGCCGCCGATCAAACGGCCGGGGTAGCTGCAACGGCATCCGGCGGATCCGGGATCGTGGCGATGGTCCCTGCACCGACCCGTCGCGGGTGTTACGCGGCCCAGCGGCACTGCGGTGGAAAGCGCCCTACTAGCAGCCCTCAACGCGTTCGGCGGGAACTAGGGGACCTTCGCGAGCCGTCCGAGATATACAAGAGGCTCGGGCCGCGAGCCTCGCCGATGTCGCGCCCGAGCCCACGCGGAGAGGGCGGACAGCCACGAAGCCCCACGTCTAGCCACGTGCGGCCGAGACGCGTAGATCTGAGTCCCGCTTTGGCGGGGTTGCAGCGGCGGCGTGGCGAAGGCTTCAAGTTCCTAGAGTCATCGACCCGTACAAAGGCGACACGATCCCGCGAGTTCGTGCGCGTGTCTGAAACGCGATCGAGGCGCGGGCGAGACGACACTACAAAGGCAAAGGACTCCGCCGCGCTGCAGGAGTGGCACTCTCTTGGTTTTTACCATAGAGCGGGCTCCATCTACGCATGGGAGCAGCTCGCGATCGCCTTCACAACAACTTTCAAGGAAACTATGTCAAGCGAGTCGATGCGGACCAACTCTTCGCTGTAAAGCAAAGACCCTCGGAGAAGCTCCGGGACTACTTCAAGCGCTTCGCCGAGATTCGATGCCAAGTGAAAGACGTTAACGAAACCACCGTCGTTAATGCAGCCATACAGGGCCTTCGTCCGGGCCCAATGGCCGAGTACAACGCGCGAAGGCCAATCAAGACAGTCGCCAAGCTCTTCGACAAAATGGACGAGTATGCGCGGGCGGAGGAGGACGCACGAAGATGCAGCGTTACCGCCCTCGACCTCGCCCATGAGGACCTCGCCCATGAGGACCGGGCCACAGCCGAGAGCCTCGAGGAGGCCCTCCCCGAGGCAGTGATATCGGGGTACAGGAAGGCTCTTCAAGGAGCAGGCATAAACCTCGGCGCCGCCAAACAGAGTCCTGAGCGGCCCATCATGTCCTCGACACCGAGCGCCCGCCAGGACCCGACCCGCCTCATGGAGGAGAGCCGGGTCGGAAGGCGGACTTCGGTTGCGGCGGCCAACCCCACGCAGAACAAGAGCTCCTACACTATGGCAAGTGGTGCGAGGTACACGGCTACGGTGATCATTACACAGGGCATGCACGCGATTATGGAGTTGCGGAGGGTGACGGCGGGTCTCGGGCTCGCCTCCCATACGAGCCATCAGCGGAGGGCGCATCGCACCGTCGGCATCATCACCGGAGGTTCCTCCTCAAGGGCCCCGGGAGCGGCCGCGAAGTGTGGATGCCGCCCGCAACATCACCTTCGACTTGAGCGACGCCAGGTGTGGAGTACCCTCACCAAGACCCTCTAGTCATCCAGCCCACATAGCACGCCGTGACGTCGCGCGTCCTGTCGACGGGAAGCTCGCGAATATCTTGTTCGCAGAGGCCCTCGATCGTATGGGGATCCCGAAGCTAGCTAGAGCATCCGTGAGCTCCACTTCGGGGCTTCGGGTCAACCACTGCAGCCTTGGGCACGTGTCCTTCCGGTCACTTTCCGTCGGGAGGGCAACAAGGGTAACATCCGGACCGAGCATGTCATCTTCGGCGTCGTGGATATCCCACATCCCTACAACGCCATACTGGGCGACCCGCCATCAACTCTTTCGAGCGGTCCCACACTCGTGTTTTGTGTGTGAAGCTCCGGGCCGGAGGTGTGATCACCGTCTTGGCGCTCGAGGACTGGCGGGCGTGCGAGGTCGGCGGCCGTGTTCGCATCGCCGGTGCATGCCCTCTCGGCACGCTTCGGCGATGGGCCCTCCGCCGGGTGGGCGCCCAAGCCCGCCCGCCGGCGGAGTCAAGAAGGTGTCGCTCAGGCGGAGGCGATTTGTGTCCATCGGCGAGGGCTCACCGGGGTCGAGCGGGATGCGCTCAGGTGCTTGTAACAACGTTGACATTTCGCGTGGTCCCGGAGGACATCAAGGCGTGACCGAGCGATGTCGAGCATCACTTGGCGGTCGCCCGACGCCAAGCCGGTCAAGCAAAGGCTTAGGCGTATGTCGATGGATCGGTAGCGAAGCGCCAAAACAGGTGGCGGCTTCTTGGCGGGGTCATCCGCGAGGTCCACCATCCGAGTGGCTCGCTAACCCTACTAGTCAAAAAAGCACGGGGCCCGGCGTATGTGCATCGACTTCACGGCACTCAACAAGGTGTGCCCAAAGGACAATTACCCTTGCCGCGCATCGATCGGTGATCGACGCCAGCTGCTGAGTGCGAACTAATGAGTTTCTGGGCGCCTATTCCGGCTACCACCAGTATACATGGCGAAGACGACGAGGAGAAGACCGGTTTCATCACACCACTTGGGGCGTTACGCCGTCGAAATGCCCTTTGGCTTGAAGAACGCGGCGCTACCTTTACCCGCCTCGTCGCTATTGCCACGCCGCCCGGCTCGGGAGGAACGCGTCGAAGCTTACGTCGTGGTGGTCAAAACCCGGCAGCTTGCTCGCATGGCCGGGACCTCCGGAGACCCGACAACCTCGGAAGGCGGGCATCAAGCTCAACCCGACAAATGCGTCTTGAGTGCGGCGGGCAAACTCCTAGGTTTCCTCGTGTCCGGACGGGGCATCCAGGCGAACCCCGACAAAGTAGACGCCATCCTGGGTATGGAGCCGCCCAAGACAACGAGGAGGTCCAGAGGGTCGGGCGGCCGCATGGCGACACTAAGCCGCTTCCTATCCAGGGCGGCGGAGCGGGGCCTGCCATTTTTCAAGACACTTCGCGGGTGCGATGGATTTCGTTGGGACGAAGATTGCGCGAAGACCTTCAACGAGCTCAAGGAGCACTTGGCAAGCCTCCCCACTCGTCGCCCCAAACACGGCAGGCTCCCCTCTGCTCTATCGGCGCGTCGACCATCGGTCGCGCCGTCCTCGTCTTAGAGGAAGGCGCCATGCAGCGGCATGTATACTTTGTCTCTGAAGCCCTCCAAGGCGCCAAGACAAGATACACGGAGCTTGAAAAGCTCGCCTACATGCTGGTCATAGCCTCCAGGAAACTTCGATATTATTTTCTGGCCCACCTGATCACAGTGCCTTCCTCATTCCCCCTGGCAGAGATGTTACACAAAAGGGAGTCCACAGGGCGCATCGGCAAATGGGCTGCCGAACTCGCTCCCTTCTCCTTGACGTATGCTTCACGAACGGCAATCAAATCCCAAGTCCTTGTGGATTTCCTCGCCAAATGGACCCCGCCGGCCCAACCCGTCCGGGCGCGACGATGACCCCGCTCGGCGCTCACCATTGACGGAGCTTACAGCGTCGCGGGCGCGGGCGTAGGTGCGGTGATCGTCATGCCCGAGGGACAGCGTTTGCTATACTCGGCGTGCCTTGCCTTCCCCGCCACCAACAACACGGCTGAATACGAGGCGCTGCTCTTTGGCCTGGCGAAGCTCAAGGCAGTCGGCGCGAGACGGGTGCTAGTCCACACCGACTCGCGCTTGGTGGCTGGTCATGTGGACAAGTCATATCAAGCCAAGGATCTGAGTTGGCCAAGTACCTGCGTTTGTGAGGGCGAGGAAAGGCACTTTTGGGCGTAGCCGTCAAGGCCATCCCAGCGGAGAACGAGCAGCCGACGCCCTCGCTAAAGCGGCGGCCGGCAATCGCCCCGGATGGGGTGTTTCACGAGCGTTAGTGCGCGGCCATCGTGCAGGACAACCGGGACGCGGCACTGGTCCACCACGTCGACCGGCCAGGCGATTGGCGAGAGCCCATTTTCAATTTCCTGCAAGGCATCGCCGAGCCGGAGGACCCGCCGAACCGGCGTTTGCGGCCTGCGCAAGGTCCTTCAGTGTTCGAAGGATACTCTACAAGAAAGGGGTTTGCGCACTTGCTCTGCGCTACCTCTCGACGGCGGGGGGAAAGGAGCTCCTTGCGGAGATCCACGCGAGCGCGTCGCGGATCCCATCTAGCACCGAGGTCATTAGTCGGCAAGCGTTGAGCAAGGCTTCTGCGGCCAATCGCCATCACCGACGCCAGGACCTCGTCGTCGGTGCCAAGGGTGCCGGTGGATGGCGCGCATCATCCGCGAGCCCCGACGAGCCTCAACCCCATTCCTCGGTGTGGCGGCCGCACGCTGGGCGTCGACATAGTAGGACCACTTGCCCGAGCTCGTGGGACCTCGGTTCGTGGTAGTCGCGCTGAGTATTTCTCCGATGGCGGGCGATCGCCTTGGCTAAAGTAACCTGCGGCCATACGGCGCTTCCTCGGGAAAATATCATATGTCGCCGGCGTGCCCCAGAGCTCACGGTTGACAATGGCTGCGCAGCTCGACGCCACCCTCTTCAAAGACTATTGTGACAAAGATGGGCATCACCTCCGATTCGCCTCGGTAGGGCATCCCGATCCAACGGGGTGGTCGAGCAGGCGAATGGCGCCATCTCCGCTGCCATCAAAAGCGCTGGTCGGGTTGCGAAGGGCAAGTGGCCAGCGAGCTTCCGCAGCGTTCTTTGGTAACCGCTGCAACGGTAACGCGTCCGACGGGGTTCACGCCGTTCAAGCTTTCGGCGACGGCGGTGACGCCGAGGAAATCGGGGCCGGCTCGCGGAGGTCCTCGTCAAGCACCGAAGAGGAGCGCCGTGTGTCCTGGACCTCCTTGACGAGGCTGCGCGCAGATGCGACCCACCATGTCGAAAGTATGCGTGGCGGACAATGCGTGCTCGGGACCGCTCTATATGCCCGTGGGGATTCAAGCACGGGATCTCGTTCTCGAGTGGCGCTCGAGCGAGACCGCGGCAAGCTAGAGTACAAGTGGGAAGGCCGTACATCGTGATGGAGGCATTGCCGAAGGGCATACCGCCTCGCCACGCTTTCGAAAGGACAAGCCCTCGGCACACATGGAATGCGGACAGTGCGGCGGTACTACGTCTAGAAGTGGGATGACAAGTGTAGAGCCGCCACCCCTTGTTATCGATGCTCGCCACGCAAACGGGAGGTCAATAAAGATTGCTGTTCCCATAGCATTGTCTATCCACGCTGAGAAGAACAAAGTCTACGGACTCTAAATAAGGCGTGGCGTTGAGCTCGGCTTCCGCGACGCGAGTCTACGGACTATAAATAAGGCGTAGCGTTGAGCTCGGCTTCCGCCGCGCGAGTCTACGGACTATAAATAAGGCGTAGCGTTGAGCTCACCTTCGCGACGCGAGTCTACGGACTATAAATAAGTCGTAGCGTTGAGCTCGACTTCCGCACACACCGCCTCTACGGACTCTAAATAAGGCGTAGCATCGAGGTCCGCCTCGCACGCACGATCTACGGACTCTAAATAAGGCGTAGCGTCGAGTCGCCTCGCACGCACGATCTACGGACTATAAATAAGGCGTAGCGTCGAGTCGCCTCCGTGCGCACAATCTACAGACTCTAAATAAGGCGTGGCGTCGAGGTCCGCCTCGCACGCACGATCTCTGAGACTATAAATAAGGCGTGGCGTCGAGTCCGCCTCGCACGCACGCGCGATCTGCGGACTCTAAATAAGGCGTAGCGTCGAGTCGCCGCCTCGCACGCACCCGCCCACGGACTCTAAATAAGACGCAACGGGGACGCCCTCGCGCGCACGATCTCGGACTCTAAATGAAGTCGTAGCGTCGAGGTTCACCTCGCCGCGCGCCAGATCCACGGACTCTAAATAAGGCGTGGCGTCGAGTCCGTCTCGCACGCCGCGAGTCTCCTGACTATAAAGGAAGTCGAAGGCGTCGAGGTTCGCCTCGCGACGCGCCCGATCCACGGACACTAAATAAGGCGTCGGTCGTGGTCGCCTCGCACGCGTGAGTCTCGGACTATAAAGAAAGTCGTAGCGTCGCGGTTACGCCTCGCACGCGCCGATCTGAGACTCTAAACACGACATAGTGGGGACGCCCTCGCGCGCTAAAGCGGAGGTCTCCTCGCACTCGGCGGCGAGTAACACCAAGAATAAAGTGCAACTTGGGTTCATTGCAAGAGCAAAAGGGGGTTACATGGTTACAAGCATGAGAGCCAATACATCATCCCCGCCCTACCCGACCAACGGCTCGCCTTGGCGCGGTGCGGACAAATCCGTCGACGCGTCGTCGTGCTGTTGGATGACTCCTTGAGCCACGGAGAGGTCCCCTCCCCATGCAGCGTCGCTGCACGGCGACCCTCGCATCTTCCCGGCGGCCTGCATCCGTTGGTGGAAGTTACGAGCTAGGCCCGACGAGGCGAATGGCGTCGACATAACTGTGTGGTGAGCGGGAAGGTCCGATTGAGGATTCGCCGGCTCATGGGTATGTCTACACCCACGAGTGTGAAGCATGGCGAGGCGCAACACGCACCAAGATAGCCGCGATGCTCGCCAAAGGTTACGCGCCACGAAGAGCAACGCCCGCCCCTCCTCGATCAACCCGGCGTCTCGGCGGAGCCTCGGCCGTGCATAGTGTCGGCACTCGGCGCACGAGATCCCGAGGGCTGGTTGAGACTCCATGGCCCGCCACGCCGACGTGGGCGCATTTCCAAGACACGGCTATTCCCGCAGCGAACTCGCCACCGGGCTTTCTCCCCTTCTAGGACGGCGATGCTGCAGAAGGCGCGCTCCTCGGCCGTGGCGCATTTGGCTTCCGTGGCCTCGAGTTGCGCGGCCGCCATGGCGCCCTCCAGCGCGAAGGCTTTTCATCGCCGCGCGAGCATTGTTTGCCAGCGGTGGCTTCGAACCCTCCGCTCCGAACACGGGCCTCGTCAAAGGCGGTGAGAGGCAAGCGTCTGGCAAAAACAACAAGTCAGCGGCGCCAGCGATGCCTTGCAAGCCGAAGTGCACATATTACCCTCATCTCGGAGGCTGCGCCATGGCGCTAGGAGTTCCCACTCGCATGACGACAACATCTCGGTCAAGGCCGTTGTCGGCACGCTCTGCGGCTGCGGTGAGAACGCGAAGTGTCTCGGGCGGGAGGAAGTCCGGCGAGCGAGCCCGCCCCAACGCGCGGGATTCACCGAGGCGCGGCTACATCAACGATGCGGATACTGCGGGGCACCTACACAGGCTTTTGACTGCGCACACCTCCGTTGCTCGATCCTTCGCCACGTCAGGAGACTTCGTCTCGCTGATGTTGGCGAGAATGAGCGAGCGGTCGGAAAAGCCTCGCAAAGTCCGGTGAAGAGAGGACTCACGCCTACCTCCTGCGCCTCGTCGCGATGCAGGTGGCGCCGCTCGACGCCAAGTGGGGCGGGCGCCTCGTGGTCGGCGCGAGGTGCGTTGGCGCGCCAGATGCCGTAATCGCGCGCGAGGCCCCGCAGCGCGTCGACCCCTCGGTGGCGGCGGGACTGCGTCGAGCGTTCGCTGCGGCGGCGCAAGCGAGTCTTCAGCGGCAACACCGGCCGTGGTTCCCATCGCCCCACGGTTTCCTCCGTGAGCGCGCCCTCGTCGATCGCAGCTTGATAGCGAACCATCAGCCGTGGTTTTCGCCGAACGGTACTCCCCACAGGTCGGCGAGTTCCGGCTCGGCGATGGCGCAAGCACGGTTCGTTGGCGTCGCAGACGGTCTTGGGATTCGGGCGCGCTCCTCCGGCGTAGTGTGGCGGGCCTGCCGGCCGCCGTCGTCCGCTCGGCTATGCTAACCGCGGCGCTGTGGGGTCGCATACGGTGGCCGGAGCGGGCCGCGTCGCGAAGATAACACCCCGCAGGCTATCACCGTCTGGCGCCCGAGTCCCGGCGGAAGCTCCCGGCACCACGCTCGGGCACAATAATGCCTGGGCCTGCGCATATGCGGTTTACCCGCCTTGCTTAGCCGCCTTGGCTGCGGCCTCGCGCGCTGGTGCTCCTTAAGCGTGCACGGGCCGAGGCGCCGCAACCGCGCTCGCGTCTTCTAGCCGAGCCATCTGCGCGAGCGATCACGTTAGCGGCGGAGACCAAACGAGCACAATGGCGCTGCGTACAACGTCTTTGGGCGACTTACGAGGAGCGAAGGTGGAAGCGGCGAGATACGGGGTGAACCCGTCCTCGCGGCCGCCTGTCCAACATACTTCCCGGAGAGAGTGGCGCCACCCCATACATTGTGAACTCCTCGGCTAGGTCGCGCAAGCTCATTCGACGAGCGACACCGACAAGACTCTATAGCCTTTGAGTGTCGTCAATCTCCACCTTCAGACTCGGCGTACTGTTGAGCGAGATCGGCCCACCTCGGCATTGCAGTCCGCTCTTGTCGGTCACGGTGTAGTAGAACCACTGCCGAGTCCAGCCGGACTCCCATTGCCCCGGCGAGGCTGGCGCGGGGAACAACGTCGCGCATGATGCCCAGAGCACGAAGTCCACACCGCCGAAGTTGGACACCGCCCCGTCAACTTTTCTGGGTCGACAGCGCGCGTCGTGCAGCGTGGCGAATAAGCTCGCGCTGGGACGCCGCCCCTCTTTCCGCATCGCCCACGCGAAGATAGCTAGGCGGAGTATTGTGTGGGGCATCAGTTGGGCAAGCTCCAGCTTGTAGGCCCGCAGGACTTCGCCCACGAACAACGTGGAGGGCATTCGAAGGCCGGCGTCGAAGAACGCGACAAAAACAATCGCCTCCATGGCCCGGGGCTTCGGCTCCGCCTCGTCCCGACAGGGTAGGCGAGCCCCATCGCGATCCGCGATCTTCCTCTCCTCCACGAGTCGCTGCAGCGTCCCTTCGGTCACGCGGCTCTTCCCCAACACACGGGAACAACAGCCTCCCGAGTGCTCCATGGCGTCCCACCACTTGTTGGCGCGCGAGCTCCCCCGCGGCACCAGTTCGTACTCCATGGCCGAACGGCACACCTCGCCCTGGCTAGGCAAGGAACCGCTGCGGGGATGGTGGGTGGCACCGTCATGACTAGCCATCGCTCTTCACGACCAGGGAGAAAGAAGCAGGGAAAGCAGCAACTGGCGTTACAGTTAGCGCGGGCGGAAGCAAAGTGGCAGATCACAAAAACAAGCAAGGGTGCCTCCACCTCCACGCTGGCACCTTATAAAGGCCGCTCGCCTCTCATGTGGCTCGAAGTGCAGATAGATCCAACTTGCAGCGGTTCGGCTGCCCATGATTAGGAAAGAAGAACCGCCGGGGCTTAGTGACCAAACAACACACAATGCCCCCACGCCCTCAACACGCGTCCAACTCCCCTGGGGAAGAGGCGAACGGCCGCGGTCACGCAACCGCTCACATCCCACGACGCACCAGTCGCGAGTCGCCGCGTGTCCCACAAACAGGATGGCGGATCGCGACGACGCGACGGCCGACCCTGCCAAAGCTAGGTGTCGGCGTGATTCTAGCCGCCATTAAAAGCGCACTACTAGACTGCAAGGTCACAACAGCTCCAAAGCACAACAATATCGGCGCCAAGCTCCAATCTTAGCGCGGGGGCGGGCGCGGCGCGTCTTCGACGACAGGCGTCGACCTCGCGCCACCGTTCAAGGGTAGGGGATGGAGCGCGCCGCCTCGGCCGACTTAGGCGCCCGGCCTCGCGCCACCCGCTCGAAGGGTAGGGGATGGAGCGCGCGCGCCTCGGCCGACTTAGGCGCCGGCCTCGCGCCACCGCTCGAGGGGTAGGGGACGGAGCGCGCGCGCCTCGACTTTGACTTAGGCGTCAGCCTCCGCTGCCACCCGCTCGAAGGGTAGGGGACGGAGCGCGTGCGTCTGAGCAAGGCACCAGCCTCGCGCCACCCGTTCGAAGGGTAGGGGCGGAGCGCGCGCGTCTGAGCAAGCGCCCGCCTCGCGCCACCGTTCGAAGGTAGGGGACGGAGCGCGCGCGTCTACGCCGGCGGCGCCCGCCTCGCCGCCACCCGTTCGAAGGTAGGGGCGGAGCGCGCGCGCCTCGGCCGACTTAGGCGCCCGGCCTCGCGCCACCGTTCGAGGGGTAGGGGACGGAGCGCGCGCCGCGGCCCGACTTAGGCGTCGGCCTCGGCGCCACCCGTTCGGGGGTAGGGGACGGAGCGCGCGCCTCGGCCGACAAGCGTCGGCCTCCGCCACCGTTCGAGGGGTAGGGGACGGAGCGCGCGCGCTCACGAGCAAGCGCCCGGCCTCGCGCCACCCGTTCGAAGGTAGGGGCGAGCACGCGCGCGTCTGCCGAGCGGGCGCCGACCTCGCGCCACCCGTTCGAAGGTAGGTGGCGAGCGCGCGCACCTCGGCCGACTTAGGCGCCACCTCGCGCCACCCGTTCGAGGGGTAGGGGCGGAGCGCGCGCCTCGGCTTTGACTTAGCGTCGGCCTCGCGCCACCCGTTCGAAGGGTAGGGGCGGAGCGCGCGCGTCTGAGCAAGCGCCCGCCTCGCGCCACCGTCCGGCGGTAGGGGCGAGCGCGCGCGCGTCTCACTTTCAGCGGGCGCCCGGCCTCGCGCCACCCGTTCGAAGGTAGGGGCGGGCGTGCGCGCCTCGGCTTTGACGTGGCGTCGACCTCCGTCGCCACCGTTCGAAGGGTAGGGGCGGAGCGTGCGCGCGCCGCCTCAACTAGGCACCGTCCATCCTGGACCTCGGGCTCCCAACCACAAGCTTGGCGAAATTCACGGTCGCAGGGACGGAGGGGGCCAAAGGACCGGCGACATGGCCGACCACTGTGAAGCCCTTCACCATGAGAGGCTCCTGTTGTAGGCGGCCCCACCTCAGCCAGCGGGGCTCTGTTAGGAGGTTATAAGAACGAGTAACATGTGTAATGACATAAGTGCCCCCAATGGGGAGGTACGGATGTAAGGGCATAACTGTAAAAGCATACCCCATGTGAATATATATATCAGGATGAGGGGGAAGGTGAGCTAGAACACTCCCACCTCTCCACTACCATCTCTCTCTCTGTTTGGCCAGTAGCCACAACACTCCCGTTTTCTAATAGCCCAATCCAATCTACCAAAATCTGACAGAAATCTCCCGATCTGCATAACAGTCTTTACAAGAAAAATCATAACTTCTGCTACAAAGGTCCGATCGACGCGTTCTAGAACTTTAAGGAAAGATAACGACGTCCTCTACAACTCTCTAGGAAAATTCCAGACCTGAATCCCCACGAAACTACCCCAAAATAGCCGTCCAACAAAATTTGTCCTAGCAGTCCAGAATACCGACATTGCTACCACAACTAAAATATACATCTAATTGGGGGAAACAGGGGTTACCCTTGACGAATTGCTGAAGAACACGACGAACACCCCACAAACTCCTTCCCTTCCTCCGGATCCAAACGCCTCGCTGCGATTGATCTCCTTCCTCCGCTCGACCGGCAGCGAATGGAGATCTTTTTCACCGGTAGGGGGCTTCAATGGAGGAGAGGGGAGGGAGAGGGGCTGCTGGACATGGGAGGCGCAAGGGGGAGAGAGGGGGTGGCAGCCACAAGGGGAGAGGAGCGGGGAGAAGGGGTGGCGGCTAGGGTTTGGGGGAGGGGTGCCTCCCCCCTTTTTGGCCAGCCACCTCTTGGGCCAAGCTCAGGCCCAGGTTGCCAGGATTTTCAGAAATTCCCCCTCTAAAAATCTCTATTTAACTCTTTTCTATATGGTCCTTCCCTCTAATTAATCGATTAACTCTCAAATCACTTTTGGGGTATTACACCCATTATCACATCCTGAGAACTCTCACTACATGATTTCACTTGGAAGAATACACACAGCAGGCAAATACACTTCTTCACCAGTCTACTGCTTGAGCTGTCCTGCACTGCCAACTCCCAATGACTAAATAGAGGAGCTCACATCCTCAAATAGCAAATCAAGAATTGCAGTCCAGAATGCACTCCCAACACCTCCCACAAAGCAAGGAGCTAAAACAACCAGGATTGGAGGGAAACCAAACATGCCTCCTCCAAACCTTAAACCCTCTCTTCCACTAACGGGTCTCCAACCCGTTATCTTCAACCGAAACCGCTTTCATTTTGCAGCCTTGCGTATTTTACCGAAATGCCCCTGTCTCACCTTCCCAGAAGCTTCCTCTTTACTTGCTGTCCATGCCTCGCACCACCTCGAGTCCTCGTCGTCTTCGGCATCTCTCAACCGCTTTGACCTCAGCATCGCTCATGCCTAGTCCGGTCATTCCATGCCTCGCCACGACTCCACCTCAAAGTCCTGCAGCCATCACAGACAAGAAAACCATCACATAGCACCGCACGAAACAATATAATCAACATTAGCATCAAAAGAAGGTACTCAATCATGAAATACCCAAATCGACCGATCGAGAAAAGGAACAAGCGTCTCAAGCACGTCCGACCGCGTTCGACCAAGTCCAACCGAACTAGACTGCGCCATGCACTGACTTGGCGCAAACCAACCAAATCAAACTCAAGCTTTCTAGAACACGAGTTAATTACTCATCACAAACATGGGGACACCTCCACATGGTCTCTCATTATGTTAGCCACAAAATTAGATTTGAGAGATGTGAGCAATGTCCCATCAAGGATGCACTTTGTACTTGTGTATAAAGATGCAACTGTTTTGCTTTCGACTAATGATTTAACCTCTCTTTCTAGTGGTGTTTCCTCTCTTTTGCAGGCCTTTAAAGATGTGTTTCTGGAGGAGATTCCAGCGGGACTTCCACCATTGCACGAAATAGAGCATTCAATTGATCTAGTTCCTGGCGTGTTACATCCAAACCGTCCACCATACCGCACCAATCTGAAGGAAACCAAAGAAATTCAGCACCAAGAGCAAGAGCTACTTGAGAAAGGGTATGTACGCGAAAGTCTTAGTCCTTGCGCTGTCCCTGTAATTCTTGTTCTTGAGAAAGATGGTACATGGAGAATGTGTGTCAATTATCGTGCTATTAACAACATCACTGTTAGATATCATTATCCTATTCCTAGGTTAGATAATATGCTAGATGAACTTAGTGGTGTTGTTATATACACTATAATTGATTTGAGAAGTGGATACCATCAAATTAGGATGAAAATTGGTGATGAATGGAAGACTGCTTTTAAAATAAAATTTGGATTGTATGAGTGGTAATGCCTTTTGGTTTAACTAATGCACCTAGTACATTCATGCGATTGATGAATCATGTTTTAAGAGCATTCATTGGTAAATTTGTTGTGGTATACTTTGATGATATATTGATCTATAGCAAAACGATGGATGAACACATTGATTATATTAGACAAGTACTGGAAGTGCTTAGAAGTGAAAAATTATATTCTAATTTGGACAAATGCGCTTTTTGTACCGATAAAGTTGTGTTCTTAGGTTATGTTGTTTCTGGACAAGGCATTGAGGTAGATGAATCTAAAACTGAAGCAATTAAGAATTAGCCTATACCTATGAATGTTAGTTAAGTCAGAAGTTTTCATGGTCTTGCTAGCTTTTATCGTCGTTTTGTTAAAGATTTTAGCACCATTGCTGCCCCATTAAATGAGTTAACTAAAAAGGGTGTTGTGTTTGAATGGGATGCATCACAGGAAAACGTTTTTCAAGAACTAAAGAAATGATTAATTGAAGCACCATTGCTCGCCTTGCCTGATTTCACTAAGACTTTTGAAATCGAATGTGATGCTAGTGGAATATGTATTGGTGGTGTTTTAATGCAATAAGGAAAACTAGTAGCATACTTTAGTGAGAAACTAGAAAGTGCTCAATTGAACTATCCTGTGTATGATAATGAATTGTATGCTTTGGTGCGTGTGCTTGAAACTTGACAACACTATCTTTGGCCTAAAGAATTTGTAATTCACTCTGATCATGAAGTTTTGAAATATTTGAAAAGCCAAACTAAACTGAATCGTAAACATGCTAAGTGGGTAGAATTCATTGAAACTTTTTCATATGTTATTAAGTTCAAGAAAGGAAAAGAGAATGTGATAGCTGATGCCTTATCTAGAAAGAATGTGTTTTTAACTCAATTGGAAGTAAAGGTACCAGGATTAGAGAGCTATGCTTTCGACCGTAAATTTTCAGAACCATATTTTAAATGCAAAGATGGGAGAGGATGGAATAAGTTCTATGTTCATGATGGGTTCTTATTTTGTGCTAACAAATTGTGTGTTCCAGATTCGTCCGTGCGTTTGTTTTTATTGCAGGAATCTCATACAGGAGGATTGCTGGGATATTTCAGGAGAGAAAAGACCTTCATGATGTTGAGCGATCACTTTTATTGGCCTAAGATGAGGCATGATTTCGAAAGGTTTGTATAGCGCTGTGTGATATGTCACAAACGAAATCTAAACTTAATCCACATGGTTTATATGCTCCAATTCCTATTCCTAATGCACCTCGAGTGGATATTAGTATGGACTTTGTTTTAGGATTGCTTGGGACTAAGAGGGTGATGGATTCAGTTTTTGTAGTTGTGAATAGATTCTCTAAAATGACACATTTTATTTCCTGTCACAAAAGCGACGATGCGTCGCATGTAACTAACTTATTTTTCAGGGAAATTGTAAGATTGCATGGCATGCCAAGGACAATTATGTCAGACCACGATGTCAAATTTATGAGCTATTTTTGGAAGACTTTGTGGGCCAAGCTCGGGACAAAGTTGTTATTCTCAACAACTTATCACCCACAAACGGAGGTGGTGAATAAAACACTTTCAATGCTGCTACGAACGATGATCAAGAAGAATCTCAAAGAGTGGAAAGATTGTTTTCCGCATGTGGAGTTTGCATATAATAAGGCGATATATTCTACTACTCAATTGTGCCCGTTTGAGGTGGTGTATGGTTTTAAACCAATCACGCCACTTGATTTGTTACCACTTCCACTACATGAATAAGTTAATATGGAGGCATCCAAACGTGCTAAATATGTGAAGAAAATTCATGTAAATATTAAAGAAGAAATTGAAAAAAAGGCACGTTACTATGCTGAGAAGGCGAACAAGTCAAGAAAGAAGATGTTATTTGAACCAGATGATTTGGTTTAGGTGTATCTACACAAAGAACACTTTGCAGATAAGCGTAAGTCAAGTTAATGCCTCGGAGAGATGGTCCATTCAATGTACTTGAGAAGATCAATGATAATGCATACAAGATAGGGCTTCCAAGTGATGATTATGCTGTGAGTTCTATATTCAATGTTGCTGTGAGGATGATGAGGACATCCCAATTTGTCCTATTACACGAGCACGAGCTAAAAAGATTAATTAACAGGTGAACTTGCTCCTAATTAAATTTAGCTTTAATTTACATGAGAACGGGGTACTACCTAATGCTAGTATCTTAATTGGTCTTAGGTTTGTGTATGAGGAGATGATGGAATGCCGAAGCCAGAAGAAACCAACATGTGCCTGCAAGGAACTCAAGGTGAGCTCGTAAGGAGTTGGTGGCTTCTTCAGTTGGCGAGTACAGCAAGAATAAAAGCCCAACTGACGTGGCCTAAAGCCCACAACAGTGCATCGAATCTGGTCGAAGCTATGAGATTAAGCATCTTGATTAAGCTGTGTGTTTGGACCATGTGTTTTTCTTTTAGCATTACTAGTTTCGGTTTTGAGTCCGTATAGGAATGTGTTTTGGATATCTTGGCCGAACAGGATGCAAGTCAGCATTAGGCCTGTGAGCCATTGATCTGTGGGTACGTGAGTTAAATACCATGGTTCTCCTTTTGTAATGACAAACCACAGAAGTCAATCTATTGTTTTTCATAGAGCTATACACTTGTTCTTCCTAGGGTTTGGCATATGCTGCAACCTAGAGGGGAATTGGGCGTTCTCAACCTCGTTGTTCTTGTGATTACTTGTGATTTACAGGAGCGATAACACGTCTACTTGTGTGGTCGGGTAGACGGGATCACAAGCGTGTGGTTGGGCGAATTCTTTTGTCGTAGGTTGCTGTTCTAACAGTGGTTGGCGCCATCAGTTCATCAGGTTGCATGGATCCAGATTATCGTCATCGATCCTACGTCGTGAAAATCGAGCACCCCGTATCAGTATAACTTTACCCATAAGAGATATTCAACTTATGATGCTGGCCATTACACGCTTCCATAAGCGTGCGATTAAGTGATTATCACAATACTTTTATAATGCAACATCTCAATCCGATTCTGCCTACTAAGGTTTCACCGGAAGGACATTACCACCCAGTCAGATGACCCCTCTTGTGCCATGTGGGAATAAATTGTCATTGTTGACACCCACATTCATCTCAATGGTGAAACCAAAGTTGAGACATAGCAAATTATTTAGCTAAGTCCATCCCATTCTGGAACACGTGGTTGTACCGAGTGATTGGGTCAACAACACTAATATTCAGTACTTAGTTGACTTAGGTGAGACTACTACCAACCCAGATCTTGGTCTCTACAAAACACTCACCGAAGTCTAAATAATCTTTTATTTTTAATTTCCTATCAAATTAATTCAGAGGTACTCCCCTATCCAAAATATGCCATAAAGCTTCCCAAGAGTTTACATAATTGTTCTAGACATTTTCTTATCAATTTGTACAACAATTGCAATGACTATGGTTAAGCATTTGCTAACAAAATCACTAAATCCCACTAAAATATATCCTAGTCTGGTGGGTAAATATTCTTAAGGTGACAATGGCTAGTAACATTCAAGTCCAAGGAATATTTCATTGCAATATAGGATATAACTAATTTTTTAAGCACAAATATGACAATTTACTCAAAGTAAGCCTGCAAATGTATACTTGCAATGAAAACAACATAGCGTTAGAAAACAAATGAAAACAACATAGCGTTAGAAAAGAAATGAAAACAACATAGCGTTAGAAAACATAGGAGCAACATGATCAAGGGGGTTTGCTTACCTTATGGACTTGCCTGTTGCTTTGGATCAACCTTAAAATGTTTCTAGCACGTAGGTATCTAACAGAAAAGGGCACGATACATAAATAGACATTAAATAAATTCAAATAGAGACCAAAATTCACAAAAAATGGTCCTAGAAGAAAGAGCATGATTTTATACGAAATTAGGAGCAAGAATCACGTTAGTCGGAGTTCGTACATGGGAGAATGAGCGATCGGAAGCTTTGCCGTGAGACAAAATCCTACAGAAAGAAAGGAGAAAGTACTGTTATATGGTTTCAGACTATATTTTTTCATTTTTATTTCTATAGGAAATCCAAATTTGCCTCTTGGTTCCGCTGACGTATGAGATCAGGTCTACGGTGCATGGGGTGCACAAACGATTGGATAGATTACGCATGTCAATGACTCTAGTTCTAATTGATTAACCTATTTCTCAGGCCTACAACTCAGTGAAGCATTAGCCCAATACAAGATTAATTAACCATGATTACGTTGCACTAATTCAATCCTCTCAGTGGGGCCTACCTATAACTCACACATATTCTAGGCTTTACTTAACTAAGAATCTGACATATGGGTGCAACATGTCAGTGACTAAGTTGCTTCCAAACACGATTACTTAGGTGTTATAATTCCTATGACACGATTAACTAGTCCTAACCCTTTATTAAAAAAAAACAATACTGGTGCTAAGCTAATTGCACGGTGAGGCTGGCTTGGTAGTGACTCAGCGGCAAGGCACCGAGCAAAAGAACACAGACATGAAACACAGCACTGTGCATGGCACAACGTACAGAGCAGAGCACTGGCATGCTGCTCCCCAGCGAGCTCGCCTGCGATGGTACGGCGGCTGCGAGGCTCTGGAATGCGGCAAAACGGATCAAGGGGAGTCGGGCGAAGCTGAGGGTGGTGGATATTGGGACCATAAGGTCACCAGAGAGCGTTGGCAGCGACTTTTGCGGTGGCACCATGGACAGCACGGGGGCAACGATGTGGACAGCAACAAGACGAGCAACCATGGCTAGTGCACGAGCTCCGAGACCTTAACAGGAACTCACTGGTGCTAATCTTAGGGATGGAGGGGCACCGAGGTAGCCAAGCGACGAGGAGCAGCGCCAGCGGCGACAAAGTTGATCCTTTGCTGTAAGCATGTACTGTTGTGATGTTCATGCAGTACTCCACAACTGTTCAGTTTAGATAGTTACGGGGATTACTAGTGTCACCAGAAATGAAGGCGTTACAAGAGCCTTGGAAAAGTGGCAAAATGGGAAGGACATGGCGAGGATAAGACTTTGACGCAGTGAGAGGGAGCTTTTATAGCGAGATGAGGGTGTTCTGCTCTTCACATTCTCGCGCCAGAACTAGATTTCCCACGGAGATAGTGCGTGGTGGTGGCTTGCAGTCGACGCCGACTTCAACGTGGCGGAGGGGGCAGGTGAGCGTGGCGTGCTAACCAGTCGACACTTTCATTATCGCTCAACTTTTGCTGCGGCATTGTTTCTCTACAGTGCCTTTCAGGCGGCCTCTAGTGGTGATGGCGAGAGGTGGACGATGAACGCCGGCGAGCGGGCTTGGGAAGCCAACGCCTGCAGAGAGAAGAAAGGAGAAATGGCGCATTCCTGCTCATTTTGGTTTGAACTTCTGGCTTATAATCTATTCATAAATTTCGTCTTTTTTGTATTTTTGGCTTTTTTGAGTTTTTTTGCCAGTTCTTTTTTCCCGTATTCGTTTGCATTGTCCGTGATGAGCTAACATATTTTTTATTTTTAAATTTTTAAATTTAATTACGTAAAATAAGCCACCTTCAGCTACAGTGCAATTTTAGCCATCTATAATGCAATTTCAGCCATAAGCCACTATTTTTCAGCCTAACCGAGCAATGTGTTACTCAGCTGGGCACCCTGTGTGGGCCAGATTAGGAGATCGGTCGGGTTAAAAGAGGGAATATGGCCTGCAACAGGTCGAGTTTAAAACATTGCCCAATTGAATTAAATGTAGAAGTGAAATTTCAATTTTTCAAATTAGAAAAATAACTTAGTAATTTTTTTAAGAAAATTAGACTCACTTTGAATTATTTATAACTCAAAAAATTATTTCCAGGTTTTACACAAGCTCTAATTAATTTTGAAAATTCAAAAACAGCCACTACAAAATAGGAAATTCTTTTAATAAAAAGCAAACAAAATTAAAAATGCCCAAAAATGCATAAATGATGGTTTTGAAAATATCTATGAGGTTTTCGGAATTTTGGGATGTTACACCTATTCCTTCTTGAGATCCGTTTCTATTTGTTATTGCTTCATACAGACGTTTTATCCAGAATCAGCTTTTGTTCATGTTTATGTATCGTTGACTTTGTCGATTTGCAGAAAAATCGGTTATCATGTCGTATACGCTGCTAGAGAGCACACTCTGTAGAAACGAGGTGCTACAGGAACTTTTCGACAGTGACATCGTGGAATAGAACTCAATGATTTTGATCATGCACGCCAAGAAAAGATAGGCATATTCTTTTTGGCTTCGGCTTATAACTTTTGGCTGTGGCTTATGGCTTTTAGGTTTGTTCGTGAGAAAGATTACGGAGTAACAAAAACTCGTGTACGGTTTTGGCCAATATATATGAAGTTGTTACAATATGTATTACAATTAATTTACAGATCGTATCTTAAAAAGATACTCTGTTTAAAAACTAGTTACTATAGAAAAATAAAAAATAGCTTTTAAAAACTAAAAAAAAAAAGGCCCGATGGCGCCAACATCCGGTGGCTCATGCAGTCATGCGTGCTTCATCCGGTCTCCAATCTGGTGATGCAAGATGAACAAACACTAAGCACGGCCCGTTTTATTTTCATGCCACTCTGCCCGCCGAGCAGATTCGGTCCAGTTCCTGCGTACCAGTACTTTGCTTTCAGCCCATGCGGCCATGGATTGCACCTGTCATCTAGTAAGCAGTACCCTCTCAGTTTTTTTTTTGTTTGTGGTCATAGAACGTGTGCGGTCAATATTTTAGGGTGTGTTTGGTTGCTAGGATGGGGTGGGATAGAATGAGATGGTTCCTTTGACCAAGCCTATCTATGTGTTTGGTTTGAGGGATAGGGTGGGATGGAATGGTCCAAAGTGGGATGAGCCTGTGCAAATTTAAAGAATATTCTTCTTAGATGCTGGAACATGTGGTTCCACTTTTTTTGTGGAACCGTGTGCATAAAAGTATTTGATTTGTTACAAGACAGTGATATTAACATATTTGCTATCAAAAGTGTTCTGATATCATTATATCTTTAATTTCTTTTGCCAGTGTATAATTTGAAAAAACTATTGGCCTAACACGTGTGTTTCGTTAATGTCCAAAACGACACATGTAAAAAAGAAAAGCAAAACGGATGGAGTATTATTCAACTACCTAGCTAAGGAGAAACATCCTCTAAAGAAGAGCACCCTGTTTGGCCTCACGGTTTTGGGTCGGCTGTTGCAGCGCCATTGCTACAATTCTTGAGCTGTTGAGCCGTACTCAGCGACACCATTTGTGCTACCACAAACCGTGCACAGCTGTGCCATCCATTTCAGATCTCACGGTATATATCGCTGTCCAACTGCTTAAGATCCAGTTTGGACTAAGTCCACCGGACCGTACTTCTCACGGTGATCTCTTGAACAGGCCATGGAATGGTTAGCAAACTTTTGTCTTCCCGTGCAACAATAGCCCAAAGATTAAGGAAAGGTCTTGAGTTTGTTCTTTTGGGCTATAGTTTATAGTTATTAGTTGTAGTTTATGAGTTTTGACTGTTTATAAGAGAGAGTACGAAGAGACAGAGACTCGTGTGTGTTTTTGGCCAATATAAATGAAGTCATTACATTGTACTACAATTGACTTGTAGACTCCGGCTTAAAAATATACTCCGTTGTTACTGTAGAAAAGTGGCTTTTAGAATTCGAAAAGAAGAGGAATTTGCGTGACATGCATACGTGTAGAGAGAGAGAAGGAAAGAACAAGAGTCCATACTCCGTTGCTTCATCACTAGGGATAGGAAACGGTAAAGGATAATCCAATTTATCTGTTATTCGTATTCGAGAAAATACAAATGTGATAAACAAAATTCGTATTTGAGAATGTTTGCATTTGTATTCGATAATGTTCATATCAATATTTGAGAATATTCGTATTCGAGAATGTGTATTCATAGTCATATTCGAGACTACCGATTCGTTTCCATCCCTAGCTACCTCACTGGAGATGATTATAGGAAGCAATTTTCTGATGAATCAAGGTTCATAAGTAAGAAATGAAAATTACTTTTGCATAATTTCCAACTCTATGTACTGTACTGCTAGCTCGTGTAGATGTATAGTCATGTTACCTAAATTTGTTCTATCGAGACTTGTTACAAAAATATTAGGATATTTGCATTCGACCGAATTAAGTACATATTCTATTCGAAGTCGTATTCGTTACGACATTCGATTTGTATTTGTATTCGAGAATGTTCAAATTCAAATTTGTATTGGTTTTAAATATATAAATTTGTATTCGTATCTGTATTTGTTTTAAAAATATGGATTCGTATTCGTATTTGAGACTATTCGATTCGTATTCAATCCGTTTCCATCCCTATTCATCGCAGAAGTCCAAACATGTTTCCCTATGTTTTTTTGGGCATCTGTTCGCTCAGCTTTCACTCACCCATAGCTGTAGATCCTTCGTTTGGCTAGCTAGGCTCAGCTGATGCAAGCATTTTTATGAGATAATTAATTCTATGTCACTGAATAGCGTCTATTTTTATAAAATACCATTAAAAAATACTCTCTCTAGTATATGCCACTGAATTGCACCGACATTCTATTATATGCCATTGTCGTTAGTTGACCGTTAGGGGAGGCCGTTATCTTCTGAAAAAAGGACCAAAATGCCCCTCCAAAAGACTGAAGACCCAATTTATTTAAAATATCAAACAACCTCCAAACTTATGAAAATTCATATGGGTGTTGTTCAACATGTTAGTAAGCTAGGAAAAATATTTCAAGGCATTGTTCAAAGAAAATTTTGAGATTTTTAATTTAAATACTAGTAAAGGCTACTATTTACAAATAGAGACTAATTGAGTCTAAAAATTATAGAAAAATTCTCACATGCTCCTAATATGTCACATAGCTCCAAAAAATTATAAAGTTTCATTTTCTATAGTGAATTTGTTCTAGTTTACAAAAAGCTCAAATATGCTGATTTTGGATTTGAATTTAAAAAATGGACCAAACGGAATGGTCAGTTCATGAAATTTTAAGTTTGTGTTGTACACTACTCCAATGATCAACTAAAAAATTTTAGTATTTTTGTCTAAGCCAATTTGTCGTATATTTAATTTTTATCATAGGGATAGATTTTGAACTGAGGAAAAATCGTCTTTTTCCAGGGCCCAACAGAGACTAATTGATGGCAATGGCACATAATAGAATTTTAGTGTAATTCAATAACATATAATAGAGAGTATTTTTTTAGTGGTATTTTATAGAAGTGGACACTATTCAGTGGCATAGAAACAATTATCTCTGATACGGGGTCGCCCGATCTTCTCGACGTAGGATGGATACTCACGGGAGTCTTGATGAATCGTAATGATCCTCCAATGCCAGTGCAAGGGACGAACACTTTTTAATCCGCCAAAACACACTCGTGTTGATTTCGCCGACCACCGAGTGAAGATCAATCGTGCACCCAATTCCCAGTGGAAAGCCTGAACGATCTTGATTGAAGAAAACACTCCTAATTCCCTTAGGAATTTCGGCAGCAATGCTAAACTCGAAAACTTTAGTAGATTGATTTTTCTCAAACGTGGTCTGAGCCCTAAAGGCTGCCAATACAAGGCTTATATAGCCCCTTGGGACGTCCATATGGTTCCCAAACCAAGTACAACTCAACCCTATATGGTTTTAGATACGAACTCTCACAAAAAGGAAACTATATTCTCCACCCGTCATATTGTTTTGGTCATAACTTTTTATCCGTGATGAATTTGAAGGTGGGATTAGATCCATTACGTAGCCCTTGAAATTATCTTTCCAACAAGAACAAGAACACCTCAATCGCACTCTAGTTGTGAAAGTTATGACGGTTTTAGTAACGGCCTGTCAGGCTGTCCCAAACCGAATCCGAATTGAATTCTGAGTTGAATCCGAGTTTGAATTGGGTTGAGCACGTGGGAGGTCCGAATTGGGCTTCAAAATCTTGTCCAAAATTTGGGCTTTAAGTTCTTGGGCTTCTCCCCTTTTGCTCTCCCACTGCATGGGCTTCTTTCCTCCTTGATTAGCTGCATGGGCTGCTTGGCTTTCTCCTTTCCAACCCCATGGGCTTTGAGCTTTATGTTCTTTGTAGCAAATATGATTACCCTCCTTGTGCTTCTCCATTGCTTTGGCCCCGGAATCATCATAATATGTCATCCTAATAATAAACAAGAATTTGGCATAAGGTAGTATATCGTTCCCACGAATAGAAGGAAATTCAGTAAGAAACAAATTCACCTGACAATATTTAGTGCGGCTCAATACTTCTTTCCAGTGAAATAATGTATTTGACTGAAAAGTGCTAAGCATGTGCGTATCCGCATCATCCTCCCCTTCTTCAAGAAAAGCCGTCCTCGACTTTTGGTAGCCTGAAATTGTACTAAACAAAGAACACAACGTATATGCATGGTATATATATTTGTCATCAACACTTCTTTTGCTTAGCATATCAAGAACATCTGAAGGCGTAGTAATTAAAAAGAAAAACGCATATGCATGGTATATGTATGAATCAATTATTGTGTCATTCTCGTTATTCCACACAAACCAGTTAATATAACAACAACCATAAGATGTATACATTGCAATATTGTCTTTCATATCATTCTCCATCCCATAAGAAAAATCGTCCTCGACTTTGCTAAGCACATGGACAAGTCATTAATGGGCCAAACCAAATTAAGTTGTTCAAATATGGGGGAGAAAATTTTTAGTTCCTTCCATGCTTCAATCAAGGCTTACTCGATTATTTGTACATGATTGTACATTAAAGGATGAATAGGTAGGCTTAAGAAATCTTTTAAAACATGAAGCACTATTTTTGAAACTCATCTCATTGTGACCATGATATGACACAAAAGTTTGTTTATCCAAAATATGCAATTTCAATTTAGCAAGCTTATCAAATGTAATGCATATTTGGTAAACATAAAACTTATCATCTATACCATAATTTCCAATCAAATTGAACTTATATGTACATGCATAGGTACTAACTAGTGATTTTAAACACGAAATTTCAACAACATTCTCAATCATACTAGATAGCTCTCTAGGATCATCAAACATGATATAGCACAAAGAATCACTAGGAGATATTCGAGTAAGAACTTCCTTATGAGTAATCAATTCCACATTATGTAAATTGAGCAAAAAAATTTCAGAACATAGAATTTTCATTCGTATATATGAGTTCTCACAATTATTCACCGTTTCACAATTAATTTTAGCACCAATATGGTTACCTTTATCGTTCTCTTCAGTTGATGTAGGTGCTATGAGTATTAAATCATTAAGATGTAACAATGGGGCTCTGATACCAAGATGATACGGGGTCGCCCGATCTTCTCGACGTAGGATGGATACTCACGGGAGTCTTGATGAATCGTAATGATCCTCCAATGCCAGTGCAAGGGACGAACACTCTTTAATCCGCCAAAACACACTCGTGTTGATTTCGCCGACCACCGAGCGAAGATCAATCGTGCACCCAATTCCCAGCGGAAAGGCTGAACGATCTTGATTGAAGAAAAAACTCCTAATTCCCTTAGGAATTTCGGCAGCAATGCTAAACTCGAAAACTTTAGTATATTGATTTTTCTCAAATGTGGTATGAGCCCTAAAGGCTACCAATACAAGGATTATATAGCCCCTTGGGACGTCCATATGGTTTCCAAACCAAGTACAACTCAACCCAATATGATTTTAGATACAAACTTTCACAAAAAGGAAACTATATTCTCCACCCATCATATTGTTTTGGTCATAACTTTTTATCTGTGATGAATTTGAAGGTGGAACTAGATCCATTGCGTAGCCCTTGAAATTATCTTTCCAACGAGTATAATAACACCTCAATCGGACTCCGTTTGTGAAAGTTATGGCTGTTTTAGTAACTGTCTGTCAGGCTGTCCCGAATCCGAATTGAATTCTGAGTTGAATCCGAGTTTGAATTGGGTTGAGCACGTGGGAGGTCCGAATTGGGCTTCAAAATCTTATTCAAAACTTGAGCTTTAAGTTCTTGGGCTTCTCCCCTTTTGCTCTCCCACTGCATGAGCTTCTTTCCTCCTTGATTAGCTGCATGGGCTGCTTGGCTTTCTCCTTTCCATCCCCATGGGCTTTGAGCTTTATGTTCTTGGTAGCAAATATGATTACCCTCCTTGTGCTTCTCCATTGCTTTGGCCCCGGAATCATCATAATATTCAATCCTAATAATAAACAAGAATTTGGCATAAGGTAGTATATCGTTCCCACGAATAGAAGGAAATTCATTAAGAAACAAATTCACCTGACAATATTTAGTACGACTCAATACTTCTTTCCAGTGAAATAATGTATTTTACTGAAAAGTGCTAAGCATGTGCGTATCCGCATCAATCTCTATTTTTATTCTCCTTCGGTGTGGCCGTGCACTCAGCACTCAAGAATGGGAACGGATTGGATGGGGAATAGAGAGCAGGGAACTGCTGTGTGTTTTGACGTGGGGTACCTGATTTTTTCAATATAGGATACCTGATAACTTGTGCAACCAAATGAGAACACTGTGGCCAACACTGCCAATACAACAACCTGCGATGTACGAACTCGCTAAATCACACATTTGATTAATTTTCACACGACCATGTGGAAGTGGAAGTAATTGATGCAGAGGATTACCCGATCTTCACGGCATATGATTGATGGAGATAATTTGGATCCGTGCAACCTGACGAATCGATGGTGCCAACCACTGTTAGAACAACAACATGCGACAAAAGAATTCACCTAACCACATGCTCGCGATCCTGTCTACCCGACCACCAAGTAGACGTGTCGTCGCTCTGGCCAATCACAAGGAAACACAAGAACGACGGGTAGAGAACGTCCAATTCCTCTCTAGGTTGCAATCGTATGCCAAACCCTAGGAAGAATAAGCGTATAGCTCTCTGAAAATAATAGATTGATTTCTGCGGTCTCAGTTACAATGAGGAAAGGGCGGTATATTTATGGCACCCTCCCAACACACGCACGCCTTGGCCAGGTTGTTCCCAATGTGATTCGATCAAAGGAAACATTCAATCTCTATTAGGCCTGGTAATCGACTCTAACTCCTATTCTTATCTCCTAATATTCAGACTCACTAAGCTAGATAAATAGAAGTTACATGGCCGAGTCAATGATGTTTGGTCAGACTTGACACACTCTGGTTCGGACTTGGTCCAAGTACATGGTCCACGTACATGGCCTTGGATGGTTCTTCTTTGCGCTTGACAGCATGTAACCCGTCCACATCCTTCCTTTCCTCTTGGCAGCAACGTGACTTGATCGTGTGTTTGCCTCCTTGTGCACTCGGCTCGCCGCATAGCCCATGCAGCGATGTGGCACATGGACACACGTCTCCTTGGTGCGCTCGGTTGTACTCTTGGACCATGCACCATGTTCTTTCCATTCTTAGAAGCTACATATGATTTCTTCTTTGGTGTCCCCGTTCTCCCACACCTTCCGCTAAGCACATATTCCTTCTAAGGCTTCTTCTCATATAAATCTAAGATCAATTAAATAGCAACTATTAGGTAGTATGTTATTCTCATATAAATTAAAACCAAGCTAAACTAGGAGCGAGTTTACCTGTTGATTAATCTTTTTAGCTCGTGCTCGTGTAATCGAACCAATTGGGATGCCCTCATCGTCCTCCCCCTCTTGACAAGGAGTCATCCTCGACTCTGATTCTTCCGGTCCAAAGAACAGTGAAAAATCAGTAACATTGAATGTAGAACTCACAGCATAATCATCACTTGGAGGCTCTATCTTGTATGCATTATCATTGATCTTCTCAAGTACTTTGAATGGACCATCTCCTCGAGGCATTAACTTAGACTTATACTTATTCGGAAGCATTCTTTGTATAGATGCATCCAAATCAAATCACCTGGTTCAAATAACATCTTCTTTCTTGACTTGTTCGCATTCTCAGCATAGTAACATGCCTTCTTTTCAATTTCTTCTTTAATATTAACACGAATTTTCTTCACATATTTAGCACGTTTGGATGCCTCCATATTAACTTGTTCATGTAGTGGAAGTGGTAATAAATCAAGTGGCGTGATTGGTTTAAAACCATACACCACCTCAAACGAGCACAATTGAGTAGTAGAATGTACGACCCTATTGTATGCAAACTCCACATGCGGCAAACAATCTTTCCACTCTTTGATATTCTTCTTGATCATCGTTCGTAATAACATTGAAAGTGTTCGATTCACCACCTCCATTTGTCCATCCGTTTGTCCATTCGTTTGTGAGTGATAGGTTGTCGAGAATAACAATTTTGTCCCAAGTTGGCCCACAAAGTCTTCTAAAAATAGCTCATAAATTTAACATCACGGTCTGACACAATTATCCTTGACATGCCATGCAATCTTACAATTTCCCTGAAAAATAAGTCAGCTACATGAGACGTGTCGTGACTTTTGTGACAGGGAAATGTGCCATTTTATAGAATCTATCCATAACTACAAAAGCTGAATTCCTTCCCCACTTAGTCCTAGGCAATTCTAAAATAAAGTCCATACTAATATCCTTCCAAAGTGCACTAGGAACAGGAAGTGGAGTATATAAACCATGTAAATTAAGTTTATATTTCGCTTTGTGATATGTCACACATCGCTGTACAAATATTTCGACATCACATCTCATCTTAGGCCAATAAAAGTGATCACTCAACATCATGAAGGTCTTTTCTTTCCCGAAGTGTCCCATCAATCCTCCTGCATGAGATTCCTGTAATAAAAGCAAACGCAAGGACGAATCTGGAACACACAATTTGTTAGCACAAAATAAGAACCTATTATGAACATGGAACTTATCTCATCCTCTCCCATCTGTGCATTTAGAATATGGTTTTGAAAATTCATGGTCGGAAGTAAATAAATCTTTCAAGCTTTCTAATACAGGGACTTTTACTTCCAATTGAGTTAAAAGCACATTCTTTCTAGATAAAGCATCAGCTACCACATTCTCTTTTTCTTTCTTGTACTTAACAACATATGGGAAAGTTTCAACGAATTCTACCCACTTAGCATGTCTACGTTTCAGTTTAGCTTGACTTTTCAAATATTTCAAAGCTTCGTGATCAGAGTGAATAACAAATTCTTTAGATCAAAGATAATGTTGCCAAGTTTCAAGCACATGCACCAAAGCATACAACTCTTTATCATACATAGGATAGTTCAGTTGAGCACCTCCTAGTTTCTTACTAAAGTATGCTACGGGTTTTCCTTGTTGCATTAAAACACCACTAATACCTATTTCACTTGTATCACATTCAATTTCAAAAGTCTCAGTGAAATCAAGCAAAACGAACAATGATGCTTCAATTAATCGTTTTTAGTTCTTGAAAAGTGTTTTCCTGTCATGCACCCCATTCAAACACAACACCCTTTTTAGTTAACGCATTTAATGGGGCAGCAGTGGTGCTGAAATCTTTAACAAAACAACGATAAAAGCTAGTAAGACCATGAAAACTTCCGACTTGACTAACATTCATGGGTATAGGCCAATTTTTAATTACTTCAGTTTTATTATCATTTACCTCAATGCCTTGTCCAGAAACAACATAGCCTAAGAACATAACTTTATTGGTACAAAAAGTGCATTTGTCCAATTAGCATATGATTTCTCACCTCTAAGCACTTCTAGTACTTGTCTAATATAATCAATGTGTTCATCCATTGTTTTGCTATAGATCAATATATCATCAAAGTATACCACGACAAATTTATCAATGAATGCTCTTAAAACATAATTCATCAATTGTATGAATGTACTAAGTGCATTAGTTAAACCAAAAGGCATTACTAACCACTCATACAATCCAAATTTTGTTTTAAAAATAGTCTTCCATTCATCACCAAGTTTCATCCTAATTTGATGGTATCCACTTCTCAAATCAATTATAGTGAATATAACATCACCACTAAGTTTATCTAGCATATCATCTAACATAGGAATAGGATGACGATATTTAACAGTGATGTTGTTAATGGCATGATAATCGACACACATTCTCCATGTACCACCTTTATTAGGAACAAGAATTACAGGGACAGCGCAAGGACTAAGACTTTCGCGTACGTACCCTTTCTCAAGTACCTCTTGCACTTGGCGCTGAATTTCTTTGATTTCCTCCGGATTGGTGCGGTATGGTGGACGGTTTGGAAGTGATACGCTGGGAACTAGATTAATTTGATACTCTATTCCACGCAACGGTGGAAGCCCCGCTGGAATCTCCTTCAAACACGTCTTTAAAGGCTTGCAAAAGAGAGGAAACACTGCTAAGAAGAGAGGTTAAATCATTAGTTCAAAGCAAAAAAATTGCATCTTTGTACAAAAGTACAAAGTGCAACCTTGATGGGTCATTGCTCACATCTCTCAAATCTGATTTTGTGGCTAACATAACCAGCCCTCTCTCACTCTTACTTTTTTCTCGATATTTGGCTTGTGACTCTTACTCACCGATGTGTGGAAGTCTCACTTTTCTTTCTTTTTACCCTCATTTTTAGCAAACTTCTTTTGCTGAAATTTAGTATTTATTTGACTAGAAGTCATTGGATTAAGCTCCTTTGTCTTTCCCATCCACTTAAAGCATATCTATTGGAATGGCCATTATGTTGCACACTTCTATCATATTGTCACGGCCTTTCCAATAGCAAATGGCACACTGTCATAGGCACCACATCACACTCAATAGTGTCCTCATAATCACCAATCTTGAAAATAACATGCACCACAAACTAAACTTTCACATCCCCACATTCGCTAAAACTATTGCACATGATAGAGGCGTGGATGTTTCAGCATCTTTAAACCAAGCTTGTCACATAATTCAACACTAGCCAAGTTATGATAACTACCACCATCAATAATACGTTTGATTACCTTTTTTGTTTACCTTGGCTTGTGTTTGAAATAAGTTGAATCGCTACGGATGTGCATCTCTCTCTTGTGCAAGCATGCTCAAATTTTTGTGACAACTAATGCCTCTCTGTTTCATAATTCAACACATCAACATCTTCATTGTCATTCAATGCATCCTCATATCTCTCCTTTTCATGACTAAGCTCAACCTCATCTTCACTTGCGAACCCATACTCTCCATCTTCCGTCACAAGTATAACTCAATTGTTGGGACACTCTCTAGAAATATGACCATGCCCCAAACACTTGAAACATTAAATTTCTCTACTATTTGTTGTAGCACCAATTGAGGATGTAAAGGATGGAATAGTCTTCTTCTCACTTGGTGTAGGTGCTGATTTTGCAATTGAAGAAAAACAAGCATTAGTATTTGAATTAGTACTAACTGAAAATGTACGTTGTCCCAAATTGAATTGTGTTTTGGTGGCATTAGAGGATGATGATGATGATGATGGAGCTTTCAAATTGAAAGATGCTACCCTTGATGCTAGTTTTAAATCTTATAATAACTGCTTCTCCACCTTGGTCGCTTGATACACCAAATCAACAACAGTATTGTAGGGCTGATATTGCACAATGCATTTAATATTTTTGTTTAGACTAAACAGAAAACGCACAAGTGTTTGCTCTTCATCTTTGTGCACATGTGCTCTAATCATAGTTTGCTCCACATCTTGTAATATTCCACCACCGAGCGACCTACCTGTCTCAAATTCTATAGTTTATCAAAAAGATCATGTTTAAGTGTTAGGAACAAAGCGTGCTCTCAGCTCTTGCTTCATTTCAGCCCACAATGCAATTGGAGCTTCCCCATTATCTTCTCTTTGGTTCAATACTTGCTCTCACCAAATCAATGTATACCCATCAAACTCAAGTGATGCCATGTGTAGCTTCTTTTCTTCTCCGAATAATTGTGCATCCGGAAGATCCTATCTACATTGAGCTCCCATGTGAGGTATGCATCTGAATGAGAAGCACATTCAAATTTGTGAATAGTGAATTTGAGTTTTCCAAATTTCTCCTCCACGCTGGGTCATCATGACGACGGCCATGGCGTTGGTAATTGTCATTGCGGTGTAGCCAAAAGTGGTCGTCGAAGTCCTCAATGTGGGTGGCACCGCAGCGCCCATGGCCACGCCAATGGCTACGGCCTCTCCATTGGCCATGGTCAGCACTCAAAACACCTCCCCCAAGCCTGGGAAAGGGTGGTCGAACCGCGTTGGTAGCGGCTCGATCTACTTGAGCTTCTCTAACGAACCGTGCAGCTCTCTCCTCATCGGTCTCATTAAGCTCAACACCTCCTTCATGGACGCCAACTGGGCCCCGCTCTTTTAGAAGCTCCTCTAGTATCTCCTTGCTCAAGACGCTCATGTTGTCATTCAACTGAGTGTTGAAATCATTCATGAACTTCTCAAGGTCCGCCTGGGTCATATATCCTTGTTCTCCTTCTTTCCTTGCCATGGTTAGTGCAAACCACAAGAAAAGTTATGTATGTAGATGTGGAAAGTTTTATTTGTGGAATTCACTTAACCTCATCTTCTCTTACCAACTGAAGTTCTTATGCGTTCTTGATGGAATTGAAGAGCTGCATGCACTTTGGTGATAGTAGATAACACAAGGTGGTCGATTAAGCAAATTCAATTGCACAAGTACTGTTATAACAATGACTTATATGTGGAGCTTAGAGGGAAAATATCAACCTATGCAATCTAAAATTCTTGATGTTGTTAAGTTAAGTAATAGTCCAAGCTAGAATACTTTGTTTAAGTGCTGATCCAAAAGATTTAAGTGAAGTGTATGACCGCACAGGCAAAGATCAATGTGACTTAATGCAACCAAGGAATGAGCTAAATAGAGGAAATCTGAAATTGAGGATTAAATAGCTCGTTTTGCATTAAGTACTAGGAGAGACGCTAGGTAATTGCAATAATATAAATGTAAGGGCACAAGATTGCTCAAAAAATTGAAATACACAAGTTGAAAGTATAAATTAGAATTAGCTAACACTAATTAAACCAACGTTCACTTTTCTTTTTCTTTCATTTTTTTGCCGAGGCTTTTTCTTTATGTCGGCTGCCTTTTTTTAACTTGTTGGTTGGTACTAATATTTATAGTTTCTTTGCACAAATATTTAAAATTTTAGCAAACATAAATTAATATCAAGAGCAGTGCTTAATGCAATTATCAAAGACTAGTTTTACAGATGGAAGGAAAAATATGGATATATTCGACCAAATCGACTACAACACCTTTTTTTGTGACGCACACTGTAGCAGCGATCTACTGCAGCGCGTACTGTAGCATACAAGATGTACAGTAGTAGGCCACTGTAGCGTAAGCACGGTACTGTATCGAAAATACTGTAGCGTACGCGTGGTACTGCAGCAATCAAAAAAATTTTTGGATTTAGGTGAAACAAAGGAAATAACACAATGATCAAGCGATGCAAAGGATCACGACGATCAGCACCTAAACAAAATTCTAATGGACAAAAACTTAACAAAACTCACGAAAAATAACCGATGCAAAACTAGGGTTTAGATTTTTTTTGGCCTTTTGTGTATAGGAAAAATAAACAAATCTAACTACGGGTAAATTGATTTTACCATGTCAACCGCACTCTGATACCAAGATGATGCGGGGGATTGCTCGATCTTCATGGCGTAGGATCGATGGAGATAATTTGGATCTATGCAACCTGATGAATCGATGGCACTAACCACTGTTAGAACATCAACATGCGACAAAAGAATTCGCCCAACCACACGCTCGCGATCCTGTCTACCCAACCACCAAGTAAACATGTCGTCGCTCCGGCCAATCACAAGGAAACACAAGAACGACGGTAGAGAACGCCCAAATTTCTCTCTAGGTTGCAATCGTATGCCAAACCTAGGAAGAACAAGCGTATAACTCTCTGAAAATAATAGATTGATTTCTCTTTTAGTGAGCAATATAGAACTATTAGTCCCACCACTTTTCATTTATGAATGTGCCTTTCTGATCTATAGATATTATTGTTTAGATTGGGGCCCAAATACTAACAATAATAACAACAGAGCGCGCGAGCATGGTTTGGTTTGGTTTGGTTTGGTTTTGTTTGTCCCTTCCTCCTCTGCGTGACCACAAACCGATCGGATTCGAATCTGCCGCTGCTCACCTTGTGTTCGATCGTAGATCCCGGGCGGAAAAAAGGGAACCCGAAGCTAGCGGATGGAAATAAAAACAGATCGGAAGGAAGACGAAGGGGACGGCCGTGGCAGTGGCAGGCAGCGGCGCCTTGCTCTGTCGTCTCCGGATCCGAGGCCGCCGCTAGCTAGCTTTGTGTGTTTGTGTTTTGTTTGGGCCCAGAAAAGACGGTGTCGTCACGCGTGCTTGATGAACGAGACGACATGTTAAAAGTAAAAGTGAACAATTAAAAAATAATTACAATTTACATCTATTCTATATCTTAGATCTGAGAAATTAATCAATTTTTTTTAGGTTGATAGTGTATTTGTTGAAGAAGAATGATCCTTCTCTTCTCATTTCAAGATTGACCATCTCTGAGTTCTCAATTGAGGACGAAAATTCAATAATAAATAAGTGTTGAGCAAACTGTATGGAAATTCAATGATAAATAAGTCTTAAGCAAACTGTTTAAGAGTCTACACATGATAGAGGTGTTGAAGTATAAGTGAATTATCTGTTTTTTTATCAGTTTAATCTTTTAGGTGAATTAATTGGTATATGCAACTCAATAGGATGGACGCTACCTTCTCTTTTGCCTTTTCACCTTTGTTTTTGGGTAAAAACTGTTATGCACTCACCGTGCACTTAAACTAAAAAGTTATGAAAAATTTCAAAAAAATTCTACATGTATTTCTGAAGTTGTTCTACCTATGTATAAAATTTGAAGTTTAAATTCATTCTACGTTAAAGAGTAACAAAAAAGAGAAAAATCTGACAAATATTTAGAGTTCAAATTTGTCAAAGTTTTCTCTTTTTTCGTACTCTTAACATAGGATGAATTTGAACTCAAAATTTTATACATAGGTGGAGTAAACCATAAAGTACATCTAGAAATATGTTTAGATTTTTTATAATTATTTTAGTTTTAGTGTATGGTAAATACTCTGTAAAAATAAGTGGACAGTAGTTTTTGCCTTTGTTTCCGTCTCCATCGATCTCGGGCTCCCGGCCGGTTTGGAACTTTGGATCCATCCATGTTTAACTGTTTGTTCCTTGTCTCTAGCTAGCTCGCTTTTGCTGATGGCAATGTGAGTTTGGGTATGCATGTATGTCCACTGTGGGCTGCACATATCACGTACAACAATACGTTATACACAGGCTCCATTGTCTCGATTCTTGGGTGTAGGTTCTCTTCTCCGTCCCGTGAAATCCCCGCAGACCACGAGCTTGCTAGCCGTCTGATCAAGAGTCCACGATCCAGATCGCAAGGGGCCGCGCCACTTGACGTACCAATAACTCAACCGGATATTATTTCCGCTACACGGAAGATGGATTTCTCCTATGTATGCCTTGACTTCGACTATTTTGACTGCGTGCCGCGCTCCAGTCGTCATTTCGATCGACGGTCTCTCCAACGCTCCATCCAGTAAGTAGTTACAGTAGCCACGAAGAAGCAAAAAGAGCCAAACTGTTACCAAATTTAGCCCTTAAATTTCTTTACTTTATTTCTCACATATATTTAGAGATGGCAATGGGTACCCGAAACCCGAGTACCCGATGGGTTTTACCCGATAAGGAGGCGGGTATGGAAAGATATCTTCACCCGCGGGTATGCTAATGGGCAAAAATCTCTACCCATCGGGTATGCGGGTGTATACTACCCGTACCCGCGGGTAAAATATACCCGGCTGGATGTATATTAGATATAGCAACAGGTACATATACCTGTGGCCCGTATATATATATTTGAAACGAAGTTTATGGAAATACCCACACTGTATATACCGCGCCCGTATATACCCTTATCAATTGGTATGGGTTACCTGTCGGTATAAATACCAGCTGGTACGGTATGGGTAAGTTTCTATACCCGTGTGGGTACGGTATTGTAGCGGAGTGCGGTGCGGTATCGGCACGGTATGGTTTGGCTATACCCGACGGGTATTTACCCGTTGCCATCTCTACATATATTGCTCATCTAAACTGGTTACAAGCCTCTCAATATATATGCTAATAACTCCTACTAACACATGTATTAGGACTTCAAATTGAGCACTACTTTAACTTGAATTACACATGTAGACGAACTCAACTACGACTAGAACTCTAAGTCAAGCTTAATTTTAACAATATCCCCCTTAATCTTGACTTTCTAACTTCTTTCCACCTTACTTGAGTTTGGACGGTGACACATCTTTCTCAAACGTCCCTAATTCAACTCATCATCAACGCACTTCATCATCGTTGAGCGCTTCAGCAACAAACGCTTTCTTCATCTTTGGCTTTTGGCATTCCGAAGCAAAGTGTCCATAATTATTACAGTTATAACACATCACTTTTGCCTTATCAAACCTTCGATTTTTACAGCCTTGGCCATCACCCCTGGAAGTGTTCTTGCCTTCACGCTTCGATGATCAGATCTCCCACTCAGCACAAGTCAACAAGAGCTGTCCTTCACCTTTGTTACTATTGTCGTGGATGCATTCCTGATACGCCTTAAGACGACCGATGACCTCCTCCATGGTCATTGTCTTTTGGTCTCCAAATTGCTCTATGACTGAAACAATTGGGAGAAACTGTGAGGGAATAGCACAAAGAAATTTCTTTACCACGTATAACTCTTCCACCTTCTCGCCAAGGGCCCGTATCTTGTTGACGATAACCGTCAACCGGACGATGAAGTCATTGATCGACTCCGTTTCCTTCATACGTAGCACCTCGAACTCGGTCTTGAGAGTTTGTACCTTTGCTTCCTTCATACGATCTGCGCCAAGATGCATCGCCTTCAATACCTCCCACGTGGTTTTGGTCTTTTCCTTTTCGGCCAGTTTGAAGTGCGTCTCCTCTAGGATGCCCTGATAGATGGCTGCCAATGCCATCTGATCTTTGCGCACATCGACGTTGCCGTTCTCGATCGCATCCCACACTCCTTGAGCCTTCATGTACACCTTCATCTTGATTGCCCATGCTGCATAATTGCTTGTTGTGAGCATCGGATAATGCAACGAGACAGTGGAACTCTCCTTCGCCATCATACCGGATGATGCCTCGTCACCGGTGACACCGTTTCCCGGAGTACGCGACATGATCTTGAGCACGGATTAAAAAAAACTTGGGCTACTTTGAAGTCTCTTGGACTGAGAGAAAACGGAAAAAACTGTTGTTTTCCTTTTTCTCTTGAACTTTTTTCTTTGCTCTTGCTGCTGCTCTCTGCGTCTTTGGTCCTGGCTCTGGTGCTTCGTGTCTCTCTTTTTATGAGGTCGTCAAGGCAGCCGACTCCAAAGTCGACTCCGCTTGACCGGTTCTGACACGGATTGACTTGGACTCGGATTTTTTCTCTCGCAGATGTAGCTTCGGATTGGGAATCGCCGAAACCAAGCCCGGGTCTTTGTCTTTCTCTCAGCGACTTGGTCTTCACGTCCTCCCTGTTGACCCATCCACCGCCGCACGTCTTTCTTCCTCCTTTGCGACTCCCCGTCTCCTCTTCGCCTGCGCGACGGAGCCGGTTTGGCTTCTCCCGCACGCGGCGCGCGCCTTTGCTTCGATGCGTGCTTTCTCAGGCCACTCACGGCGCGACCGACCTTGGTCGCCTCCAGCGCCTCGAAGGTCATCGGCACGGCCGCACTGCGCGACGCTTAGCGCTGCTCGCGCGTCTCGTGCTCGCCTTGGCCTCTCTCGCTCCCTCCAATCCCCCACGTGCGGAGCTCCCCACGCGTTTGCTACCGCGACTGTGCCGCCTTCTTGGTGGCCTTCTCGCGGCGCTGCTTCTTGGGTGAGGCTGTCCTGCGGGCTTCTTCCTCGGCGCCGCCTCCGCTCCAGGCATTGCGCCCCCTGTGCAGCGCCTCCGCCTCGAGTTTCTTCCCCACTAGGGCCTTCTTCGCCTTCTCAGCGGGCTCCTCCTGTTCGGCGGCGAAGACGGCTAGATCTGGCGGCCTTCGGTTTCTCCTGGCGTGTCCTCCCCGTACAGCCTCCTCGCCGACTAGGTCGCCGACCTTGCCCTTGGCCTCCTCTTCTGTCGCCTCCACGCCTCGGTCGCTCCCTTTCGGCTCTGATACCACTTGTTACCAAATTTAGCCCTTGAATTTTTTTTACTTTATTTCTCGCATATATTGCTCATCCAAGCTGGTTACAAGCCTCTCAATATATAGCTAATAACTCCTACTAACACACGTATTAGGACTTTATGTTGGACACCACTTCAACTTGAATTACACATGTAGACGAACTCAACTACGACTAGGACTCTAAGTCAAGATTAATTTTAACACAAACAATTAACGACCTGTTTTTTTTTTTGGCTGAAACTTATGACTTTTGACTGTAGCTTGTGGCTTTTGGGCTGTTCGTACGAGAGATTATAGAATAACAGAAACTCACGTGCGGTTTTTACCGATATAAATGAAGTCAGTACAATATGTGCTACAATTAACTAGTAGACCCCATCTTGAAAAGACACTCCGTTTAAAAGCTAATTACTGTAGAAAAGTCAAAAAACATCTTTTAGAAGCCGAAAAGAACATGCCCTAGTTCTCTAAATGGTTTAAAAGCCATGGCTTTTGGTTTCTGTGGTAGTCTTTTATCTGTAATTGTACTATAGTAATTGTTAACTTTTTCTGTGTCAAAAATGAGAAATAATAATAAGAGAAAAATTAAAAACACCGCTATATCGTTTGGAACAATAAAAAATAAGAGAAACAAAATTAAAGAACAAAATTAAAAACTTACGTGTTTTAAATACGAGAAAGCAGGAGCGGAGGCTTGCCAACTAGGTGACCCACCCGCCTGTTGTTGTGGGACTTAATGGGCACGAGATTGACCAATGTCTTGCGTCTATGGGTCACTCGAAATGCACACACCCTAATTTGGCGTACCTTCATCGGTTGTAGATTTGATTTTTCCAAATATTTAATACATAGGAACGCCCAAAAGCGTTTAAAGATCTAATTTGCCTGATATACCTATACAACGATATTAGCATTCAAATCCTTCCTCTTTTTTGGTTCTGGAATAGTACAAAATGGGCAAACCGATTCCCATATTTATTAAGATTGACCAATGCCTTAATTTTGAATCGCCAGTTATTGGGTAATTGAAGGAAGCAAAACAATAGAAAACAACAAAACTATGGGAGGAGCAAAGCTATGTTTCAACTGCTTGTGGTACTCTTACAGCGGAAGTTAGTAAAGAATTTTTTCCTTGAACAATAAAAAATGTCAGTTTCTTTTCAAAAAATAAAAAAAACCTGCCAGGCTCTCACAGAATAAACAGAGAAGAATGCATTTATGGACATGGTTCTAAATTTTTACTGGTTCTATTTAAGAATCATAAGAATGTTTAGATGTTAAAGGTGAAAAGTTATATTGAACAAAGTGAATTACATTAAAATTCATCTCATTATCCAACGGAAGAAAGAAATAAGTTTGTTGGATTTAGGCCATAACTCCTCCAAATTTCGTAGTTGGACCAATTAACGTCAACACATGAATTTCTCTACACAAAACGAAGGTGAATGAACTTAATTATTGTCTGAGACTTACATTTTAATGGCACTGTGGCTTCTCGAATAGAACAGTGCTAATGAGTATGCAATGACTAATTGAGAATCACAACCAACATATGGATACATCAACCAAGGCTGATGATTGTAATTACTTGCTTATACTTGATGGGCTGCTCCCATCTGATGGAGGCCGACACCATGCATGCATGGCAGCGCCACCGCACAATTCCACACATGATGTACCATATGGATTATTACCTTTCTCCTTCAAGAATGGACCACATATTTTTGAGTTGTTTTGAAAACCCATCCGATATAGAAAGCAAAAAATCACCACCCACTGCGTCAGAGCACAGACGTTAAATGCCATTCTGGCATTCTGTAGTTGTGGCCGGAAATGGAAACAATTTGGGAGGAGAGAGAGAGGAGAGTTGGATGTGCAGTGGATTTTAGATCTTGTTCGTATTGATTTTTATTTTAGATTTTTACTTAAAAAACTAAAAAATAATATGAATACCTAGCTTCTCGAAGCAGCTTCTCTAATATAATTCTCTCACTCTAGTCTCGTTGCGGGATATGACAGTGGGTCACACCGTCACAGGTGCATTATGTATCCTACTCTTCTCATTCCCGTCACACGCACGTATCTTTTCTCCACTTTTCTCACCGCTCGCGTCCTTCTTTTTACTAATCATTTTCAGTCAAAAATCATCAGCTATAACCAAAATTATCAGTCACAGTCAATACAAACATCCGTTAGCAACTTGGTAATTGCCTGTTCGAGTGGGGGCACATTTTGAGGCGTCTATTCAGGTTTCCAACTGCATGGAAACTTCATTATCAGAAAGGGAAAAAAAACAGCATGAAAACTTGACAGAGGAATCAGCTGGTTGTGCTTTCGAGATGTAACGATCGGATGGTTAAGAATTTTACGATGATGAGATTTTGTTTTGTAGTCAATAATAGAAAGGAGTAAGATGTGGCATGGCATGTATGCTCTAGTTAGCACGTACCCGTGCACTAGCTCTCGCTCGCTCACGAGCATTGATGGACTCGTGCGTACGTGATGACAAGTTCACGGCTCTAGCTAGCGCGGATCGACAACCACCGTTATCGTTCGGGCCGGTGCATGGACAACAATCATGTGACGCTAGCTACTACCTTCAATTCGTAGTATGTGTGTTGCTATGTATGTTTATTGGATTCCAAACTTTAGCTCACGTGTTAAGGAATTTTCTACATATAGGTTTCGCTTATTTTGACTTGAGTTTCTGGTTTCTAGTTTATTTTTTACTATGTCTAATTTTGTCTTTTTATAGTTTTTTTGAGCTTTTTTACCTGTTCTTTTTTTTTCTTCCCGTATTCGTTTGTATTGTCCCTGATGAGCTAACCTATTTTTTATTTTATTTTTTTGTTAATTTAGTTACGTCAAATAAGTCACCATCAGTTATAGTGTAATTTTAGTCAGTTACAGTGTAATTTCAACTATAAACTAGCTTATTTTAACCTAGGCACCGTAATCGCACTGCCATGCATGCGCGCATATGTATCCATGATCCACCAACGCCATGAATTAATGAGTATCCAAACAGAGAACCAACTCCTCCTAATCTGCCACGGATATTTTGTCAATTGTCATACAGAAAGGGTTTTTTTTTGGAACGTAGGAATCCAAAAATATAGGCATAAAAATTGAGGTGGCATGTCTAGTTGAATTCTTTGAAATTCTAAAAGGCAACAATTGCTCGTACAGAATTTCAGAAAAAGATAAGACAGAACAATTTCCGTGAGGTCCAACCTCGTTAGAATTCCTCTAAAATTCCTAGGGTAGTGAGCTATTCCATAGGAATTCTTGGGACTTAGGCCCTCTTTGATTCACAGGATTTTTAAAGGAAAATCGTGGAAATTAGGATTCCGTAGGAATGGCCACTGTTGATGCATTTGATTTGCAGGAAACAATGGAATGCAATCCATAGGAATACTGTTGAATTCCTGCGATTTCGAAGGAAAGAAAACACCGAGAGTGGATGGAATATTTCCTTTGAAACCCTGTGAATCAAAGAGGACCAAATTCCTATATTTTCTAATTCTCTATTTTGTACATACATTTCTATCCTATTTGTATGTTTTTCCTATTCCAAGGTTTTTAAAATCTTACGAATCAAAGAAGCCCTCAATCCTTTGTCCCAAAGAGACATATAGGATTATCTCAAAAAAAAGAGACATATAGGGAAATTTTCCACAGGATTTCAATCCTCCAAAATTTCTTCATGTTTTCTCCGTTACAAAGAAGCCCTAAAATTAACCACCTTTTGTCATGGCTAAGCTAGAAATTTTATTACCAGATAATTTACTTCACCAACGTTCCTAGGGATTATTGTTTGGTTAATTAATTAAAGGCACCACTTATACGTCAGGTCAGAGATCGCCGGAGCTTTATTCCAAGATTCCTATGCATGCGTACGGCTGCCATTTTTTTTCTTGAAAGCCAGTAAAAGTTAGATGATAAATTAGAAGAAAAAAAATAGATCTAATTAATTTATAGAAAGCACAAACGTTATTAATTTATAGAAAAGCACAAACAACGTTTGTGGTGGAATAAAAAGGGTAAAATATTTACTCTTTACTAGGAATTAAGGGAGCGATAAGATAAGTTAGGCATCACATGTTATACGTTATTGGTTGTCCTTTCAGTTAACTTCTTTGAATGTTTTGCTCCAGCTAACTCCTAGAATTTGGTCTTATTGCCCTGATCAATTCGGCTTCGGCTTCTGGTTTCTAGCTTATTTTTCACTATTCATAAGTTTCGTCTTTTTCTGAACTTTTGGCTTTTGTTGAGCTTTTTTGCCGGTTCTTTTTTTTCCCGTATTTGTTTGTATTATACGTAATGGGCTAACATATTTTTTATATATTTTTTAAATTTAATTATGCTAAATAAGCATCTGTCAGCTACAGTGCTTTTTTCACCATAAGCCATGAGCTTTTCAGCCAAACCGATCACCACTTAATTAGTGATAAGATCTCACCATCTATCAAAAACTTATTTTAAATGATACGTCTGTTTCTTTTTTTTTTTCCACCGTAAAGGCTGCCAACTGCCAATTGCCAGCACACGACTCACACCCCACGGAGGTCAAAGAACACAGCAAAGGGACTGCCGGCCGGCGACGCAATTTTTGATCCAATCCGGCGTCTCTGTTCAAGTCGAGAAAGATGAAAATGTATCATGTCCACATGTGTGGTGTGTTGTACAACCCACATGGTATCCAATGCTTGTTCCTTTTTAGGAAGATACAGTAAATCCCACTCCATGATAAATACTCCTAGTAGTACTAGTATCTGTATCATTCTATTTGCATCATCATATTTTTTAAAATAATTAATTTTTCATTTTAATTTATAGTATTATACCTGCTTTCTAATTTTTTGCAATTTTGACCATATGTCGCTTATAGTTGGGCGACGTAGTCTAGTAACCCAACTGTTGGGTGACATATGGCCAAATCGCTTAACTGTTAGAAGACTGGGCCATGTTGCCCAACCGTGGACCGATAAGACCATAAGTCGCCCAATGGTTGGGCGATAGTTCTCTAGTCACCCAACCGTTGAGCGATTTTTAAAAATATATAATTATTTTATTAATCCGATAGAAATAATTGTGTGGGATAAATGGCAATTGTTGAAGGTAGGTAACATTTAGAAAATCTTGTTTGTAAGTTGTTTTCTAAATAAAGGGCAAAGCAGATAATATTGATTAATTTGTTTGTGATTTTTGTAAATTGTGAATGGTACGAAATCTGTTAGACTCGCAATAACATTTTGTGATCATCGTATATTGTTGTAGTGCGATAAATTTTCTAAAAATTTTTTGGGCGATTGAGGTAGTAATGATTCATAAGTAGGAAGGTAAGTGATATTGCGATGGAACCAAAAATTTATACACGGAGAACTTCGGATAAATGACGTAAGAAAAACAACACGACCGTTTATTCGACAAGGGGATTATATGGCACACAAGCTAACAAACCAAACATGGTACACGCATGCCTTTAGAGAATTAGAAATACATGAGACATGTGGACGAAGAGCGTAGAACTACTGTGTGGAATATGGCCATTTGCCCTTGCGGCCCAGCTCGGCGTTGTAGTCCTCGCTGTCGGCCATGGCCTTAGCTACCAGTTCGCACCTTCTCTCGCGCTTCTCCTCACAAGCCTCCTACTCCTTGTGCATGTATGCCTCAAGGTGAGCTTGTGTCTCTCGCCGGATATGCTCGCTTCGATCTTCGCTGTGGTGCCGCTCCTCCATCCTCTCGCATGCCGTCTGGGCATCCCACTCCTCGCAGTCCGGAGTCCACTGGTCGTGCGAGTAGATCTCCTGGTCAATCCATCTGCGGTAGGCGCATAGCGGATCCAGAGACTATGAGAAGAGGAGAGAGATTGTTAGTGCGTGCCATACAAAAGAACTGGTAAGGGAATGTATTATAACCCATTCTTATTGGTTGCCAGTAGTGGTCCGTATCCCAACGCCAGTCGGGATAGTCCCAGACGTAGTTACCATAACTCCAGTAAAGCATGCCCAAGCTCAACCACTCCTTGGACTTGAAAAACTTGCATGCATCCCCGCACAAGTAGAGAGAGGTGTCTCCCTCATGAGTGGGTCATGCGTCGAACGCTCAATGGGAACGCTGAGGTATGGGTTGGGGTTGGAGGTATGGGGGTCATTGCTTCAAGGGTTGGAGGTACGGGGGCTTCGCTTCATAGAGGTGGCCTCCTAGCATGCTCCGCTTGTTCACCCTGGGCTACAGCAGCCCTTGCGAGTCAAGTGATCTCCTCCCGTTACTTCTCCAAGCTAGCGATGTTGTGTTGCAGTCGTCGTGTAGGGAAGCACGCTGCAGAAGGGGTAGTACTTATAGCCTAACCCAATGCAGCGCACGATTGACAAGTCCAATTCGGTTTGGGCAACTTCGCATCTACGAGGTAGCGGCACGCTAAGCAATTCATGAACTAGCGTAGTATCACGTCGCTATGTAAAGCTACCTTGTTTGGTCTTAACACTATGAAAGGCTATCTCATCTGGTCTTGTCACTATGCAAGGCTCTCTCATCTGGTCTTGTCGCTGTGCAAGGCTGGTAGATAAAGTTAAAGTTTGCAAATAAAGGACTATGTGAGAAGGTCCATATACTATTGTGATGAACCATTGCAATATTTGTGGAGTGGTCAATTGATTTTGCAAAGATTGTATTTGATTTGGATTGTTCTCAGGAAGTATTAGGAAAATCGGAAGTACCGTAGGCATATGTGCGATAGTACCGCTCAGCGGAGGTACTAGGTTGAGTTGCAGTATGTTTTTTCAGAGAGGATTGGGTGAGGTTTTAAACATGCGGAAGTACTGCTTTGGGGAGTGGTAGTGCCATAGAGCAGAAGTACCTGCATGGTAAATGCGGTATTTCTGATTTTTCCAGAAAATAGGGTTGTAGGGAATTGAGTCATGAAGTGAGTTGGGATGACCTGGGTCAATGGATTAAGATTGCATGATGCATGTCTTGACTAATGTAGATCAAGTTGTGAAGAACTTTTGCCTGGAAACGATTTCTTTGCCTTCGAATGTGCAGCGTTACTTGGAGTCAACCGTGGTCAATGGTGGGGATCGGGGTTAGGCTCATGGAGGAGTTGAGGCCTACAACGGTCAAGAATGCCTAGTGAGATGGTGAGCTCAAGCATGGCACGAGAAAGGTAGAAAATATTGAAGGTGAGTTCGAACGGCGGGATGGCGACATATAGCTTGCATGAGCCAAGTGAGCCGTGGTTCGGTGGAACCTGGATGGGAGAGACTTGGCAACACGTGACAGGCTAGTGGTGCACTTACACGTGGCAAGTATGGTGATTGTTTGCAGTGGTTAGTGATGACCGGGTCAAGGAAGGGTATTTTGGTAGTTTGACCAAAATACCGGAAACCATCTTGGATCAAAGCCGTGGTGCATGGGTGATGCATTGGAGAGCAGTTTAGGTCAAAGTGGGGCTGATTGTATCAAGGCTAAGGGTGAATTTGTGAGAGTAAAACCCGTTAAGTAAAACCCGTGTATGTAGGGTTAACGGGTTTTTCCTATTATAATAGTGGATAAGATCCATTAAGGGGTATAGGTGGCTGGTTGCCCACCTATAAAAGGGGATGGGATGGAGACATATCTAGTTAACCATCCAATCCATCTCATGTGCTCTCATCTCAAGGGCTAGGGTTTGAGAGTGAGTGCCTTGTGTGCTTTTTGTCCTCTAATGTGGAGTGGTTGTAAAACATATATTCTCAAGTAAGTAATACATCAATCTTTTTGCAACTCTTGAGTCCTTGTTTTTGATACATGTGTTTGACTTTTGGTTGGTTTTAATCTCTCTTCTTTCCTTCTTGTGATTGTGCCAAAAATATGTAAGAGATAGAGATAATCCTTGGAAATATATCTTCACCCATCTAGGCATCTTAATAGCAAGATTCGTGAGAAAACCCGATTTTGCCTAATCTTGGCCTCTTTGGTCCATTTCTTGTTGTGAGGGTTTTTGGTTGGGATTCTTCAGTGTTTTAGCTTGCTGTGATATATGGGAATACATCTAGACTCTTCTTAGTCATCATCCCACGAGCAGGTTGTATTCATCGATTTTGGTTTTAACTTAGTTTTGGTGCAACCCTCCAATAAATTGAAAAAGGTCTAAACTTTAGCCATGATTTTCATGATTGTTTATTGGAATAGGTTCACAATAGCCTAAAGTAGATCCCTGTCAAATTTCATGTCATTTAGATCTACGAGTCAAAAGTTTTCTCGATTCATGTGTTTGAACTCATGCTGAAATCTCGCTTCATAAAGGAAACGATAGTACCGCAGTGCAAACAACGGTACTTCCGAAAATCGGTAGTACCACAGTGAAAACAATGGTACTTCTAAAAATCAGTAGTACCACAGTGCAATCAGCGGTGCTTCTGATTTTGTTGTTTTCTCTCTAAAATTTCAACAACTTCTTTTGCTTGTTTGTTTGGTAGTTTCATATTACAATCTTCATAGCTTTGTAGCTATTGGAGAGGAGTGTTGAATACTTGGGGAAAACTAGAAGACACCATTCACCCTCCTCTGTTGCCATCTTCGGTCTTTCAATAAATAAAGTTACAACCTGATATTATTTGTACTCTTTGTACCAGTACAAACACAAGAAGAAATGGCGCTGCACTTCATGAATTGACACTACAAATGAAGTTAAAGTTTGCAAATGAAGCTACAACATGATAGTATTTGTAATCGTAATACCAGACACACACACACAACAACAACAACAACAAGGCGCATGGCACTTCATATCGGTGTTTCTACTTATCGGTAAGCGCCTTGCAACGTCTTGTAGTGTGGCCTTTCCAGCCATAGCACCCACAATGTCTACTCGCCGACGCAGCTTCCCCTTCGTCCATATCGTTCCTAATGTGAAAACTCTGCCAACGGCCCTTCCCGCCCTTCTATAAATCAAAATCTAGAATCCAAGCTCTATGTGCAATATCTGACGTGGCAAAGTTGCGCACAACCCTGAAGCCTTTTAGCTCGCTATCTCACTGTACATGAGATTGGCTATAAAGGTGGATGTCAGGTTGTGATGCTTCAACAAAACACTACTGAGGATGCAGGAGTACGGCTCCACCATCAAGACAATCCAGTGAGTCTCGTACTTTGATCTGCGTGCGTGCACAAGCCAAGTATAGCCAACCTACTCGCAGACCATGGTGTACTACTCCGGGTTAGATTTTAGGACCGAAAATGTCTGTTGCGAGGACAAGGCCCACAACTTAATAGCATCCTGCAGTGACCCCTTGTAAGCAAACATTATATGAAGCTGAACCTTTGTAGCATTTTAATCCCACAGTGATTCATGCTCGTTGTGCATAGAAAGGCCTTCAACATCGACCCTATTCCATCCTACGGCTTTGGACTTTCGTCCTCATCGGAAGAGTCATCGTCATTCTCTTCTAAAACTTTCTCCTCGGCCTAGGCTGTCTAGTTATTGATCTCTATCTGACGCACTATGCTGTTGACATACTCCCCTACGTCTGCCTGTCTAGTGGGCTCAGCTTGCATCGTGCAATCTTCGTCATATGTCTCAGCAACATTTGCATCCGCCTGTCAGGTGAGCTCAGCGTGCGGTGTGCGATATTCTAGTTTTACCGATGCAACATCGCCTACCGCGTCCTCTTGATGAACCATGTGCTGCGCTCATGAGCTGCTCCCACCAACCAGACCTCCCGTGACTTCCTTTGAACATGGTTGCATGAGTAGTACACACTCGTAACCATGTCACCGGCAGCCTTCCACAAACCCCTTCCACACAACTATGTGCATCAGTCTCCTCAACTCCCACTAAATGTCCATGGCAGACCGACTTCAAAGCCCATGTAGGACAACATTGTACACCTCAGGGTCCAAGGAGAAGCTGCGTGTGAGCCACTGTAGGACGTCTTCAATTCGAGCATTCTCCGCATTTACCATACTAACTTGCAGAAAACTACTTAGATCAACACCGTATGGACCTTCACGAATGGTACCAACACCATAAAGCACTTTCAATGTTGTGGGTTCTGACATGACTAATTTTTCACTACAAATATTACCATTTGTTAACATGCATTCACTAAATACGTGCTAACCAAATATGTACCTACACATTGCCTACATTCGGATGAGAACAAGAATGGATAAGGCTATTACCTTCACGTGAAGGCCTTTTTTATTAACGAGTTTCCTTCGTCTTCCTCTCTAACCTCTTGAGCTCCTCCCTCTTCTCTCCTTCTCATGAGCTCCTCTCCTTTCTTCACTCCCTCTTCCGATTTTCTCTCCTCTCCTGCACTCCCTCTCCTGAGCTCTCCTGAGCTCCTCTACTTCACCATGTCTCTTTCTCTCCCTCTTTCGAGCTTCTATGCTTCTCCTCCTCTCTCAACCTTCTCCCCCTCTCCTTCTCTCCCTCTTTTTTTCACCTCTCAAGCTTCTCTCATTCTTGATGCGAGAGAAATGATGAGAGAGCCCATGAGGATGTTGAATCAAATAGAAAAGGGTAAGCTGGTAGCAAGTAGTCATCCAACCATTGGGCGACTTATTCATGTCGCCCAATAGTTGGGCGACTAGATGCAGTATTCGCCGCACGGTTGGGTGACATGAGCAAGTCGCCCAACTTGCCCATGTTATCTAACCGTGTAGTGACAGATGGCCATTTCTGCAAAATAAAAAAACACGGTATAAAACTATAATTTAGAATTAAAAATTGATTATTTTAAAAAATTCTTCATCGCCACATGTACGGTATAGCCCAAAGGGCTAGGAAGGTGGACCCCACATTGAATTTAGGTATTTCGGCCGATATTGCTTAGTACCATTGTAAACATCATGTAGGCTTACATATCAATCTGATATTAATGGTATTCTTCAATTTATACATTCATGCGATGGGGCTAAGCTAATTTTACCATTTTAGATATGAAAGGTTGTGTATTTTGAACAACATAATTCCGTTGCATAACCAATAGTGTGTTTGTGATAGTACGCTACACCCTAGTTCCCCTCCCACCTTCTCAACTCCTTCACCTTTGCCCGCATCTTCCTTGCCACTACCACTGCCATACATGAACCTAACTTGCTTGTCAGTTGTAGAGCCTTGTTGAGGCCAAATAGGGTCTAACCCCCTTTTGAACATAAAATTATTTAGGAACTAGTATACACATCATACATGGCTGCTCGATTGCTTTGTCTCTTACTGCATAGTATCATGTAAGCCAAGAAACTCATTTAAATCTCTTATAAATCGAAGAGCCAAGGTTGATTGGGGCATATGATACTTAGGTCTTAATTTGGGTAGGCATATTCAGTGACTGGGCATATTCTAGATATTGATGGTTCGTGGTTAAATGGTTTTGATTCTAGACGAGAGCTTCTTTTAGAAAATTGGCACAAATGAGAAAATACAAATTTTTTTTGTAAAGTATCATATCTTAGCCCTTATCTTAGTTGATACTATTGTAAAACTGAGGGCAAAAGGGGAATTTCCCATTTGAAAAAAAAGAAAGAAAGAAAGAAGGGCCCACCTGTCGGTGGGCCGAAGGGAAACAAAAGAGGGGAGGCCGATGCCTCCCCGTGCCCTAACGCGAGCGGGCGCATGAGGCGGAGAAGGCGGCGGCGATTCCAGAGGAAGGCGCGACGGGAGAGGCGGGCTCGGCGGGCCCGTGGCTCGGCTCTTGGCGGCCGGTCTCCCTCGCGGTCCTCTCTCCGTGCGAACGCGCCTCCCCTCTCCGTGAGATGCGCCACTCCTCTTCTTCCCCAGGACTCGGTCCTCCGATCCGGCATGTAAGGGAGTATGGGTGCGGTGGTGGTGCGTGAGACCCGGTCCCGACCGGTTGGTGGTGCTGCCGAGTGCTCATCCCCTCTCCTCTCTCTTGGCTATAAATGGTTGCCGGCTCTTTGTTTGGGGATGTGCGGAACAGTGAGCTTCTCCTCTCTTTCTTTGATTCTTTGCCTTTGGTGTTTGACGACGGTGGTTCCTGGTGCTCTCCGTGAGGTGCTTGGCCGCTCCTCCTCGCTTGTGCGGCATACCTCTACCTCGAGTCGCAGGCGTGGGCATCCGCTCGGCGATTGGGCTTTGTATCTCCGTGCCTCTGACCTCTCTCACGGTGGTGTGGGGCAATAGGTTTTCGGACAGCGCAAGCGTGCCTGGCCCGTGATCTTCTCGATGATTTCGGTATTGCCGGTTTCATGAGTAATTCTATCACTTGTATTTGCAATCCTTGTATGCTATGCTAGATTGATTATCTTTGTTCATTATCTAGCTTCGGGAACATAGATTGCTGTGGGTTGTTCTATTGCTCGATGATAATATAGATCATATGCTGAGATTGGATCATTAGTCTTTGAGCTCTAGTCAAATTAATCCTATTGTTATAGTTAATTTGTGATTCGGGAGACAATCTCTAGGTTTTGGTGTGTTCTTGTGCTGTTTGGTTCATCTGTTTGTCAGATTTTAATATGCTCTTTCGTTGATCTATTAAGAGGTATTTTTGACAAGTTAAAGGCTCATTTGTTGAATCGAAGTTAACTTGTGTAGTTTGCATTCTGCTGTCGAATGAACACATGCTGAATATGTTATGATCTTGAGATTGTGGAGTTTATATCTAGAGCTCAAAGATTGAATGTTAATTTGGTATAACCAATCGAGGAAGAGTATATGATTTAGTAGCGGGACGGCCGAGAATAATCTTGCGCAACCCTACATTTGAGAGCACAAATAATCAATTAAACTTGAGCTTGTTGCTAGTTTTAATTGACACATGCTTGATACTTTGTCATACATATTCATGTCTAGAATGTTATCATTTCTATTATTGAATATGTGGTATACCATGGATGATATGCTCAATTCATATAGTTTCATATATGCTATGTCATTTATATATGAATTGATGTCTTTGATGTGCTTATATGATTATATTGGAATTATATTTATATCTTTGCTTATACCGCAAATCTTACAACAATCCAGAAAACCTAAATTGAAAGAAATGGCTTCCTCATCTGATGTCGTGAAACCTAAAGTGTTTGACGGAGTCAATTTCAAGCGCTGGCAGGCGAAGGCCAAACTTTGGCTGACTGACCTTAAGCTCTTCTGGGTCATCTCAAATCCACCGCGTTTCATTGGAGATCCCCGAGACGATGAAATGGGAAGATGCTAATAATGCGATCTTAGCCCGTTTGTCGCCATCTGTCTAATCGCTTGTTTGATGTCTATGTCAACTTCACTAATGCCAAACAACTTTGGGATGAGCTCGAGGAGAAATACTCAGGGAGATAATGGAAATGAGTCCTTTATTACAGCCAATTACTTGAACTACAAGATGGTTGAGGCGGTCGGTGATGGAGCAGCTCCATGAGCTTCAACTCCATGTACGTGACTTATGTCAGTACGACTGCGCTCTGCCAGAGAAGTTTCAAGTCAATGTCATTTTGGCTAAGTTACCGCCCTCGTGGCGTGACTTTGTGACCGCTCGGAGGCATATAAAGGAGCGCTTGACGCTCAATGAGCTGTCAGCTGCTATTAATGTCGAAGAGCGTGCTAGAGCCGTGACGGCTCGGAAAGGCTCAAGTTCAGCTCATCAAGTTCAACTTAAGAATGGTGGAGGACCTGGGAAACCCAAGTTCAAGAGTCAGCCCCAAGTCAAGCTACACAACCTAAGAAAATGAAGAAGAAGAAAGAGGACATCGTGCCGCCGTTTCTTATGTGAGGTGGCCATAAGGCCAATCATTGTCGCAATCGGAAGGGCGGGGTCCATCTCCGGTCAGCACAAGAGCCGAAAGGTCGAGGTTCATGTCGCGTTGCTAGCACCACTCGGACGAGTACGTACCTATGGCCTTTATGGCAAGTCCATCTATTGATTGGTGGATTGATACAGGTGCTACTAGACATATATGTGCTGATCGATCTTGTTTTTCTTCATTCCAGGGTGAAGGTGGTGGATCCGTCTTAATGGGCAATGGAGCCGCCGCAACAGTGCGTGGGATTGGACAGGTTTGCCTGAAGCTCACTTCGGGCAAAACACTCATCCTAAGAGACGTGCTGTACGTGCCTGCGATGACGCGCAATCTTCTTAGCGGGTCAATGTTATGTAGGCAAGGAATAAAGCTTGTGTTTGAATCAAATAAAGTCATTGTGACCAAGTTTGGTAATTTTGTGGGCAAAGGCTATGATAGCGGAGGCATGTTCTGCTTATCCATTCTTGATTTGAATAATGTAAACGTTTACAATGTTTCCCATTGCAATAAAGCTCATGATATTTGGCATTCACGGTTGTGTCATGTTAATTTTGAAGCCATTACGCGGTTAAGTAAGATGAGTTTAATTCCAAGCTATAATTATGAGAAGGGTTCAAAGTGCGAAGTGTGTGTGCAAGCTAAGCAGCCCCGAAAACCTTTTCATAGCGTTGAAGGGCGGAGCACTTCTCCACTTGAACTAATTCATTCTGATCTTTGTGAGATGAATGGAATATTAACTAAAGGTGGCAAACGATATTTCCTAACTCTCATAGATGATGCGACTAAGTATTGTTATATTTATCTACTTAAGTCGAAAGATGAAGCACTTGAATACTTTAAAATCTATAAAGCTGAAGTTGAAAATCAACTAGAAAAGAAAGTCAAATGGTTAAGGTCGGACCGAGGCGGTGAGTACGTCTCACATGAGTTCTCCCAATTCTGTGAAGAAAGTGGAATAATTCATGAAGTTACTCCACCATACTCACCCCAATCTAATGGAATAGCCGAAAGGAAGAACCGAACTCTTTGTGACTTGGTTAACGCCATGCTTCGAGTTCGGTATGTCGGACTATTGGTGGGGTGAGGCGTTCTCACAACTAACTATGTCTGAATAGGGTTCCACCTGCAATCGGGAGGAAACACCCTATGAAGGATGGAAGGAGAAAACCCAACTTATCCTATCTTCGAACGTTGGGATGCCTTGCAAAAGTGCATGTGCCGTTGCCGAAGAAAAGGAAGCTTGGTCCTAAGACCGTTGATTATGTCTTTCTAGGATATGCTATTAATAGCACGACTTATAAATTTCTAGTGGTCAAATCCGAGGTGAGTGACATCGCTACTAATATAGTGATGGAGTCTCGTGATGCGACATTCTTTGAGCATGTGTTTCCTATGAGACCGAATGATGACAAAGTGGACATATCGGTGAAGATGATCTCTCTATTCCCCCTAGTGTGGATAACACCGCTCCGATTTGGAGTTGAGGAGGAGTAAGAGACAGAGGATCGAGAAGTCACTTGGGGATGAATTTGTCACCTATGTCGTGGATGATGAACCACGAACCCTTTCAGAGGCATACGCATCTCCGGATGTGGATTATTGGAAGGAGGCAGTCTGTAGCGAGATGGACTCCATCATTGCTAACGGAACTTGGGAAATTGCAGATCTCCCGCTTTGGTTGTAAGCCGATGGTTGCAAGTGGATCTTTAAAAGAAAGCGCAGACCTGATGGTACTATTGAAAAGTACAAGGCCCGATTAGTGGCTAAAGGTTTCACGCAAAAAGAAGGTGAAGACTATTTTGATACATACTCTCCTGTGGCTCGTCTACCCACAATTCGAGTGCTTTTAGCGCTAGCCGCTGCATACAAACTCCTAGTACATCAAATGGATGTAAAGACCGCTTTCCTAAACGGTGAGCTGGATGAGGAGATTTATATGCAGCAGTCCGAAGGATTTGTGGTTGAGGGGCAAGAAAGGAAAGTATGTCGATTGATTAAATCTTTGTATGGTCTAAAGCAAACTCCTAAGCAATGGCATGAGAAATTCGATAGTACGATGATGTCGGTGGCTTCACGTAAACGGGTAGATAAATGTGTATACTATCGGTTTAATGGGGGCGAAGGTGTCATTCTATGTCTTTACGTAGATGATATATTGCTATTTGGGACCAACATAGATGTGATCAATAGCACAAAGTCTTTCCTTTCCCAGAATTTTGATATGAAAGACCTGGATGAAGCTGATGTTATCTTAAACATTAAGCTTATAAAGGGTGAGAATGGGATTACTCTTTCTCAATCCCATTATGTGGATAAAGTCCTAACGATTTGGGTTTAAGGATCTGTAAGCCAGCAGCTACACCCTATGATCCAAATGCAAAGCTACATAAGAACACGGACATGGGAAGGATCAACTTAAATATTCTCGGATCATAGGATCCTCGATGTACTTAACAAGTGCAACGAGGCCGACATCTCATATGTTGTATGCAGATTGAGTCGTTATACGTCCAATCCAGAGATGATCATTGGATAGCACTAGAAAGAGTACTAAGATACTTGAAGGAAATCCTAATTTGGGAATACATTACTGGGTCATCCTGCGGTCTTGGAAGGATTCGATGATGCTAACTAGATCGGTGACTCGGATGACATGAAGGCTACAGTGGTTATGTTTTCACTCTAGCGGTGGGGCGTGTCATGGAAGTCTTCTAAGCAGACTATTCTTACACGGTCCACCATGGAGGCTGAATTGGTAGCTCTTGATTCAGCGGTGTGAGGCGAGAATGGATTGAGAACTCCTTTCGACTCGCTCAGGCTTTGGAAAAGCCTATTCGGCAATACTTACCTACTGCGATAACCAAACCGTTACGTTAAGTCCAAGAGTAGGAAAGATAATATGAAGTCTTCAAAACATATAAAACACCGACTTAAGTCGGTAAGGCATGCCAGAGAGACGGGTGTTATGTCAGTAGAATACATCCGATCTTAAAGGAACTTGGCGATCCTTTCACTAAAGGATTGGCGGAAGGTCATCAAGCGTCACAGGAATGGGGCTTATACCAGATAAAGGCTCACATTGGTGGTAACCTATCCTAGTAGATCGGAGATCCGTGTACTAGGCTCTAGGACAACAAATCGTGTGGGATTAGAGAGCACATCAAACGGGTCCCATTAGCTGCGATGCTCTGCATGCGTATGGAAGGTTGAGCTTTGGCTCTTAATGAACTCTAGGTCTATATGACTTATGGAATCGTCCTAGAGGATTCCTAGAAGATTTCACCTCGTGAGTGTGATTGTGAGGTCGCAATCAAAGAAAGATAAGGGTATACTTTCTTAATCACTCATGAGTAAGATACGGGACATGGCCTAACGTCCCAGCCGAGAGGAAAGGGCAAGCCGCCCGATGCTGAGAATGTGACTTGGCGAAAATTCTCACACCAAGGCATTGGATCAAGGCGTAGTCCTCCTTTGTCTGTGCAGAGTCGTAGTCCTTGTCGCTAGGCTTTGGGTTCAAACCCGAAAGGTACCTATAGTCGAACAGCTGTATATTAAACAAGACATTGAGCATCAATTATCAATTGAGAAATTGGTGGGGACTGTTGTAAAACTGAGGGTAAAAGGGGAATTTCCCATTTGAAAAAAAAAGAAAGAAAGAAGGGCCCACCTGTCGGTGGGCCGAAGGGAAACAAAAGAGGGGAGGCCGATGCCTCCCCGTGCCCTAACGCGAGCGGGCGCATGAGGCGGAGAAGGCGGCGGCGATTCCAGAGGAAGGCGCGACGGGGAGAGGCGGGCTCGGCGGGCCCGGTGGCTCGGCTCTTCGGCGGCCCGGTCTCCCCTGCGGTCCTCTCTCCCGTGCAGAACGCGTCTCCCCTCTCCCGTGAGATGCGCCACTCCTCTTCTTCCCCGACTCGGTCCTCGAGATCCGGCATGTAAGGGAGTATGGGGTGCGGTGGTGGTGCGTGAGACCGGTCCCGACCGGTTGGTGGTACTGCCAGTGCTCATCCCTCTCCTCTCTCTTGGCTATAAATGGCGGCGGCTCTTTGTTTGGGGATGTGCGGAGCAGTGAGCTTCTCTCTCTTTCTTTGATTCTTTGCCTTTGGTGTTTGACGACGGTGGTTCCTGGTGCTCTCAGGTGAGGTGCTTGGCGGCTCCTCCCCTGCGCTTGTCGGCATACCTCTACCTCGAGTCGCCGGCGTGGGCATCTGCTCGGCGATTGGGCTTTGTATCTCCGTGCCTACTGACCTCTCTCACGGTGGTGTGGGGGCAATAGGTTTTCTGGGACAGCGCGCAAGCGTGCCTAGCCCGTGATCTTCTCGGTGATTTCGAGTATTGCCGGTTTCGTGAGTAATTCTATCACTTGTATTTGCAATCCTTGTATGCTATGCTAGATTGATTATCTTTGTTCATTATCTAGCTTCGGGGAACATAGATTGCTGTGGGTTGTTCTATTGCTCGATGATAATATAGATCATATGCTGAGATTGGATCATTAGTCTTTGAGCTCTAGTCAAATTAATCCTGCTGTTATAGTTAATTTGTGATTAAGGAGACAATCTCTAGGTTTTGGTGTGTTCTTGTGCTGTTCGGTTCATACTGCTGTCAGATTTTAATATGCTCTTTCGTTGATCTATTAAGAGGTATTTTTGACAAGTTAAAGGCTCATTTGTTGAATCAGAAGTTAACTTGTGTAGTTTGCATTCTGCTGTCTGAATGAACACATGCTGAATATGTTATGATCTTGAGATTGTGGAGTTTATATCTAGAGCTCAAAGATTGAATGTTAATTTGGTATAACCAATCGAGGAAGAGTATATGATTTAGTAGCGGGACGGCCGAGAATAATCTTGCGCAACCCTACATTTGAGAGCACAAATAATCAATTAAACTTGAGCTTGTTGCTAGTTTTAATTGACACATGCTTGATACTTTGTCATACATATTCATGTCTAGAATGTTATCATTTCTATTATTGAATATGTGGTATACCATGGATGATATGCTCAATTCATGTAGTTTCATATATGTTATGTCATTTATATATGAATTGATGTCTTTGATGTGCTTATATGATTATATTGGAATTATATTTATATCTTTGCTTATACCGCAAATCTTACAACAGATACACCTTGCTAAGTGCTAAGTGCTAACTATTTGTTTGAATTTAGGTAAGAATGATTTAGGAGAAAACTATTTATTCATTTTCAAAAGGAAAAGAGATCAAGCAGCTGCGGAAAATCCTCCTATTCCTCCACCCTTGGTTGAATTGAAACACCAAAGCCAAGATGAAGAGTAGTGAACTAATGGACCTATCATATTTCAAGGCATTGAATTTTTGGAGCAAAATCCTGTATTACGCCCACAAGTTCGGCAATACCCACATAACCAGCGAGATGTGTAAGAAGAGCATACTTGCCATTAGGTCCAATGCAGCCCTTATTGAAGAAGTATAAACTTTTCGGACCACAAAGACATCAAAATCATTTCCAATATAGTTGGTTTGGTCTTTTTCCATCATGGTTGGAGTACTCAGAGAGTAGTGGTAATGCATATTATTTTTTCTTGTTCTGCAGCAAAAATATAAAGAAATGAGGTGGTTTTGATGCCTTCATAGCATAAGGTTTTGAAAGGTGGAAGAAAGTCAATGATGGAAAAGGTGTGCATTATTAACTCATATAGGATCTGAACATTGTTCACAGCACAACAATGCGGTAAGAGAATGCCAAGCTTTACTGAATCAACCAAATCATATAGCAAATATTTTAGATGTGAAGAGCAAGCTAGAAAAGGGAATAAATTGTTTACGGCTAAACACATCACTTGCAGTGGTTAAGTGGCTTACATCTCAATCTTGTACTTTTAGAGGTCATGATGAGACACCTCTGTCAAAGAACAAGGAAACTTTCTTGAAATCTTAAAACTTCTTGTAGAATTCAACCCTAAAATTGCAGGTGTAGTTTTGGAGAATGCTCCACAATGTTCTAGGTACACATCGCCTAGCATTCAAAAGGAGATCTTGAGTATTTTTGCAACTAAAAATAGGAAGCATATCCGTGATGAAATTGGGGATTCAAAGTTCTCTATACTTGTGGATGAAACATGTGATGTGGCAAAAAAAAGAGAGCAAATGGCACCAGTTTTCAGATTGTAGACAAAGATGGTTTTCTACAAGAAAAATTCTTGGACTTGACACATGTAAGAAACACCAAAGAATTAACACTGAAAAAGGAATTGTGCTCTATATTATCTAACCATTCCTTTGATATTTAGGACAGCACTAGATCTACAACTTGATTGATAGATTACTTTGTTTGCTTGTTACTCTCCCAGTTTCCACAGCTAGTGCTGAGCATGCATTTTCTAGCTTGAAGATAATTAAGACAAGGCTACGTAACAAGATGGAAGATTAATTTCTTGCAAATAGCTTGCTCGTACACATCGAAGGTGAAATTGCAGCAATTTACAATTATGAAAATAGCAGCAACTTGCAGTTATGATGATATAATTACAGATTTTAAGAACCTAAAGAAAAGAAGAGCTAACCTTTAGATATAGTATCTAACTCTATGACTCTATGGTTCACTTATGTGTTAGCATAGTTCTTTTTGCTTTACATTATTATATAGTTGCTCTGATATGATATTTTGTAACCTAAATATGAACAAGATCAGTCTCTAATTAATACTTCCTTGATTATAAATTCCTCCATGAGACCGTGACTTCTTTGTTGATTTAGCACTTGTACAATTGTTATTGTTGAATGTCAGTGGGCAATTGGCCTCCTCTTGTTTTTGCCTCACACTCCACCGTTGTTACTCGTCATCCCTATTCTTGGCCAGCGCAACCTCGCCCATTGCCCATCCATGTCCGATAGTGCCCTCGCTGCCTAGCCATTATGTACATCTGTTGGAATTAATATTGTCACGTTATGTGTGTTTAGTTTGAGTATGTACATGTGCACGTATATGTTCCGAAGTTTGAGTTAGTTGGCTTGCGTGTAGCTACATGTGTTAGTGTTGATTAGTGGCTAGAAGAGTGCACTGTGCAAGTCTGTTACGTGTTGTGCAAGTGCATGGGGAGGTGTCCAACTAGTTCCCGAGGAAGTGGTCAGTGTGCGTGCATGTGGGAAAGGGGGAGTTAGTCAATGAGATAGTGGAATTTGTTACTAGTTGATTAGTTAGTGCGTGCATCACTTGTATAAGTAGCATGCCTCTTAAATGAAACATTTGAGCCATGTTGAGAAGACTGCTTGTTGTGATTACAGACCAAACAGAGAGAGAGTGCAGTAGTGGAGAGTTGAGTAAATGAATGGCCTCCTGCTTCCCCCCGTGGCTTATGCCACATATATATATTCACATGGGGAGTGCTTGTACAGTTGTACCCTTACAGGTGAGTATTCCCCTCGGGGGCTCTTATGTCATTACACATGTCCCATTTCGGGCCTTATATTCCTCTAACAGGCATGCTGGGCTTAGGTGGGGGCCACCCCTACAACAGGAGCCTCTCATGGTGAAGGGCTTCACGGGCCGAAGCCATGTTGCCGAGCCTTTTGGCCCCCTCCGTCCCTGTGGCCTGTGAGCTTTCCCAACATCCGGCGAAGCCTTACTACTTGGTGTGGTGTCTGCCTCGCCGCCAGAGCATAGCGCTGGGCAGGCTGGTGAAGCCTCCCTTGCTTACCGGGCCCAACAGTGGCTGGCTCGAGGCTGCCTTCGGTGCCGAAAGTCGAAGCCGAAGCCGAAGCCGAGGTCGGCCGAGCCCGCTTGTTGGGGTGGCACGTGGCCCGGCCATGTTCGACCGCGAGTTCCCGGGCGCGGGCCGGTTGGGCGAAGTGGACCTCGCGCCCATGGCGTTTCTTGGGCGTGAGGTGGGTGCGGCTCCGCGGTCTCGGTGGTGCGCTTTAATGGCCCCTTGAATCGCGCGGACCACTGGCGAGGCGAGGCAGGCGTGGCGTGCTTTGCTTTCCCGTTGGGGTGTACACGTGGCGGGCCATGATTGGCGCACCGTGGGCAGTTAGCGGTTGCGTAACCGCGGCCGTTCGCCCCTTCCCCAGAAAAGCGGGGCACGCGGTGGGGCATTGCGGCGTCGCCCGCCTCCGGCGTGCCCCTCGCTGGTCGTGGCGGTTGTGCTTGTCCATCACGCGCGATTGAACGCCGGTACCCATCGACTGCGATCCCATCGATTGGCATGCCGTCGGTTGACCTTCCGCCAGCCTGGCGACTCCTCGTCGGGTGAGCCTGGGTATAAATACACCGGTGTCGCGGCCTGTTCCTTGCTCACCCCTGGTTACTCATCTTATACCTGCACGCGGTTATCTTCTCACATGCAGGCCAACTATTGTTCATCCGCATTTGATGATTGCGTCTACTGACGCTAATATCAGCGAGCGCTGATGAACAATAGACGGACTACTTATGGGAATACGTCACAGCTCGCTGTACAAGTCTTGGACGTCCACGAGGTCCTACTTGCGCACGCGCCGTATGGAAATGGCAAGGCTTGACTGCTCTCATAGACGAAATGCTTGAGTCTCTGCGCTCTCGATTGCGCCACCGGCGTTACCATCAGGGAATGTTGATGTACTAAAGCTTTTCTGTTTACAAGAACGTGTCAAAACCTGCCACAAAGCTGGGACGTCGCATGACCTTTGATTCATGGGGGCTAGGGCGAAGGCGGCACTGCACTACCACGGCTCAGAGTTGGCGGTTGAGTGCATTGTGGGTAAACCGGTGCCCGCTTGCCTTCACCTTACGCTTGGCCGAGCGCCCCAGAGGAAGCTAGGCCTCTGACGCATGGGGCTGAGTCAGGGGCCCTGCTGGATCCCGGACGCTCCTTCTCCCGGCGCGGATCTTGGAGCATCATGACGGCACTACGTTGCAATGTTGGACCGTCGTAGGCGTTTGCGGTGGTGGTCGGGGATCTTTGGCGGTGGCGCCGAGCCGGCGCCTGGTCGAGTAGGCGTGTGGCGCTCCGTCCCCATCCTTGAAGTGGTGGCAGCGGGCCGGGCGCTGGTCGGCGTGACGCGCGGCGCTCTGTCCCTATCCTTGAGTGGTGGCGTGAGCTAGCACCTGGTCGAAAGTAGATGCGTGGCGCTCGTCCCCCATCCTTGAGTGGTGGCGGAGGGTGACGCCTGGTCGTAGGCGCGGCGCTCGTCCCCTATCCTTCCAAGTGGTGGCGTGGGCCGGCGCCTGGTCGAGTAGACGCGCGGCGCTCCGTCCCCATCCTTGAAGCGGTGGCGGCGGGCGGCGCCTGGTCGGGTAGACGCGCGGCGCTCGTCCCCATCCTTGAGCGGTGGCGGCGGGCGGCGCCTGGTCGGTAGACGCGCGCGCTCGTACCCCATCCTTGAAGCGGTGGCGGCGGGCCGGCGCCTGGTCGGCGTGACGCGCGGCGCTCCATCCCCTACCCTTTGAGGTGGTGGCAGCGGGCGGCGCCTGGTCGAAGTAACGCGAGCGCTCCGTCCCCATCCTTGAAGTGGTTGCGGCGGGCGGGCGCCTGGTCGAAGTAGATGCGTGGCGCTCCGCCCCTATCGCTTCGTGGTGGCGGCGGCCGGTGCCTGGTCGAGGTAGACGCGCGGCGCTCCGTCCCCATCCTTGAGCGGTGGCGGCGGGCCGGCGCCTGGTCGGTAGACGCTTGAGCGCTCCGTCCCCTACCCTTCGAGGTGGTGGCAGCGGGCGGCGCCTGGTCGAGGTAGACGCGCGGCGCTCAGTCCCCTACCGCCGAGTGGTGGCAGCGGAGCTGGCTATTGTGGGCGCCCCTGGTAGTGCGCTTTTAATGGCTCGGGAATCACGCCGACCCCGGTGGACACAGTCGGGCTGCTGTATCCGTACGCCCTTGTCCATTCGGGATGAACACGCGGCGGGTAGCGATTGGTGTGCCAACGGGTCGGCCGCGGTCAAGTTCCTTCCTCAGAGGGGCGGGGCACGTGGCGCGGCGTTGTAGGCGTGCTACCCGCTGACTGCCCCCCTCCCAACGCGCGCCACCGGCTGCGAGCGGTTGCGCTGCTCGCCGATCCTCGGTTGCGCCTACGGCGCGGACTTACGGTTGTCCCTTCGGACAGGTGCGGCCAGGGTCGAGCCGAAGGCTAAACCGGGTCACGCGACCTGTGTTTATTGCTTGCGCGGACCGACACGCGGCGGGACACTAGCGACGCTTCGCGTGGTAACAGGACTCTGTACGACCACGGTCGCATCGTCGGCTCGTGGACCGCGCGGCGCCCGGCCAGCGTGGGGAGGCGAGCGGTTGTCGCTCGCCGTTTGCGCTTACTTACGGCAGGAGGCGGGGGGCCTTTAAGAACCCCCCGTGGTATTTTGCCCTCGCCTCGCGCTTTTTGGTTGTTCACGTTGCTTTCCGCATTCGCACGCCCTGTTCCTGCACTCCTTTCCTGCCGCCGAGTTCCCCGTGGGTGCTGATGGCGACTTGCGACGAGCGTACTCAGGTGGGTGGCTACGCCATCCGCAGGCGGTCCTCTCCTCTCGAGGTGAAATACACGCTGGGGAGCACGAACCGCCGCGGCGAGACAAGTGGTGGGCGGCGAAGAAGGCTCAGGGTCCGTACTCCGGCGAGCTGGGCCGCACGCTCGTGACGGAGGACACCATCCAATCGCTGCTGCGAGATGGGAAGCTATCGGATCGCAACGCGGTGCGGTTGCCCACCGATGACGAGACGGAGCCGCGCCCTGGGAAGTCGGAGGCGATCGTCTTTGTTGCCTACTTCGAAGCCGGGCTTCGCATTCCGTCTGCAGCAATTGTCGGGGCGGTGCTGCAGACCTTCAAGTTGGAGTTGTCACAACTGACTCCGAACGCGGTGGCTCACCTCGCCGTGTACAGCTAGGCCCTGCGCTCGGAGGGTTGTTGGCCCAGCGCCTCCTTGTTTGTGTATCTGCATGAGGCCCGGTGCCAACCGAAGGAGCGGAAGGACGGTACGATGTCGAAATTTGGCAGCGTCAACTTCCTCCTGCGGGCGTCATGCGGGAAGCTCTTCCCTGCGAACGTGACCCGAGGGAAGTGGGAGGTCAACTGGGCGAGGCGGTGGTTCTACCATCGTGTGATGAGTGGCAGCGGCCTTGAATGCGTAGGCGGGCCGATTACATTCAAGACCGCCCCCGGCTTAGCGCTTGACCAGGAAGATAGGCTGAGGGCGCGGAGACTTGTGGGGGTCGCCGCCCGCTTCAATATGCGCGACCTCGCCGAGGAGTACATGATGCTCGGTGCAACGCCGCTTTCACACGGTTGGCGCTTCACAGCCGGTGAATGTCGGGATGACAACGTTCGTCCGTCCGTTTGCTCGTTGCCCGTGCCGATTGGCCTTCGTAAGTCTCAACCATACCTTCGTCTTCATTCGAGCGTATTGCATTTATGTAAATGTGCGCTGGGCGAGACTTCGCCTTGAGGACGCGGAAGCGCGCGCGCGTGTTCCTCGGGCGTACCGCGCAGAACACGAGCAACGCTTCACCGCGGCTGCGGAGGCCGAATTGGGGCGGATAAACCGCGTGTGTGAGGCCTTAGGGCTTTCTGTGCCGGACCGCCCCCCTCCGGACCAGCAGCACGAGGATGATGGTGCCGCGAAGACGAAGGCGCCGTCCCGCAAAAGGACCCGGAGCACCGCGACCACGGCCCGTATGGTGGTTGCCGCTGCTCCTACCTGCGCAGCGAGCCCGGGGTCGAGTTTGGCAAGGTACGCCGATTCAGGTTTAGAGGGCGCGGAGACCGAGGGCGGTGGCGTCGGCAGAGCAGCGAAGGGCGCGCCGCAGAGGCCCCGTTGCCCGCGGTTGCCGCGGTGGTGGTGCCGGCTGGCGACACCGGTGCGGAGTCCTCATCTCTGAGCATGGCTTTGGCGGGGCTGCCCTCCGCGGGAGCGTGTGGAGCGCCGCCTTTGCTAACCGCGGCGGCTGAGGCCGAAGTGTCGCCCGCGGAGGCGGGGGTGCCTCCCGCAAAGGTGGGGGTAACCACCGCGGAAGTCACGGGGGTGAAGTCCTCGACTTCTATCGTCGTAGCTGTGGAGACACCTTCAGCGGATGATGCAGCCGGAGGGGCCCCTTCTGTGGCGGGTACCGCGGCGGTATCTTCCGCCCAAGCGAAGCGGGTGCGCCTGCAGTCCTCCCTTCCGCGGACTTCGCGAGGGTTCGCTGTGGCGACCGGTGTTGGGAGCCTGTGGGACCACGCCGAGCATCGAGTCCCACCACCCGCGCCCTCCCAGCCTCGGGCCATGGTGGCCGTGGCGCGAGCTCGGTTGGCGCTAGGTCGACTCGGTAGTCGCGCAGCCTTAGAGACAGCGCTGTCGTTAGGGCGAAGTGGGGCGTTCCGCCACGGCTAGGAGACGCGTCTCCGCAAGCCCCGCCCGCGACTGAAGGTAGGTTATGGTTGTACTCCTTGATTTTCTTTGTTTCTTTGAACGCCTCGTGACATGTAATTCCTTTTCGCAGCGACACTTATCCCGGAGGAGGAACCGTTCCTCGAGCGCGGGGGTCCCGGTGATGGCGACACAGGTGCCGCGCGGCCAAGCCCGGCGGACTTCATCCCTCCGCCGGATACTCTGAGGACGTGGCGCGGGATTACGGAGGACGCGACCTCCAGCGTCGGACAACAGGTGTTGCAGACCTACGGGTCAGGACGCCTCGGAGATGCATTGGAGGTGTCGGGGGTGCGGGTAAGCGTCTGTCTTTGACCCCCTTGCAGCCGCTTCGTGTTTACTGACTCCTGCATCATACAGTCACTCGTGCTGGCCCAGGCCCTGCAAAGGGCTCACATCCGCGAGGGAGCAGCGATACGGGACAGGCTGCGGGCCGCCGAAGAAGAGCTGCGGAGAGCTGTGGAAGGGCGATCCGCCCAGGATGCTCGTATCTGCTGCAGAGTTGGAGTGCGCGGAGATGAAGGCGCGCACCGGCGGGCATGTTCTGCGGCGCGAGCCTCGGCCGCGGACACGGTGCGGCAAGAGGCTGCTGCGAGAGCGGGATGGCCTTGTACAACAAATCGCCGCTCTGGAGGAGAAACGGCGAGCTTCTGCCTCTCCGCGAGTGAATCGAGCTCGCGAGAGCGAGATCAAGCCTTGGCGCGACGCGGCCACCGCACAGGGCGCCATGCGGCCTGGAAGACACTCTGAAGGGCTTGCCGCGAAGTGCGTGGCGCTCGCCGGGCGAGGACTGTCGCGGTCACTCCGGTGGATTGGTGAGGCGGCGGCGTTGCGCGTGGCGCCGCGGCGTCTTCGGCGATCCTGCGCGCACGTGGCGTCGTGTCGGCGTGCGCGCTCTGCGACACTGCGGTTGCGAGCATGTTGCGGGGTTAGCCGATCCCGGCCCGAGATGCCGCGGGAGCAGCGTAATGTCGGCGCCGTCTGAAGTATGCGCCGCGCGTGAAGTTCTTCCATGAGCATATATGGAATGCTGCGGCAGGCCGCAGCCATGGTCGAGCTCGGAACAACATGCGGCGAGGAACCTTGGCGGTTTCTAGACGAGGTCCTCGGCATGATGACGATGGCGCGCGGCTTCCGGAGGACACGTGGATCCACAGTGTGATAGGAGGTTATCGCGTGTTGGTGTGCGTTATGGCCGGCCGGGGTGTCTTTGTTTTGTGTTTGCAAAAATACGGAGTTGTTTTCCGCGATTCGATTCTGCCCCTTGTCCCGAGCAACTACCTAGCAGGGCGGCTGCGAGATCTCGACCTCGCGACGGCGGCGTCTTCGACAGGCAAAGAAGCGAGGAAGCGTTGGATTTCTGGGCGAGTCGGGCGTCTTGAGTGGGACCTCGATGCGGGCGATGCGGGCGCATGTTAAGGATGAGCCTGCCGAGTAACAGCCTGGTGCGCCGGGGGTGTCTGTGCGCCTTTGTAAACATCCTTAGCGAATACCAAGAACAGTTTTGACCAGATCTTGCGAAGTACATCGCCACCCTCCGGCTACATTGTCCCATGGTAAGCTCGGAGGGTTTGCATGCGCGCCCATACGCGATCAGTTGCGTCCTGCGGCGCAGTGTGATCGAGGTATACACGTAGTTGCGATAACCGCACACGCTCAGACCGATATCCCCTACGGCGTAGCTGGCGCCTAGTCGAAGTAGACGTCGAAGTAGACGCGCAAGCGCTCCGTCCCCTTCGAGGCAGTGGCCGCAGAGCTGGAGCCTAGTCGAAGTAGACGCGCGAGCGCTCCGTCCCCTACCCTTCGAGGTGGTGGCGGCGGTGGCGCCTGGTCGAGGTAGACGCGCGGCGCTCCGTCCCCTATCCTTGGCGTGGTGGCGCGAGTGGCGCCAAGTCAAGGTAGACGCGCGGCGCTCTGTGCGCTACCCCAGGTGGTGGCAGCGGGCGGCGCCTGGTCGAGGTAGACGCGCGCTCGCCTGTAGACGCAGCGGCGCTCCGTCCCCTACCCTTGAAGCGGTGACGCGCGGGCGGCGCCTGGTCGAGGTAGAGCGTGCGGCGCTCCGTCCCCTACCCTTCAAGGTGGTGGCGGCGGGCCGGGCGCCTGGTCGAGGTAGACGCGCGGCGCTCCGTCCCCTACCCTTCGGCGCGTGGCGGCGAGTTGGCGCCTGGTCGAGGTAGACGCGCGGCGCTCCGTCCCCTACCGCCGAGCGGTGGCAGTGGGCTGGCGCCTGGTCGAAGTAGATGCGCGGCGCTCCGTGCCTACCCTTCGAGGTGGTTGCGGCGGGTGGCGCCTGGTCGAGGTAGACGTGCAAGCGCTCCGTCCCCTACCCTTGAAGCGGTGACGGCGGGTGGCGCCTGGTCGAGGTAGACGTCGGCGCTCGTCCCCTACCCTTCCGGTGGTGGCGGCGAGTCGGCGCTGGTCGAGGCAGACGCGCGGCGCTCCGTCCCCTACGCCGGCCAGCGGTGGCGGGGCTGGCGCCTGGTCGAGGTAGACGCGCGGCGCTCCGTCCCCTACCCTCGAGCGGTGGCAGTGGGCTGGCGCCTGGTCGAGGTAGATGCGCGAGGCTCCGTCCCCTACCCCGAGGTGGTGGCGGCGGGTGGCGCCTGGTCGAGTGAGACGCGCGCGCTCCGTCCCCTACCCGAGGTGGTGGCGGCGGCCGGCGCCTGGTCGAGGTAGACGCGCGCGGCGCTCCGTCCCCTACCCTTGAAGCGGTGGCCGGGGCGCCTGGTCGAGTAGGCGCGCGGCGCTCCGTCCCCTACCGCCGAGGTGGTGGCGGCGGAGCTAGCGCCTGGTCGGCGTGAGCGCGGCGCTCCGTCCCCTACCCCGAGGTGGTGGCGGCGGGCCGGCGCCTGACGAGGTAGACGCGCGAGCGCTCCGTCCCCTACCCTTCGGCGGTGGCAGGGAGCTGGCGCCTAGTCAAATGAGACGCGGCGCTCCGTCCCCTACCCTTCAAGCGGTGGCAGGCGGAGTGGCGCCTAGTCGAGGTAGACGCGCGAGCGCTCCGTCCCCTACCCTTCGAGGTGGTGGCAGCGGAGCAGCCTCTGGTGCTTCTCGCTCGCGAGTGTGGTCACGCGGGAACCAGCCTCTGGTGCTTCTCGCTCGCGGGTGTGCCCGCGTGGGACCCAGCCTCTTAACATGTCGCCTTGGTACTTTGCAGGCGGCGCGTGGGAGTGGGCCCCCGTGGTGCACTTTGCCCGCCGTAGAATTAACTGGGGTAAGCTGTGTTCTGAAGTACGTGGGGGCCAATGCCCACGCCTTGTTGATACTCCGAAGAGTGCGTGGAGACAGCGTCCGCGCTTTATTTATACTCCGGAGAGTACGCATTAGGGCAGCGCCCGTGCGTGCGTAGTGTTCGCATCTTGTTTATACTCCGTAGAGTGCGTGGGATCGGCATCCACATCCTATTTATACTCCGAAGAGTACGCCCTGGGGCGGCGCCCGTGCGTGCGCGGTGTTCGCGTCTTGTTTATACTCCGTAGAGTGTGCAGGGACAGCATCTGCGTCTTCTTTATACTCCGGAGAGTGCGTGCGGAGGCGGACCTCGACGCTACGTCTTATTTTAGAGTCCGTAGGCTGCGCGGAGGTGAGCCTCGCGCGTTGCGGCGGTGAGTTGCGTGCGGAGGCGAACCTCGGCGCTCGTCTTATTTATACTCCGTGAGAGTGCGTGCGGGGCGGACCTCGGCGCTCGTCTTATTTTAGAGTCCAGTAGGCTGCGCGCGAGGCGAGCCTCCGCGCGTTGCGGAGGTGAAATGCGTGCGGGCGAACCTCGGCGCTTCGTCTTATTTATACTCCGTAGAGTGCGTGCGGGCGTCCCCCTTCGTCTTTGTTTATACTCATGCCCGTATCTTTGACAAAGAGTGCGGCGCGAGCGCGTGTCTTTGTTTATACTCATGCCCGTATCTTTGGCGGAGAGTGCGCGCTTGACAGCGTGTCTTTGTTTATACTCATGCCGGTATCTTTGACGAGAGTGCGCGCGCCGAAGCGTGTCTTTGTTTCAAAGAACAGAAATTTGTGCAAGCGGTGAATTTTATTAAACTCCCGTTTGCGCGGTGAGCACCACAAAGAAGGGGAGGAATACCAACCACTAACCGCTAGGAGGGTGGGCGATCGTTGTGAGCAGCTGCTGCCGGGCAACCTTGCGCGCGTGGGCGCGGGGCGCTCGGGGTGCCCAAGGGCTCGCATCCGCCCTCGGCTTAGGTGCCTTGGCGAGCCGCGTGGCATGGGCCTCGGCACCAAGCTCTATGTCTTAGGGCCATGTCACGAGTCGCCATGAATGGTGTGATGGCCCGCGGCGGAAGCTTCATGCATAGGAAACCGTGATGCGGGACTGCCCCAAGGGTGTTTAGGAGCGGCCGCCCTATTATGGCATTGTAGGGGTATACAATGTCGACCACGTCGAAGATGGCGTTCTCGCTCCTGACGTTGTCGTTTTGGCGAAGGAGGCTTGGAGGCATATCGGCTAAGGCGCGCAAAGCCTGCCCTCCAAATCCTTGCAGCGGGATGCCTGAAGGGCCCAATCGGCTCCGAGGGATCCCCATTTGGTCGAAGGCCGTAGCGAAGAGGATGTTTGCGGAGCTTCCTCCATCAACTAGGACGAGCCGGACGTCGCACCCGGCTAGGAGGACCGGACGACCAAAGGGTCTTGGTGGGAACTCCGCATACAGGCGTCGGCGGCGTGAATGTAACTTCATGTTGGGCCCATTCGCGGCGCTGCGCGGTATGCCGTGGCGTGGTGCAGCCTCCGCGCGTAAGCCTTCCGTTGTCTTGCCGAGGCGAACCCCGTGAGAGCCTCCGGAGATGATGTTGATAATCTGCTACCGGGCTCCTCGGGGGCTTGTATGCTGTAGGAGGCCTTCCCGAGGTTGCTTTGTACATGCGCTGGATTCGCAGGAAGCCTTCACGGGCTGTGCTCCTTGGTCTGAGGGTGTTGGGCGTGAGCCACAGCGCGCGCGTGCATCAAGTTTTGTCCTCGCAACGCTCTGCCAGCGCGCTGCGATGGTGGCACAAGCACGCGCGTGTCGTGGTTGCCCGGCCGTGGATTTCGCACCATTGCCCATGGTGCTGGTCGTTGTACTCTTCGCGGGTCGGTCATCTCGACCCGATCGTCTCGACCTCGCCCCGTCCGTCCTCGGCCTCGGCGCCCTCTGCCTCGCGACTGCGGGCGTTGTCTTCGGGCCGCCCTCGATGTCAGCGTGCGAGATTTCTGGACTTGCGTTGGTCGCGCTTGGGCTGTCGCTGGTGGTCATTGTGTTGGGGTCCTTGCGTTGGAGGCGCCTTCGTGCTCTTGCTTACGCTTACCTTTGAAGAGCCTGTTTGTGAGTCTTTGCTCTTGACCGAGCCTTCCGCCTTGTTGGAGTCGAGTCATGACCGTGTCGCCTTGCGCGTCCTCCTCGCTCGGCATACTCTTCCATCTTGTCGAAGAGCTTCCGATCGTCTTAATGGGCTTGCGCGCGTTGTACTCGACCATTGGCCCGGTCGGAGGCCTTGTATTCTGCGTTGATTACCGTTGTTTCGTTGGCGTCCTTGACTTGGCGGCGCGCCGCCATGCGCGCAAGTAGTCCTGAGCCTTTCCTCGGGTTTTGCTTGATGCGAAGAGCTGGTCGCGTCGACACGCTCGATGTAGTTTCCACGAAGTTGTTGTAGAGTCGGTTGCGGACTGTTCCCACGCGTAGATGGGTGTGGTTCAATGGTGAAGAACGGGGACAGCGCCACCCTTGTAACGCGAGGGGAGCCCTTTTGCCTTCGTGGTGTCGTCTCGCGGCGCTTCGATGGCGGTCTCGTACACGCGCACAAACTCGCGGTCGAAATCGCTTTGTAGGCCTCGATGGCGCTTCGGGAACTTGAAATCTTCGGGCCATGGCGCCTCAGTAGGCCGCAGCGAGACTCGGTCTCGCGCTGTAGTGGGCGCGGCTAGTCGTGGGGCGTCGCGGCTATCCGCCCTTTCGGGGCGGGTTGGATGCCACCGCCGGGCGTGTTGGCTCCGAGCCTCCTATATGTCTTGGACGGCTCCGCGGAGGTCCGTTAGCTCCCGCCGCGCGCCGAGGCTGCCCGGCAGGCCGTCTCTACCGCGGCGTGGCGGGGCCGTCGGTGCGCTGGCGGGCTCACGGCATGGTGGTGACCACGCCTGCGCGCCCAGTGCGCGCGCCGCGTTGTCATCGCCGGGTTGGCCGTCGGGGCGGTCTTTGGTGGATCGATCGTCGTGTCGATGGCGGGGTTGGTCGTCGCGTCGGTGGCGGGGTGGTTCGTCACGTCGATGGCGGGGTTGGTCGTCGCGTTGATGGCGGGGTTGGTCGTCGCGCCAGTGGCGGGGTCCTCGGTTGCACCTACACCACTGCTCATACCTGCGACTGCTAAAGCCGAAGCCCTCATGCTAACGCGAGACTTTGCCACCTCCGCCTTCTTCTTCTTCGCCGCCGATGGTGAAGCTTTCTTTGGTGCCATTCTCCTTCGAATCTGGAGGCTTGCTCTTGTTCTCCCACAGACGGCGCCAACTGTTGTGGTTACAGACCAAACAGAGAGAGAGTGTAGTAATGGAGAGTTGAGTAAATGAATGGCCTCCTGCTTCCCCCCGTGGCTTATGCCACATATATATATTCACATGGGGAGTGCTTGTACAGTTGTACCCAGAGGTGGGACTTGGGCCGGGCTTCTTTGGGCCAGCCCGAAGCACGGCCCGGCCCGACACGTGGCGGGCGTGCCGGTATAACACGAACGGTGGGCGGTGGGCTTCAAAATGCGGCACGGTGGGCGGCGCGACGCGGCTGCAGGCGGTCGGGCGTGCTCGGGCGGCTGCGCACGAAGAGCACGATTGGCGAAACTATTTAAAATTGATTTCTTAACTATAGTAAATTGTACTCATGACTCTCCTTGAGCTTTTCTATTTGACTAGTTGGGTAGGCCTATGCTAGATTGTCGCGATGTCCACGTCGCCATAGTCTAATTTGCACCAAGATATGCATTCCATTGGACTAGATGACCAAGTTCGAAGGTGAAATGGCATGAGACAATAGAATCGAATTTTAAGTAGGTTTTTAATAAGGCGGATACAAGAGAAAGGAAGATAGCGGTCACCGCTACCATTGTCGCTATCGCTTTTTGTCGTGTATAGTTACTTTGGGCTGGGCTTGGTGCACGCGCACTAACGCCGACGGTGGGCTTTGGGCCGTGCTTGGGCTGGCCGAAGATTTAGGCGGCGCACGCACGCGGCACGACGAGATGATCGGGCGAACCGCACGGCATGAAGCGACGGCACGGTGGGCACGGCGGCGCGCGACGCACGCCCAATTCCCACCTCTAGTTGTACCCTTACAGGTGAGTATTCCCCTCGGGGGCTCTTATTTCATTACACATGTCCCATTTCGGGCCTTATATTCCTCTAACAGGCCTGCTGGGCTTAGGTGGGGGCCACCCCTACAACACTGCTCTCATGCCTTTTTGTGTGTTTATCATATGCATGTGTGTGTATTTCTGTAAGAGAAAACACAAGAGAGATGGAGATAGAAGTAGAGACAGGAAATCAGTGATTAATTTTCAACAATATCATGATTAGAGGGTTTGGTGCGGCCAAAAACCTCGCCATCAACTCGTCGGAGTGGAAGAAGTTGCATCAAACGTGCGGCTCCATAGCTAGTCTCCTATTAAGACTACTGTGCTAGCACACACTACTTAACTTTTTCATGTAGATTGACTATGATATCTTTATAAATTTTCCTAGTGATATAAAATCCAAATAACTCAAACTACAAGTTGATCAAAGGTCATCAAATCATGTAACCCGGCTCTACATGGTAAATACACTCATGCCCATCCAATATACGATCTACCAAGATACTATAGTTGGTAGCCTGATAGGAGTATACAATATACTTGATATGCACAACATATACAAATCCCTATGATGCACACTCCAAATGCAATTGGCACTTGGGAAATTTGAACTCACCTTCGTTGTGGTGCAGGTGTCCGGCAATTCCAACCGAAGAACCAACATGTGGGGCCCTTATTAACAGTGGAAAAGAAACGGTTTGATAGCAAAAGGGCCATCAGTCTCACTGTGGGGTGGGCCCACACCTGCCTCGCAGTTGAAGTAGCCTTGCACTTGCATTTGTAGAGGCTTGCTCCACTGCCTCGTCAGTCGTCACTACCAGAGTGCCAGTGCTAGGTACACACCTAGCACAGTTTCTTCCCCTGGCTCTCTACGTTTGCAACGCTCCTTGGTGGGTTCAATTCGGCTCAGCCTTTTGGCTTATGTATGGCACTACAATAACTCGCTTTTAAACGATATGTCTTTTTAAAGTAAGGTCTACAAGTCGATTATAATACACACTGTACTAACTTCAGCTGTACTGACCAAAATCATATACGACTGTCTCTTTCTTCGTAATCTCTTTCGTGAACAACCAGAATTCAAAAGCCATATGCCACAAGCTAAAAGAACCCACCCCTTAACTAATCATTTCGTTACACACTATTCTCTTCCTTACATGCCTGGCACTGTGCCTTCTCCTCCCTTGATAGTATTTATCTACTGCTTGTGGATTTTTTGGGCAGTGGTCACTATTCGAGTCGCACTAACAATATATTAGATATATTTATCATAGGTTTTAGAATTTGATCTGATGATTTATCGGTTACTACTTCAGATTTGTTGTGGAGATCTCTAAAGAAATGCAATAGAAATGTAGTGTTCATGCCAAAAAGCCTTACCTTTCGAATCTAAGCTCAAGTGAATTAAAATGTGACCCTAGTACCACCTCACAGTAACTTGTTAACTACTCCTTTTCTTCATAAATATATGGCATTTTAGCAAGTGTGTAGTCATTCTTTTTAACTTTGACAATTTATATATTAAAATTTTAGATTGATTAAATGAAAATGGTATCATTAGATTAGTTAAGAAAAATATTTCCTAAATATAATAATTTTATATTTTCAATAAATATATTCATATAAACAAGTAGCTGTCAAAGTTACATGTTGGAGATCGTGTCATATCAATGTTAGACATTCCTGAATAGAGGTAGTATTCTATTAGAATTGGGCTCATGAGAACTAAGGACCCATCATTCCCAAAATTCGCAAGCATGGTATGATTTAGTCCCACATTCCTGGGTAAGTGGGAGGAGAGCAATATAAAAGGTTAAGTCCTTGGCTCCTTGCCACTCCCTAAAACAAGTGACATATAGCATAGGATAGTATGAGGAGGACTATAGCTAAACTCATACACATGTTTGTACAAGTGCACATATTCAAGTATTTTTGTGTGGGAATCTTGTGGTGTAGCAAGACTCCTAACACGACATACCTACCTTTTATTTTGTTGAATAATGTCTTTTCTCTCCTTAATTCAGTTTGAATGCAATTTGAAATGTTTTAATTCGATTTAACTGAGTTAATGGAGCCATTTACTAGTGAGTAATTGCCTCACATCCATAAAAGGACATGGAGATGTCCATGCTGGGGTATTGACTGCTCGGCTTCCTCCTCAATGTTGACTACTGCAGCGATAGCACGTCTCTGCGTTGCTTCCATTTTCTCCACCAACCCACTTGTAAGTTGTACATACAACGGATCAACATTCTTTTCATTTATGTTCCTGAGTATATTTGAAGTGCAATATGTTGTGTTTGTTGTTAGTTATGAGTATTGCATTTTTAGTCTTTTGTTGATGATCAAATCGTTGATCTTACAAAATATAGGAAATTTTGATCCTCATAGAAGGATTAGATAGGAAAAAAAGGGGATTATATTTATTGCTATGTCGATATTACAACCTACTCTTAATGAGCGATTATGAAGGGGATGCTACTAGCCCTATCTATGCTATTTTCTTGCCTCCCTGTCTACTGTTTGATCAAGATATCCTATCTTCATCTTCTTTTGTAAGTCTTAAATAGCGCCAAAGGGGTGTCGGTTATCCACTAGAATAGGAGCCTTGTCAATTCCTTACGTATGGTTGAGGAATCAGTTGCTGTCAGAGAGACCTAACAATAACTGTTGATCAGTTATAGTCAGTGGGAGAAATGTGTAGGGATAACCGTGAAGTGGTTGTTGTCAGAGGCACAGGGCCAAATCATGGTATGGTTAGAGGAGATAGAGGTGCACATGCTCTATTTCACCGCACGAGGGGTCGCCTAAAGACAAGCCCACATATCGGGCTATAGAACCTCTGAGTGGTGGCTGATCGGGTAAGTGGAAAAAGAGCAATATAAAAGGTGGAGTCCTTGGCTCCTTGCCACTCCCTAAAACAAGTGATAGATAGCATAAGATAGTATGATGTGGGGATACCCGGATTTACTAGGAATCTCCGTATTCACACAATTGTCTAGGATTTCAGTTGCACATAGATTGATAAATAGCCCGCTTATGATTACAATACTATAACAGATTCTTACATAAAGTATGACATAGCAGTCAATTGTAGAGTTTTAAGGCTTCCAAGCCAAATTTATTTATATTACAGATAAAAGATGACAAAAGCAACCACACCACAGGCAATGCTTGAGAGTAGGTTCGACCTAGAATGTATGATCTTCACCACCATAGTACTTGTCATCTGCTAGTATGTCTTCCTCATATTAATCATTGTTTTGAACAAAAATATGCAAGAATGAGAACATTCATACTAAACAAGCCATAGTGGTAAAGTCTTATAGTACAATTGAGGGTTTCAAGGGAAATGTCTATCAAGGAGGGTTGTTTTGAACCTATCATCACTAGTACCCATACAATTTTATTTGTAAATATTTAACTTGAATCAAAACATGTTCATAAAGAAGGTTTTTGTTAAGGGGGTTGTCTATCAACAAGTTATCTCACTTTCTATTTATTATAATTTTAACTAATAATGTTCCATATGCATTGATTTAGGGATCACCCCTTTTGACACAGCTCCATTAATCAGAAGCACGGTACATTCGAATGCTTTGATTTAATCTCTACAGAGAGTGTCCAGCTTTACCCACACGATATCCACGACTTGTACAGAGCCAGGATAACATAATTGTTTGAGAGTCCCACAACGTTACTTTCTACCCAAAAGACGTTAGGGCCATCCTAGCAGCCAGGGTCATACTAGGCCTATGGTATGCCATCTACTGACTGCTTACATGGGTTTTACTATTGTGTAGCTTGGCAATTGGCACTCGAAAGTCCACTCGGACTCACCCTCATTTGCTAATATTAAGTCTTCTCTAGTAGGCTTAATGAAGTGGGACAGTGTACTAAGCTAAGTCCTATTTCTCGATCACGTGGATGGACGATAATCGTGTCAATTTTGTGGCACAAGGTTTTAGTCCTTATATGCTACAGGCGAGACATCCAAACAACCATCGTGTAGACCAACAAGAGCATAACACATAACCAACCACTTACCCAACCTCGCCCTCGGCCAACATTTCCAAAATATCACTCTTAGTTAGTGATCCAACACTTTTATTTATCATACCAAAATGGTCATAAATCCTGATGCATCAACTTGTGACAGTGGACCATAATATAATGAGAGTATTGTTGTTTAGGTTCACTACTATGTTAATCTAAAGTATAATATACTAAATCTAAGTTCATCAAGGAAAACTAAATCAGATTATTATCAAGGATGGCAAGTAAACAATGTAATTAAGACATTAACTACTTTAGCATGATCATTCAAAAGTAACTGAAAACAAATAGCATTAACAATTAAATAATGCAGAAGTTAACCCATGCGTAATATAACCCAACTAATAGAATTTAACATGATCAAGGATTGTGGCTTGCCTTGCGACTCATAGTCGCGCTCACTCCTTCGTAGGCTTCAGGGTCGTTGCTTCTAGTTCTAGTTGTCCCTGGGGCTTATTCTCCATAATCTAGCATACACACATACACGAACAAAGCCAAATAAGCCTACTACAGAGCTACAACACTTGTAAATAAAATATTATTAAAATAAAAGGGAAAAAGGAGCTGACAAGTTATCAAAAGGGAAAATCGATGAAGAATCAACTTTAAAAAGCTTTGAATTTGGAGATAGAGGGCGAATAGTGACAATTGAGTGGTCTACATGGGTCTAGGGTTAGTCTACTATGTATAACTAGTGCTAACTCATTGAGAAACAGTTTAGAATTGTGTGAATCAACCACAAATTGATTCTAAACTAGGCTAAATCGGTGGGAATCAGGTTAACTCAGACTAAACAAGTTTGACTTGATTTGGACTTGGTCTGAAACTAGATCAAGTCCAGTTGGGCTCGGTGTGAGGTGGTATCACTTGATCATGTGCGCATAGTACTATGCTCTAGCTCGATTAGATGCAAGCGGCTTGGGTCAGGTGCAATAGCTAGCTTAGTCAAACCACAGGAGCATATTGCTGATTGGCACTATTCCTCTTGTTAGTCAAGCAGAGGAAAATAGAGAGAGAGAGAAGAGATGGCGATGGTGTTGCGGCGGTGGGACGACAATGACGACATGTGCATGGGGTGTTCCTAGGCACTACAAACCCATTTTGAGTGGTTTGGGAGGACGACTAGGACCGTGGTGGTCAGAAAAGGTAGTGTAAGGACGGCGGCCACATACAGAGGAAAACTCACTAGTGGTGAGCTCTAGCGGTCTCCGGTTAAAATAGCGGGTGCGTGAGTATGGTATGGGCATGGGGAGTACTTTGGTGAGGATGGCTTGGATTGGGGTGCAGCGTGGAAGGCTAGCAGTGGTGGTGGTTATGGAAGCAAGGGGGAGGACGGCAACGATGACTCACAAAGAGGGGAACGACAAGAGAAGCAAGAGTTTGGTGTGGGGGGCAAAGAGGTGCACCTCGTGACGTGGACGGCGAAGGAAAGAGACAATGGGGATGATGGACTGATGGTGATGACATGAGGTTGGCGGCGCGATGAACGACGATAGCGGCTCCATCAATGATTCGCCATAGGAAAGGTCCTATTAGAATCGCAAGGAGGTGAGGAAGATGATGGTACAACAAATTTGGGGGGAGAAACAAAGATGATAGTGAATTTGGGTAAATTACCCTAGCGGCCAAGGGGCGTCGCTCTCATCGGATTTGTGGATGATAGCGTAGTTCAGCAATGGTGCAGTCGTTTTTGGGGAGTGAAGGGAAAGGAAGAGAGATAGCAATTGTTGGTACTTTGGCTTTATAGGCACTCAAAGGCGGTGGCACATAGGACGCGATGAAGGGCAAAGGTGCGCATGGGCATCAATGTGGACAAGCGCAAGTCTGGCAAGCGAGCTGGCATGCGGTGGTACAGAAGTCGTCATGCGGAGTTAAGGTGGCACTAGCACACGAGTGAGGGTGTGATGGCGGTGGCGCATGGCTGGCGAGGTGGCAAATGCGGTAAAGTTTCAGTGTTCGTATTTAACCAGGCAAGCGGGATGGCATCGTGCGGTTGTTGGGCCAAGGAGCGGGCTGGCACGGCACTGGGCCAAGAGAAAATGGGCTAGCCGAAGAAACAAAAGGAGAAAAGAGGAAAAGAAATGGGCTGAGGCCCAGAAAAGAGAAGGAAAAAGGGAAAGATGGTTGTGGGTCAGGCTAGAAACAACCCACAAGAGAGAAAGGATTTGAGGAAAATAGATGATTTTTTAGGATTTTGAGAGAAAAAAGATAACATTTTCGGCGCACAGAAAACACAAGAAACTCAGGAAAAACAACAAATAACTCGAGAGATTTTGTGAAAAAATTATGCATTTTTGGAGTTTCCGGGTTGTTACATATGAGGAGAACTATAGCTAAACTCATACACATGCATGTATGAGTGAGCATATTCGCGTATTTTTACGTGGGAATCTGTGGCGTAGCAAGACTCCTAACACGTCATACCTACCTTTTTTATTTTGTTGAATCATGTCTTCTCTCTCCATAATTTAGTTTGAATGCAACTTAAAATATTTTAATTTGAGTTAACTAAGTTAATGGATCCATTTACTAGCATGTAATTGCATCATGTCCGTAAAAGGACATGGGGTGAGTTTTTTTGAACTGTGGCTTACGGCTTATGCTTGAAATTTTTGAATTCTAGACTATTCATGAGAGGCGGTATGCAAAGAAAAATAGTTCCATGCAATTTTGGCTGGTACAACTAAACTCAGCACAGTTTGTATTACAATCTAACTGTAAACCTCACCTTCAAAAGACACACCGTTTAAAAGCTCGTTACTGTAGCAGCAAGTCAAAAAGGCAAAGTCTGCCCAAGTTGGGGTGTTGAGCCAACAAACCTTGCCAGCCTTTCATCTCAATCGACGTGCACCAAGGAGGAAGAGCGGATATCTCAAAATTATTGCTGGAAAGAGCACTTGCAGAGAGCGAAAAATAAGGTTTCTAGGAGCATGACCGCTCAGCTTCCTCCTCAACGTTGACTAACTGCAATGACCATATGTCTCTGTGGTGATTCCATTTTCTCCATTAACCTAATTGTAAGTTGTTTTATTTATGTTCTTGAGTATATTTGAAGTATAATATATTGTGTATGTTGTTAGTTACGAGCATTGCATTTTTAGTCTTTTGCTATATTTGCTTTCTAGTGAAAACAAAAATTAACAATTCGCTCGTATTTCCAACGTATTCTCTTTTGGTATCAACATGTAGACATGTAGTATATATGTCTCCATTCTTGTGGAGTGTCGTCCTATAATATAAGTTCATTACAGAAAATAAATGTGTAGTTATTACAATATTTACACCATATACCCCTACTTTAATGCTAAAAAATACATGAGTTGATGTAGTGTATCATTTAAAAATGGTATGCATGGTCAATAACATTAACTTTTTTAAATTTAATATATGTGTATGATGGGCTTTAAGTGGTGCTCATTTGGGCTTAAAAGAATTGATTTATGGCTTATTTTGCATTGTAGCGGCTAAAAATGTAATGTATCTGTTGGTTGCTTTTTAGCGTAATTAAATTTAAAAAATTCAAAAAAAATTAAAAAATAATATCATTACAGATAATAAAAAGGAATTAGAGAGAGAAAAAATAATAAAGTCTAAAAACTATATGTCAAAAAAATAAAAGAAGTTAGAACTAGAAAATCTAATAAGCAGAATTAGAGTAGGCATTAGACTTGCTGCAGAACGGAGCTGTTGGAGGCAGGGGAGTCCTCAGAACGGTTACATCGTATTATCCTTGTCCCAGTACTGGCCTTAGCTACATTTTAGTCACTTACCCGAAGACAACTGCATGCAAGGAAACACACTAGTCCCTATATATACAGCTACTCTACAAGCCTAGCTACAGACCCGTACTAGCGTAAGTGATGGGCTTACATGCGGCGTGCACGTACGGGACTTACACACGGCCTAGTCGGTACGCTGCACGCAGCGCTTGTACTGCTTTTTTTTACCCCTTCCTGACCAGGCAGCAGGCAGGCACGCACCGGCATATGTACGTACGTGCTACACGGCTACTTAGGGCTTAAAGTTGCAATAGAAACGGATACAAAAGAGATATTGCTTATTTTATATTTTATTTTGTATTTTTTTAAAGTTGAACTTAGATAATACTGGATAACTATTTTTCTATTTCGTATTTGTTCCGCAAAATTTTAGACGGTCGGTTAAATAAAAATTATCTGCTTCTTTGCATAGGCCATTGAACAGTAGGGTACAATCTTAACAAATACAGAGATATGTTATCTTATTTCTAAATGAAATTATAATAGACATTCTCGTATTACTCAATATACGAATATATATGGACGGATATCACTCATCTTATATCTTAATCCATATTTTTTCCCTTAAAATCGGAGTCAGACACGGCTATTGCCGGATACCGGACCTCTTCTATATTTGTTCCGCGAGCATTCGGTCGATCGGTCGGACGAAAATTATCCGCTCCATTTACACCCCTACTGCTACTCGTTACTTGAATTTAAGGCATGTTCATATTAGTTTTTGTTGATGGCTTTTGGTTATGACTGATAAATAGTAGTGGCAAATGAATAGTAGTGACTGATAAAAGTAGCTTATAGAAATGGCTAATGAATAATAGTGGCCGGTGAATAGTAGTACATTATGTAAAAAAAAAGATGGTGCAATAAAAGATACTACAACATTTGAACCACTATGCGACTTACATAATTATGATATAATAAAATATAAAGTATATTATAATACAAAAATAAGAAATAGTAACTGATAAATAATAGTAATTAATAAAAGTAGTTTATATAAACTGAGGCGTTCATATTTAATGCCAGAGCTAGCATCCTTCGGTTCTCCCATAGGCAGATCTCCGATGCACGCTCATGTGGAAAGCGGAAACTACAAGGGCGTGCTTGGACTCTTAAAAGAAAAAAGACTGCGTGAAAAAAATTAGGAAAGTAGTAGATATGCACGTGAACAAGAGTTTGGATCAAATGCAAAAAAAAAACACACACACACACACAAAACTTTAAATTGTCATGTAATAAAATAGAAAAGGTTTTTTTAGCTTATAGTTTTTATCGAACAAATAAACAGGATATTATCTCAATCGTTTTTCAAATCGGTTTATCAAAACATACTTTTTAAAGTAGATTATCGGTATTTGGTTCGATCATACAAACACTTATATTCGAACCATATCCCTACTAACCCCATACCCATTGCCGGCCCACTCAACGCAACCTTGACGAGAACACCACCACGCTACCGCACTCGGGTCTGCACTCGGCTCCTACGAGGGGCGTTTGATTCCTAGGATTGCTTCAAAGCTAATTCATAGGATAGAAAGAACTCAAATAAATTTAGGAGAAATTCTAGCATGGAGTCTACCTTATGTGATATATGGATGTCACTCAATAAACAAGAGTTATATGTGATGTAATTAGCAAGAGGTTACTTACCTATGTTACTATGTTTTTAGCAGTGATGCCAAGGTTCATTAGAACTTAGTGAAATATGAATCTTAACTCACAATATGTAGTTAGAGGAGACATGGTTTTAAACATACAGTGGAAGTATCTTTTGTTAAATTATTTAATGAAAGATCTAACATAAACATAGTGCTAAATTTTTTCATATAGTTTTTATGTTATAGACTATGCCACCATCTACTTCCTCTGCACCTATTTTTAACTTGCGATCTATTTTTGAGAAAGAAAAACTAAGCGAAGCTAAAGAAGCTACTCGTGCTAAAAATATGAATATGAAAATATTCCACCAAGACACACTTTCCTCACTGATTGCTGTCTAAGACTCCAAACAGCGGGTGTCATCATTACTTAATCCACCGAATATACTCTTTCCAAATTGAATGATGTCTAAGACTTCAAATAGTGAGTGACATCATTTAATTAGTCCATCGATCTTACTCTTTCTATATTGTTCGCTATCTAAGACTCCAAACAGCGAATATCATCAGTTATACAATCCACCAATCAATTGCTGCCTAAATCCCCAAACAGCGAGTATCATCATTTAAATAATCCACCAATCAATTGCTGCCTAAAGCTCCCAACAATTAGTGACACCATTTATCTAATATCATTTATTTTATCTACCAATATCTTTTGCATTCTAAATTCCTAATAATCCAATCCTTTTGTTATTGATCCACAACCATAATTTGATCTTCCAATAATCAACCTTATTTTGCATTAACTATCTCTAACTAATTCACTAGTATACCTCCATCAAGAATATCATTGATCGAGTCTACGCATTACTAGTATACATCCACCAAGAATATCATTGATCAGGTCTACACTTCACTAGTATACATCCACCAAGATTGATCAAATTTATACTCCAAGAATTGTTATCATACCTCCAAATTTCCAAAAATTCAATTGACCCATCTAGTAGTCGATTCTATTAATCCCAATATTGTCAACATCTTTCTAGAATTAATATTAGTTATCAGTGTCGTAATCCAATAATTACCTTTGCACTCCTTAATTCTCCAAAAATCATTTAAATCATCTATCTAGTATATATATTCATTCAGTCTCCACCAATTTATTTCTCCCAGAATCCACTCTATCGTTTCCTATTTATGATCGACATGAATCCACCATTACCTTTATGTGTATACTACAAACATCCATCTTCTTTACTCACGACCCTGTTTATTCCTTCCATATTTTATTTTGTAAGATTAGAAGTGTCATTATTTGAAATACAATACATAGAAATTTCCTGAGACCTAGCAGTTTTACACAAAAACATAATGTGTAAAGGAATGCAATAATAATAGTGATTCAGATTCCATCCACCATTGCATGGTATCCGCACCATATGCTAACATTTCAGCGTTATAAACCGCTTACATTACCACTAGGATGACACCCAGGACAACTCAAATCAGGGCTTTCCACTGCCCTTCACTTTTCCAAACACATCCATAAAGCATTTTGAAATAGAACTATATCTAGTTAAGTTCACATGTCCGCCCTTGACCGTGGGCACGGCTATTCGAATAGTTTTGACTCTGCAGAGTTTGTACACTTTCACCACAAGAGACAATCAACTCATTGCTCCACACGATTCCTTAGACGTGTGGTTGAGCAGACCATCACAGTGACTTTTCAAAATATCTAGTCCCTTTTGTCATCTCACTTTATGGGCTTCTCCCACTTGTGGTGGGTCCCATCTATGCACGGGATGTTCCCCATAGTTACTAACGCAGGCGGGCTTCTCAACTTCCCGTAACGCTTAGAACAGCTCGGAAACTTCACACCCCACTGGTGTCCCTTAAGGCCTCCCTTGCCCTTGCGTATCCACTTCTATCCACTACCGGTGAGATGAGTCCGGGGGTTTCGATAAATTTACTTAGCCAAGTTGTACTTTACAGACTTGTGGTTGTACTATTTTACACAGGAGGTCATGACAAGATTCAGTCCTTAGTGGTATCTGGGCGGTTCTACCACTAACCCACTTTGTGCTTCCACTGCACCACACACGCACCCTCGAACCATCCGCGCAGATATTTAAGCAAGTTGGGGTCTTTGGGATCATAAAATAATCATACCAACATATACCAGTCATTACCACCATGACTTCCCAAACTAGTTTCTCATAATTGAAAATGTTGATGATGCATGGGACATTTCAGCACCCCGAATATCTATGCAGTACTAAGCATGGCGTATAATTAGGGACTTACTTTTGAAAAGTTACCATTATAATTTTGCTAGGGCTACAAGGTTCACACATTCAAATATTCCAAAGGAGATGTAATATTAATCAAGATAAATAATGGACATATAACTAGAATCTTGAATTACTCATGTAATTGCATATAAAATATCAGCATGCAATTTGATAATTTAAACAAAAAATAATTTGCAGAAAATGTAAGTTCAACATGATCAAAGTATTGACTCCCTTGCGCGGTTTACCGCGGACTTTAGCTCACTCGTAGCTTCCTCTTGAGCTTCTGGTCTTTTATCTTCCCTTCGCTCTTGATCACGCTTGATCTATTGATTCCCCATTTCTAATTACGTGCTAAATACAAATAAAGGCAAATAACTCAAAAAGATCCAAATAAATCTGAGCAAACTCAATTTAGATTTATTATAGGTTAATGGGTGATTCGGGTGATTTGAGATGAAGTCGGTGGTAGAATACGATGACTTGATCTTGTTATCAATGGTGGCTTTTATTATTTTTATTTATTATATTTTTTTTGTATTCATCAAGGAGGTTCCTATGAGTCAGGGTACAAGGCTAGATGGGTATTATTTTGGCAAGCGTTAATTTTCAGGGTATATGATATATGTATTTATATATATATAAGCAATGTTTGCTAGTTTTTGCTTACAGAGTTAATCTTAGAGTCTATGTCTATAGCATTTTGTGGTATGATATTTTAGGTACCTCCATTTATCACTATGCTAAGTTTAATTGAATTAGGGTCTATTTATACGGGTCATGGCTGGTGTTATACAATTTTGCCCAACTAATTCTAATTCCTCTCTTTCATATTATTAAACCCTTTTTCTTGTCATGCACAAGTCTATATATATGTATATATACATACACATGTATGCATGTATGTACCTGTATTTTATCCATTTATTCTTACTGCTATTTATACTACTAGAATATATTTTGAATTTAAGTTTCTCCTCCTTATGATAGATCATCTTTTCAAATTCGAATTTAAATTTTGAGTTTCCTTTATTTGCATATTCCCATGTATGGCATTACTAATATTGATTTTGTTTTTGGTCTTTCTTGAACTTCTTCAACTTTTGGAATCTCAATCAAAACTTAAGAACACCATGAAAATCCAAACTCAAGTAGAACATTTGGCAAAATAACTCAAGGGCTTCATATTTTCAAATTTAAAATTTCAGGATGTTACAACAATGGAGCAAGAATTGTTGCATTGGCTATTGGCACTGACCATTATCTTTACCCTTATGATTAGTTTTGAAATTGAATAATTGTTATTATGTTCCTGCGTTAAGCAAAAATATTATTTCTATTTCATGTTTGGGAGTAGAAGGTTATGAGTTCAGAAAAGAACAATTGTTGTTAAATTTATTTGAATGATATGATTTATGGTCATACTCCATTGGTGAATGAATTATATATTTTAAATCTTGAGGATATGCCTGTCTATAACATTAATGCTAAGAGGTCTCATTCTAATGATTTGAATCCCACTTATATTTGGCATTGTCATTTGGGTCACATAATTAAGAAGTGCATGATGAAACTCCATAAAGATAGTCTTCTAAACTTATTTGATCTTGAATCATTTAAAATATGTAAGTCTTGTTTACTTGGCAAAATGAATAAGGTACTTTTCATTGGTCTAGGTTAGAGGGCAAATGGCTTGTTAGTGTTAATACGCTCGGATATATGTGGACCAATAAGCTCAACAGCCAAAAGTATTGTTGACTTTAGTAGATATGGCTATATCTACTTAATGAGACATAAGTCTGAATCATTTAAAAAGTTCAAAGAATTTCAGAATGAGGTACAGAACCAACTTGGCAAGATAGTTAAAACCCTATGATTAGATCGTGGAGGTGAATATTTAAGCCATAAGTTTAGTGATGATCTAAAGCAATGTGGAATTATTCCACAGTTAACTCCACCGAGAACGCCTCAATGAAATGGGGTGTCTGAACGATGGAACCATACCTTGATAGACATGGTTCAGTGCATAATGAGCCAATTTGATCTCTCATTGTCTATTTGGAGGTATGCTCTAGAAACTACTGTGTTCATATTAAACAGGATTCCATCAAAAGTTGTAGAGAAGACACTATATGAGATATGGACTAGAAAACATCACAAATTATCTTTTCGCAAAATATGGGGAAGTGAGATATATGTAAAATGGTTGACGTCTGACAAACTCACATCCAAAGCTAATAAATGCTTCTTTGTGGAGTATCCTAAGGAAACTAAAGGATATTACTTTTATAAAAGGATGAGAACAAAGTGTTTGATGCCCGAAATGATGTCTTTAGAAAGACAATTCAGGTACCATCAGAAAATATTTCAACTTCTACTGAACCTCTAAATGATGTATAAGATATTGTAGTACATGTGGAAGAGGCACCAACCCCATGTAGGTTTGAAAGGCCACACCAATTGCCAATAAGATGTCGGCTTGATATTTTATTATTAAACAATGATGAGCTTAAGGCTTATGAGGAAGCGATGATAGGCCAGAACTCCAACAAAGAACTCTAACAAATGGCTTGGAGCCATGAAATCTAAAATACAATTCATGTATGACAATCAATTTTGGAACTTGGTCGATTCGTCGGATGGTTAAAAAGTTATTTAGTATAAATTGGTTTTTTAAGAAAAGATAGACATGGATGGAAATGTTTATATCCATAAGGCACAATTGGTGGCAAAGAGTTTCAAACAAATTCAAGATGTTGACTGTAATGAAACTTTCTTACCCATCTCTATGCTTAAGTCTGTCCAGATCATTCTAGCTATTGCTGCATATTTTGATTATGATAAATGGTAGATGGATTTGAAAATAGCTTTCCTAAATAGAAACCTATGTGGGGATGTGTACATGACATGCCTAAAGGTTTTGTTGGTCTATAAAATGCTAGAAAGATATGCTAACATCTTAGAGTTGAAACATTCATTTTGATAAAGTAGTCAAGGGTTTGACTTCATCAAGAATGAAGAAGAGGCTTATGTTTACAAAAAGGCTAGTGAGAGCACACTTATTTCTGGTCATATATGTGGATGACATATTATTGATCAAAAATGGTAATTCTATGCTTGAATTTGTGAAGTCTTCATTAAGAAATAGTTTCTCCGTGAAAGACTTAAGAGAGGCAGTATATATTTTGAGCATAAAGATCTATAGAGATAGAACTGAAAGGCTAATTAGATTAAGCCAAGATATGTACATTGACAAAATATTGACGCGGTTCAACATACAAGATTCCAAAAAGCATTTCTTACCTATGTCACATAGCATTAGTCTTAGCAAGACTCAATGTCTTTTGACACTTGATGTGTGAGACCAGATGAGTAAGATTTCATATGCTTCTGCCATTAGGTCTATTATGTATGCCATACTTTGTACATACCCAGATATATCATGCTCTAAGTGTTAAGAGTAGATATCAGTCAGATATAGGTGAATGTCACTGGATAGCTATAAAGAATATCCTAAAATACTTGAAAAGGACTAGAGATGTGTTCCTTGTTTACGGAGGTGAGAAAAAGCTAGTTGTAAATGGTTGCGCCGATGCTAGATTCCACACCAATAAAGATGATTTTCGATCGTAGTCTGGATTTGTATTTTGTCTTAATGGAGGAGTAGTGAGTTAGAAAAGTTCCAAGCAAGAGTAGTTACTAATTCTACAGCGCATGCTGAGTATATTGTGGTTTCTGAAGTTGCAAAGCAAGCTGTTTGGTCTCTAGCTGGGTGTGGTCTCTAGTGCTTTTGGTCTAATGGATCTCTATTATGATAATAGTGGAGCATTGCGCAAGCCAAGGATCCTAGATCGCATCAAAAATCAAATCACATACTTTGGTGTTTTCACCTCATTCGCGGGATTGTTGATAGAAGTGATGTAAAGATATGCAAAGTGTACACAGATTTAAATATTACTAATCCATTGACAAATCCTCTCCCACAGCCGAAACATAAGATACACATGAGGGCTATGGGTATTGATACTTTCATGATTAACTCTAGTGTAGGTGAGAGATAATTAGTGATATGCCTTAGAGGCGATCATGGAGATGATTATATTACTTATATGTTTACGATCTTTTGAATAATATGTTATTTTGTCCCTTGAATAAATATATTTCATATAGACCAACAAGTATGTGACATGTTTGTGGAACTCTTTATTAATGTTTTGATATTATTCTAAATTATCCTTGATCTTATATCATTATGTGGGATAATGGCGATTTAAAGATCAGGCACATGTATTGATTGATAATCATGTTGCACGGAACATGGATATGGGGATATCAAATCAATAATACAGACACATGTTAGAGAACATAGTGTTGAATTGACATACTATGAGACACTGTGATAATTATTATATTCTTAAGTGTCATCAGTTGGTCTCATATATAGTATATGTAGGATCCTTAGACATGAGATCATTACAGTTTCCTATATATGTAATAGTTTATTTAAGGGTTGACAAACACTACTCAATAACTGGGTGGTCATAAAGGTAGCTTTCAGATTTATTATGAAATATGCAGAGGAATGTGAATGATAAAGATAGAATTTAGCCTTCCTATATAACAGGAGAAATATCTCTGGGTCCCTCGATGCGGTTGGATTAAGGAAGTGCATGGACATGCCAAATGTGGTTGAGGAGCCAATCACAATTGAGTAATTCATTATAGATTTGAGTAAAGTATCGAACTATCATAGGATGACACTCTTCTCGTCTTGAGTTCGATCTGATAATAAAGTCAAAGGGATCGGTATATAAGAACTATATAGGTTTATCTAATATAATCTTTATGTATATTTGTGAGCTATTAGTCCTACTAGAGACCGCTGCCGACTTATGGGGCCAAAAAGGAGTTTTCGGCCTATGGTCGAATATACATGAATCTACAAGGTCACACACTTAACGGGTTGAAACAATAAGGGTTCAGACCATAGACTCCAAGTGGAATACAATCTCTACTCATATTGGATCCGGTCGAAAGCTCTCTGAGTGGGATATGATCTCTACTCATATTATATAAAGATCCAATCAGAGACTTTTCGAGTTGGATACGAATCTAATCGTATCACATAAGGATCCGATTGGAGGCTATATATTAAGAGGGGCACGGAGCTGAAGGTGTATCCCAAAACACAACCATCGACCCCCTAGCCACCACCTCTCAAAGCCCTGCCGTGCGCACTATTGCTAGCACACCGACACATGGCATTCTATCCCCTGGACATGTGGACTTTGGTAGAGGCACTGCTGCAACTACAGTGCTGATTGAGATGATCGCAAGGAGACAGTTGACCAGAGGACGATTGACTACTCCCATTACACCGACACGTGCTACGTTGAACCAGCCATTTTAACTCTACTTTTGTTGTACTGCATGTCTAAGGGTAACGATCTATGATCTCTTAATTGCATAGCTTCCTAGTTTATGTAGTAGAAGTTTTTAATCTGAGCTAGTATAGCCTACCTATATCCCAACATTGACTATACTGATCTAAGCTATGTGATGTGTATTATGAGCATGTAGTATAGAAAAGCATTACAATAGTCATTTAAACATGCTTCAAGGATGATTCTTATGTAAGTACATGGGTGTGGGCCCTGATCTTACAATTTGGAATCCTCTATGATTCCATCGCACTATTCTCTGGATCGGTAGATAGTGTTCACAGATACATTGTTGAATCATTTCATACATCATATAAACCATATCATACATTAATATTGCACATTATAGTTTAAATATTCCACATTGGGTATAGTTTAAATAAGGGTTGATCAAGCCAAATTCTTACCGTACAAAAGCAGAAACCATATCATACATTAATATTACACATCATTGAGTTCTATCGACTTAGGGCAATTCAAATCCAAGGTTCCATCCACAAGTAATTAACTCAAGTAAGTTTCCATGCCCGTCCATAACTGTGGGCACGGTATTCAAATAGTTTACACTATGCAAAGGCTGTACACTTTACCCACAAAAGACAACCATCTTGTTATATTCCACATGTTTCCTTTAACATGCAAATAAAAAATGTCACCACAAGGCTCTTACAATACATCGCCCAGTGAAGGTTATACTCGCTAAGGTTTCATCTTAGTGGGGTTACGTCCACCCTCACCAATACCCTCTCTTGCGCCACACGGTAGTTTATATCAAGCGACACTACCTGTTTCCATGATGGCTTATATCGAGCGACATGACTCGTTGGTCAATCCAATGGTGCAACCCGCTTTGGTGGATATAAATTAGTTAGCTAGATCATACCCATTATAAACTTATGGTTACACTATTTTACATTGGGAGGTCATAACAGGATTCAGTGATTAAAGATATCTGGGCGGTTCTACTACAAACCACACATTCTTGTGCTCCATCCACACTATCCACTCTTCCAATCTGCCCATATACGTAAAATAAGTTTTAGAGTTTTGGAAAGAATAAAATTAGGTTATATCAACTTACCAGCCATTTCCCTCCAATGGCTGCCCAAAATCAGTTTCATGTTTTGAATTGATGTCAGGGGAATTTAATACCCCAGGGTATCTAAGCAGTGCTAAGCATGGCATTTAGATACAGTTTATAACTAATGTTATTACCATTAGTTTTTGTCAAAAAAAACTAAGCAGTGCTAAGCATGGCGTTTAGATACAGTTTATAACTAATACTATTACCATTAATTTTTACTATTACCATTAGTTTTTGTCAAAAAAAATGTTATTACCATTAGATTGCTAACGTGACAAGGATTAAGTGCTCAACTATTCCAAGGGTGCAGTATTATAGCAATGCCATAATCAATAGGCATGTATCTAAAATCTTAGGACAAACATAGTTTGCATAATAAATAATAGCATACAATTTGATAATTTAAATAGAAATAATTTTTATAAAATGTAGGTTCAATATTATCAAAGTATTGACTCACATTCCTCGCTTATTGTTTGATCTTGCAGGTCTTGACTTGCCTCGAACTCTTGCCATTCTTGTGCTTCATAAGCTAGTAAATGATTGCACGATAATTTGGATAATACCAGTAAAATAGAATTAAATTCAACTGATAATTCAGATGAACTCCAAAAATCATGATTTAGGTTCCATAGGATAGATCTTGATTTTAGATGAATGTAGAAACAAATATCACTTAATTGGACTTAAGATGAATGAGAATGAGCCTTTCAAAGTTTGAATTTGAATTAATTCTAGAAAATAATAAAAGTGATAGTTTCTCTCTTTGATAGGTGGGACCCACGAGAGTTTTAATGGCACAGTGTATGACAAGTGGTGTCCATGAATTTTAATTTCTTTTTAGAATTATTTCTTAACTAGAAAAAGGTTACGGTTACTGATAGGTGGGGTCCATGCACTGTAGCCATAGTGAATCAAGCCCACATGTCAGTGAATTATATTTATTTCAGTTTTAAAAGAATTTTTAAATTGTATAGGCCCACATGTCATAGGCTTAGTGACTTAATTAAACAAGAGGGGCCTGCACGTTAGTGGGATTAACGAATAGCTAATCATGGCTATTAGATTTAATTACCCTAGTTTAAACTTAACCACTTTGCTACAGTGTCGTCTTCCTCCTGCCGAAGGTGCGGTGCTCATCGCTGCCGAGGGGAAGGACGGTGGTTGGCGGTGAGCTCCAAAATGGGATCCTTACCACTATGTGCACCTCCAAGCCATGTTTCATGGGATAATTCGGTCCGTGCAATGGTCAGTGATGAGCTCGGGCGATGGAGGAATAGGGCGCATGGCACCATGGCATGCTATGATACTTGGGCCTAATTCCATGCTAGGGAAGCATCTAGGGACTACAAGGGAGCTACCTGAGGGGCTGGCGGGGCTTGAGGATGGCTAAGGGAGCTTGACATCGTGGACCCATGGCAACGCAAGGTGGAGCACAGCACCAACAAGGTACAACGACTTTTGACCAAATTGATGAGCAGGGAAGCAATTAGGAGGTGCTACAGCTGACTTTTGACCAAATTGATGAGCAGGGAAGCGGTCAAAGGAATTGAGCTATATCTTACCGTGTTAGCGCGGGCAGTAGTTGCCAAAGTTGGGGAAGATGGGCAATTCTAGCAAGATACGGGCGACGTTAGAACAATTGCTCACAATAGGGGAGCCATGCATGGTAAAGCAAGTGGAGGCCCAATGGGTTATTATTATAGGGGCTGGAGTGACCGAGCAGCGTGCACTGGGTACGGCATTGGTGGTGAGGTGTCCTGGCGGCTTCAATTAACCAGTGTCAGCATGAGGATGGCCACAGGAGCTTGGAGGGGATGGCGTGCAGGCAATAAGATGGCTGGACAGAGCTTGGTAGCGCATTTTGCGATCTTGCTCTCTCAGGCGGTCTTTGGCATGACAGTCAACCGATGTGACAGCGAGCTAGGGGATAAGCTAGTGCGACAGCCGGTGCCTAGGCGTGAGTGAATGCAAGGATGATAGGGCGTACGACGGTGTAAACGCTGGCAAGGGAGGGCAACTCTAGTCAAATGTTGTGGCGGCCCTGTGCTTGGCATGACACAGTCGGCGCAAGCGTGCATGGCCTGGCGCACGAAAAGGATGGCATTGGCGCAGGAGTGCATGGTGAATGGTCGGTGAAGGTGAGGCATAGCTCATGCGCACGCTAGCTGGGCTCAGCGTGACTGGGCAGTTAGAAGCTCTGGGCAATGGCCCGTCTGGCACGATGTGGGCATGGCCGACGCGTGTGTACGGCGCGCTGTGAGTGCTCTGGCTCGGCTAGGCCGGACCAAGGGCAAGGGAGAGGAAATGGGCCAATCTGGCAAGCTGGGCCATGCCCAACCTATTTTCTTTACTTTATAATTTTTCTCTTGAGTTTTCAAATTTAAATTTAGGTTTTAAATTAACCATGGCAAATTTTTGGAACCATAATTGAGTTTGATCATGATTCTATTTTACATTATAAATTTTAATTCTTCAAGGTCCCATTTACTTACTTCTGAATGACATTTGAATTGGGAGTTTTCAATCTTTTAAATGGAGTTGAATTTTAAAGCCTTTTTATAATTGGCATTTGTATAATTGAGTTTGTGATTTTTATTCCTTGAATTAAATTCTATTTATTTATTTTAGGATTAAGCTCATGATTACCTCCTAGTACGACAGATTGTAGCACATGTCAATGGCGGCAGCGGTAGCAAACAATAGCGGTGATTCGGCGAAGGAATCATCAAATTGTAAAAAGAAGTTCCTCGATTTGAGTACTAACGGCAAAGGCAAACGAGCAATTAATCATATTGGACACGCAGGCGGCAGCAGTATTACTGCGGTAGAAACATTATTGGCATCTTATTAATCACACATTGAACTAACGACAGGATTGATCATCCACAACTGACAAAGTGTTACGTAGTACGACTCCTGGCCTTGCATGACCATTTGGCAGAAGGTTCCAAATTTGAACCACCGCATGGATACCATCACTAAGTAAATTATGCATGCATCCAAAAATAGAGCACTGCCTGTGATCAAATGCTGACAAATCGACAGACACTTTTGTTAACAAACAAGAAAGATTTTCATATTATATCAAATGCTGACAAATCGACAGACACTTTTGTTAACAAACAAGAACAGATTTTCATATTATATCAAATGCTGACAAATCGACAGGCACTTTTTTAACCAACAAGAACAGATTTTCAAATTACTGTTTACAGTCTAGGCAGAAATGATTATAAAAGGTCTCCAGTTTGCTGCATACTCCTACTTGGTAGATAAAGAGTGGGTTCTATGAGTTGTGGCTTTTGGCTTATGCCTTTTAAATTCTGCCTGTTCGCAAGAAAAATTACAAAGAAGCAAACAGTCACATGCGATTTTAGCAGGTACAGCTGAAATCAGTACAATATGTACTACAATCGAATTGTAGACTCGCTTGAAAAGACACATCATTTAAAGGCGAGTATTGTAGCGCGCGTACATAAGCCAAAAGCCTGAGCCGAATCGAACCCGCCCAAAATATAGGGAAATGCTAAAATGTGATGTGTTCTTCGTATATACAACACTGTAGCTACCCATTTTCAAATGTAGTCATTGAACGACCATTTTTGCAAAACTAACCTCTTCCTAAGCTCGGCAGCCGCGGCAGTGAACATGTCACCTGCCGCGCATGCCCAGCTCGACAGGAGGACACAACCACGATAGGTTGCGTGAGCTCACAGAGAAGCGATATGCGCGGCAGGTGGTGAGCCCCACCGTCCTACTGCGTCACTAGAACTCGGCATGTCCTACTGTGGGGCACGGGCTCAATAGGAGGTGGGGTCGCACTGGCAAGCGTGGCAACGAGCTCGGCAGGATGGTGGGGCCACGGTCAGTAAGCGCGGTAATGATATCTGGTGCAACAGGTTGTCCCATTTAGCCAAAAAAAATTAATAATAAATTATTGAAAATATTGTAGTAATGGAAAAGTGTATGATTCAAAAAAAATCTTGCATTTTTGTATTTTTAGTAGTTTTGAAATAATAGCTAACTAATAATGTTCGAATTTGACTAGTACGCCTCCCATTGCATAAAGTAATTTATCTAGTTGAGCCCGACATAACATTTCATAATGAAGGTGCGAATTACATGACGTGTAGAGTTTGATTAGGTGTATATGTTTACCTCACTTCTCCTACTATACAAATGACAACATGCGCGAGCCATCAACCTGAATTACAGCTAAGATACATGGGCACCTTCTGGAAGTCAGGCTTGCAGCCATTCATCGTATACATTTTGGTCCATCAGTTCCTTTCCCTTATCTCCCTGCAAGCTTAAGCTTTCATGACAGCCGCCTAGTACTCGACTTCCAGAACTTCTATAGGCTTGTCCTAGTATGAAATGTCCTATCATTCAGTAGGGGCATCAAGGACCATCGTCATCTTTCCCCTGTCTTGTACCCTCTTGGCCTTTCCCTCGTCCTCCACGGTGTAGGGTTTCTAATGGGTCAAGTTCTCGGCCATCACTGGATAGTTGAGCATGTATGTTTGCTCGATGAATACCCTGTTGTACCTCTCCGAGCCGTTGTTCCATTGGAAGAAGTAGCAACACTCCGTCGCCTACCATCATGCACAGAGAAGGTTAGCGACATGTGAAATAAAACATGTAATGTGACCTATCAATATGTGACATTCACTTACATGGTTATTGTCACATGTGTAGTGCACCCAGGTGATAGTGGCTGCCTATGTTGATTGAATGACCTATGCCGAATTACCGCAGTTGCGCTATAGGCATGAAAAATCTAGTTACATAGGTGCATCCTTTCAAAAATTATTAGGGCAAGATCCCTTCTTCTTGGTAACCCACTTTCGCTTCCAAAGCATCTCTCTGTAGTTCAACATCTGTAACAGCAGTGCAGTGACGTCCTCTACTTGTCGTCTCTTCTCCCTCCCCTCTCCCCTATTTTTGAGATCAGCTTGAGTAGAATGTTGGATCTGGTCATGGAGTATAGCAAGACCTCATATGCGGTTAGTGCGTAGTATTTGGGAGTGGATTTTACCAAATGGAAATGCACTCATGTCCACAAGAGCGAATCTTGTGGGCACAGGGAAGGTCATGTCATTGTTAATTCATTGAAAAAAGCCATGTCATTGTCAATTCACTGAAAAAAGCTAGCCCATGTTGCTAATTCATTAACAGAAGCCAATGCATGCTATCAACTAAATAAGAAAAGCTGGCACATATTGTCAATTCACTAAGAAAAGCTGGCGCTGAAGACTACTTCACTGAGAAAAGCTGATGTGCTTTGTCAAATCACCATGAGCATTGGACGGTAGTACTTGAACCCCTCGATTACCAAACAAAATTCCCAGAACACTCTATTAAGGATGAAACAATTTGGCCCCTTCAAAAGGTACACCCTCTCCATCTTATTTGTGTATGTCCCGAGATTGACTTTGATAATATGATGCAGTATTCTTGGCGCAAAATTGTAGGCCTCCTTATACGTGTCATACATTCTATGGCTGACCTTTCTCCTCATCTGCTAGACCTCACCGTAGCTCATCAGGAAACCAGCTAGGTTCACAGCATTGGCCATCAACAACTTTGGCCAAACTGTGACGTCCATAGCTATGAGGTGATTGATTAGGCTAGTAATGATTGACGAGGTCATATTCCTGTGCTTGTGTAGCAGTTATGCAAGCTCACAAGTGTGATCCTTCACCATAGTTATCCACCGCCTCTAAATCTCTATGTACGGACCTTACTGGGACAACAATCGTCCATACACTTCACCGCATATGTGACGATGTTCCACTTATGCACTTGATATGTGCGACTTATATTCATAGCATACTAGGTAATGGCTTGCTATGCAACACCCTTATTGGGGAAGTGTTGCTCTTCCACCAGAGCGTCTTCGTCGAACGATCATTCGGACCTATCTTCGGGCACCAGAACAAGGGAGACCAAAGCAACAACATCCAATCTAGAGGAAACAAACTCAACGTCTCTACTACTGACTATATCAACATTCTCCTCATCATCAGATTACATTCTATTTTACAAGTCACCCAAATATTCATGGCAGTCAATATGAGCTATCCCACCATCTATGTGCACCTTCGTTTGGCTCAAAATTCTAAGCACGTCTCATCAACCCTCCATCATCCTACCTGGCACCATGTTCTGCACACCAATAGTAGGTTCCACTTTGCCATCACCATCCCCACCAATAGTAGATTTTACAATGTCACCACCAACCAACAGCGGCATTTCCACGCTACCACTCCCACCGGCCCCCAACCCTACTTGATGGTTTCCACCACTCCACAAATTGCACATACATCATCGGCCTTCCATATATCGCTGTATCAGGATTGCTTGCAATCTCCACGTACTGCTCCTAAGTGACATTGCCAACCACCTTCTTCATCTCCTAGAAAATGCTCCCCTAAAGCTCCAACCATTGTGGCAGTCACCGCCTCGATGATAAGTTTCTTCCTGCCTGTCTCCCTATCAAATGTACTCCATACACACCTCGTAAGCTCGAGCAGACCCATCTCCTTCAAACCCAAAGCCCGGATCATGCTCCGTTCACAATTTTGTGAGTTCGGCCCATACGGCCTGTCCCGTACGACACCCACCCCGTAGAACACGAATAAATACTTCATATCCAACATCACGTACGTAGCATAAATGCAGACAAAATTTACTTATTTTGACGATGCTAAATACAATTAAATATAATAAAAAATGGTCATGCATGTGTACTTAACAAAGCTATCAATTATGCCCATGGTCATGTGCATATATGCATGTATATAGGCACACATATATATACATATATACACACAAACAAACATTAAAAATAACAGTGCACATTACTACAATCTCATCATGATTTTTCATAATTTTTTTAATCTCACGAGCAATACATATATATATATATATATATATATATATATATATATATATATATATATATATATATATATATATATATATATATATATATATATATATATATATATATATATATATATATATATATATATATATATATATATATATATATATATATATTTGCATAAATTACAATTTGCCAATGCCAAGAATACTAAACATAACAGTGCACATTTCTTTAGCTAATTGCAAAATATCATCATTATCACCACTAATATGTCACTAACATAGCTAATTATAAAATATCATCCGCATGAACTAAATATATAAGTTAATTAAATATGGTTACCAAATGCATTCCATAATACCAAAACACCATTACGCTAATGACATATTAAACACATTACTCGTATACAAATGAAACATATCTTTTCTTGAAGGTTTTCACTGGATCTACACTTTTCCAACTAGCAAATCTCCTAAATCGCAGCAAAGCCACCTCAAAAAACTAATTAAAACTCTATTCTACTCTCTCTTTCTTTCTTCTCCCTCGATTCTCTCTCACTCAGCAGGAAAGAAAATGAACTTGAGGGATACGGGTGAGAGAGTGACGTGAGGGATTTTATGTGCACGAGGACCACGCTGGCAAGCGACAAGGGCAAGTGGGCGCTGCCGAGCATGCTAGCCACTACTGAGCTTGCGCTCCTCGGCAGGATGGTGGGCCCAGGCCCGTCGCACCACTGCCGAGCACGCTTACCACACCCGTCACATCTCTGCCAAGCATGCATGACTTGCCAAGTTTTAGCTCCTCAACAGGCATGCCAAGCTCTACTGGTGTGGCAGGACGGTGGGGCTCGCTGCCTACAACGTCCATCGCTTACCTGTCAAGCTCGCGCGGCCGCCCACGATCGCGCCCTCCTGCTGAGCTAGGGCAACACGGTAGGTGACACATATCTCCTGCCATGGCTGTCGAGCTCAGGGAGATGGCTAGTTTTGTAAAAACGGATGCTCGGGAGCCAATTTTGAAAAAAAAATGACTACAATGCTATATATACGAAAGCTTTGAATGTGACATACTCCTGTAGGAGTTAAATTGATTTCATGAAATTCCTACAAATTTGTCGTGTCCAAGACGGAGCCTTAGTGAAAATAGCGGGTGTGAGGCACAACGCAATGGATGGAAAATTTGCTTAGGAGTTGCAAGTCGCCATCAGATGCATGGGCGGACGTATAAGAGGTTATGGGTGTTGAATTTTTTTACAAAATACCAAGTATATAATAGATATATATAGTTAGTTGGGTTAAAATTATATTTTTATGTTAGTAAATAAATTCAATCCGCACTCCCCATATCTCATGCACAACCATATAACGCATTAGGTCTATTTTTTCCCCACCTTAGTCCTCCTCATATAGGCGCAAAGAGGTAAAGATGCAAACAAAACCTTAACCTTTGTTCTCTTTCTCATCTTGTTGTTGTTTGTGTGGGAGGCAGCTCCGACCTTCGAGTGGCGAGTAGGCGAAGGTGCAGGCTACGAAGGTGAGCAACGACTAGCAGACGCAGACTGCGTAGGCGAGCGATGGTCGGTGGACGTGGCACCAAGACGTGACGGCAATCACGTGTGAGGCAGCACGGGGTGCAAGGTGAGCATGTGGCAGCGCGGACGAGCAGAGAGGTGTTGCGGGTAAGCGAGCAATAGCACGGTGAACTCAGAGGTAGCAAGCGGGCGGCGGGAAGGGAGCAGCGCGGTAGCCAGGAGGGAGTGCGATATTGGGAATTGAGCAACACATCCAACTTATCATTATCGTCCTCTCTCCAAATCTAGGTGTACTCCACCCTACTCCACTTATTTTCTTTCTTTCTCCGCTTTGGCTCCAGTTCTTTCTAGAGCTTAACATTTGCTTTCTTCATTTTTTCTAATAGATGCTGTATCAAAATACAATCTTTGCTTTAGGGAATGAGCAGTTAGTTGGACCCTTATTACATTTGTTTACATGCTAAATTTTTCTATGTTTTGCACCATGGAAAGAACATATAATTTCCTCTTAGGTGGATGGTTCTTTCTAACGGGAAAATGGTAAAAAAAGGTAGAATCAATAAGATATATAACTGTCATTAATCTCTATAATTTGTTATTTAATTCATGTCATCATGCTCGCCTTATGTCGTCCATTTCCTCATAAAAAATCAATAATTCCTATAATTTATGTATTTGTATTATATCTATATACATGTACCGTAGTATTGGTATTTTGGCGAAATAGTGTGTTACGGTATTGACATATTCGAGTAACTTAGCTCTGAAGTCCAAACACGCATCCTAAATATCCTGGATCCGCCACTGATCAGATGGATCCGGTAAAACCTCTAGTACTATGGAGAAGAAGAGTGGATATATGTAGCTAAGAAAATTGAAGTGAAAACTCAGCCCTTTGCCCCAACGATAACCGTGTTTACATTATTGTAAATCTTAACACATTTCACAAATTCTCTCAGCCCCATGGTTGTCACCACGAAGGCACAATAAGCTTTAGATTAGTCGACCCGAGAGCCCAAAACCCTGCAAGCCCTCCCTAACATCGCATAATTTCGATGAAAAACAATAAGGGCGAACAATACAGCAGAACTAAGACACTAAGGGCCTGTTTGGTTCATGCCTAACTTTGCCACGCCTAACCTTAGTCGAGTGTGGCGTGCCACACTTTTTGTGGCGTCCAAATTCCACGCCACACCTTAGGCAAAGTTAGGCAAAAGACTGAGTCTATGTCGCGTGGGCCATATGGCTAACAAAGTGTGGCAAGCCACAACTGTGGCAATGAACCAAATACTCACCTAAGAAATTGTGGCGCGGCTAAGGTTAGGCATGAAAATTTTGGCTGCCAACCAAACAGGCCCTAAGAGCATGTATAATAATATAGATAGTGGTAATCTATAATATACCTCTATATCATCTATAGACAGGAGTAAAGACAATATATATAATAGGTTATCTATATAGTTGTTTGCTACAATTAATATGTTATCTATATAACTGTCTATATTATAGACAGTAAAAAGCTATCTATAAGTCCGTCTGTTAAATAATAGACAACATCTTTCTCTCTCCTACTTCTCTCTCCTCCACATCATCCAAAATCCTACGTGGTATACGTTTACAGATAATTGACATGTACCATTGTACATGCCCTAAGGTTGCTACATGTCTATTATTGAGATAGGCCTGGGCAAAATACCCGCTACCCGTTACTCGTACCCAAATTACCCGGACCTGAACCCGAAATATCCGAACCCGAGGTACCCGATCCTAAATTCGGATAGCGATTCTGATTACCCGAAATTAGTTTGGGTAGTTTGGGTAATATCCTGCAACTACCGAACTACCCGAATTGTCATAGAATTACCCAATTGTCTGTAAATTATTCAAATTGTCGGAAATTATCTCAAAATTACCCGAATTGTCTATAAATTACCCAATTGTCGGAAAATTAGTGGTTTCAGAAATTGGGTATATCGGTATACCCAACCCGATTATCGGTGCACAAATGCGGGTAGTGTTTTTTGGGGCTAATATCGGTAGCGATTTTCATTACAATTTTAAATTACCCGAACTACCCGACCAAAAAATTCGTAACCCGAACGCCTGAGCCTATATTGAGGTATCGCTTGAAATAAATAAGTAGTTTATGGCTGAAATTGCACTGTGGTTGGCTGAAATTACACTATAGCTGATAGTAGTTTATTTGGCGTAACTAAAATTTTAAAATTAAAAAATTAAAAATAGAAAAAAATAGGTTAGCCCATTACGGATAATGCAAATAAATACAAGAAAAAAGAACCGGCAAAAAAGTCAAAAAATCAGAAAAAGATGAAATTTATAAAAAATAAAAAAATAAACCAAAAACTTAAACTAAAATAAACAGGACATGAATAGTTTGAATTTCCGCATGAACGAACGTGGGAAAGTTCCCGCATTTGAAACAGTCCTAGTAACCTATGACCTATGCCTACCTAGTAACCTATGACCTATCAAGGTTTTTCAGGGGAAAAAATTTTACCTAGACAAAAAGTTTTTTACCTTTCTTTTTATATTTCTTTATATTATACGTGTTAAAATAACTTATGTTTAGGAATCAAGGAAAAAGCTTTTAAAAACTCAAAAATGCCCCATGTTGCTATGGACTTTGCTCTGTTACGTCAAAAAAAAAATGTGCCACATGAAATTCATGCGAATATCTCGTGAAATTTAAACAGGGGCCATAGATTCCTAGCAAAAAAATTAAAAAATAACCACTACACACTTGACAAAAACAAATTCCGTGGACAAAACAGGAGAATTTATTATTAAGCTCCCTCGGCAGCTGCAGGGTCATACTTTTGGCTCCTCCTCTCTTTAAAAACCCCACAAAAAGAGAGTGAGCGAGCGGGCGGACACCCATCCCACGCCACCATCATAACGCCGCGCTCCACCTCCAATTTCCTTCCCATTTCAAATACGCCACCTTTTCCTTCTCGCTCGCCCGCATTTCGGCAAACTCCTCCATGTCTCCGACCACCACCCCGTCCCCCGCGCCGGCGGCGGCAAAACCGACTTCGGGCGGGGGCGGGGGCGCTAAGCGCAGCCTGATGGCATCGCTCATGGACGCCACCGCGCTGCTCCGGTCCGCCTCCTTCAAGGAGGACTCGTACGTGGCCGCGGCGCTCCCGGCCTCCGACCTCCGCGCGCTCGCCGACCTCAGGGCGCTCCTCGCCACCCACCCGGACCCCATCTCCATCTGGGGCGTGCCCCTCAACCCTCTCGCCCCGTCCGGCGGCGACGGCGCCCCCGCCGACGAGCGCGCCGACGTCGTGCTCCTCAAGTTCCTCCGCGCGCGGGACTTCCGCGTCCGCGAAGCGCACGCCATGCTGCTCCGCTGCGCCGCCTGGCGGGCCGAGTTCCGCGCCGACGCCGTCCTCGACGAGGACCTCGGCTTCAAGGACCTCGAGGGCGTCGTCGCCTACATGCACGGCTGGGACCGTGACGGCCACCCCGTCTGCTACAACGCCTACGGCGTCTTCAAGGACAGGGACATGTACGACCGCGTCTTCGGCGACGGCGACCGCCTCAGCCGCTTCCTCCGCTGGCGCGTCCAGGTCATGGAGCGCGGCGTCCGCGCGCTCCAGCTCCGCCCCGGCGGCGTCAACGCCATCATCCAGGTCACCGACCTCAAGGACATGCCCAAGCGCGAGCTCCGCGCCGCCTCCAACCAGATCCTCTCCCTCTTCCAGGACAACTACCCCGAGATGGTCGCGCGCAAGGTAACCAACCTTCCTACTACCCCTCTCCTCCCTGGTTCCTTGCCCTGTGCGCATTTCGTCGAGCACCTGCCATTTCTTCTCACACCGCTGGTACTTACAGGTGTTCGTGAACGTGCCGTGGTACTTCTCCGTGCTGTTCGCGATGATCTCGCCATTCCTGACGGAGCGCACCAAGAGCAAGTTCGTCATCGCGCGCGAGGGCAACGTCGCCGAGACGCTCTTCAAGTAAGCGCGGCTCGGCTCCAGTGGCCGCGAAAGATTTCTGTTTTGGTTCCCGCTCTGGCCTTGCCTTGACACTGACACGGCGGTTCTTGCTTCCTTCCTTTCTCTCTGCGCAGGTTCATCCGGCCGGAGCTGGTGCCGGTGCAGTACGGCGGGCTCAGCCGCGCCGGCGAGCTCGAGAACGGGCCGCCCAAGCCGGCGTCCGAGTTCACCATCAAGGGCGGCGAGAAGGTCTTCCTAGAGATCGACGGCATTGAGGTATATACTAAACTACGTGCCATTATGCCAATGCCACACTCATCACAGTTCCGCATTGCACTTCTTTACATTGGGAGCTCAAATTTTTTTACTAATCTTTTTGGATTTAGTGATTTACTCCATATAGTTGCATAGTTTATATCCCTAGCTTGAGCATACAATGGGCACAAGAAAGATCTTTAAACCAGTACTCCCGACTTCTACTTTGGCCTATCCATCACTCTCTTCTCCCTGTCTCTCTGGGTTGCCAAATTGGGGCTAAACAATTGCATCCCTCGCATGCTTTGTAAGTTGTGTGCTCGAGATCAGCCAAGAACACAAACAATGGCTTTGTTTCTTGCTTTTGCTGTGTCCTAGGTTGGCTGCCTCCAGTGCTTTGTGTCAGTTTTTTTTTTTATCTTTTGGGGGGATCTTGAAAAAAATTTGTATCGACGACTTGCTACGCACCACTGCAAAAGTAGTAGAAAAAACCTTTGAGCTGTGCATATCTATGTGTGTGTTCTTGCAACGGTACCAGTAAACACTGCGTCGAGCAGTAGCTGGTGCATCATGCAGCGCGTCCCTGTGAAACTGAGACGGGCATGGCGCGCTGCCCGTTCCGGAGAATCGGTGTATGGGGTGAGGCCGTACCAGATGCTGCCGCCTAGCCCCAAGGCGCTCCCCATAAAAATCGCTTCCGCCCGTTCCGTCGGTTTCTTTTGAGTTCACATGAGGACAGAGAGAGAAAGAAAGAGAAAATCTAGAGAGAGAGAGAGAGAGCAGCTCACACGCTGCAAAAGCTGGAGATAGGAACGGCGTAGCTAAGCTACGGCTGTTCTTCACTTGCTTGGTTTCCTTTCCATCACAACACATCTACGGATCTACTACAACACATCTGATCTACTACCTGTTCGCAATGCAACTTCTTGTGAACAAGAATAGAAGTGACCGGTCTGCATGTGAGTTTCTTGGCCAGGCTTTAGTTTTGCAACGCCTGCACTGCGCTGTGCCTTTGTCCTGACCTCGTATGGAACGCAGATGATGCTAGAATTTTTACGAGATAACACTTTCTTTCAGTCTTTTAAAACGGCTTTTCTACGTAAGTGTTTTTTGACTTCCAATTACCCTGCTGATTTGGGTTTTTTGTGGTTTATAGTTTATTTTTTACTGTTGATTCTGTAGCTGGTTTAACTGTAGCTATGGTGGCTTTTTGGTGAAATTAAATTTAAAAATTTTAAAATAAAAACAGATTAGCCTAATAATATAAAGGAACACGAATAAAAAAGACAAAGAGACCGAAACGAGCACCAAAATCGCATCCTAATTTCTCTCTCTGTCGCTAAGAGTCAAAGCGAAATAGCAGGCCCAAAGTTAGCGGCTGCAGCGCAACACTGCACACGCTGCGGCAGTGCTCTTTTTCTAGCTTTACTTTAGTTTACAGTTCACGGCACGGTGCGAGTATCCACGCACTGTCACCTCCTCAGTCCCCACCTCATGATGCTGCAGTCAAGTGAAAGTAAAAAAAAAAGGAGAATGCACTCGAAACACAAAGGCTCTGTGTTTGTGACGTGTTCGATTTTTTTTTTTTGTTGCGGCAGACAAACGTAAATATTCGCGCGAGATGACAAGCTACCTTAAAAAGTTTGCTTCGATAATTTATTTTAAAAAGACGATGCATAAATCGTTCTACTTATTTATTAAGAAAAATTATAAGTCTGAAAAAAAAGACCCACACTGCTACTACTACTAGTAGAAGTACACATTAGCAGGGTAAATTAGTAAAGCTTTTGCTAACCTTTGCATCTATAAGCTTTTGCCTTCCCTAATTGAGGTGTAAACCGGTGGCGAAAAAAGGGGGATTAATTTTGTTTGCTATCGTTGTCAGTGCCAAACCTTTTCTTTAACCACTGTAAAAATTGAGTACTGTACTGTATTGGATTCTGGCATGGCCAATGCTCATGGTAGGACCCTTGTTAAGAATCAAACTATGGCTTGTATTGCCAAGAACTCTCAAGGTAATCTTTTGTTGTTGTTAATCTGGTTTCTCTGGAGATTAATCAACACCACCTTTAATTGCAATTCCAGGCCGGTGCAACGATAACGTGGGACCTGGTCGTCGGCGGCTGGGACCTGGAGTACGGCGCGGAGTACGTACCGGCGGCGGAGGACAGCTACACGCTGTGCGTGGAGAAGACGAGGAAGGTGCCGGCCAGCGCCGACGAGCCCGTGCACAACGCGTTCACGGCGAGGGAGGCCGGCAAGATGGTGCTCTCCATCGACAACTCGGGCTCCCGGAAGCGGAAGGTCGCCGCGTACCGGTACTTCGTGCGCAAGCCGTCGGTGTAGGCTGCTACTCTACTGCGGTGACCGGCGGCTGGCGGCTTGCCGACCGGCCGAGGTGTTTGCTATGGATGGTGAAGTCAAGTGCTCTGCTTGCTTTGCTTTTTTAGTCTTGGAGATGAGAGGTTAATTTAGGGGCTATTTAATTAGTGCTATAATGACATGCATGTATTATGCCATATGTAGAATATATTGTAAGAGCTGTGAGATCATACCTGTCATCATCGTTATAAAGCTAGTGAGTTCAATATTTTTGGGCAATTTAATTACCTTTGTTAATTCACAGAAACAATGCTTTAGTTACCTGTCATCATCGTTATAAAGCATCGTCATATGCTTGTGATCAGATGACTCCAAAGAGATACATATATGCTTGTTATGGGAGGACCATTTGCAGGTAAGTCATGAGCAGGTTTTCACACAAGGAAAATTTTCACACTACTAGGGGTGCAAACGGGTCGGGTTAATCCCGACCGATCCGACACCGAATCTGATTGGTACCGAATCCGGAGAAAAATATAGGTTAGGATATGGTAACAGCAACATCCGTTCGAATTCGATACGTCTTCAAGTTTGATTTCAGGTTAGTGCTACTATTTGACGTTTCATTTTCTTTTGCAATGGACCAATGGTAAAATAAAATCTTCCACATCAGCTATTAAGTAGTAACATCAAGTTTTTGACAGTACGTCTTCCTACTTCATTTGTTGTACTGCATGCATTCCTTACAAATAAGTAGGGGTGCAAACGGGTTAATCCCGACCGATCCGGCACCGAATCCGGAGAAAAAAATATGGGTTAGGATATGGTAACAACAATATCCGTCCGAATCCGATCCGTTTGCACCCCTACACACTACCTCCCATCTAAAAAAACACTGATTCTCTCAAAATGTACTCTGATTCTAAAATTGTAACGATGTCTGGTATACAATTTTGAGTTTTTGATTACAATTGTAGTGTCCTGGTAAAACTTGAAAGACACAAAATACAAATTTACTCATCTCGGTTTGATTAGGATAATCTGTACCCTCTCTTTTTTTAAAAAAAGTCAAAAATATATACCACAGCAAAATAAATACTGGACTACTCCATCTCTGTTTCTACTACAGAGTGAAGATTTGTCCAAGTAAAAGCCATCTGTGCCATGGCCCATGGGATGTCATGCCAGGTTGTCAGAATTGTAATCTAGATAACATCGTTTTTTTTCTTGATAGGATCAGATTGTAAGTTCGGATCGTAGAATTATGATTCTATCAGATTTTTAAAAGTATATTGTTGTAGGAGTAGCCTAACCATTATAACTGGGCCTTACAACTGGTCTAATATATAATAGACCTAATAGTATAGAAAATGTACCAATGTACTCTTACCTTTGTAATTATCAACAAGGTAGGATGGAAATTATCCTACCCCATTTATGTATATAAACCCCTAAGAGAAATATGAAAAAGAGGGATCCACTCATTTTACACACGAGCCCTCTCTCTCTTTTTCTGTCTCTAGCTCTCTTTAGCTCCACCTCCTCCCATGGAGAAAGGGTACCCTGTACTTCCTGTTATAGTAAAGCTACAATACGTATATATTTTATATAAAAATTGAATTATATTTCTAAATATACAAGTCTATGGTAGAATTTTTTAATTTAATTTTGTAATTTGAATACACTTATTTATGTTATATTGAATTAGGATTGATTTTTGAAACTTATTTAATTATTTTTTAATAAACTAATAATCTAAAAGTGGAAGATATAAAAGATAATACTTTTTTTAGCTTAGAACAACATGTAAATAATAAAAACAAAGCAAATTAAACTAGTGCAACTTAAACTAGCAATAGGTAATATCAAATTTTATATGCTAATATAGTTTGTTGTCAGGATCATGATCTCACTCTGATCCTACCTAATCCGAACAATTCTACGAGTTGAATCATGATCCTACTATGATACTATTTAATTCCGATCATCATCTACATATCGCGATATTGACAACCTTGATTTCATATGATGCCTTGACACTGAGTGTACAGACATTTCTGACAGGTTAGAGCAAGACAAGTAATAGTGGCGTAGTACAAGCTTTTGTACGTACTACAATGGCCTTGATCACTTTCGGCCGCAAAGCTAGGCGTTAGATTAGATTAGCGTCAAGAGAGTTCCAGGGGTGCTTAGCCGAGGAGAGCATGTAATGGGTGGTCCTGAAAACTGTCCTGTGGCTGGTCCTACTATGGACACAGGTTATCGCAGGCAGGCAGGCAGGTGTGCTTGCATCTTTGTCGCCGGTCAGATGGTCAGTGTGCACATACTTTTTCTTTTTCTTTTCGGGAAACACTGCCAACGCTACAAATAAAGCTGCCCCTGTTGGTTTGGCCTTTGCTCTGTGGAGTAGAATGTGGTTAATTAAGAGGTTAAAAGAGGCTGTAATGTGATGTAATTTATGCTTTTGCTTGGGATCATGCTTATGAGTACTTTGGAGCAAAGCTGTTAATACTATTTTGATACCAGCCGTACTAGCTGATACATACCGAACTAGCATATGAACAGGTACAAAGTAGCTTTACGTACCATACCGGTCTAAATACAAGTCATATCGACTCAATACCGGCCATACTGGCTTTGATACCGTCAATATTGGCGGGTACCAGTAGAATTAATAATACCATCTATTGATATATATATATATATATATATATATATATATATATATATATATATATATATATATATATATATATATATATATATATATATATATATATATATATATATATATATATATATATATATATATATATATATATATATATATATATATATATATATATATATATATATATATATATATATATATATATATATAGTGCTACTATGTATTTGAAATAATATTATAAGTGATATTTGATGTGCATATAATTAAACAAATGTATACTTATAAATATATATGTATTATTATATTAAACCTGAAACGTTATGCTAGGATAGATCGATATTGGAATGTACCATTTCAAAAACCAAACCAATACGATTTTTTATACAGTAAGGACAACTATACTTTGGAGTGTGTAATGGGCAAAGGTCATACTTCAAGTCTGTAAGAAAGACAACCTTGAAGTATTTTGTGGAGCTGTGTGACTAGACTACATCGAACTTGGGACATTACAAACATGGGACATATCTATAGATGAGATTGCATGTTAATTTGCACCTAGAGATGGGATTGTACTCATACATGTGTTCTACTCATACCATTCGCGCCAAGCATTACAAATATTAAAAATATTTGTACACGTGAGTGTTTGATTAATCATGTGTGCTTAGAAAGTAACCGAAAGGATTACCATGACAATTCACAGGCATGCAGGCATGCAATGGGATCAATGATATCACCAGCTAATTAAAGTAGAATGATTCCTACTCATTACTTGTTTGCATCATTGCAGCTGCAATGCCCCATGGTTGATTGGCTACATCAAAGTTGGGGAAATAGCCTCGTTCTACGCTCTTTTGGGAGGGCTCAAACTCTAGTTTGGTGCAGACTGGAGTGGCTGTGGGGCCAGGCCTTTTTTTTTTGTCTTTTGGTGTCTGCTTTTAATTTTTAGTTTTTTTTAAAATTAAAAAGGCAAAAATCAAAACAGAATGATCATTTGAAGCGGATTCTCTAAATTGATTTTTAGGCCTAAAACCGTATGCGCTATCTACATCGATGTCTTCGTTATCCGCTGTTGTATCAAAATATACAGATAAAAGCCATCAGTCAGGGCGTCTCCAACAGCTGGCTATTTAGTTAGCTAGATCTGATGTGGCAAGGAAAAAGTAGGAGAGAGAGTAGTCACTAGCGACGAGCAAATAGCTGATCTATTTCACGTAGTCCAAGAACATGAGAGAGGAGCATGTGGGTCCAACAGTATAAAATAGTCTTTACTTTTATCTCTCACCTCCACGTCAGCGACTATATAGCTAGTACTAGCTATTACCATTGCGGACGCCCTCATAGCTAAAAGTCATTAATTGTAGCATAAAAAACACACCGTTGACAGCCCAAAATCTTGCTTAATTTTCTGTGCAAAAACTCAAGCATTTTGATGCCTTATCTTTTGCTTCAAAAGATGTGTCCAGTTAGTCAATTACTACCTTTGAAGTACAATAGTGAAGGCACATGATAGCCCTAGTAAACCAGCAAACGTGAAAAATCAAGAACTCTCTTTTTTGTTTAAGAAATGTCATGTGCGTTGTATTTGTTGACAAAATGACACTCCTTTATTTCCAAATATATGTCAATTGGTGTGAGTTCCTTTATTTCCAAATATATGTCAATTGGTGTGAGTGAGGTATGTATTGAGTATGTTCGTCTGCTTTGTAGCCTCTCAAAAAAAAGTTTAGACATCGATACGGTTTCAATAATTAAGCACATTAAACAATTACTTTATTCTTAAATGATACGTTAGAAAAATATATTAACATGAAAGTATTTTTTTGAAAGGTCAACTAATTGTTGGAAAATAAGCGGTTTTATCAATATTTCCATTTTAATTCTAATTATGATAAAGCATAAGAGAACATATATATAGCAATATGAAAATGACATGAAAGAACATGTATTATCTCTCGAAGCAGATAAACAATTCATAACAATGGCATATTGCAATATACTTAATAAAACACATCTGTGGGCATATAAAATCTGGATAATGCAATATATATATATATATATATATATATATATATATATATATATATATATATATATATATATATATATATATATATATATATATATATATATATATATATATATATATATATATATATATATATATATATATATATATATATATATATATATATATATATATATATATATATATATATATATATATATATATATATATATATAGAGGAAGCCTCTTTTCTACTCCTGTGTAATTACACCCTATGTCGTATCTCACAATGTAGGAGTATCTCAGAACGAGGAGTATGTACATGTAGTATACGAGTATTTAAAACTATATAGGTGGTATGAACAATTTTTCAGAGGTGGTATGTTCATTTTTTTTAACATACTCCTTTTTATGTAAGTATATAAAGGTATTTATAAAATACGCTAAAAACTATGGACTCAAGCTTGCAATTTTTTCATGTGGTTCACATTAGAATATCTTATAATTAGTATATGAGTATACCTAAAGTGATAAAGGAGTATTTCAAATTTATTTAGGTGGTATATTAGAGGTGAGTGTAATTATACCCGAGTAAAAGTATTTTCCTATATATATATATATATATATATATATATATATATATATATATATATATATATATATATATATATATATATATATATATATATATATATATATATATATATATATATATAATGAGTGCTCCTTGGTGCTGGACACCATAGTCTAAAATAGGTATGTATCGTGTGCAAAAAATTTTAAAATTTTTTGGATATCGCTCTCAGTTGAGGAGTAGCACAAGTTTAAGAAAACTTGGCTTTCTTCCACTCTTGTCAAATTTTCAATTATCACAGTGACAATCCTTCAAGATTCTGCTAGTCAAACTAATTGAATAAACCTCCGTGCAATATCAAATGTCAATAATATGCTAACAGTACAGACTTAGGCTAAAACCAGTGATTAGTAACAAAGAAATGCTACTGCACATACAACATCTATTTCGGCAATTGCAGAAATCAAGATAAATATATCTATTCAACAATGTCTAATAACAATAGTAAGCGAAAACTAAGCAGCAGATTTAGCATAAGCAAAGGACAAAGCTATCGGCTACACACAAGTGAAGCATTCAACTAGTATATAACAAATCAACCTAGCAGGACCAATTAGATTGTTACTGAGAATTCAACATTGACAAATATCCTTATTGAGCAATTCATAAGCCCACAATCCAACATGGAAATGTCCTCCCAGTGCTAGATCTAACCACAAGTTTCAGAAATATTAACTAGCACGGTTGACAAATGAGGAATAAATAGTAAAGGAAGTAAAGAGCAAACTCACAGAGCAGTGGCACTCCAAGCCACCGTGATGGCAAAAAGGGCTAGACTCGTCAGAGACGATGTCCAAGAAAACCAATCACCGGCGAATGCCAGAGAATCACCAAAAAGGCAATCGAAGATACAAAGCCCAACTTTTTAATCCAAATTCACCAAATCAAGAAGCCGAGGCGCATGTTGTTGCCGCACAAAAATCACAGAGAGCTCGGTAGATCACCAAGCGCACAAGCCACACACTAGATGCCACACTCCCCAGGGATCAAAGAGCCAAGCCAAACAACCAACAAGAACGCGCACAAACGCAGATCAGTGCTAGACTCAACGAAGCAGAGATCTGGATCGCAAAGACTAGCAAGGTAGCCAAAGTGAAACCACCACAGAAGCTGAAATCAGTGACGGGAATCAAATCACTGGCCTCCTCATTCTCTTGATTTAAGGGGAAGAATAGCAACCGGGGTTGAGGCAAAACGGCACCGCCGAACGGTCGCTGCCCTTATCGAGCGAGTGGAGAAGAGGAACAAATAGATCGGGATCCAGTGAGACCGTGCCTCACTACACCCATGTCCTCTCCCCTCTCTATTACAAATGGGCCCCACCATTTTACCTTTTCTCATTTTCTTTAAGCGAAAATTAGGGAAATTCCCAAAGAGCCCATCACTAATATCGTTTCCATGTCCCGTTTTGTTAGACCATGTGACTAGGTCTAGAATATTTTGGTGATGAATAATTGACAATGGTTAAATTGTAATGAATAATTGATGATGTTGCTTACTGTTACTTGAGGTGTGTTGCGTGTATGTGGACTGATGTTGGTCAAGTTGGGACGAACTTGTGCCAAAAAAATGTTCTTTGGTCTTTGCATGTGCAGGTTGAGTATGGAGGCGATAATGGTCGGTGACGAAGTGGACTGGGACTAGGATGGGAGATCCGAGGTTCAAATGGTCAAGGATGTCATGAGATGGTCGGGCTCATACTTAGGGCGCATGAAGATCAGAGGTGGATGGTGTGTGGAGAAGCTATGGGAGGTGTGGTCCTGGAGGTTTCGACATGTGATGAGTTGAAAAGTCATAAGTGTAAAAACCCGTGTTAAAAAGGGCTTTCGAGTCCCTTGAATAGTAATGGGCCAAAAGCTTGGTTGAGGTAAAAGGCCCAATTAAAGGAGTTGTGTTAGGGTTAATTATGGCTACAACTTAAAAGTTGGTTTGGTACACATGGCCGGATAGATGGAAAAAAATCGTAAGCGACAACTGGATTGAGATATGCATTGTGGCGGCTGTGACACGAAGGAAAAATAGACATGAATAGTTTTTGTGTTTTCTAATAAAAGTTTGTGAGTTTTTTAATTCGCATATATTATCATTTTTCTTTGTTTGGTGATTTCTAAAGCTTCTCCATGCATTGATATCTATCTATGTTTTTTTACTTACATACATTAGTTAGTTTTAATTAAAAATTGACTGGGTGATTGAGTGTTAAGCATATCATTTCCATCTGCTGTTATCTAGCGAAGGTTTTTTTCGGTGATACTTTTTTGTTATTTCTGTTTTTTAGATTGAACGATTAGAAGACAGAAAATTGGAGAAAAAAGCTTCTATTGGGATTTACAATCATTCACCTCTCCCTTTGATTACGATCGCCGATCCTACAAGTGGTATCAGAGCAGGTTACAATAGTATCAGATCGGGATTGGTTTTCAGGTAAGCCACCATTTTTTGATGGATCAGACTATCTCTATTGGAAAACCCGCATGGAAGTTTTTCTTCAAGCACAAGGCAAATCTATCTTGCAAAAAGTTAAAAAATACATATGAAATGCTTCTTGTTGTTACAATTTTTAATGGATTTCTACCATTTACATGTGACTAATAAATTAATTAAGAATTTAAATTTGCATCAGAATGATTTAAATGGCAGTACATCAATTTAATTAGTACAAATTTTAATCTACCGACAATACTAAATTTACTTTTAATAAACATAAATATTTGCTAATGGGCTGGTTGCAGGGGAGATGAGAGAGGCTGGCTTGGGCTGGGCAATGTTGGGCTGAAATCTCAGGTATCCAAATCCATATTAGCTGGATAATTCGTATCCGTATTCATCGAATATCAGGCCTACTGTATTTGTATTCTTTTCTGACAAAAAAATCCTCATTTGTTTCCGATCCAAGAATTATCTGAAGAAAATCCAATCCGACACAATCCGTATTCATTTTCATCCGGATCGGTCGGAAACTATCTGATCCGTTTTCACCCCTAATGGTGTTGCAGGAGGAAGGGCATTGGCTGCTGACGCATATGAAGAATCCCCTGAAGCAGCTAATGAGGAGTAGAGTCTACGACTGGCATTTCTTATCTTAGGCATCTAAGAGCAAGGGCAAATGATATTAGAGTCAAGTGGGAATAGGTCAAAAAGGATTGAAAAGAAATGGAATGAAATTTCTATTTTATTAGAGGGATCGGAAGTACCGCCGTTCAGTGGGCGGTAGTACCGCTCCTATCGAGCGGCAGTTCCGCTTTCCCTGACCGATTCTAGGGCAAGGCAATGCATGTAATTTTTGGTGTTTTCTTGGATTGAATCCATAGAATAGGTGTGTAAACACCATAAGACACCAAAACTAACCATTTGCCCTAGATCAACCACTTAAATCATTCACATTTTGATCAAATCGATATGTGACTTAGGGTTCAAAACGAGGGCAAAGAGGAGGATTTGATCCGGATTACCTTGAGGATCGGAGGAGAAGAACCCATAGGAAGCAGGAAATCACAAAAAATTGAAGAAAACCCCAGAGGATTTTGAGATCTAATGGGCGATTTTTTTAGTTGAGAAGGGAGGAGAGAGGGGGGAGTAGGGGCACGGGCGGACGAAAGAGCGGAATAATCGAAGAGTGGGGTACGGCCGCGCGCAGTAAAAGCCCTGTAATTGGACGGTTACTACCTTCTCAAAGCAAATGCAGAAGTACCACGGTTTTGCTACCGGTAGTTCTGGAAAATAGAAGTACCGCAGATACCAACGGTAGTTCCGGAGGACGAAAGTACCGCAAAAACAACAGCGGTAGTTCTGATTATTCTGGAACTTGAAAAGCAGGGATTGGAATAAGATTAGATGCAAATGATCACTAGTTTTTGCACTCAAATAAATTTATTTAGGATCATTATGCATTAGATGTATAATTTTAAAATAGTAAAATAGCTTTAAATATTTTACACTTGATTAAAAACAAATATCTTTTGCACAAAACTCTCAAATTACTCCAGGTGAGCATAAAATAAATGTGCTGTAAATTTAAGCAATGTTGGAATATTCTATGACATTTAATTCATTCCTTAATTTGCAAAAACGGCTTTCATCTAAAGGTTTGGTGAAGATATCCGCTAATTGGTCTTATGTCTGGATGTGGCTAATGCAAATATCTCCTTTGTTTACATGGTCCCGCAAAAAATGGTGGTGAATATCTATATGTTTGGTTCTTGAGTGTTGGACTAGATTATTTGAAATTTTAACTGCACTATCATTATCACACAAAAGATGCACTTTATCAAATTTAATTCCATAATCTATCAAGGTTTGCCTCATCCATAGCACTTGGGGACAACAACTTCCAGCGAAAACATATTTGGCTTCGGTGGTTGATAGTGCTACGGAATTTTGTTTTTTGGAAGACCAAGATACTAAAGACCTTCATAAAAATTGACAAATTTCTGATGTGCTTTTTCTATCCACTTACAACCTGCATAATCGGAATTCGAATATCCAATTAATTCAAATTTTGCACCTTTAGGATACCAAAGCCCTATGTTATAGAAATGTTTTAAATATCTCAAAATTCTTTTTACGGCTTTTAAATGACACTCTTTTGGAGAAGCTTGAAAGCGAGCACACATGCACACACTAAACATTATATCGGGCCTAGATCTAGTAAGATAAAGCAAACTGCCAATCATAGATCTATAAAGTTTTGTATCTACCGACGTACCTCCTTCATCAAGGTCTAGATGGTCATTTGTTGTCATAGGTGTCTTGATGGGTTTTGCATCTTCCATGCCAAACTTCTTGAAAAGATCTTTCGCGTATTTTGTTTGGGTTATGAATGTCCCATCTTTAAGTTGCTTGATTTGAAGTATAAGGAAATAGCTTAATTCACCTATCATTGACATCTCAAATTCCCTTGACATCATTTTACCAAATTCTTTGCAAAAATCTTGGTTAGTGGATCCAATATAATATCATCAACATAAATTTGACATTCAAAGAAATCATCACTAATGATTTTTTTTGAATAGGGTTGTATCTACTTTTACAATTTTAAATCCTTTTGAAACAAGAAAATCTCGAAGGTGCTCATACCATACTCTAGGAGCTTGTTTTAAACCATATAGCACATTTGAGAGCTTATACACATGATTAGGATATTTTGAATTTTCGAACCCTAGAGGTTGTTCAACATAAACTAGTTCGGAGATTGTTCCATTTAGAAAAGCACTTTTAACATCCATTTGAAATAATTTAATGTCAAAGCTAGATACAAAGGCAAGTAAAATTCTAATTGACTCCAGTCTAACTACGAGTACAATATTTCATCGTAATCTAAGCCCTCAACTTGAGTATAGCCTTGAGCAACTAACCTTGCCTTATTTCTTACCACAACTCCATTTTCATCTTGCTTGTTTCGATAGACCCATTTTGTCCGAATTACGTTGTGTTCTTTGGGTCTTTCCACCAAAGTCCAAACATTGTTTTGAGTGAAATTGTTCAATTCTTCATGCATAGCATTTATCCAATCCGGGTCATCTAGAGCTTCTTCTACAATTTTTTGTTCAAGAGAAGACACAAACGAGTAATGTTCACAAAAAGGAGCTACTCTAGATCTAGGTTGAACTCGCTTACTCACATCACCCAATATTTGGTCTATTGAATGATCTTTAGCGATTGCATTGTGAATCTTGAATGTTGTGGGTTATTGTTCCTTTCCTTCATTGTCTATAACTTGTATATCGTTTGTTGTAGAGGAAGTATGTGGTTCAACTTGTCTTGATGAGGTGGATGATATTGAATCTTCCTTTGGCTTGATATCACCAATTTGCATATTCTCCATGGCTTTGCGTAGTCCTTCATTTCCTACATCATCTAAATTTTCTTGCTCTTCTTGAGAACCATTAGTTTTATCAAATTGAACATCACAAGTTTTTTCAACTAAACCCGAATTTTTATTAAAAACCCTATATGCTTTACTATTTGAAGAATAACCTAATAAAAATCCTCATCACAACGACTTTGAAATTTTGAGAGCCGAACACCCTTTCTCAAGATGTAGCATTTGTAACCAAATTCTCTAAAGTAGGATATGTACGGTTTTCTTCCAATGAGTAACTTATAGGAAGTCTTTTTCAAGAGACGACGCAAATAAAGACGATTTATGGCATGACAAGCGGTATTATAGCTTCCGCTTAAAATTTATTGGAAGTATTATATTCCTCAAGTATTGTCCTAGCCATTTCAATTAATGTTCGATTTTTCCTTTCTACAACTCCATTTTGCTCGGGAATGTAGGTAGTGGAAAACTCATGCTTTATTCTAAGTTCATCACAAAAATATTCAATTTTAGTGTTTTTTGACTCCGAATCATTGTCACTTCTAATTTTCTTTATTTTGAAATCAAATTCATTTTGGGCCCTTTTTGCAAAACTTTTGAAAATGCCGAAGGCTTCGCTTTTGTCACTTAAGAAGAATACCCATATATATCTTGAGTAATCATCTACAATGACTAGACAATAACTATTGCATCCGATACTCTTATAGGTTGTTGGCCCAAACAAATCCATATGTAAGAGCTCAAATGACTTAGATGTTGACATGATACTTTTAGAAGGATAACAGTTTGCACCTTGCTTACCGGCTTGGCAAGCACTGCAAAGTCTATTTTTTTCAAACTTCACATCTTTCAAGCCAACAATTAAGTCATGTTTAAAAAGCTTTTTAAGTTGAATCATACCCACATGACCTAACCTTCTATGCCATAGCCAACCCAAAGACGTTTTAGCCATTAAACAAGTTTTCAAGCAAGACTCACTAGAAGAGAAATCTACTAAATAAAGATTTCCAAATCTAAACCTTTGAAAACAAGTTTATTTCTATTTTTTTGAAATAGTTACATCTTCTTTAGAGAAGGAGCTAGTTAAGCCTAAATCACATAATTGAGCAACGGATAGCAAGTTAAAATTTAATGTTTTTACTAGAGATACATTTGAAATGAAAAGGTCATTTGAGATAGCAATTTTACCCAATCCAAGTACCTTTCCTTTGCTATTGTCCCCAAATGTGATTCTTTCATTGCTCCCGCTTTCAAACATGGTGAACATCTTCTAGTCACAGGTCATGTGTTGAGTGCACCCACTATCAAGCACCCAATGCCGTCCACCGGTTTTGTAGTTTACCTACAAAAGAAGTCAAGTTCTTTTAGATACCCAAATTTGTTTGGATCCTTGGAGGTTAGTAACCAAAGCTTTGGACACCCAATGGCATTCTTTTTAGCACCTAAGATTGAGGTGCCAATAAATATAGCAATAACTTTACCATTGTTGGACTTTTTAAGCATGTAATGTGATCATATAAGCCAATGGGTTGAATCTTACCTTTAGGACAATTTTTTGTTCATGTTCTATTTCTCGGCATTTTGTACAATACTTACCATTTTTCCTCACAAATCTTGTGGGCATTTTGTTTAATTTTACTACTTGTTCTTTTAGATTTTTGTTTTCATTAACAAGTTTAACATCATGAGTCATGGCTTAGCAAGCAAGTCATCGCAAGAAGTAGATATGCTAGATTTTGAAATTTCTATACTAGGCATTTCATTTAGAATATCACAAGTGATGCCAATGCTAGTGCAAGATTTATTTAGATTTTCTTGGATAAGCAAGTCATGAGCTTCCTTTAGCTCCTCATAAGAGTCTTGTAGATACATATGCTCTCTCTTCAAGAAATAAAATTTTGACTTCTCTTTTCCAAGAAATTCATTTAACTCTATAAGCATTTCTATAAGATCATCATAGGAAGGTTCATCATCTTCAAAAATTTTGGCCTTCTCTCCTTTTGCCATAAGGCATGTTGGAGATGAGAAGAGCAATGGAGCCTCCTTGATAGTGATGCTGATGAGCTTTTTTTCTTGGGAGATTCATCTTCACTTGAGCCGGAGTCGGAGTACTCTTCGTCAGAATCTCACTCTCCAATGTGTTCTTCATTCTTACCAATCTTTTGAGGCCTCTTGAAAAACTTCTTACCATTGTAGCTCTTCTTTTTGGATGACTTCTCCTTGTCATCCTTTTTGGTAGGGCATTGAGAGGCAATATGCCCTTCTCATCAAACTCATAGCAACGAATGTTGTTATAGCGCTTGTTGGAGGTGTAAGAGTATCCCTTCTTAGCCTTTTCATGACTAGCGCTTCGATTTGAGCGCCTTCTCATGAATTTGTTCATTCTTCTTACTAGAAGAGCCAATTCCTCCTCGGAGTCCTCATCATCATCTTTGGACTCCTCACTTACCACTACCTTATCCTTGAAGGCGGTAATCTTCTTGCCATTGAAGGAGGATTATCCTTGAAGGCAGTAATCTTCTTACCCTTGGAGGAGGATTATCCTTGAAGGCGGTAATCTTCTTGCCCTTGGAGGAGGATTACTCCAAGAGCTCCTCCTTATCTTTCTAGTACAACTCATTTATGATGAGATTGCCCAAGAGTTGTGTCGGTGTCATTCTTGTCAACTCGGATGAGTTGAGAAAGAGAGTCACCAATGTTTCATACTTTTTTGGCAACACCCTAAGCATTTTTCTTACAACATCAACATCGAAAAGGTTAGTACCTAGGTGCTTGAGTTCATTCACAATGTTGTTAAGTCATTAGTACATCTCATTTATGTCCTCATGAGGCAACATTGTGAATGTCTCATATTTGATCCGAAGCCTATGCAATTTGGCTTCTTTAACCGTGGACGTCCCTTCATGAATTTCAGAAAGAGTTGTCTAAATAGTATGAGCAGTTTCCAAATTGCTCACCCAATTGAACTCGTCCACGTTTAAAGCTCCAAATAGTGTATTCATGGCTTGGGCATCTAAATGAGCATTACACCCATCTTATTCCGTAGGGTGCAATGGATCAAGAGGCATGACATAGCCCTCATTTATGATTTTTTTTCCAAATATTCGGACTCATGGCCTGATGAGGCGATGGGGTCCCGATCTGCCGATAGGATGATGACTATCGATTTTGGTAGAGGTGACTCTTGCGATCCGACTACAACCGTACGATGTTGCTTGCGCCTTAGCAATCGCTGAACCACACCCAAGTCATTATCAACCGTGCCAAGAACGCTGTTGACCTAACCATGAAGGTCTATTCCTGCGTGCAACCGAAGAACACGCAAGAACAAGATAACAAGCAATCTGAAATTGAAAATATATAAATTGAGTTGAAAAAGGTGGGATTCCGAAGACTGTCTTGACAGGTGGTCGTCCGACACAACTGAAGAACAAAAGTTTGCATAATGGCTAAACCTAAACTCAACGAAATCCAAAGAGTTCAAAGAGGGTAGAGGGTGAATATATGAGTTGGAGAAGAGAGAGGAGTAGCCAAGGGTCGTCCTAGGGTTGGACACCCACCCTAAGAAAAATTACAAAGCCCTAGGGCCCAATTGGAGGTGGCGCAGCACCTTTAGACTCGGATTCAAAAATAGTCCTGATTTGTTTCGGTGATATCCTTCCGTACAGAACGAATTTTGAGATGAGACCAGATCCATTGAAAATAGGATAAGATAAGTTTTCCATAAAGTACTCACCCATCCCAAACGGACTCCGGATGCGAATTCTATGCATGTTGGAGTCGGTCCTATCAGGCTAAATCAGCGTCGGATTGTTTTGACAATTGCGGCACAACAAAAAGGTTTATGAAACTGAGGCCCCTTCCATTGGATGGGCTTCGGAATAAGCTTTCAAACAAGCACAAGAACACCTAAATCGGACTCTGTTTGTGAAAGTTATGGCCGTTTTATTACAGGCATGTTGGTTGTGCCGAACCAAATCCGAATTGAGTTCTGAGTTGATTCCGAGTTTGATTTCGGTTGGGCTTGAGAAAATTCCGAATTGGGCTTGGAAACCTCATCCAAAACATGGACTTTAAGTTCTTGGACCTCTCCCCTTTTGCTCTCCCACTCCATAGATTCTCCTTAGCTTTATTTTTCCTTATTTTTCTCCATTGATTTGGCCTCGGCCTCCTTCTTCCCCTCGGTTCAAAAGTCTTCCATTTGTCAAACCTAAGAATGTACAAAGTAGTGACATGAGGTGATACTCCATTCTCATGAATGACATTAGTAGGAATAGATAGAAACGAATTCACCTTTTGTTCAATCTTGATATTGGGTGCTATGGTCGTATGCGTTTGTGGCGTGGTCACATCATGGCCTTAAGGTATATTGATATTCTAATTTTCCAATAAGCATAATTTAATCCATCAAAGAATGGTGCCTTTCCTATAGCAATCCCCTCGCTAGCCATCCTTTCTCTCTAGACAGTTAAGTCTAATAATGAGAGACCAAACTCTGATACCACTTATAGGATCAAGGATAACCGACTAGAGGGGTGAATATGATGTTTTTAAATTTTCTTGTCTTTTAATTAATTCTTTACAATTTTAATATAACAAGAGTATAAAGCACTTAAAGCCTACACAATTCTAGTCAAGTTGAGAATCAACAATAGCACTAACTCAAATAAATGATCACAAAAAGATTCATAAACAAGAGCTAAAAGGGAAACAAGAGAGAAACAAGTACACTCGATGTTTTACCGTGGTGTTTGGAAACTTGCCAGTTTTCCCTAATCCACGTTGAGGTAAGCCCAAACAAATTGGACCGGCTTCACAAATTAAGCCTCCACCTCAAATCACTATAAGAGACCATGTGGAGGTATCTCCATGTTTGTGATGAGTAATTGACGGTTGTTTTAGTGAGTTTGAGTTTGTTTTGGGTATTCTAGGGTTGAGTACCTTTCATTTATGCTATTGTTGATATGCTCTTTCGTACGGTGCTATATGACGATTTGCTTGTCTGTGTGACTGCAAGACTTCGGTGCTAGGTCATAGTGAGGTGAGGAGGACCGGGACTAGGCACAGGAGGTGTTGAGGTCCAGACGGTCGGTGATGCCGAAGATGATCGAGACTGGTGAGGTGGTTGCGAGTCGGGAGACGAGGAACCGGAGCTGGAGCTACCGGTGATGGACACGACGGGCGACGACGAGAGAACCAGGACTAGGCTCAGGGAGGAGTCGGAGGTCCAGACGGTTGGAGGTCGGTTGTGGTCGTGTGCGACAGAACAGACCAGGACTAGACTCAGGTGGAGTCGGAGGTCTCAATCGGAGTCGGGTGGACACGACGGGCAGCGGCGAGTGGATCGGGACTAGGCTCAGGGAGGAGTCGGAGGTCCAGACGGTCAGGATGCCAGGAGCGGTCGTGTGCAGCGGACCGGACCGGACTAGACTCAGGGAGGAGTCGAGGTCCAGATGGTCAAAGGTGCCGGTTGCGGGAAGCTTCCGGGAAGCTGCTTGAGGGGCAAATTGGAGATTTGACTCAAGCCATGGTTTGGAGGCTAGTTTTTCCCTCCAAAAGGTTGTGTTGACTTCTTGCCTCATATATGGATGTGAGGTTGGAGTGGGCATTGTATGCCATTTCTTGATTTCCCTCTTCAGGAGTGGACCTTGGCCTTCATATGTGGAGGAGAAGGCAGAAGGGAGTTCAAGCATTCCAGTGAAGAGAGAGCTCAAGGGAGTGAGCAGGAGTTAGTTCTCAGTGTGTGTGTGTGTGTGTGCGTGAGTCCTCACTGAGAAAGCATGTAGTATGTGTTCTTCCTTTTATCCAACTGCGTATGGGGACGTAGTGGTTGTAAACCTCATGTAATCATTCCTCTTTTATGAAGCATTCATGGTTCTGAATCAATTTCTTGCGTATGTATTTCAGTTCTGCTCATTTTGAGTCTTTTGCTGCTCTTTGTTGATTCATGTGATTTTGAGTAAATGTTGTTTGGAGTGATGGTTTTTGGTTTGCTCAATGAGGGAAATATGCCTCAAGACCATTTGGTCAGATAGATTCCCAAGAGCCAAATGGAAGAATAAAAAATCACTCATTGCTCTCAAACATTTCAGTTTTACTCTGTTTTTCACTGTAGCTAGGGTTTCTTTGCAGGGCATTGTGAGAACTTTGTGATTCCCTTCAAAAGGTTATGCCCAGAGATGAGTTCTCAAGCCCTGAGGTCATTGCTTAGTTGATTGCAAACGTTCTTGAGCAAAAGATGTGACAATAGTGAGTAATTTGGAAATTAGCTCATTCCCTGTCAAAGTTTTAGTTTTGTGCTCAATTCTTGAATTCTTGCTCTCTTGGTGAAATTCTTGGATCCCAAAGGTCCCAATGCTATTTGGAACAAGTTCTTGCTCTTTTGGCTTGAGGAGAACAGAGGAAAATCACAAATTTCATTGATTTGAGCAACTCTCTGCATTTTCAGAAGTTTGAGTCTGCTCTGTCCTCGGGAGACCAGTCTGTAACATCTCAAAATTTTAAAATTTGAAAATCTGAATTTCTTGAATTATTTTCTTTGCAATATATTCTATTGGAATTTGGATTTCATGGAGTTTTCCTGAATTTGATTGAGGTTCTAAAATTTGAAGAAATTCATAAAAGACAAAGACAAATATTAGTAATACCAAAATAATGATATAAAGATATATATACTTGTACACATGTAAAAAAGAAAGAAAAAAGAAAAGGGATTGGGGTTAGACTGGCCGAAACAGCCGGCCCAACCCCCGCAGCTCCTCTCTCTGGCCCCGCGGGCCCACGCCCCCGCACGCGCCTCCCCCTTCCTCTGCGGCGTCCGACCAGCCGCCTCGCTCGGACAGCTCGCGCGGCGCGCCTCCTTCGACCGCGGTCCCGACGCCCTCTCGCACGCGTCACCCGGGGGCCCACGCCATCTCATCGCCACGCCGCGCCTGCGTCACCACCTGCCCGCCGTCGCCTCGGTCAATCCCCTCCGTCGCGCGGCCGAGTGATGCCGAACCACCCCCTGCTGCGCACAGCTTCTCTCCGCCGCGTGGCCTTCATGCACTGCGCCGCCCACCGATTCCTCCTCGTCGCCCACGGTTTTTCCTCACACGCGCCCACAGTCTCCGCAGCGACTCCCTCCGCCCCGTCCGGTCACATCGCACCGCGCGCCATGCCATCCCCCGCTGCGAGCTACTCTCGCCAGCCACGGAGCTCCATGGCACCCTTTTTCCGCGCTTCAAATAGCAGCCTGGCTCCCCTAAGATCTTCCCCCTTCCTCCCCGCACACTCCTATTCCCTCCTCTCCTTGCCCCCCCCCCGCTGCGGAGCCATGCGGTCGAGCACTAGCCTCCGCCGCCTCACGCCGCCCCGGCCACTTCGGCGATGCCATCCCGATTGTGACCGCGTCACGGCGAGCCTCCCCTCCCCAATGGCCTTCCCTCCGAATTAATTTGACTTCGGTGCTCCGACGCTCGCCGCGCCGCCCATCCTCCCAAACACCGACCGCCGCCGCCGTTTCCACCACCGGCTCCTCCTCACACGATTTCTCCCCAATTGCTTGCAGTGAGAGCAGCACCTCGTTGGCCCGAGACTTCACTAAGCGTCGGCCGCGGCTCCCCTTCATCCCAGCTCGCCGGCGCCGTGCACATGCCCGCGCCGCCCCAGGTCCTCGCCACCGGCTCACCGCGGCCCCTCCCCGACATGACCATCCGCGCGGTAAGCCTCCGTCCGCCTCCCTTCCGCTCATGCGCGCGCTAGCCCCTCCCCTCTCCTTCTCGGCCGCCGGCGCATCACTTCCACCCTCACCGCCGGCCGCTCAAATCGCCGCCCGAGCTGCCTCGCCTCTTCCCGGCCTCCACCACCGCCCCACTTGGCCTACACACCTTCCCAGTGACCCGTTTTGACGGTTACCCAACCCCCTCCGGTCGCCGCTTGCTGCCGGCAAGGCTCCTCCCCGTCGGCGCCGCTTTGCTCTGTTTTGAGCCCCTCCAGTCGCTCACCTCTTGTGGTGTAATACCACTCTCCCGTCAGTCTTGACCTCCCGCCTGCTTGGTTAGCCCAGCACATGCCTTAAGCCTTTGCTCTCAGGTCCTGGGTTCTATCCCACCGACAACACACTTTCCACTTTGTTTTATTTCAATTTTTGTACCGCATTTTAATTAGTAAAAATTGTCAAAAATTTTGAGAATAATCTAGGGAATGTAATAAATTTAATTATGAAGCAAATGAAATTGTTTAAGATTTCATATTGGATTAATTATCATATATATGACTGGAATATTTAAGTAAAGACTAGTATTAATTAAAGTCACTGATAAAAGACGACTCTAGTTAGTTATTCAAATGTAAATTAAAAAGATATGCCAGATAAAAGTTAAAGGGGGGAATAAATTGAGTATTATGTATAACTATAAAAGCAGGACCTTAAAGTAAAAATCATCCTTATAATTAAAATTTATGCCCTAATAATTAATATGCCAAAACCATTTAACAATAAATACATACTTAAGCTAGAAGGTCATGATTTATAATATAATCCCCATCCTTAGTACATCGCCGATAAATAAATATCAGAAGCTGGATTTAGTTAGTAATGACCATTGGTATTTAGGTTAACATTTCACATAAAATGACACATACTAAGCTTACTCAGATAGCTATGTTTAAACTAAAATTAGAAATAAAGATAAGCCTAATAGTAGCTGAGGTATAAGTAAGATAAAAATAATGCCATCGATTAAATCTTATTCCTAACACTAGCTTTGGTTCATAATAAAATTAAGCACAATTGTATATGGAGCTGGGATCCGTACCAAAGGATCCTAATTCGAATTAAACTTAAGCTAGCGATAAATGAAGATACATAAAATATGATAATGGGATTATTAAAGATTTATAGAATAAGAACAAATCTCATCCACCAGTCCAGGTTGCATTTACCATAACCTAAGTTGCAAGGAATACCTACCCAGCCAGACCCGTACTTCGATACCTAGGTCTACCCTAGCTCATGGAACTTCCTTGATAAATACAAAAATAATAAAAGAGGTTAGTAATAAAAAGATCGAACCTCGCCTTTCTCCAATCGGCTACGCTGGGCCACTTCTTTTCCAAAGTAAATAACTCCTGTAGATACTTCCTCCCTTTTGATCTCTTATTATCCTAGAAATTTCCCTCACGGTAAAGCTATTCAGATAACTCGTCCTCTCACTCAAATTCAGCTACCGCTGTGTTTGCAAAACACTAAACCGAATCATCCTTCTATTCTCAAATCGTAATAAATGTATAAATTAAATTAAATTGGCAATTTGAATTAATCGGATTTATTTGGATCTTTTGAGTTATTTGCTTTTATTTGGATTCAGTTGTTTGTCGCGTAATTAGAAATTGGGAGTCGAGAAGATTTCACGGATTCAGCGTGATCAAGAGCGAAGGGAAGATAAAAGATTAGAAGCTCAAGAGGAAGCTACGAGTGAGCTCAAGTCCGCGGAAAATCGCGCCAGGCGAGTCAATACTTTAATCATGTTGAACCTACATTTTCTGCAAACTATTTTTGTTTAAATTATCAAATTGCATGCTGTTACTTTATGTGCAAATACATGTTAATTTAAGATTCTAGATATATGCCCATTGCTTGCTTGATTAATATTACACCTCCTTTGGAATACTTGAATATGTGAACCTTGTCGCCTTAGCAAAATTATAATGGTAACTTTTCAAAAGTAAGTCCGTAATTATATGCCATGCTTAGTTTTGCTTAGATACTCATGGGCGTAAGAGCGCCCAAGCCTCACTTTTAATCCTGAGAAAAATTGGTTGGGCAGTCATGGTGGTAATGACTGGTGTATGTTGGATATGGTTATTTTATATTCCCAAAAACCTCAAATTGCTTATTTATCTGGGCGGATGGTTCGGGGTATGGTGCAGTGTGCAGAGTGTGGTTTGTGGTAGAACCGCCTAGATGTCACTAAGGACTGAATCTTGTCATGACGTCTGTGTAAAAGCAGTACAACCACAAGTCCAGTAAATACAACTTGGCTTAGTAGATTTATCGGACCCTGAAAGTCATCCTTCCAGGAGGTGGTGTGAGGTAGTGCAAGTGGCAGTCTGTGTGACGGCTTGAATGGGACACCCGGGGAGGGTGAAGTTCTGCTGTGGCGGGCTAGCAGGGGTGGGGAGCCAGCTGCTAGACGTTCAGAAGGAGGACATCCCGCACAACGTATGGGACCCACCGCAAGTGGGAGCGACCCATAGGGTGAAATGATGGAAGGGGCGAGGTATTTTGAAAAGTCACTGTGATGGTCTGCTCAACCACATGACTAAGGAATCGTGTGGGGCAACGAGTTGATTGTCTCTTGTGGTGAAAGTGTACGAACTCTGCAGAGTCAAAACTATTCGAATAGCCGTGCCCACGGTCATGGGCGGACATGGGAACTTAACTAGATATAGTTCTATTTAAAAATATTTGGAAATTGGGAATGGAAAAGTGGAAGGGCAAAGGAAAGCCCTGATTTAAATTGTCCTGGGTGTCGTCCCAGTGGTAAGTTAAGCGGCTATAACGCTGAAAGATGTTATACGGTGTGATGCCGTATGTATGGAGAAAATATGGTGACATTAGGTATATGGTGTGATGCCATATGTATGGAAAATCATGTTAATATTCCTTGAACATTATGTTTTGTTCCAAGCTGCTAGGTCTCAGGAAATTTTATGTTTTGTATTTCAAATAGTGGCATTACTAATCTTACAGACTAAAATATGGGTAGAATAAAAAGGGATGTGAGTAAAAGAGATGGATGTTTTTAGTATGCACATAAAGGTAATGTTGGATTCAGGTCGATCATAAATAGGAAACGATAGAGTGGATTCTGGGAGAAATAAATTGGTGGAGACTAAATAAATATATATACTAGATAGATGACTTAAATGATTTTCGGAGAATTAAGGAGTGCAAAGGTAATTGTTGGATTACGACACTGATATTAATATTAATTCTTGGGAGATGTTGACAATATTGGGATTAATATGATTTGATCAATTACTGGATGGATGAATTGAATTTCTGAAAATATTGGAGGAATAATACAATTATTGGATTATAAAATAGATCAATGATATTATTGGTGGATCAATTAAAATGATATTAGATAAGTGATGTTTGGAAGTACGATAACAATTCTTGGAGTATAAATTTGATCCATGATATTCTTGGTGGATGAATACTAATGAATCGTAGACTTGATTAATGATATTTTTGGTGGATGAATACTAGTGAATTGTAGATTTGATGATATGTTTGGTGGAGGTATAATAGTGAATTAGTTAGAGATAAATAATGGGAAATCAGGTTGATTATTAGAAGAGCCAATTGGTGGTTGTGGATCAATAGCAAAAAGGAATGGGTTGATAGGAATTTGGAATACAAAAGTTATTGGTGGATTGTATAATTGATGATATTCGCTGTTTGGAGTCTTAGGCAGCAGCCAATAAAGATAGTGTGTTTTCAGGTGGATCAAGTCAATTATGGCAATCATTGTGTGGAGTCTAGGTAGCAACAATAATACTATGACTAAATAATAATAATGCTGCTAAAAGCGATTTTTGGCAAATAAAATAACCTGAGCCTCTCCTTTGTTAAGCCATGCATACTATTTATTTGCATTCTGTGTATTGGCTCGCGGAGCACGGGGTCGGAGTGCTCACGCTCGCTTTCGCGACAAAATTCAGGAATCAAATCACCTCACCTCCGCAACAAGATTGGACAAGCTGGCAGAGAAGATGAAGATGTCAAGGGCTAGGTCGCGAACCTCCAGTTGGCTGCCTGTGGGCATGTCCTGAAGGTCCCACCTGTGTGCTTCGTTCTTCGACCATGGCGGTCTGACCGGAGGCAATAGAGCGGTCTGACCAGCCCCTAGTAGGCAGTCAGACGGGCCATCAAGAGGCGGTCAAACCGGCCATCAAGTGGTGGTCTGACCGAACCATGACTTGCGATCAAACCGCTCTCCTATTCTTGGCTGACGATTTCCTCTGGTTCTTTTGTGAAGCTTTTTCTGTTGCTTGCTTTGCCTTAGTTGTTTCGCTATGCTTCTTCCTCTCTTAGTGGAAATTTCCAGAGAGCTTGAACCTTCGACTTCATAGCTTTTATAGCTATCGAAGAGAAGTGTTTTTGAGTGGATACTTGAGGGGCGATGTTTTAAAAAGGCACCATTCACTCCCCCTCTGTTGCCATTTCTGATCCTACACACTAGTGGTAGTTCTTCCCCGCTCCGAGTAAGTGAGCTCCAACCTTCACACACGCCGGGTTTTCTTACAAGCTTCTTGAGAGTAAGAGTAAAAGACTAAGAGTAAAACACTTCAAGCTTCACTTCAAGCTTCAACCTTCACTGAACAATCTCCACCAAGTCATCTAGGTGTCGTCAAACACTAAGAGTAAAAGACTTCAAGCTTCACTTGATTACAATTAAGTGCCAAAGGATCAAACTATTGAATGCAATGCACTTTTTGGCTTAGCCACCTCAAATGAATGCACAAAGAGTAAATGAGGTGTGGAGTGAATGTCAATGCTCAAAGATGTTCAATGGGGTCTTTAGCTACTGTCCTTGAGCAGTGGTATGGGTATTTATACCCTTACCAACCAAATCTAGCCGTTAGGGATAAATTATAGAAAAATTTAGGGCAAGCAGAAGTACCGCAGGCCAAGGGCCGGTACTTCTGCTTTGGCTCTGGCACAACAGTAGTGACTATGTCAGAGCCTCTAAACTATCCGTTTGAAAGTCGGCGCGGAACTACCACCGTTATAAATCCGGTACTTTCGTTTTGCAGTAGTTCCGGGATGTTGGCGCGGTACTACCGCTTGGGTCGGAACCACAAGTTGGCGCTCTCTGGAAAAAAGGTTTTGCCCTTGTCTCCAGAGCTTCCGTGCTCCGGAAGTACCACTTTGGACAGCAGAACTACCACTCGAATGGTAGTTCCAACGTTGAAACTCCGGTACTTCTAGTTTTTACAAACTCTAAAATCTCCTGGAGGGTGCTCTTTGGAAAAAAAAAGGTTCTGCTCGAAAGGCCGGGCCTTCCGGCAAGCGGAAGTACCACAATTTACAAGCCGGTACTTCCGGTTGACCGGACAGAGCACCGAGCACATCCGGGGGTGCGCTCTGGAAAAATGGTTCCACCCGATTTTTGGAGCTTCCGGACGTTGGAAGTACCGCTCAAGACTGCGGAACTTCTGCTCTGCGGTAGTTTCGCTGTTAAAACTCCAGTACTTCTGTTTTTTCAGATAGAGCACAGATTTGTGTTTTAAATTTGATTTTTAAAGAATGCATGATCCTAATTTGATCCTAAAGGCACAAAATTATACTATCAAGCTACTTGCCATGATCTCTCTTTATGGTACGATATTTAACCTATAATCCGGTCTTCCACCCTTTCTCCTAAAACCGGTAAAAATAAAAAGGGTCCTAGTCTAAGTATATCTTCGCCTTGAGCCACTTTTGATCTTCATATTGATCCTTAGGGTGCATCTTGTCATTCACTTAAGGACTTAACCTTTTAAACACTCATCAAACACATTAGTCCCATATTCACATAAATTCATTAATTACCAAAACCATTTTTAGGGGCCTAGATGCTTTCAATATGTTTGGGGAGTTAACTTAATTCTTGGGTTTACAAGTAAAACAGACTAAGTAGGGCACGTTTATTCATCAAACCAAGTATACAAAAGATCTGCTTAGGTGTTTTGACATGGGAACTTGTAAACCTATTTCTACACCAATGGGATCTACAACTATTCTTGATCCAGATGAAGAAGGAGAAGCGGTGGACCAGAAAGAATATAGAAGCATGATTGGGTCCCTACTTTACCTTACTGCTTCGAGGCCAGACATACATTTTGCAGTGTGTTTGTATGCTCGGTTTCAAGCTTCACCACGTGCATACCATCGTCAGGCTGTGAAAAGAATTTTCAGGTACCTCCAGTCAACTTTAGAATTCAGACTCTTGTATTCTTCTTCATCCTGTCTTACCCTGCGTGCATATTCAGATAGTGATTTTGCGGGTTGTCGGATTGATAGAAAGAGTACCTTTGGTACATGTTACTTTTTAGGCACATTATTAGTTTCTTTGTCTTCTAGAAAACAATCATCTGTTGCACAATCCACTGCTGAAGTTGAGTATGTAGTTGCTGCTGCTAGTTTTTCTCAAAGTTTATGTATTTCTGCTACACTCAGGGATTATGGATTATAATTGAGTAGTGTTCCACTGTATTGTGGTAACACTAGTGCTATTAATATTGCTAAAAATCCAGTGCAACATTCTAAAACTAAACATATTGATATACGATTTCACTTTCTAAGAGACCATGTGGAAAAGGGTGATGTTGTTCTACACTTTGTTGAGTCTGATCTTCAGATTGCTGATGTTCTCACTAAGCCGCTTGATACTTCTCATTTTGTTCGTTTGCAGAGTGAGCTAGGGTATGTTATCCAATGGGATTATTCTGAGGGGGAGCTTGTTGTTTAAAAATTTTAGCAAGCTTTGTTTATTATTCTTGTTAAATAAATCAATAAGTTCAAGCCATTGAAATTAAATGAGTTGTTTAAATAGAGCTCTCTTTATCATATTTACTCATATGCTATGTAACTTTGATCATGAATGGTTATAATTAATTTGCTATACTTGAACTAAAATATGACATGGCGGAATATTTTAACTAGATTGATTATAGATAGTACTCTACGATATTCATAAAAAAGGATTAGCTTGATTGTGAGTCTTATTTTAAATCTTGACTATGAGGCTTGCATGTTTCATATTGCAATCTTTTTATAATCACCCAATTTGGCATGTTATAAAAAAAATGAGAAAGAGATAATTGAGAAGATGTATGCTTCAATCATGTCATGGTATAAAAAATAAAAAGGCACAAGAAGTGCACAAATAAAAAGAAGTATACTTCAAGCATGCCACCATCTAAAACAAGTATGCTACAATCATTCCATTATGACAAGAAGTATACTACAAGCATGCTACATGCCTATAAATTGAGGGTGGAGTAATAGGTTGTTATATGAGACTGCTAGCTTATTTGGATTTAAACTTTGCTTCACTTTTAGGATTTGACGTTTTGTTGTGATATTTTACCGTGCTCTTCATAATTGGTTTGGTCATTATTGAGATGCCTATTATTAATATAAATTGCTTAATCATGCTCAAAACTGGTTTTGACATTGCTATATAATATATGACTTTATATGATCTAGAAAGCTCTACTCAAAAATATGGCTTGGTTGCTTTATTAAATCAATGTGTAGTAACTTGGATAATTTACAAAGCTTCTTGATTTTTACTCTCATTGCTCCTTCTTATAATTATTCCTTTTTTAATTTTCTCGATGATTACATTGCCGAAGGGGGAGAATTTGGTGTGCTTTGTGAGAAATTAGAGATAATGGAGAGATATTGGAGAAATTTACTAAAATTGATTCTCTTATGTTGAGTGGGAGAGTTTTCGAAGGGATTTCAGATTGTGGCTTAAAACACTTTTTAGGCTTCAGTTCTTCACTTATATCTGTTTGAAGCTAATTCATCAAACAATCATAAGGTGTTGTCAATATATTCATTAAGGAGGAGATTGTTAGACCATGTGGCTAGGTCTAGGATATTTTAGTGATGAATAATTGACAATGGTTAATTTGTGATGAATAATTAATGATGTTGCTTACTGTTACTTGAGGTGTGTTGCGTATGTGTGGACTGATGTTGGTCAAGTTGGGACGAACTTGTGCCGAAAAAATGTTCTTTGCATGTGTAGGTTGAGTATGGAGGTGGTCATGGTCAGTGACGAGGTGGACTGGGATTAGGATGGGATATCCGAGATTCAGACGGTTAAGGATGTCACGAGATGGTTGGGCTCGTGCTTAGGACGCATGAAAATCAAATGTGGATGGTGTGTGGAGAAACTACGGGAGGTGTGGTCCTGGAGGTTTTGACATGTGATGAGTTGAAAAGTCAAAAGTGTAAAAACCTGTGTTAGAAAGGGTTTTTAGTTCCCTTGAATAATAATGGGCCAAAAACTTGGTTAAGATAAAAAGGCCCAATTAGAGGAGTTGTATTAGGATTAATTAGGGCTGCAACTTAAAAGTTGGTTTGGTACGCATGACCGGATAGACGGAAAAAATCGTGAGCGGCGACTGGATAGGGATATGCATTACAGCGGTCGTGACGCGAAGGAAAAATAGACATGAACAATTTCTGCTTTTTCTAATAAAAGTTTATGATTTTTTAATTCGTATATATTATCATTTTTCTTTATTTGGTGATTTTTAAAGCTTCACCATGTATTGATATCTATTTATGTTTTTTACTTATATACATGAGTTAGTTTTAATTAAAAAATTGATTGTGTGATTGAGTGTTAAGCGTATTGTTTCCGTCTGCTGTTGTCTAGGGAAGGGTTTTTCAGTGCTACAGTGCATCACTACAGTACCAAACAGTACTGCTACAGTACAATCCGAAAAATTCCGTACTATTTTTTTTGTTATTTCTATTTTTCAGATTGAACGATTAGAAGACAGAAAATTTGAGAAAAAGCTTCCGCTGGGAATTAAAATTATTTTCGTTTATATTAATTGTCAAAGCTTTGTAATTTTGATTTTATGTACTTTAAAACATCTTTAGAAAGAGAGGGTGATTCAAGAAGCAACTTTCAACCCTTCAACAAACATCAACAAATTATTATACTGGGCTTTCCCCCCTGTAACCAAGGGCCCGTTCAGGATGCTGGAATCTCCCTGTAAACAGTGCGATTTTTATAGGAGTCACGCAAAATTCCCAGTAAAAAAGGGTACTCCGTTTCCCAGTCCGCAGATATGACTAGTGAGATGAAAGCGAGTGCGTGTGAACTGGCTACGTGCCTAGACATCCGTGAACCAATTAAGCGGAGCTGAAGGTAGGTGAGTAGCCAACGAAACGGGGATCACGAATGCCGTTTGCTACTACTGATTGTTGTTATGTTGTGCTGCGCATACATGAACCAAGCACACCACAGCAACATTATTACCAAGGGGCAAGTGGTTAGGGCTGTAAAAAAAGCTCGAGGCTCGCGAGCTGCTTGAGCTTGGCTCGCTCTAGACTCGATTCGAGCTTGATTCGAATTCCAAACGAGCCGAATTCGAGCTTCTTCTTAAGCTCGCGAGCTTTAACGAGCCGAGCTCGAATAGCTCGTGAGCTTAAGATTTTTTACTTCCCCATCCCCATTCCCCACCCCTCCCTGGCTCCCTCCCGCCGCATCCCGCCATCTCCTCTCAAATCCCGCCAGGGCGCCAGGCCCCCCACCCCTCCGCACCTCGTCGCCCCCGCCGGCCGCTCCCCCACCCCCGTCCGGCCGTCCCCCTCGTCGCCCCTGAGCCTCTCCCCGTCCCCTCCTCCTCTCCCGCGCGCGCGCGCCGCCCCCCCTCCTCGCCCCACCCCGCCGCCTCTCCGCGCCCCGCGCGCCTCCTCCCCCACGGCGCCCCTCCTCTCCTCTCTCCCCGCGCGCCCCTCTCCCGCCCCGCCCCTTCCTCCCTCCCCCGCCGCCCCGGTCCCTTCTCGCCCCACCCGCCGCCATTCCTCAACCGCCCGCCGCGCCCCTCGTCCCCGCGCCTCCTCTCCCCGCCGCGCCGCCGCGCCCCGTCCCCCCGCCCCCCCCCGCCGCCTCCTCGCCCCGCCGCCTCCTCCCCCCCGGCGCCCTCCTCTCTCACCCCGCGCGCCCCCTCCCGCCCCGTCCCCTTCCTCTCCCCGCCCCGGTCCCTTCTCGCCCCGCCGCCGCCCTTCTCAACCCGCCCGCGCGCCCCTCCTCGTCCCCCGCCCCTCTTCTCCCCGCCGCCGCCGCCTCCTCCCCGGTGCCCTCCTCTCGCCGCCGGCGCCACCCGCGCCTCGCGCCGGCGCCTGCCACCGCGTGGTGAAGGTTCTCCGGCCGTCCCCCGGCGCCACCGCCGCCACCTCCTGCAGGTACTCCCCCTCACCGAGCCTACACATGCGAAGCTCGAGCTCGGCTCGAGTTTTGTCCGAGCCGAGCTCGAGCCTAGCTTAAAGCTCGATGTTAATCTCAGGCTCGCTCGAGCTCGGCTCGAGTTTCTACCGAGCTCGAGCTTGCTAGGTCAAGCTCGCTCGAGCTCGGCTCGTTTACAGCCCTACAAGTGGTGCTACTTTTTTAGCCATGGCAATGTGAAATTTTGGGTGGGTGGTGGCGTGCACGGCCTGACAAAATTGATTGATGACCCGGCTCCCTCTGGCCTTCTTCTCTTTCCTTTCGAGTTGTTTTGTTTGCACCGAACACGATTATCATAGATCCATTGCCTTGACAAAATCTACCCAACTTGTGGGCTGTGGCCTCTGTTCCATGCATGTTATCATCGAATATGCACGGGTGAGTGACACGTACAGTTGCTCTAATTCATGGAGATTGAAATCCTTAGGTGATTTAAATGCTACTTAAAACCAATGCATGCGAACTGTTTGTCCTCAGCAAGACTGTATTTTTGATGTAAACCAATGCATGCGAACTGTTTGTCCTCAGCAAGACTGTATTTTTGATGTAATTGCGTGTACGACATGTGGGAAGAGCTGGACGTTGCGAGGGGTATACTAACAGCGGTGGCCAAGCAGGCTTGAAGCTACTGTTTGGCAATGGAGTGCAACAGTTGAGGCGCATATACTCCTGTATACCATCTAGACTCGGGCAAATTGGGCGGGCCAAGCGCGCCGTTCGAGGCATGGTGCTGTACGTTCTGTTTATGCACAGTACAACTCGAACAGAAAATAGGCCGTATCGGTGGCCTGATCAGATGTGATACGGTACTATGTCGAGGCGTCAACACAGCACGTATAGTACCGTGCCAAGCTAGACCTAGCCCATCATAGTACGCTATTTACCCCTCCTCCTAACTCTCTTAGAAGGCCAGATCTGTTCTGAAGAGTACAATAACTCTTATATAATAGTATAGTAAAATTGTTTATAGTTGACAGTAAAATTATTTGTGTTAAGATTACTACATTCTTCTGAATGCGGATAGGTAACTTAATAGTACAATTACTTACGACTGACAATAAAAATACTTACGATTGATAGTAAAATTACTTACCGCGGATGGTAAATTTTGTGACTAGTAATAAAATCTATTATGATTGAGAGTAAATTTATTTGTAACTAACAGAAAACTTAGACCAAAAGTGTCTGAGTCGATCTAGCATGGTTCAACCTCTCTCTATATCATACCTAAATCAGAGAGAGATACATGGGCTAACACAGCATAACACGGTAAGTCTCAGATTAGTCTACCGAACCTAATGAACCATGTCATATTCGAATACGTGCCATGCCGTGACATGCGACCCATTTTAGCCAGGTGTTGCCATCACTCTCCCCCTTGACTTGGTGTGTCACTCGCGCTCCGTCTTTCGCGTTTATCGGAGGAGGGCAGGGAAGCCCCACCACGCCACCATTGCCCTCAAATCCAATACGTGCCTTGGACCTGGAGAGAGATTTCTAGAGAGAGAGAGAGACGTCCAACAAGCAACCAAAAAACAGAGGGAGAAAAGGTGGCGACAGCGCAAATCACGCCTCGATTTGGACAAGAGAGAGAAATGAAGGAGACGTGTTGTGGTGTTGTTTACTCCAAATAAAATAGGTGGCTTGCGCTGCATCTTTGTTCTTTGCATGAACATGGCTGCATGACTCATGTCTTGTGTTGATGTACTAGTTGTATACCAGCACAGCAAGAATATACAGTAAGACGGTAAACAATGGCAGGCTCTTCTCGCTGGTCGCTGGCTTCTCTTCTGTTCTGCTGTTCAAGCCTGCTTATTGCGTGCAGCCTGCGCACCTGACATAGCAAAGGCCCCATGACCTGACCCTAGCCGCAGAATTTTTGCTTTTTAACCTAAAATTTAAAAAAAATTACATATAGACCTCTAGAGAAAAGATTTATAAAAATAAACCCTTAGCACGACGTCAAAAGATATGGTGTAAGGTACATAGCACGGCGACATATGCTTTGACGCCGTGCGTGGACACGTAGGAGCCACGGTGGCATAGCACGGCGCCAAAGCACATGGCACCGTGATATGTAACTACGGTGCTAACTTCCGTGGCGTCGTGCTCTGGGACTTAAGCTCGAGCACGGCCCCCCACCCCGCACTCCTGTCTTCAGCCCGAGCGAACAAAGACAGGCGCCCTCCGCCCCTAGCTCTCCTCCCTCCAAATCCACTCCAATCCGTTGGTTTTTCTCGCGATTTTGCTTCCAAACCGAGCAAGCAAGGTAAGGTCCCTCCCCTCCCTTGATTAATTGCATTAGAAGTAGTTGATTTTAGGTACATTTCATGGTGGAAGATTGGAAACCCTAGAATGTACATGTTGAATTTGGCTCGATTTTAGGTTAGATTTGCGTTGAACATGTGTTATCTAAGCTATTTGGTACGTGTAGATTCGTTTTTAGGGTTTAATTTGGGTAACTATGATGGATATGGCTAACCTAGGGTTAGAGCTGTTGAATAATTGTAGTTCTTATTCATTTTGCATTTTAGGTTGTCATGGGCTTCTAAGAATAACAAAATATCTAAAAATTATACTCTCTAGACCTAACGCCGCTAACCTGACTGGAACGACGTTGACATGTCCGTGAATTGTGACCCATTAGACCACAAGTACCGCAGTGTGCCTCCTGTGGGTCCTCAACGAAGGGATTTGCTCTACCCCTCTTGGTGCGACCAGGTATCCAATCCATGTCCATCTTGTACCTTGACCGCTTCCTGCCCCCCTCTTGTGCCAACGTAACCCCTCGTCCGCTATGTACCTAGGACCCGAGTAAAGTGGCCACTCGCTTTCAGCACGATATGGCTCGAACCGTGGGGCTCAGGTCCTCACCAATGCATCCACGCTGAATAGTGTCTGGATTTTGGTCTCAACATCGACATTCCGGGCCCTACATGCGGTCACCATGTGGGAGCATGGAAAATGGAACTTGTTGAGAACACCGCATGTGCATGTGAAGGATGTAATCACGACTTTATGCTTTCGGGCCTCTCGGAGCTCTCTATTCTCGGTTGTCCCTCCACCATCAACAACCTCATACATGCCCGTCACATGGTCAAAACAGTGGTACTCCTCTTCATTGGCCTGCATGTTCGCTTTGGTAAGGAAGTCGTGAGGACGAGATGGCCAACGTGCATGTGCCTTTAACATGTCTGAGGCTTCCCGGTGCCGGTTAACAAACCATGCAACACACTTGTAGAAAGTGAAGGCCGCAATTGCGGTAACTGGCAATCCACGTGATCCCTTAAGCAGCCCGTTGAAGCATTCTGCCATGTTGCTAGTCATGAACCCATACCTCCTTCCCAATCGGTCATGAGCCCTTGACCATTTCTGCACATCTCTCATTAAACCCCTTATCCAATTACGGCCCTCGGCATTAGTTTTTGTTTTCAATTCCTCCAACTTCTCATCGAACAGCTTTACCTCCCTCTTGCGACATACCTCCTCGAAAAGTGCAAAGTTGTCCTTCACCCTATCTTTTTTGAACAAGTTCTCCGCAAGGTGCCTTGTGCACCAACGATGATGCACAGGTAAATGTCCTGGTATTACTTCCTTAACGGCGCTCAAGATCCCAGTGTGCCTGTCAGACAACACACATACCTCCCTCCCCGGGCCAACCACATGGATCCGTACAAGCCGTAAAAACCAAGCCCAGCTAGATTTGTCCTCCTTCTCCACCAAAGCAAAAGTCACCGGCACAAGCGAGTTGTCCGCATCACAGCCAATAGAAATCAACAACGTCCCCTCATACTTGCCTAACAGGAACGTCCCATCAATTGACAGAACAGGCCTACAATATTTGAAAGCCTTAACACACTGACCAAAGCACCAGAATGCTCGAAAGAAAATCTATCTCCCATTAACTCATACATCGGGTTTAGGCACGTACTCATACTGCATTCCTGCATTCACCGCTTTCATTGCGTTGAACATGGGCGGCAAACGCTCATACGCCTCCTCCCCATCACCATAAATCAACTTCAAAACACGTTGTTGCGCTCTCCATGCTTTCCCATACTTGATTGTGTAGTGCCACTTTAGCTTAACGGCCTCTATCACTGCTGCCACGCGCATCGTCGGCATGTGCTTTATCATGGGGTACAGGCGGGTTGCAATGAACCGAGAAGTCAACTGACGATGTTTCTGGCCGGGCTCAGAAGACCCACAGCTGTGTGGTCCATCCACAGTTGTAATCTTAAGCTTCTCCGTACCCTTCACCTTCCTGGCACAGACTTCCATGCACACCCTGTGCTCTCACATTTGATGGTGTACCAACATTTGGCGTATGAGTTCTTAACCCGGTATGGACGGTTGTGCACGATCGAGTACTCTTTCAACCACATCTTCAATGCCGACATATCCTCAAAGACATGACCCTTGTGGATTATGATACTAGCCCCAGGCATAGGTGTCTCTCTAGGTTTGCCCTCCATCCGCGACAGCCCTATGTGCATTATTTAGGTCATTGTAATCGGACACTAGTGGATCACGGCCAGGAAACATTCTTCTCAACAGCTCAATTTCGCTAGACGTCAAACCTGGGACCGGTCTGTCATCATCTGAGTCCACAGCCCTCGCATCCTCATAAGCAGCCTCGTCTCCCGCAAGCTGTAAATTCACCCTGTTAGATGCTACACAAACCATGGGTTCCTCAAACACTATCTCCTCGTCGAATCCACCAACAAACCGGTCATCGACATCCTCAGTCAGCTTCTACTTGAGTCAATGGAACCACACATACTTGAGCCGAGGATACAACTTACACCTCGACCTCTTTATGAGCCGGTGACCCAACCAATGGTGAGTCATTGAGATCGAATGCAGCCCTAGGAGGTGATGGATCTCTCACCACCATCCGCACGAACAAGTCAGGTATTCTGACCTCTAAGTCCAAAACGATGGCCACATAGTTATCCCATTCACCGTCGCTGCCAATCGAAACCAATCTCTTTATACGCGGCCCCTTTGATGACCCAACATTAATCAATCCTTGCATAACGATATCACCATGCTCATCTGTCCATCCCAACCTCTCTTTCAAGCGACAAATGACCTCACCATACGACGAACGTGAACTAAATAGCAACGTGGTCTCTTCCATGCCCTCCAAATCAACACCCCCATTGTCATTTCTCTTCATAGTTCCACCATGGTGCAAAGTAACAAGCTTATCCATCTATAGCACAACAAGCAAACATACCTTAGTCGAATCGGCCGCAACAACAAAATACTATAACTATTAACGAAAACTGATATACCATATCGGATAAACTAAATTACTAATATCACTAATCGCTAATTTATCTCCAACATTCATCACTTCTACCAAATTTTCCTATTTCTAAACCTAAAAACGAATCTACACCTATACCTATTTCTAAACAAGCAAACATACCTATTTCTAAACAAGCAAAACAAACCCTAAAAACATACCTATTTCTAAATATTCATCAATCTCACTCAAATCAAACCCTAAAAACGAATCTACAACCATGACTACTCTTACATTACGCATATCTATTGCAAATCTAACCTAAAATCGAGCTAAATCCAACTAATTTCATCTAGAGATTCAAATCTTGCGCCACGAAATGTACCTCAAATAATCCATATCTATTGCAAAAAATTAAGAGAGGGGAGGGAGTTCACCTTGCTTGCTCGGTTTGGAATCAAAATCGCGAGAAAAAGCAACGGATTGGAATGGATTTGGAGAGGGAAGAGAGGGGCGACGGTGGGCTACTGTGTCTGTTCGCAGGGATGAGTGAGGGGGCCGGGGGCCATGCTCGGGCTCAAGTCCCAGAGCACGGCGCCGCGACCGTTAGCGCCATGGTTTCGAGCACGGCGCCATGGATTTTTGGTGCCATGCTATGTCACCATGGCTCCTACATGTCCATGCACAGCGCTAAAGCATATGGCGCCGTGCTACGTACCCTGAGCGCTATATCCTTTGGCGCCGTGCTAAGGGTCTATTTTTGTAAATCTTTTCTCTAGGGGTTCATATATAAAAAAACTTTCAAATTTTGGGCTAAAAAGCAAAAAAATTTCACCCCAGCCTTGACTCCATGACCCCGAGAAACAGGGTGGGGATGTGATGCATCTCACTCGTCTCATCTCTTCACCCTTTTCGCCGTCGCCTCGTAACTTTCTGCTTGGCTCTTGCTGTTTTTGAGCTGGGCATACACAGATTTTGCTGAGAAAATGGAGCGCGAGGCCGTCGTTCTCGTTGATTGCTCTAGTAGTCATGCTCCCTAGCCTACCTAGGACGACACGTCCCGGTTTGAGCACATGCTCATCATCTGCCTGCTGCATACCCCTAGGCCCGATCCAGCCTGTATGGGAGATACAGGCCAGGCTAGGGGCATGCAGGCAACCAACCACACTGATACTGAAGTAGGGGCCGATCAAAAGTGTAACAGTATTTATAGACAGCATTCCTGCAGCAACATAGAATTGGATTCCATCAGCAGAGGCCTCACCATTATCAGTTCACATTTTGGTAATTCAACATTCAGTTCCAAAATAATGTCAGGGGGATGTCGCTCAAGCAAAATCGCATAGAAACAAAGGTAAAGAATGGATGGCGTACAGCCAATCCGTTACACTGTTACAACATATAATGGAACGCCACAACAAGAATAGAACATAAATCATGGGCAAAATTTTTTCGGCTCTAGTGTAACATCGAAGATAGAGAAGCCGATTCCGACATGAGCAGCTTTAGTTTTGAGTCGCATATCTTCTTCAACTCAGCTAGCAGCTCATGCTCTGCTCCCACAATTCTTCTTACTATACCAGCAGAACTCCATGTTTCCAAAGAATGAGCAATCCGATCACCAAGTTCAGAGTTATGCGCAGCTGAATTCTCTTCCAAGACACGGTATATGTGTCCTGGCCCTTCATCGCTAGTTCCTTGCAAATATGACAACAAGACATCCAAAGCTTGCTCCTCTGGCCTCATCTGATCAGACAACCATGTTTGCACGCCTCGGAGTGTGTCAATCATGCATTGAACAGACCTTTGAATTGCCCGCAACTGAGGTATGTTTGGTTGCCCAGATGGACCGCCTTTCTTTTTCTTCTTTCCTTGTGGAGCTATCGCTCTCAGACAGGATTGGATTAAGACAAGATGCCAAGAAATGGGTTCTGTAACCATCTGCACTAAAACTGGAATGTTATTTCCAGGGGAAGTCAGGATTCGATTGGCATCAGTCAGTTGCTCCTCAATGCAAATTTTCACCAAGCTATCTACAATCTGCCAACAACTTGGGCTGCTCTGGTCAGGTCTGGGGATCACCGACTCACTAGAACACAAGTTCCACGCGTTAATAAATACGGCAAAGCTCATCCAGCTAACTATATCAGGAGCAAAATCCTGTGGATGTGCAGTTCATATCAGCAAGATAGAGCTAGATTAATAATTCTACTGCAGCAAAAAGAGTAAATCCTCACTATGACCAATATATAAGTCAGAAGTCCTATTTCAAATATAATTAAGGTGGAGTCCTTGTTTCAATCCATGCATAAAAGAAGTAGTTCATCCCAAAGAAAGTGTAACTAAATTCGAGAACAAATCGAGGGAAGCACGAAAAAAATTCTGGGACCATAACATCACCGCATAATGTTAAATTGAACGAATCATTCCATTAAGATGTACTAGAGCAACACATTACATAATCCACTGGTAGGAGGGTAGTTTAGATTTTCTGGCGTATTCATTCCGAAAACTGCAGTCAATATGAATTCTTACCGTATAAAATGCAGCACTTAATTCTTGAGATAGTAGGAAAAGTACAGACAGGATAGTAGCCAGGAAAGCTTAATGCGAAAATCACATATATATTCAGTTGAATTGTACCTTGACAGACTTCTTGCCTGAGGACATACCCAAAATCAAGCTTAGAGCATCATCAATGGAATAACCAATGCTCCTTGAGTATTTCTCAAGCAACGTTTTCATTTCGCCAGCAGCAGTAACATCAGAACCAGCACCGTTCGGCTGTCTCTCCCTTAGAGAAGATACACAACCATTCATGGAAAGATAAACAAGCCGAGGAACAAGACATTTTCTTTCAGCATCTCTCATCTTAGGGCCATCCTTCTCAGTAGATTTGTGCTTGCACTGCAAAATAAGCAATTCTTTAATGCAACATATTAATAAAACATAATAAAATTATAATATTATGAAAGTACTTTTCGAGATAAACCTACAAATATAATTTCCATATGTACAATCCAAATATTTATAAAGATATCGATAGCCAAAGTTTATAAAAGTTGATTGCACGTATCCCAAAATGTCACTTTTGTGACCGGAGAAAGTAGCTTGTAGTTGTATGCAATATTGCAATCCTAGACCTAGGTCCTGACCGACCAATTCAAACAGCACGTTTAAGTCATATTATGACATTGCAGGGATATGAATCTGATACAATGCTTGTGAAGGTCAAGATGACAAAACAAAAATAGGTCAAGATGGGAAACCAAAAATATACAGGACAAATGTGTTCAATAAGAAAAGAGCATGGTTTTCTATTAAGTAAAATTTACCAACATATCCTCCAGATATAAAAAATATCAATACAAAGAATGAAGACAAAACCCAGTACTTCTAGTATTAACATAAGAATATTATGATAACTAAACACTGCTAGAGCTTGCGTAAAAAGTTCTAGGAAAATGGCATACCACTTCGGCCCTAAAGCAGGCAGGTGTTGAACCTTCATCGAATGGTTCTGCAGAATTGTAACAGTAGTAAGCACTTTCGAGCTTGCAAGGTCAAAACTCATAAGTGACTCCAACAATGGCAAACAAATGAATAACACAGTGTGAGCATTTCAACAAGATGCTATTGATAATCACAAAATCACACAGTATGAGAAGCCAATACCTGACAGAAAATTTACACTGGTTGTTGGTGTCCACCAAGGCCGTGCCTCAAGATCTTCATTGAAAGTTAAGTGTTTCATGTTGTCCTCATTTGATTGCTCAACCAACCTTCCTCCATGGTTCGCATTTTCAAGAACAGACTGCAATCAGGGAGAGAGTGAAACCACAATCATCAGTACTGGTATGGGTTACATACCAAAAATCCCAGGCATTAATTTATCCTTGTATGAGACATTAATCAACATCGAAGAAATGATATGCTGACAGCATATCCGGTCCAATTTATAACATAATTAAATGTTCTAAAAAAAGGTAAATTTAAAATGGTTACAAGCTGAAGAAAAAAATATATTACTTTCAAGCATCAAAGCACGCATCAGTAATTTTACTAAAACTACTAATAAATCCCAAATTGTTGTTTGAATTTGACAAGTGACAACAAACCTCCACTTCCTCAAGAGACTCAGCCTTCTTTAGACTCAGTATTAAGGAATCAGATCTGACAGAAAGATACTGCATGGAGTGTTGCAAGCGATCTTTGAACTGAACAAATTCAATTACCTGAACAAAAATAGCACAAAATAATGAGAAAATGTCAGCAAAAGATTTCTGGGGAGAATGTGAACACCTATTAGAGATATGTATAGACTACCTTTGTACCTACCCTTACTTGTAACTCAAGTTGCCCTTGGCTATATATATCAAAGCCACACCCCCTCTTTGGGGTGTGGGGGTTCCCCTAAGTCTCTACATGGTATCAGAGCCCAGATCATTTTCCTGGGCATCTTCTGCTACCCCTTCCCTTGCTTTTCAACCACCTCCAGCTCTCCTCTGCTCCCTCCCTCTGCTTTTCAACCGCCGCCAGCTCTCCCCTGCTCCCCTTCCTCTGCTTTTCACCCGCCGCCAACCTTTCTCTGTTTTCTAGGGTTAGGGTTCCTCACCCGCCGCCGCTCTGTTCCGCCGCCGGGTTAGGGTTCCTCCTCACCCTCCGCCGCTCCCCTGTTCTGTTCGGCCGCCGCCTCTTCCCCTGTTTTCGCCCACCGCCGCTCCTCTGCTTCACCGCGATGGCGACTGAGGCTGCGGCCCTCTCCGACACCAGCGACGCCCTGGGCTCAACCCCCGCCCGGCAGCTCGTCGTGCCTTCCTATGCCACGCTCGCCGTGCGCTCTCATGTTCCCGTCGTCCTCGAGCTGAAGCACCCCAACTTCCACAAGTGGGCGCCGTTCTTCAAATCCTTGCTAGGGAAGTTCGGCCTTCGCGGTCACATCGACGGGACTCTGCCGGCCGACCCCGCCGACCCCCAGTGGGTCATGGACGACTCCTGCGTCCACAGTTGGCTTCTCGGCTCCATCGCCACCGACGTCCAGGACCTCGCCATGGCGCACGATCAATCGGCGCGCCAGCTCTGGGTGGCCATCGAGGGTCTCTTCCTGGCCAACAAGGAGCCTCGCGCCGTCTTCCTGCATGAGGAATTCTCGTCGATGCAGCAGGGTGACCTCTCCATCAACGAGTACTGCCAGCGCATGAAGACCGTCGCTGATGCTCTGCGTGATGTCGGTCATGCTATCTCGCCGTCGCAGCTGGTCCTCAATCTACTCCGCGGCCTCAATCCGCGCTTCTCCAGCACGGCGAACCACATCGCTGACACCACGCCGCTTCCTGACTTCCACACCGCGCGCGAGAAGCTTGTCCTCGCGAGCCGCCTCCACCAATGAGGCAAGGTCTCTCCGAGACCGCACTCCTCGCCGCCGCTCTCCGTGCGGCTCGGATGCGCTCCCCCTCACACGGTCCGGCGGCCACCACTCCTCCAGCCGCCGCAACAACAAGAAGGCGGCGGCGGTGGCGCAGCAGCGAGGAAACAGCGGCGGCGCGGCGCGACTGCGCAGATCCGGCGCGGCGACGCCCACTCCCTCCGGCCGTGGGTTTGCTACGGTCCTCTGCCGCCAGCAGCAGCCTGCCGTGGTTCGGCGCCGCCAGCGAAGGCGGCCGTGCGCGCGCGGCGGGGCCTTCTTGGCCGACTCAGCTCACACGGCATTCGCGCCTCTCGGACTCCTCCCGATGGACGCCAAGAAGACCTGCTCACCGGAGCCTCTCCTGCTGGCGGTTGGGACCAGGCGGGTCTCATTGCCGCCCTGAATCAGATGGCTCTTCAAGGTGCCAGCCCCTGGGTCCTCGACACTTGGTGCTACCTCCCACATGTCTTCCTCAGATGGGGTATCTTACTTACCCGGCTCCCTCCTTCCTCTATCACCGTGGGCAATGGTCATTCTCTTCCGGTCGTCAGTCGTGGCACTTCCGTTCTTCCCACAGCCAGCACTTCTTTTTCTCTCAACAATGTTCTTGTTGCCCCTGGTCTTGTGCACAATCTTCTCTCCGTTCGTCAGTTTACTCGCGACAATAACTGTTCAATTGAATTTGACACTTCTGGTTTTTCTATCAAGGACCTATGGACGGGACGCGTGATGCTTCGCTGCAATAGCAGCGGCGACCTCTACACCATCTGCCTTTTCGCCTCCACCGCTACTTGCGGCCTCGCCGTTTCATCCACCTCCGCATCACCGCTGGTCATCCGAGCGCCTCGCTGCCGCTTCTCTTCACAACATGTCGCAATCAAAAGTAATAAACAAAGACGCTCCTTGTGTCATGCTCGCTACCTTGGCAAACACACGTGTCTACCTTTTGTTCGCTCGGTGTCAACTACTTCAAGACCTTTGCCTTGGTTCATTGCGATGTCCGGACGTCACCGCTTCTTAGTAATTCGGGCTACAAATATTATCTGGTCATGCTTGATGATTTCACCATTTTTTTGGTCTTTTCCGCTGCGCCATAAATCCAAGTCTATGGTCGCTTGTTGATTTTGTCGCATATGTTAAAACTCAGTTTGGTGCTATACCCAAGAGCTTTCAGGCTGATAATGGCACTGAGTTTGTTAATCATGCCATGTCTACCTTCCTTTCGAGTCACGGCATCTTGCTTCGCCTTTCTTGCCCCTACACTTCGCCCCAAAATGGCAAAGCCGAGCGTATGATTCGCACCATCAACAACACCATCCGCACCCTCATCCATGCCTCCATGCCACCACCTTACTGGGCCGAGGCACTTGCTACAGCCACCTATGTGCTCAATCGGCGCCCCTCCTCCGTCCGCGACAAAATCCCGTACCAGCTTCTTCATCGTTCGCACTGCATTATTCCCACCTTCGCGTGTTCGGCTGCCTGTGTTACCCCAACCTTAGTGCCACGACCCCCCACAAACTCGCGCCTCGTTCCGCTGCTTGCGTGTTTCTCGGGTATCCCTCTTCTCACAAGGGTTACCGGTGCCTCGATATCACTACACGGCGGGTGATCATCTCCCGACATGTCGTGTTCGATGAGTCGGTATTTCCATTCACCACCACTCCATTTGGTCCATCTTCACTTGACTTCTTGTTGCAGGACACTCCCTCCGCTGCGGTCGCTCCACCTTCGGGTGTCGAGCAGCCGCTCCCCTCTTCGGTTGCTCCTGAGGCTGAACAACCGTCACTCGACGACCCGGCCATTATCACGGTCGGTCCTGTGATACGACCTGCTGGTCATCCCGCCCCGGCTGGTGCTCCGGGCGGGTCACGCCGCTTCGGTGCCGTCTATCACCGCCGTCCGCCCGCGCCAGCACCACCGGTGCCACCCGCTACTGCAGACGACCGCCGGTTCGGCAAGGTGTACCAACGTCGCTTGCCCCAACCGTCCTCCTCTCCAGCCACGGCCGGGGCTGGCTCTTCGTCCGTCACGACTCCATCCTCTGCTGGGAACTCACCCAGCGACGCAACTATTGCTGGAACCCGCCGCGCAACGCTCGCCGGCACTACCGCCGGCGACACGCCACGCCCGGCCGCTCCATACCGAGCTTTGCATCCACCAATCCCATCTTCGACCGGCTGACTCAGTTGAAAACTGGGGCAGTGCAGCCTGTCGACTACCGAAACCTCTCCGCTACATCGACTTCGCCACTGCCAACCAACTACCGCAGCGCGTTGGCTGATCCCAACTGGCGTGCTGCCATGGCGGACGAGTATCAGGCTCTCATTGACAATGGCACCTGGCGACTCGTGCCTCGACCACCTGGCGCCAATATTGTGACGGGCAAGTGGATTTTCAAACACAAATTCCACTTCGATGGGTCTCTTGCTCGCCACAAGGCTCGTTGGGTTGTTCGTGGCTTCTCTCAACAGCACGGTGTCAACTACGACGAAACGTTCAGCCCGGTGGTCAAGCCGGCCACCATCCGTGCCGTACTCAGCATCGCGGTGTCACGGGACTGGCCCATTCACCAGCTTGGCGTGAAGAACGCTTTCCTCCATGGTGACCTTGAGGAGACCGCTCATCGCCAAAGTCGTCCGGCTTCATCGACCGCCGCCCCGACTCGTCTCTCTTGCAGAAGTCTCTATATGGCCTCAAGCAGGCTCCTCGGGCGTGGCACCAGCGGTTTGCTTCGTACATTTGCCAGCACGGCTTCACGGCGGCAAAGTCCGACACGTCTCTCTTTATTCATAAAGATCGAGATGACGTCGCTTATCTGCTGCTCTACGTCGACGACATCATCTTGACGGCGCCCTCCTCGATACTCTGCGGCGCATCACCGACCGCCATAGCTCCGAAGTTCGCCATGACGGATCTTGGTGCTCTCCACCACTTCCTCGGCATCTCCGTTACGCGCTCCTCCGACGGCCTTCTTCTGTCACAGCGCCAGTATGCCGTCGACCTTCTTCAGCGGGCTGGCATGGCCGAGTGTCATCCAACAGCGACTCCTATTGACTCTCGAGCCAAGCTGTCCGCGAATCGACGGCGCCCACGCCGACAACCCTTCGAGTATCGCAGATCTAGCCGGGCGCTTTACATATCTCACTGACTCGGCGGATCTCGCCACGCTGCTCAGCAAGTCTGCCTCTTCATGCCCGACCGCGGAGCCGCATCTTGCCTCGATCAGCGCGTTCGCGCTATGTGAAAGGCACCTCGACGCCGGTCTACATCTCAAGACGGCAACGCGTGTCCTCCATCACCGCCTACTCGATGCCGATCGGGCGCCGCCGGACTCTCGGCGTTCTACCTCCGCCATCGCATCTTCCTAGGCGACAACTTGGTCTCACGGTCGTTGAAGCGGCGACCTCGATGTCCCGCTCGGTCAGAGGCGAGTATCGGTGCCGCACATCATGCGAAGCCGAGTCCTGTTGGCTGCGCCAATTGCTTCAGGAGCTTCATGTCTCGATTCCTTCGGCAACCATTGTCTATTGCGACAACATTAGTGCTGTCTACATGACAGCCAATCCGGTTCATCACCGTCGCACAAAGCACATCGAGATTGACATCCACTTTGTCCGCGAGAAGGTTGCTTTGGGACAGGTCCGCGTTCTCCATGTTCCTCCGCACATCGATTCGCGGACATCATGACTAAAGGACTACCTGTACAGTTGTTCACTGACTTTAGGTCCAGTCTCTGCGTTCGGTTCCCTCCCGCTGTGACTGCGGGCGGGTATTAGAGATATGTATAGACTACCTTTGTACCTACCCTTACTTGTAACTCAAGTTGCCCTTGGCTATATATATCAAAGCCACCCCCCCTCTTTGGGGTGTGGGGGTTCCCCTAAGTCTCTACAACCACAATTGGCCCCCGGGGGGGTATCTGGCTAACGCAACCAGTGACGTGGCAAGGCACATGACTAAAAAAACTCCTTTTATACCAGAATAAGCTTCATGGACCTTTGCCCAATACTAGACAACACTAACGCTAAGCATGGAGAACAAGTGACATGATGTAAGCTCCATAGACAGGCAACTTAATTATTTTACAAATAATGCAATAATTTAGATAATTAAACGTAGCATCAGCTTAGCAATTATGTATTGCAGAGAACTTGAATTCCTAAATATTGTGCAACCCATCCAATAATGGTACATTGAGAGAATTATAAAACCAGTATGTGACTTGTTATTGTTAGGTTGTCATTGGTCAATACCAGTTTTGGCCTGGTTCCTGGATGCAGATAATGTAAATATCACATGAACTTCATACAAAGTGCAGATTATGACCGTGGTGGTTTCCGTAAAATCCATACTACAATTTTGCTTTCTATTTTTTAGTATTTTCAAACAGCATAATTCAATAATGTATTTATACTTTTCTTGAAAGAATAATGTGGAAGTTAGAGCTGTAAAAAGACAAATCAGAATAGTTAAGCAAGAACACCATAGAACAAATTCACTAGATTGTCCGGTTTACAAAGGACCAATTCTGCTGGTAACTGGTAGTTTTCTACACATTGAATATGGACAATGGCAGTGGGCACGGTGGAAATTGTGTAATGGAACTCATCATCAGTGCACACAGAGAGATTACAACACTACTTTTATGTTTACACATGCAAAATTAATGAAAAGGAAAAGTTTGTTCTTTACCTTCGAGTAAGTGCGGTGCCTATAAGCAAGACATGTAAGATCAGCAGATTCTTTCAAATGATCATCCATGAATTTCAGATAATCCTTAACAAGATCAGCAGTTTGTTGCAAGAAAGGAGAACTCAACATTTGTGGCAATATGTGGTGTGAGACGGACTCTAGAAGGATGTTTTTCACCTCCAAGGTTACATACCTGTATACAAGAACATCGTTCAGGGTAGGAAGGAGAAAATTTGATCTTATTAAATAAACTCATGGAAATAAACCGGAAACACCAATCCAACAAAGTAATTAGCAGAGCAAGCATTCTACACGAAAACAAGTTTTCTCTGTAAGGGAAGCACATCGGATGGAACAAATGAATAGGATGTTCTTTGTGGAAGCATCCTTTATCAAAATAGCAAGAACATAAACGAAAAGAAACATGTGAGGAAAAAATTGTTACCATCCATGCGCTAATGGAAGAGCTCCCAGGTAAGAGTACAGATGCACCAGAATAATCTTGTATTGCCAGACATACCTGGGCAGACGACCAAAATACAAATTATCATTCAGCATCTAGTACATAAACACAAATAATCAGGTCTCATTATAATTTCTTGAGATTTTCCTTTCACAAAAAAAACTTGAATATAGTGTAACAATGTCTGTTTAAGACTATCTCGTCTTATCAAAGTGGCACCAGCCAATTGATTTATTAAGCTTTTCTTACCTTTACGAACTATACATTATATTACCACAGGGCATGGGAAAATTTAAATAGCTAATCGCAGTGACATTATTGAAAGTAAAAGAGGGCAAATGACATAACAGAATTTGTGGCTTCTAGAATAAATTCAACCTAGGATCTACTTCTGTACAAGTGCAGCAATAACAATGTGACAACTAGTACTCTGATGATTCAAATTTATTCTATTTTTAGTCAACTCAAAAGCATAATTCAATAATACTTCCTAAAAACTATTTGACTGCCACTTAATAAACTAATCATACAGAATTCAAGGATAAAAGATAGTCATAGATAATGAAATTTTTGATCCCAAATTCCAACAGAAGATAGGTGCATATCACAATAGACTTACTTGCGAACAGTCAATCCAAACTCTAGTACCAAAATCGCTTCAAGTAAGTATCCTAGGTTCCTTGTACGCCAGAATAGCTGTTCCAAGATATTACCATTTTAATTAATTGTAATATCAAATGGAAAAGGGCACTGAGAATATTTAATTTAAAGTAACTGAAAAAATATATAGGACTTTTTCTGGCAGTTTTCATGATAAGAAACAATATAACACAATTTATTGACCAGGAGGAATGCACTTGTCAAGCAGGTAATAAATAATAAATTATGGTGGCATCGATTCATGGTAACGGAAGAACCAGAGGTAGATTAACCTGAACAGATATTTAGCTTCAAATTCTCTTGCATAATGCATACTAAATTGCTGACAATAGCAAATGGACTTGAAATCACTTTTTCTCTTTTTGCAGTAAGGGGAAAATGTCAGAGATCACCTTCATATTAATAAGATAAACTTTACTACATTAGTTCATCCAGATTATCTATGAAGAAGAACCCTGTCCATATCATAAATTAGACACCTTTTCCCAGAGATTTGACGAAAGCTTAAATTGTTCCATTTTTCTCTCGTACTAGTAATAATCAGCTACACCTACATACCTGGACAAGAATACTGCTGGCCATTGACAGCAGTTCTTCACCATGCATGCTTTCCTGAGGATCCAGGTCTCTTGAGAGAGGCAAGTTTTTATAAAATGTCACAACCATTCCTTTTGCAATATGCTGAAGTTCTGGATTGGCATATGGAACATAAGGTATAAGAATAAATGACTGAGAAAAATCAAATAGCGCAATAAAGCTTTTAAAAAACAAATATATAGAAACTCAAATCAATAATGTGACATTTTGACAAAGGTGCACCTGTAGTTGATTTTGATAATAAAGTTCCCAAAAGTTCTTGAACCTTAAAATTAGTTATTGTCAAACCCAGTGCTTTTACTGAAACTGATGATGCATCAAAAGATCTGGAAATTGTATCTAGCAACTCAGTTCTTTCATCGCCTGATAGCATGTGAAGGTATATTTCAACATCCGATGCTGAGCAAGACAAGTGACCAAATCTGCAAGTGTCGAAAAGCATTGTAACTCTAGATAAGAAATGAATGTGAAAACCTCTAAGAAATATATTTCTATCTTCAAGAATGCAGATACAAGTGGCTCTACTATAGTGCTATGTACTGGTAACTATAATATTGGACATCCACTACAAAGGATTGCACAGATATGGACACAAATGGTTTGGTTTGGGGCTTGGGCAGTCTAAGAGCAAAGAACACAACTTTTAATGAATCAGCAGGCACATGACAAGAAAAAAATGAATCTCATTTGAGAAATATTTAATCAACTTTAAAAAAAATTCAAAATGATGCGGCCCAATCCATCAAAACAGTACGTGAGGGGCGGCCGTGCGTGGAGTGCATGGTACAGCAGTGCAACAAGCGTGTGCAGGTGCATGCGCACGTTGCATATGGATGCATCAAGATGGGAGACAGGCCAGGTCAGGCGGCATGAGGGAAATGCGCATGACCAGCATGTGGCGACCGTGTGATCTTGTGCATGTGGAACCAGAGCAGTGCATGTGTATGCAATTGCGCATGGTTTTGTTATTGATCTAGGAGAAGTCCAAACATGTGTGTGTGTGTTGCATGCATGGAATTGGATCCAAGCCTTGTGCGCGTCAAAACTAAGGAGCAGTGTGGGGGTTTGAGTTAGGGAAATGAGCTAGTTAAAGAAAGGAAGCTAATCCAGTTAGGAAAAGGAGATCCCATGGAAAAGGAATATGAATTTAACTCCATGCATTTGACAGCCAAGTCCGAACAGGATTTATTCCTTGAGCACCAATTAGTTTCCAAAGAGTCCTGCTCAGATTTCTTTGGCGCGTGGATAAATTAAATGGATACGATGCTACCATCAGTTGGAGATTATCTTAAAGATAAAAAGAGGTGGTGGCAGTTTAAAAAGAAAGAAATCAGGAGGGCAGCATCAACGTCTTTTGCATGTGCATGGATTACATAAAGGACGGTGCATGCTTTCCTTCTGTACGTGCGTTTATTTCTTCCCTTATGTGACTTAGGTTGGGGGCCACCATCAGGAAGTGCATACCAGGTCAAGATACCGCACCATAGAGCTAAATTGAGTCTGTTTAAATTAGTTTGTTTTAACTTAGTTGCGGATTCGATGCTACATGGAGCAGAATGCTGGGCGACTAAAAAACATGTACAGAAGATGAGTGTAGTGGAAATAAGGATGCTATAGTGGATCTATGGTCACATAAGACGGGATCGAATCCACAATGATGATATACATGATAGGGTGAGGATAGCACCAATTGAAAAGAAGTTTATCCAACATCGCTTTGAGATTTGGACATCTCTAACGGATGCGTCCGAAGGCACGGTCCATAATGTAATTTTAAGACGTACCGAAAACATAAAAAGATGCAGAGGTCGACCAAGGCTGATGTGGGAGGAAGTAGCTAAAAGAGAATTGAATGGCTGGAATGTATCCAAAGAATTAGCTTTGGATAGGAGTATATGGAAGTTAGCGATCTACTTACCAGAACCATGACATAAAAAGAAGGTTTAGAGGCGGTGTTTTAGTCTCTCTACTCAGATGGCAGAATGTAGGCTTAGGGTTTTTGCCTTGTAGGTTTTATTATAAGGCTCTCGTTTCTTTGATCTTGAGAAGGTTTAATACCTAGTCTACCTTAACTTATTTGGGACAAAAAACTTTTTTGTTGTTGTTAAGTAAAACTAGTGGGTTTAACAAAAACCAAACTAGTAAAGTTAGGGAGTCTACATACAATTGTGTATGTGTGTTTGGGATAGTTGTGTTGGTTATGGGCGCTAGTCCGAGTAGGCATTAGCCCATGTGTGCATGTGTTTTGTGTCTGCCTATAAAAGGCTTGGGTGTGCACCATTGTAAGGTAGAGTTGAATTATGAATTGAGTTATGTTGTGATGGCTTTAAGGTTTATCCCTGTGTTTTGTTTGGTGTGTGATCCACATTCCAGTTGATACTGTGAGGATGTTAAGTGTGCGTCAAAGTTGAAGAACAGATCATTCTTCAGTTTTTCCCAAAGCTATATTGTTTCACCTTGCCATTCAATCCAATCAGATCAGGTTGCGAGTTCTTTGTGCAAGTTTGCACCATTGTAAACTTGTGCTAGTTATCAAAGTGAGGATTGCCTCTTGTAATTTGTGCTCCACTTATACCTACGTTGTTCTACCACCATGTAATATTGGGCAACCTATAGATTAAATCTCATCTCGAGGTTTGATCCACATAACAAAGTGCACCATTTTATACAATAAATAGTGATTTATAGTGGATATCAAAAGCACAAGCAACAAGCTTATTGCAAGCTAAAAGGATGTGCTTTCCATCATGCTTGCATGATGGTATAAACTATAAATAGATTCCAAAATGGACACAGAAATAGGAAGAAGATGCACTCAGACAAACCTGTGGAAGTAGTTTACTAAAACTTCAATAAACTTTCTATCAGTTGTGTTTCCATTGAGGCAGTGTTGCCGTTCAATTTCAATATTGGCTAAGTGAGGTCCTCTGACACAGCCACTGGAGTCATTTTCTTGTAGCTTTTGCACAAATGATAATGCACTTGTAAGGCGAGATTCGACCTACATACATATACTTTCCGTAAATCACATGCACATCGCCAACACAAGGTAAATGAAAGTTGCTTTATGTGGAGGAAGTACCAGCTCTGCACTAAGCGAAGTCTTGTTGGACAAAGTTGAATCTACAGAGCAAGAAGAACAAGTGTGTTTGCCAGTGCTTGGTTTAGGCAAGTTCACGTCATTCTCCAGCAAACAGCCTAAATAATGGAGAAAGGACTCCCAGTCATCAGGACTGCCCAGTCAAAACAAGAGAGGACAATCATCAAAAACTAAATGGAAGTAAAAGGAAATTTCCAAAGGCTGAATATACAGATAAAATATGCTGCAACAAATCGAGGAAGGAGGAAGAACACATGAAAACAAAACAAACAAACTGATTGAGAAGCTAATGTTAAAAAGCAAGCTTAAAATTTACATAAAAACTGCAGTAGATCCAAGGAGTCTGGTTATATAACTGAAATAGGGCAAATCGATCCATAAGTTTCCAGAAAGCAAACAAAGCGTTCAACTTCAAATGGTAGGCCTGCCACAGTGCCACCTGCCAGATGCTTGCAGCATATCTATGGCATTATGAATATCATGACATGGAGTATGCTTGTGAACAGAGCAGTTGGTACTAGGTATAGTACTTCCTACAAGCTGTTGCAGGTAGAAATTTGTAGATGCATAGAATACTACAATCTTGGAACAACTTGATAAAACATGATTAAGCAGCAATTGGTCAATGACCAACTTTGTAGAACAGTTGAGAATTGTATAAAGTCAGTGAAGGGAAACATTACCAAGACTCAAGGACCTTCTGATATATCTCGGAAGCAGCAACATAATTACATGCTTGAGCAAGAAGCTGTCCCTGTCAGCTTGAAGTCAGACAATAATGTAAGTGAATGTCACTTTCAGTGACTTAGAAGTTAAGGAGCCTTATCTACACAGGTGTATAAAGAGTAAATGTGCTGGAGGTGCAACAGACATTGCTAAATAGTACTTTTCTAGAAGTCCACAATATAAAACAGTAAGGGAGATAATGACTTCACTACAAGCATGTTTCCAATGAACAACTTTAACTTCACGTTCACTATAGCTTTCAGAAATTTACCAAGCTTTGAATTCATCAGATAATTCCCTTGATATTGTCAATGCAGACAGAACAGTAAGCTGGGTGAGTTATCAATTCAGATGTTACTATGATATACATGCAGTCATGCACTTCAATAAATTGCTATTTCTATATAATTCTGATATACATTTATATACAAAAAATTGGAATGTGGAAAGGTAAATGTAGTTGATCGTAACTTGTAGTCCAGATAAACAACAATTACCATAACAAGATATTGTCAAAGAAAACTGAAATTGAAATTACCTGCAGACGAAGCTTGTCCTCCTCCCTTCCCATAAGAGACCCCAAGTTTCCAGAAAGAACTTCCAAAGCAGCATCATACTTTGCCTGTTGTTCCAGAATTGAAATATAGAGAGCAAGTGCTGCATGTAGAGCAAATATGTTAGAAGAGGACAGCACTTATGCAAGAGAAGGCAGCTTGGTAAAGGGCACATTTTAGATAAGCAGATATACCTTCTGGCTCATGTAAACTATGTGAATTTATGTGCTTTTTAAGCAATGCTTCAGCTAGTGCTAATAATTTCTCACCTCCACTGCTAAAATGTACCTGCCATGGGCATAAGTCACATGCAACATAATAGCAAAACAGAACAAATTGAAGATAATCCTGGCTAATAATACTGCATACGCGCCTCAATGGACTTATTCTAGCTACTAGCTACAGCATAGCAAGTATTGCTATTGGATATTTAATTTAGTGCTTGTGAGATGAATAACCGGGATCAGGGCAGGACAAGTTAGCGCAACAAGTACAACACAATGAACACTTTCAAAAATTGTGTTGCTAGTTCTATACTTCCGGTAATGTAATATTGCATTGCATCAGACGGATAATTCATGTTTAAACCAATCATAAGTCATATTTATTTATTCCATAATCAAAGGAGTACTAAAACAGTGCCCAACACTATAACATGTTATTGCATTGTATCAAAAGGGTAAATAAATCCCATCTTACAAAACTGGAACTTCTAGGTGGATTGTGATCCCTGCTAACAAACAAACATATGGTTGCTTACAATTAACTATGTAAAGATTTCTCAGAAATAGTTTAAATAATACTTATTGGTTTGTAAAGCTTTCTCTACCCTAAGAATTGATAGGTCAACCCTAGTTGGAGCTCATGAGACCAGTAACAGTTTTATGTTTTTATTCCCCCACTCATCATTCTTTCTCGTTTTTGTCTTGCATGAACGTCCATCTCACTCCCTCTCATTGTTTTTTCCTCCCCACACTTCTTCTCCAACCCCTCCACTCCCTCTCAACTGTCCCGTAGCATCTCCTCGCCACACATGCACCTACAACCGTCATTGTACACATACATGCATGACAATGCATTGTTTCTAACTAGAGCCTTTTAAGTTTTTTATGAGCAAAAAAATGGCAATGTGCCATTACAGTACTTAATATAAAATTACAAATACAGATCTTACAATCATGGATATAAGATAAATTATAACATCCCACCTGCAGTTGAATACTGCAAACTGCCCAAAGCAAAAACCTTTCTTCTCCTACAGTTTTGTACATTTTAATTGCTGTCTGCAAAACGTACAAAGCGGGGAAGTCAAGCATTGAACAAGAAAGCACAAAAAAATTATGTCTAGCAACAAACAAAATACCATCACACCTGCTGTTGCTTCACATATGCGTACTCTCTGACGTAGCAATTGAAAAGGCCCATCATTAATTCCAAGTTATTGGGGTACTTTGTACAAGCGTACTCATAGCATGAAGTTGCAAGATCCACTGGTATAAGCATAGGCACAAGATAATTTAGAAAAAAAGAATGATAAGGTGATAAAGCAAACAGCCAAGGATAAACATACATCGCTCAAGCCTTTGAAATACTATCTGTAGTGTGCTAAGAGTGAGGTCATCAAAATGAAAAATGTTATCAGAATACAACAGCTCCTTGGCATTCAAACACACACTCAGTGCTTCATCAGGCTTTCCCATCCTTTCCAAAATAAGAGCCTTGAGAGCCTGAAATGAGATAATTTAACAGTATGGTTTAATGGAATTCTCAATACAGCCAACATAAAAGCCCGTGGTTTCCTAAGAAAGTGAGTTAATCCCTTTGACTAAAAAGATAGCAACATGAAAAGGGGGTTTTTGTTATCAGAGAGTTAAACAGACATGAAGGGAACAAATCAAGGCCATTTTACCAGAGTCACATGCAACAAATACAGATCATATCCAATTTTCAAGCTTTAAATTGATTTGAGAAACAGTTCCATAATGTTGTTGATCATACAGACCTAGATTTCTAAGGAAGAGCTCAGTAGAAGCATAAACTCTAACAGCCTCAGATCATAAAGTACAAATAGTCCTAATCATAAGCCTCTGAACTATCAAATTGATGAATTGATTTGCTGCCACAACTAAAAAGTCATTGGCTTTGCTGCTGGGCCTTGGCTTGAAAACAGCGAAACAGGCCATGTTCAAAACAAATTCCCTACAGATTGATACTTATGAATTAAGCCAAGTAAAACCCCGTTCATCTGGGATAGGGTAACTCAGTCTTATTAGCAAGAACATGTTCCTCCCAAAAACATATATAGCACCGCTTCTCCCAAGAGCACTGTCTTGTTCCCTACCTCCCTAGTTTTCATGTCAGTTCCATCTCATTTTCCTTTCAGTGCCCATCAATCCACCATCCCTGTTTAATTTCTACCACTATAACTTAATTCAATCATCACCTTACTCCCTCCTTACCCTCTCCTCCTCCCATCCAACTTGGTACGCAGCAACCAAATAAAACTTCAATAGCAAGCTTCTACCAAGGAGAGATTTGAAGGCCTTCCACCTTCGAAGCAATCCAATCTGGAATAGGTAGCTCAAGTTTGATGTGTATGGCTTAGTGGTTCCTCGAGCCAATCCGAGCTGTTTGTTTTCTAGGACTTCTCCCATGTCCTTACTACCACACCCCTTCATAGGAAGCCTCCTAATGAATTTTTGCCCCCAAGCACGAGCGCATACTGCAGCAACTCCTAACATACGTAAGAAACTAAGATGAGTATGAGATTGTAACACCTGGGCCGGATTTGGCCCAGCCCGGCCCATCGTTGCCCTATAAGAGAAAGAGAGAGAATGAGACAGGGGCAGAAGCAAAAACCAAATTGCTCTTCTCCTCCCATGTGCTCACCAGGCCACCGCCTTCTTCCCCTGCGTGCACGCCGCCGTCGACCAGCCGCTAGCGCCGCCGCTCCTCTGGCCGCACCTCATTGTCCCCTTGCTGCCGACGACACCCCGCACGCGCTGCGTGTCGCTGTCGCCCGCGCGCCACCATCGGTAGCCACCAGCAGCTCCGTCGCTTAGCGCCGCTGCTCCCCGGCCGCGTCTTGCCTTCCTCGTCCTCTGCTACCGCCGCCGCCGCTCTGCCCAGTGGCTCGCCGTTGCCCCTCTTGCTCTGCTCGGCTGCGCGCTATACGCCACGTTGGAGGGAGGCAAGGGGAGAGCCAAGGCAGGCTGGGAGGGGAGAGCTGGCCAGCGGAGGGAAGAGAGGGGAGGGAGCCGGCCGACTGATAAGGAAGAGAGGTAGGGGCAATCGGCTGAAGAAAAAAATAAAAGAGCAGGGGGCGCCCGAGCGAGGAGAGAAGAAAGAAGAGGAGGGAGCCGTCGGCGTGAAGGAAAAGGAAGAAGAGGGGAGGAAAAGGAGAGGAGAAAAGGAAAGAAGAGAAAAGGAAGGTAGTGCCCCGATCCAATCGTTCGGGGCCAGGGTAACGCCTCAAAAACCCTTCTCCATGCTTATTTACTGAGCCGTGCATAAGTTAATATGCTGATGGTTAGAATTGATACATGCGACCATTGGGATATCATTTATTAATATGAATGCCTGAACGGTGAAATCAGTACTGCCACTGTTGATCTGGTTGATTCATGGTCGGAGAGGGAGAGAATAAATTGAGGTTGAATAGTGTGATCGATTGAAGAGAGATTAAGTGCAGAGGGAGAGGGAGAGAATAAATTGAGGTTAAATAGTGTGATCGATTGAAGAGAGATTAAGTGTGTAGAATTCGATATTTCGATCCGCGAGTGTAAATGACGAAAACGCTAAATGTTCGGGTTGATTAAGCACCGGGACAATGGGAAGTTACCTGATGGAACAGGAATTGGTTATGTCGGATTGGGTGTTAGAGCGATGTCATTTGCTCGTATATGAATATATAGCATTAGCAATAAATTAAAATGATTAATGCTTGTTCAGGTGGCGGTTCAAGTCTGGTGTTGTCCATGCACCGTCCGCCAAGTTAACAAGCAAGTGCATGGTAGAACAGTGAACAATGTGAATATTTGTTAGTCGTGTTTTCATGCTATGATTTATAGTATTTATGAGATAATGTATATAATTATGGGCTAATCATACTTTGATGAGTACTGCTTATAATTAGATATCCATATTTGAAGAATGTTGTATCATGCAAAATGCATAAGAGCGAGGTCGGTAAGAAAGTCATAACTAATCTAGAGTGCTCTTGAATAAAACCTACAAAGGTAGGCACCTCCACCGGATGGAGGAAGAGGGTGACATCGACGAGTGTACCCTCCGCTATACCGGTATCAGCTACAGTTACAGATGCATTACAGATGTATTGCATGGTATTGCATTGCATGAAAGTAACAGAGAAAGTGATATAGTTACAGAGAGTCATGAGTTCACAGTTACAGACTTTATCTACAGTTCACAGTCATAGAATTGATTTACAATTTACAGACATGGAATGGGTTTACAATTTACAGTTAAAGATTTGATTTACAGTTCACAGCCGTATAATTGATTTACAGTTTACAGACATGGAATTGATTTACAATTTACAGTTACGGATTTAATTTACAATTTACAGTCATAGAGTTGATTTACAGCTTACAGTTCATGAAATCGATTGAATTGCTAAAGTGATATTACTGTTTTATCGTGTGCTTACTGAGTCTCCAGACTCACCTTTGCTCTGTTGTTGTTTTTAAGTGAATGATGCCGACATACATGGAATAGGAACAGTCCTTTTGGCACTGCACATATGAAATAACAGCTTAGCTTTACACTGAGCTTTTATGTTTAATTTAGTATTAAGTCCTTTGTAGCTCGCCGTTTGGTTTAATTTGCTTGCGAGCCATGGAGGGGGGTCTCCATGGTCATCGAGCTCAGAGTTTTGTTTATGTTCCAGTTATGTGCAATATGAAGTTAGTTGGTTTACTGCTAATATAATATATTTGTATGTTGGTTGCTTCCAGTTGAGATGGTAAGCGTGTGGTGGTAACATCTTGGGCACTATGGAGGGCTGGGGTGTTACAGAGATGATCTAAACCTCTTAAAAATCAGTCTCAATAGCTCAAGCAATATAGAACAAGCTAGAACTAGCAACAAATTACGTACAATGCAAAACTAATCATCTAGCTTCCATCGACGCAACTAGTGCCACCATCCATTTAATCAAACATTTCACACAACCACTCCAAAAAAGAAAAGTATCGAATCAAATCGGGCACCACAAGGGGCTCCTGATTGAACACCCACCAGACCCAATTATACGCCAGATTCATAAAGCAACCGACCAAAACTAGCCAAAAATGGGGATAAAGCCAAGCGAGGAAGCTCACGAGGGCGTAGGGGGAGGTGGGGTGCTTGGCGAGGAGCGCAGTGCAGAGCTTGAGCGCGGCCTTGTACTGGCGCGAGTCGACGGCGTCCCAGATCGGCCGCACCCGCCGCTCCGGGATGCCGCCGGCGAGCCCGAACTTGCTGGCCATCTCGACCCAGCCCCCGCGATCTAGGATTAGGGTTTTGGATTTTGGCAGGGTGGCGCGGGTGTGTGGGGGGGAGGAGGAAGAAGAAGGGGAAACGCGGAGGCGGAGGGTTTAGTGAGTCGGGTGTGACGCACGCGGGGGTGCGCCTCGAGGTGGCACGGTCCGAGGAAGGGACGTGGGCGCATCTTCACCGTTTATCACACGATGGACGGGGTAGATACGTCAGCCGTGCGAGATGGGGGAGGCGAACGCCGTAACCCTATCGTTGGGGCACGGAGACATCAGGACCGTTGAGTTTCGGATGGGCGGCTTGGATCGAGGAAGGGGCGGCCCACTCGACGGGTAAAGCCAAAAGCCTGAACCCGATGAGGCCACGAGGTGGTGGTGGGACTTTTGGCGCAGGGGCCCACCTGGCAGTGAAGCCGAAAGTGATTAGCCGGAAAGCACCACAAGATGGTACTGAGTATTGACTCTGCCCTTCGCATACTAAGTATATTAAAGATGGAGAAAATTGATGATTTGCCATCTTCAAGAATGGACTTTGTACTTTTGCAATTCTTAACGTTGGCTTCGTAAAAATGTCATGTAGTACATTAATCCCTTGATTAGTATGCCATTTCATCCCTTTAATTCATTTTCTTTTTCTTTTTCTAATTTCAGGGACTGAAAAAGACCCTTCTACCCCTGGCTAATTCCTCTTCTTTGTAATATCGGGACGGGAAGCACAGTCTTGATGAGCACTCGCTTTTGCGCACCCTAACTGATTAGCAAACGAAATCAAACTGCAGATATAAATCTTACCATACCTTACTAGAGATCGAGAAGAGAAGATAGAAATTTCGCCTATAGCACAAGAATTTCTAAAACCGAAATGCAAAACAACGGTTTGTTGTACAATCTCGATCATATATCAATTCTTCATCATATACAACTTAATGAACTTACGCTGCACTTGTCACACGCATGAATAACCCTAACGCACGCGCATGCCTACGGCTACGCCTACACGTATGCGCGCGGTACGGTGGTCACGCGGCGCCGGCGCCGATGCAGGAGAAGACGCGGACGCTCCTGGCCTTGGGCAGCGCCACCCGCAGTCGCCAGACAAAAGACCCTCCTGTCCCGATATTACAAAGAAAAGGAATTAGCCAGGGGTAGAAGGGTCTTTTTCAGTCCCTAAAATTAGAAAAAGAAAATGAAAATGAATTAAAGGCATGAAATGGCATACTAATCAAGGGATTAATGTACTACATGACATTTTTGCGCAGTCAACGTTGAGAGTGACAAAAATGCGAAGCTCATTCTTGAAGATGGCAAATCATCAATTTTCTCATTAAAGATGAGGGACTCTCTGGTCGGGGAGGCGTGCCATGTCAGTGTTTATACGAAATCGCGTAGAGGTTCTTTGTTCTTGCAAACAGGTCCCTGCCAGTTTTTTTTCCGGAAAGCACCCTCCACTTCACCGATAGCACCCCACGGTTTTCAAAATTACGTATAGGTCTTTGTTTAGTTACGTACAGGTCCTTGCAGGTCCTCGGTTTTTTGCGAAAAAACCCTTTGGTTTTTCCGAAATTACGCATGCGTTCTCGATTTTTTTTAAGAAACTCCCCACGCATTATCGTCTCTTTTATTTCAGTCCACACGGTAGCTAGCGCGGCGTGACGCCGTGCTTACGCAGCTAGTTGATATACACACACGGACAACACCAACAAGCTCCGAAAAAGAGGACTATACATCCAACCTTTTTCTTTTTCTGAAACTAGTCCAATATTCGTGCGTTACAATATAAACACCAATTTTATATAAGATAGCAAGCAAACCTATGTTGGCCATACATGTGTGCCACAATGGCCACCAAACTTTTGTACAAAAAAGATATCAGAATTACGTTGTCCGTATTGTTACACTGTTGCTTAAGAAGGTACAAGGAAACATTTAAGTTAGGACCTTTGAATTATAAGTCATATTTATAGCTCAATACTTTATTCTAGCTCCAAACTAATCAAATGTAGAAAAGAAAAAAAAATAAACACATCCATTTTCATTTCACGACACAAAAAAATAATAAAAATCAAGTAACACGTGCAACGTTATCTGGACATTATGTATAACATATTGATTTTGTTAAGATCAGACTTCTTAACATGAGGAATCTGCTTACTCTCTTTTTCTTTTACACTTTATCTTATCATTCACACAAGTCATAATACAGAACTCCAACCATGGACTAAAAAGACAAAAAACAAAGTAGATACATCAGATAAGATGCAACAGAGTCTAATGTTGATAACATGCGCAGGGCCAAAGGCATAAGCAAGGCAAACTAAGGAGGATTACCTAGTGTGGAGTTGATGGAAATGCTTGCGAGAAGACATGTCACCATGGTGTCCGCTCTTTTTTTTTTTTGTTGAGCTCATTGCATCCCTTACTGCATATATCACTCTTTTCTTTGCACCAAGAGGAATTAAACAACATGAAAGGGAAATTTCCTCCAAAGTAATTATAAAATGTTATACTTCAGTACAGTAGTTTTACGCCTACCATAAAAGAGGGATGGCAGAATGATCACACATTTATAAAAACAAACATAATCATTTCTTAATTAGAAAACATAATGCCAATGAAAGGTTATTCCATGGGACTCTGCATGTTAAAAAAGCAAAAGAATAAGTAATACAAACTAAATGCTTTGTAAGAAATAGAAGTTGAAAAAAAAAAGATAGAACTAATTTTTATTGACTATGTCAAGCAAAATGAAAATGGATGAAAGGTTTCATACCTTCACCACATTCACCTCCCCCACTTGCTAAACAATCTAAAACAAGCAAGGAAGAAAAGGTGCAAAGTAGGCTAATGTTGCTTCAATTGCTTACCCAGAAGTGCTCTTACATGCATGAGATGGGGGGTAGGAGCATCTTGAGGTTGTTTTGACTACACAAAAAGATGCTCTGCAACATTATGAGATATAAGCAAATGCAGCAAAGAAAGCTACCATATCAAAGCATGATAGTCTAAACATTACAGTTTAGGCAGTTAACCGGCTCAACTTTTTTGCATAACCTCCAAGGGAGAGCTACGAGATACACACAACACATCCAGCAAACTATTATGTTCCCCAAGTAAATGTGGTCAGCAGGGTGTTTTTTTCTTGCTTCCAGTTGTTCAAAGTAATAAGCACAAACAACCATTGAAATTTAAAGGAGAGCAGCATCGTGTAAACAGTTTTGTGTTCTTTAATGTCTTGTAGACTTTGTAGTACTAACCATGGAGGCTAAGAGCCATTTCAGAAGAGACAAAAGCATATTTTACAGTCTGCAATTACTCCTTGTAGCACAACCCACTGCAACAAATAATCAGAAACAAAGCACACATATATTTTATTCTCACAACATAACATTCCTGTTGAATCCACATGTATTAGTTTTTCTCTTACAATGATTATCTACAAAAGTCTAAAAGGAACAACACAGTGTAAATCTTATGACATAAAAATTATTCATAAGATGGTATATTAGAAGAAATAGGAGTAGCAGGGTCAATGAAAAGAAGGAAGAATTGCAGATGTCTTAAGCTAAGCAGTATGGTTTCCATGAAAAAAAAGCTTTGCGGAAAAATTAGCAAACTTACATAGTACACCACGAACATTAAAAATCAAGCTTATATGTAAAGGAAAGCATCCATTCCTCTTAACTAAAACCTCATCTGCTGCAAATGTTAAAGGAGCAAATCATATGTGTAAAGCACAAGGACTACATCACAAGATTTGCCTTGTCACCCAACTAATGCCACTCATTAATCATGTATAGGGAAACATAACAAGAGCACACAACAAACAAAGGTAAATAGAAAATTTGAATTAGCTACATATATGGGATGAGGATACAAAAAAGCACAACAAGATGCAAACAACCATGGAAGCTACGGACGCAGGAGTTAATAGTGAGTAGAAGAGGTTAAGAGAGCTACAAGAAGCGAAGCAGCAGGGAAGGGGAGGGAAGACTGAAAGGGCCGACATGCTTCTCGACCCACTTCTACCACGCCCAGTGTATCCACGTCCAGTCCGCAGCCATGGGATGATGGGAGTGGGCTCTAGGAGGAGTTGCTGGGGGAGTAGGGAGCGGAGAGGCAGAGATGTGTGCGGTGGTGGCACTGGAGGAGGACAGACTCGGGGAGGGGGGGCAATGCTGGGGTGGAGGGCGCCACCACATCGGCACCATCGCAGTTGGCCGGGTAGAGGCCGCAGGGGCACTTGTAGACGAAACCATCGTCGTTGCAGATCTCCTACTCGTCGCCCAAATCCTCATCGCCTCTTCTGGAGGACCCTACACTTACCAATGTCTTTTCTTCTCCAGGCACCCTCTACCCACCTATTATTTTATCTGTAGAACAATTGCTCCATTAACTGCTTATCATGCCATATTCATCATCATCAACATCAAGCACATGATTTCTTTCAAAATTATTTTATGCAGAGAATGATATTAATCTAGCATAAAAATAATTTTTACATGAATTTACTCTACTCAATTTGATCAAAGGCATGCTTTCTTGGAATTCGGTAGCGATTCCCAGTTTTAGACGAGTTGAGGTGAAGTCCCTCTTTCTGAATCAGGTCGTTTCCTGCATTTAGTGTGCATGCTATGATTTTGTTTGGATAACGTTAATATGAGTTACATCGATGCATCTGGATGGTTAAGCCTACAGTCAAACAAAATCTACCATTTTATTTATCATTTAAATCTAGCACCCATTAATTATTTTTGGTATTCTTAATGAGATTATATTACATTGCCTTGCTTATTTGCCTTCGTTGATCCTATATTGAAAATGTGTTATGTCATTGTATAGTGTGGTGAGTCCTACGTTCAAATAAAATTCTTGTCATATAAGCAATTCCTTAATTATTAGCTAACTCATTGCATTCTAATAAGTTCAATTTTTTTCCTCACTTATTTGAATTGAGATAATCGATTATATACCATTGAATAGCGTCTACTTCTACAAAATACCATTAAAAATACTTTCTATATTATATACCACTGAATAGCATCAAAATTCTATTATATACCATTGCCATCAAATAGGGTATGTTTGCCCTTGAAAAAGACGATTTTACCTTAGTTCAAATCTGTCCCACTGCTAAAAAATTAAAAAATGGGGTGAATTGGCTTAGCCAAAAATACTAATTTTTTTTTATGGATCAGTGGGGTAGTATGCAACTCAAATATAAAATTCCATGAAGTGACTCTTCCATTTGTTCCAATTTTTAAATTCAAATTCAAAATCAGCCTATTTGATCTATTTTCTAAAGTGGGAAAAATTCACTATAGAAAAATGGAAAATAATATTTTTCAAGAGCTATGTGATATCTTAGGAGCATGTGACAATTTTTCTCGAATTTGTTGACCTCATTTGGTCTCTTTTTGTAAATAGTAGCCTTTATTAGCATTTAAATTAAAAATATAAAAATTTTCTTTGAACAGTGCCTTAAAATATTTTTCTTAGCTCACTAACATATTGAACAACACCCCTGTGAATTTTCATAATTTCTTGAGGTAGTTTGCTATTTTAAAGAAATCTGGTCTTTGGTCTTTACTAGAGGCATTTTGGTCTTTTTCAGATTATAATGGTTAGCCCTAACGGTCAACTAACAGTAGTGGCATATAGTAGAACTTTAGTGCTATTCAGTGGCATATAATAGAGGAAGTATTTTTCAATAGCATTTTATAGAAGGATGCCATTCAGTGGCATATAATGACTAATTTGAGTGAAAACCTTGTATGGGCTACACGCATGAATTACAATTAGGATGCTCTCTAAAAAAATATATTTATTCAGTTGGTCCTATCATTGCCCTACTCTTTCCTTCCTCTTTCTCTTTTTTCTTTTTCTTTTTCTTTCCTTTTTCCTTTTCTTTTCTCTTTCTTGGCCCCCCTTTTCCCTACCTAACTCCCTATCTACCCATTTCTCTCTCACCCTCTCTCTTTGTCTCTCGCGACCCTGGTTTTACCCTGCCACTAAATGCCACCACTTCTATCGCTAACTTCCAAGCAACGAGTTGTCAACCTCCCGACAGAACACCGCTGTCCCCCTGTGCACTCCCCCTCCCTTTTGTGCCTCCACTACGCTGTCCCTTGGCTCGCCCCTACCACTGCCGCCCATGGGATTGTCGATCTGGATCGGCCATGGCCCTAACCCTCCAATGGCTAAATCTGCCCCACTCGATGGCGGACTTCATCGTTAGCCACTAGGATTTGACTGCTCCTATACTATTTCTTTCTCAAAATTTTCTTGATCTATCACTTACTTTTAATTCATGGATTTGATGGTGATTTGAGGACATTCTTTTGTGCTTGAAGTCAACATGCCGTGACGTGGCTTAGGACCTCCTATTGCGCCAAGGAGTAGGGTGGAGGTCATTGGGTGCATGCGGGTGGTCAACGGTGGGTACACTCGATGCCATGGTTAGCTCTTACTATGGTATGTTCTACTCCATCTGGTCCTTTTCTCCTATAATCTATCCTAGTTGTGGATCCTAGTTGGTTCTATGGTATGCATGTGCATTTGGAACTGCATGTGCATGTGGTCCTATTCTATGATACCGACAGTAGTGGGGATAAACGTGAGATACCTTGGTTGGTCTTATCAGGCTTGATTTGGGTAGAGTTGGTGTTCTCCTTCTCCTCTTGTGTGAGTGTGGTTCTGCTTCCCCCTTTTAGCTTCTTCTGGTCCAGCTCCCTTGTCCTTCAGCATAGCATCTCCTCATGGCTCAGCTCTTCCTCTTCAGTGCCACCTCCCTTTTCTGGTTTGGCCGCCTTCCTTTGGTCTAGCCACCTTGGCTCACTTCATCTTCCCTTCTCCTTGCATCGATGGGTTGGATTTGGGGGAATGTGGATGGATCAGGTGGTGGGTTTCTTACCTTGGTTGCGCTGTGGTTCGGGGTGGCTAATGCTCTCTCTCTCTCTCTCTCTCTCTCTCTCGGCTCCTCGCCGGTCTTTATCCCTTCTACTTGTGCGCTGTATGGGATGGACTGTAAAAACTCACAGTTGTCGATGGATTATTGTGTACTCTAGTAAACTACAGGTCAAGCCAATGCTACCAGTTTTGAAGAAATTTGTCAGTTGCAATTGTACTAGGTTGTATTTATTCATATGTATGGATACTTACGTGTAGTCTTTTGTATGCACTTGTGTGTATGGAGTCGTAGAGTTTGTGAGTTGCAGTGTATTATTTCATTGGGATGAGACTTGCGAATGTATTTTATTTATTCAAGTTTCTTATTATGTAACCTAGTCTTGTGTATGTTTGTAAAACTTCCTTGTCTCGTAATTCAGGCATTAGATATTAAATAAATTTTGTTCTAACTCTCTAACTTATCGGTTAGGGTTAATTAAAAGTGTGGGTTGTTTCAGCACAAGAGCTTGATGGATGGGTCTTTAGGCTCGAATGTTGCCACCAAAGGCAGGCAAATGCTCCTAAAATTTTGGGGTGAATTGAGATTTCGCATAGTCATTGGTATCATGGTATGGGTATCTGAAAAGCCCCTGAAAATTTCAAAATTTTTGAGGCTTTTTCTTGGATTTTTGAGTGAATTTTGGGAACTTTCCCTTTTTGGAAAGTCCTCCCCGATTCCGCTTTCTTCTTTTGGCCTGGCGTTTTCCTCTCTCCGCTGGCGCCCTTCTCTTTTCCGCCTCCCTCCTTCCCGACGCTCGCGCCTCCTCCCGTTGGCGCCGCTCCCTTCCTCCCCGGCGCGCCCGCTCCTCCTTCCGTTGGCGCCCGCCTCCTTCCCGCCTCCCCTCCTGGCGCCTCCTCGCTTCCCTCTCGGCGGCGCCGCCTCCTCTCCGCCTCCACCCTCGCGCTCGCGTGCGCTGCGCCGCGCGCGCCGCACCGCCTCGCGCCGGATGCTCCCGCGCCGCGCCTCCCATCCACGCCGGTCCGAAGGTGGCGAACTCTTGCGCCACGCGTCGCCGCCTCTCGCTGGCCCCCCCGCCGATCCACCGCACTCCCCTCCCGCGCGGCGCGCCGCCTCCGCCCGTGTCGCCGCTCACTGCTCCCGGCTCCGTCGCCTCAACTTTACTTCCCTGCAGAGCCGACGTCACCTCCATCCCGCGAGAAGACTCCCACCAGCTCTGTTGACCCGCGCCGCGCCTGTTGCCTTCGCCAAGGACCCCTCCTCCGCTCGGGCATAAAGCCCCTTCCGGCTCCCTCCTCTCTTAGCTTCCCGAGCCTCCCCACCACTCTCAACCTCTTCCCGCCACCCGGAGGATCTCCACGAGCGATCGATTGAGCGCTCGTCGCCGTAGCTCCACCACGGTCCTCCCCGTGCCGCGACCCCGTGGGCTGATTTTCCCTTCCTTTCCCCATTCTCCAATTCCTTTCGCCCATAGCTCCTCCCGGTGTACTAACCGTTTTGGTGCACTCCACGGCCGGAGGACCCTCGAGAAGCTCGACGCCGACGCGACCCTTCTCCCGCCGCCGCCTCCCGTGGCCACCCTCCTCGGCTCCCACCACGCCGCCACCGCCAATGTGAGCATCTCGCTCCCTATCCGTAGTCACCGCCGATTGGCCCCTCTCGCCGCCGGCAACCCTCTTCGCCACAAAATACCCGAGGCGCTCCTTTCTTCCTCCCGCCTTTTCCATTGATTCCCTCGCCCCTCTGAGCCCCAAAATGGACTCACCACGGTGAGCCCTCCCCGTTGTCACCCTCCGCTACCGCCGACGAGCCCCCTGGCGCCTGGGCCGCCACCGCCATCGTGTCCCCGCCGCAGGGGACACTGTAGCGGCTGGAGGAGGAAGAAGACCCCCCTCCCCCGCTACGTGGCCGCATCTCGGCCGTCGACCCCGATCGGCGCCGTCTGCCCCCGAGCGTCGGATGGTCGTTTCCCCGCCACCGTCCGATTTCTTAAACATCTCCTTCCGTCCGTCGGATCGCCCGCATCGCCGCGCGCCCCGCTGTCCCGGCCGTCCGATCCTCGTCCCGCCGACCTGGGCCGCCGCGCTCGCCGCCCGCTGCCGTCCGCCCCAACACGCGTTGGCCATCCGGCTGCGTGGCCGGGGCTGATCGGGCCGCGCGGTCTCCGGCTGCGTCGCCAAGCGCTGCCCCTGTGGCCGGCACGATTTGAACGGCCAAGCAGGCCGTTTTCCCCGTTGGGCCGCACTATAGCGCCCGGGCTAGCCCATCACTGTTCCAACTATTTTCCAGTGATTTTCCAATTTCCAAAATCCCAGAAAATTCAAATAAATCCTAGAAAATCACAGAAAATCCCAAAAATTCCCAAATTTCACCACTTTGCTCCAAATAATGTTCTGGACCCATTTGTAACCTCCATTTCTCCAGAACCATCCCAGATAAATTCCAAAAATTCCTCATTTGGAGATTTATGCATTTTACTCCTTTTTAATAGATTATTTTTCCTCGCTTGATTAGGCTCAAGCCGGATTTATGTTATTTTCAGTGTTTACGCTAGTGTCGGAGATTCCGGAAGCTCAAGTGCAGTCGCAGGATCCAGGAGCTTCTACGTTCAAGCTAGCCGAGTTCGTCTCGATTCACGGCAAGTCACAAGTCTTTGATCATGTTGCAACCCATGTTATCTAATTATGCTAATATACTATTTGCATTGAGCTAATTCTGAAATGTTAATTCGAAATTAAAACAAAATGTTTAGAATGACATGTGATATAGTTAGACCTACCACCGATAAATGCCCGCTAAAATTTGTTGCCATGCCATTGAAACCCTAGAATTAATTATCTGTTATTCTAGATAATTGTAGGATATTATTATCATCATGCAAAGTGTTACACTAATAAGGTTGTGGCTGTGGGGTCAATAGAATTTGGAAAACCCGACTCTAAGGTAGGGTGGTATGGGACACCGTATCTTAGAGCGGAGAGTGCCGGCGTGCACAAAGTAGGGTAAGGGGGAGTGGAAACCACAAGACGGTCCTCGGCAATCTTTTACCCTAGGATTGAAGTTAGGGTAAGGGTGTTGTGGGGAGCCGCAAGACGGCCATCGCCCACCGCTTACCCTAGGTTGGGTCGCGTGCCTGGCGAGGTTGCGGACCATGTGAAAATATAAGGACTGAAACCCTTACGCTGAGCAAATGTCATAGAACCCGCTCAAACCACAGGAGTTGACTTGTCAACACTGGTCTAGTAGCTGCTCAACTCAATTGAAACTCTACAGGAGGATTAGCAGTGAGGTTAGGCAAGGCGGGTCACGGGTGCCTAACAACGGTAGAGTTCACTCGAAGCGGCCACTGTTTTCTCTTGTGTGTGTGTGTGTGTGTGTGGGCCAGACCCGAGTGAATTCTACCGGGTAGAGCCTATATAAAGAGTTGAGCAGTGAAACGACCTGGCTTTCTTAACTCAGTCATGAGGGTTAAGGGATCGTGTGGGTAAAGCTGAGCAAACTCTGCAGAGTCTAATAAATGGTATTCGAATACGCTGTGCTCCCGGTTAATGGAGCTGTGTCACTTGGGTGATTCCAGCCGCAAAGCTTAAGTAGTTTTGTAAATGTTTAACATGTTTAGGTCGGTTAATGAACTCTTGTTGAAAAACCCCTGAGTTCTTGAGGAGTAAGTTTTGGGTCCATTTTATAAAATGCTTGCAAATAAAACTGCATCCACCAAATGTAATAAACCAAGTATACTCCCTTCCTTTGTTGATCCATGCAAATAGTAAATTAGGGTTTCCCTTGTGATTTGCTGAGTACGGGGTCGGAGTACTCAGGCTTGCTAATGCCACAGATTCCAGAAGCAAAGAAAGCAATTCAAGATGTCGTGTTAGAAAGGTCTCCCCGTCGAGGACGTCCCAGAGGATCTCTTCTTCGACGAGGACCAATGGCTTTAGGTCTTGGCCACGCTCAAGCGGATCTTGGAGTTTCTGTAATGTAATTATACTTTGGGCTTGCACGCCCCGCTGTCAAAACTGGATGTTAATCCTTATGTCAAATATATGCTGAACTTTTGTCGTAAGCATGCAATGGTATACTCTTGCGCGACATTCCATAACTGTTCATGCGTGAATAGTTACGGGGTGCCGTGTCTGTATGCGCCCCTGGAAACGGGGGCGTTACAAGAAGTGGTATCAGAGCAGGCTCTTGACCGTAGGTTGAGACCTAAGGCAAACTAGGAAGCAATCTTATCGCAAAACTTAATTTAAGTCATAAAAAGGGTTTACGAATAATATAAGTATTATTGCTGTCTTTTCCTCTCTCTTGTTGCTACCTTATCTATCTTAGTTTACTTCTGCTTAAGTTTTACTTTGGCAAAAATGTTTACTGCTTTGCTTGTCTAGCTTCAAAATTTCGTTTCTCAGCAGCTGGAGGAGTAGCCGTCGTTCGCTAGACTAGACTGACCCTGAGTTGTAGTAGTGCTTTTGTAATGTAAAGCAGGTGTGATCATGAACCCTAAGTGGTTTGTGTACCACTTGCATATTGTAAATTTATGTTCATTATCCTTGTATGTTGTTTGCTTAATTATCAGTAATCCCCCTGTGTTCAAAGTTTTCTCCTGTCCCCATTCGCTCTCGTTCTTACCTCTTTCATCCTATACTTACCTTGAAAATTCAAAGTCTTACTTATCTACTCTTATTCTCCAAAAGCCGCTGCAAAGCTGATCTCAAGTTCCCAATTGGCAGATGGACCCAACAGAGCAGAGGGATCAGACCAACAGTGTGGTGCACCGCCACGATCAAGCCACACTTGCCAGTATAATAGCGACGATGGAACAAAATCGCTATCAGAGAGAGCAAAATATTCCGCGAATGCTAGATCAACAGGCCCAGTTGCAAGAGCAGATAGCAGCCAGATCACCCAAAGTCAAGGTGACACCAAGAATCGATGTCGGCATCAAGCGCAATCGCATTGAAGTTTACAACGTTCTGTGACTCAACCCCAAAATTCCTTCAACCACGAGTCACCAATGCGGATGATCGTTACAAGATATTGAAAGGAGAATGAATACTATTCGATTGCACAAATAAGGAGAAAGTTCTTTTCGCCACCTATCAGTTGTCCGAACCCGTAATCACTTGGTGGAATGCTATCCAGTGGATGCACCCTGAGGAGAAAGATATTACATGGGAAGATTTTGTGAAGAGGTTTCGTAAAGCCTACATTTCTCCTGGAGTTTTCACTGAAAAATATCAGGATTTTCTTAACCTTCAACAAGGAGAGAACTCCATCACAGTATATCTACAACAATTTCATCAATTATCCCAATTTGCTCAAGAGGAAACTAACACCGAGGCTAAAAGGATGGAGTACTTTATGAAAGGTCTACAACCCAATATGAGACAACGCCTTCAGGCCATGAGGTTCTCAAGCCTATTGAGCCTGGTTGATCGAGCTCTACAGATAGAAGAAAGACCAGGTTACGTGAAAGTCATGAAACGAAAGAAGCCTTTGCCTCCATCACCAACAGCTTGTTTTCACTGTGAGCAGGATGGGCATTATCGTGACCAATGCCCACCAAGTTCTTACCCGGAGAAGAAGCTAAAGAGCAAGCAAAGAGGCGGACATCATCATCCCGCCTGCCACCGATGGAAGAAGATGAATCTTACCCTAAGAGGACCAGAATGGAGGATGACGGAAAGTGTAAGTCAGCGCACAAGTCTCAGTCTTCACACAATGCTCAGCAAAGCAAGACCACGGGATCACCCACATTTTGATCCCCACCCTTCCGTCAGTTTGTGACGATACCGAAGACCCAGTCTGGACAGCCTCAGCAGCATGCCACTCCCTCACCACTCGCCATCAAGTGCCTCACCTGCGGTGGCAAGCATCTTACTAGCAGCTGTCCACGAAGAACATATGCATGTTTTCATTGTGGAGAGAATGGACACTACAAGCATCAGTGTCCCAGGAAGAGTTTGTCATCAGAAGCAGCTAAACTCCAAGCCCAAAACCAGCAGATAGACAAGAAAATATGAGCTATGCAGAACAAGAAATGAGATGATGTACTTTTGGTTATCCTTTTGTAAGCTAGGACTGAATGGATGTCTGTAAATTACTTTAATTAAGGCTTGTGGCAAAATTATGAAGATGTATGAAGACCATTGGTGTAAAGTAAAATGGGTGTGATGGTTATGTTGTAACAAGGTTAATCTCAGCAGACCCAATCATGTCCAACCTTGGTACGACATAAATCATCCAAGTGGGAACCTGCACTTCACACGCAAGGATGATATACAGGTGCAAGTGAAGAGGAGTCAAAGTCAATCTAGAAGAAGTTAAAGCAGATTTGCTGCAGCCAGATATGCAAGCGTTAGATGTCATTTTGGGCATGAACTGGCTAGCCCAGAACAAAGGCAAGGTAGATTGTGAGATCAAAATAATATCATTGGTCAATTCTTGAAGGTCAGAAAGTGGTAGGAAAAAAAAAGAAGAAGAAAAAACGAGAAGTATTGAAGGATGCAAGAGAGCGCATGATCCACATGCTAGCAGTTACACCAGATCAAGCACTAGTAGAACAAGAATACCCTGATGTGTTTCCGGAAGAATTGCCAGGCAGACCCCCTGACAGATAAGTAGAACTTGTCATAGAGTTGATGACAGGCACAAAACCAATTGCCAAGCATCAGTAGCGAATGTCCGCCAATGAACTGAAAGAGCTCAAGAGACAGATAGATGAATTGCAAGAAGAAGAATTCATTCGACCAAGTGTTTCGCCTTGGTCGGCACCAGTTCTGTTTGTGAAGAAGAAGAATGGAGAATTAAGAATGTGTGTCGACTACAGAGGGTGCCAAAGTATTCTCTAAGATCGACTTGCGCTCGGGTTATCACCAGCTTAAAATCCGGAGCAAGATCAAGAGAAGACAGCTTTCATTGCCAGATATGGATTATTTGAGTTCACGATTGTGCCCTTTTGGTTTAACCAATGCGCCAGCATATTTCAGGAATCTTATTAATCTGGTGCATATAGACCAATTGGACCGATTAGTGATAGTCTTCATTGATGATATTCTGATATACTCCAACAGCGAAGAAGAGCACAAGGAGCATCTGCACCTGACATTGACAAGATTGAGAGAGCATCAACTATATGCAAAATTTGATAAGTGCAGTTTTTGGTTAAGAGAAGTTGCATTCTTGAGTCATATCATATTAAAAGATGGAGTCAAGGTTGATTCAGAAAAACTCACCGCAGTCATGGAATGGAAGCAACCCAAGACAGTAACGGAAGTGAGAAGCTTTCTTGGATTGGCGGGCTATTATCGCCGATTCATATAAGAATTCTCCAAGATTTCTCGTCCACTAACTCAACTGCTGAAGAAAGACAGACCATTCACCTGGACAGATGCTTATGAAGAGAGTTTTCAGTTGCTGAAGACCAAATTGACAACAACATTAGTTTTGATTTTGCCCAACCCAGAGAAAGAGTTCCAAATATATTATGATGCTTCAAAACAATGTTTGGGATGTGTATTTATGCAAATGGAAAAGTTATTGACTATGCCTCAAGACGGTTGAAGCCACATAAAGAAAACTACCCAACACACAATTTAGAGCTAGCAGCTGTGGTGCCTTCTCTCAAAATTTGGAGGCACTACCTGTTAGGGAATCCTTAAAAAATGTTCCTCGACCACAAGAGTTTAAAGTACCTGTTCACCCAACCAGAGTTAGACATGAGACAGCGAAGATGGCTAGAATTGATTAAAGGCTATGATGTTGAACTCCAGTACCACCCAGGCAAAGCCAATGTGGTTGCTGACGCCCTTAGTCGCAAGGTTCGACCAAGCACACCCAATACCGCAGAATACCCACAAGAGTTGCAAAGGGATATACTACGACTGAATTTGATAATCACTGAACAAGGCAGTATGACAGCATTAGAGATTCAACCGTTGTTGACAAATCAGCTCAGGGCAGCACAAGATGAAGTTATAGAGATTCAAAAACTGAAAAAGGATATTCAGGAAGAAGATTCAACAGAATATGCGATAGACGAGCATGGAATCCTCACCCTTCCGTGATCGCTATTGTATACCCGACAAGAAGGAATTAAGAGAGTTAATCTTATCGGAAGCTCATTCCTCACAATTCTCAATCCATCCAGGAAGCACTAAAATGTACCAAGACTTGAAGAAACAGTATTGGTGGAACCAGATGAAGAAAGAAGTGGCAGAGTATGTAGCGAAATGTGATGTATGCCAACAGATCAAGATAGATCACCAGAAACCATCGGGATTGTTACAGCCTTTGCCAATACCCGAATGGAAAATGGGATAGTATCGGCATGGACTTTATTACCGGACTTCCTAAAACTCGTGAGGGATATGATGCTATCTGGGTCAATGTTGATAGATTGACAAAGATGGCTTATTTCCTTCCGATTAAGCAGACCTACGGAAAAGACAAGCTTGCCGAGCTGTATTTGACAAGGATAGTGACATTGCATGGAGTCCCAAAGAAAATTGTCTCAGATAAAGGAGCACAATTTACGTCCTAATTCTGGGAGAAATTACATGAAGCAATGGGCACCGATCTGAACTTCAGATCAGCATATCACCCCAAACGGATGGACAGACAGAGAGAACCAACCAGATCTTGGAAGTTATGCTAAGAGCTTGTGCTATTGTGTATGGAGCAGCGTGGAATACTTGCCTCCCGTTTGCTCAGTTCTCATATAACAATAGTTACCAAGCTAACATCAAAATGGCACCATTTGAAGCACGTTATGGCAGAAAATGCAGGACCCCTCTGAATTGGACAGAAACAGGGGAACGACAACTTATTGATCCCCAGATTGCTCAAGATGCCGAAGCACATGTCAGAATCATCAGGGATAGACGCAAAATTTCCCAAGACCGACAGAAGAGCTATGAAGATAACCGCAGAAAAGACTTGAGTTTTGGAGTCGAAGTTTTCGTGTACATCAAAGTCACACTATTCAAGATAGTTAAGAGGTTTCAAGTAAAAGGCAAATTAGCACCAAGATATGTGGGACCATTTCAAATTAATGGAAGAGTTGGAGAGATTGCTTATCAAGTGCAGCTTCCACCCAACTTGTCGAGAATTCACAATGTGTTCCACGTATCTCAACTTCGAAAGTGTCTACGCCAGCCGACAGATGAAGTGCCACTGTCAGATATTGAATCACAGGATGACTGTACTTATGCTGAAGAACCACTACAAATACTTGAAACATCAGAGAGGCAACTCAGAAACAAGAACGTCAGATTTTGCAGAGTGCAGTGGAAGAATCACACAGCAGATGAGTCCACTTGGGAATGAGAATCGGACTTGCAGCGGGATTTCCCCAACTTACTCCCTGGACCAAGTTAATCTCGGGGTCGAGATTCTTTTAAGGGGGGTAGGTTGAAAAGCCCCTAAAAATTTCAAAATTTTGAGGCTTTTTCTTGGATTTTTGAGTGAATTTTGGGAACTTTCCCTTTTTGGAAAGTCCTCCCCGATTCCGCTTTCTTCTTTTGGCCTGGCGTTTTCCTCTCTCCGCTGGCGCCCTTCTCTTTTCCGCCTCCCTCCTTCCCCGACGCTCGCGCCTCCTCCCCGTTGGCGCCGCTCCCCTTCCTCCCCTGGCGCCGCCCGCCCTCCTTCCGTTGGCGCCCGCCTCCCCGCCTCCCGCTCCTCGGCGCCTCCTCACTTCCTCTCGCTGGCGCCGCCTCTCGCCTCCACCCTCGCGCTCGTGTGCACGCTGGCGCCCGCGGCCGCACCGCCTCTGCGCCCTCGGATGCTCCCCGTGCCCGCGCCCTCCCATCCACGCCGGTCCGAAGGTGGCAGAACTCTTGCGCCACGCGTCGCCGCCCCTCTGCCGCCCCACCGCCGCCACCGCACCTCCCTCCGCGCGTGGGCGCGCCCTCCGCCGTGTCGCGCTCACTGCTCCCGGCTCCGTCGCCTCACCTTTACTTCCCCTGCAGAGCCGACGTCACCTCCATCCCGCGGAGAAGACTCCCCACCAGCTCCTGTTGACCCCGCGCCCGCGCCCGTTGCCTTCGCCCCGAAGGACCCCCTCCCTCCGCTCGGGCATAAAAGCCCCTTCTGGCTCCCTCCTCCTCTTTAGCTTCCCGAGCCTCCCACCACTCTCAACCTCTTCCCGCCACCCTGCAGGATCTCCACAAGCAGTCGATTGAGCGCTCGTCGCCCGTAGCTCCACCACGGTCCTCCCCTGTGCCGGCGACCCCCGTGGGCTGATTTTCCCCTTCCTTTCCCCATTCTCCAATTCCTTTCGCCCATAGCTCCTCCCCGGTGTACTAACCGTTTTGGTGCACTCCCCTGGCCAGGAGGACCCTCGAGAAGCTCTGACGCCGACGACCCTTCTCCGGCCGCCGCCCCTCCCGTGGCGACCCTCCTCGGCTCCCACTCACGCCGCCACCGCCAATGTGAGCATCTCGCTCCCCTATCCGTGTAGTCACCGCCGATTGGCCCCTCTCGCCGCCGGCAACCCTCTTCGCCACAAAATACCCGAGGCGCTCCTTTCTTCCTCCCGCCTTTTCCATTGATTCCTCGCCTCGAGCCCCAAATGGACTCACCACGGTGAGCCCTCCCGTTGTCACCCTCCGCTACGCCGACGAGCCCCGGCGCTGGGCCGCCACCGCCATCGTGTCCCGCCGCGGGGACATCAGAGCGGCTGGAGGAGGAAGAAGCCCTCCCCGCTACGTGGCGCATCTCGCCGTCGACCCGATCGCGCCGTCGCCGGCGTCGGATGGTCATTTCGCCACCGTCCGATTTCTTAAACATCTCCCTTCCCGTCCGTCGGATCGCCCGTCACCGCCGCGCGCCTCCCGCTGTCCCAGCCGTCCGATCCTCGTCCCGCCTCGTCTGGGCCGCCGCGCTGCGCCGCCATTGCCGTCCGCCCGCCACGCGTTGGCCATCCTGGCCGCGTGGCGCTTGCTGGGCGGGCCGCGGTCTCCGACTTTGCGTCGCGCCGCCGCCGCCGCAATGTGGCGCGACGATTTGAACGCCAAGCAGGCCGTTTTCCCGTTGGGCGCACTATAGCGCCGGGCTAGCCATCATCGTTCCAACTATTTTCCGTGATTTTCCAATTTCCAAAATCCCGAAAATTCAAATAAATCCTAGAAAATCACAGAAAATCCCAAAATTCCCAAATTTCACCACTTTGCTCCAAATAATGTTCTAGACCCATTTGTAACCTCCATTTCTCCAGAACCATCCCAGATAAATTCCAAAAATTCCTCATTTGGAGATTTATGCATTTTATTCCTTTTTAATAGATTATTTTTCCTCGCTTGATTTGGCTCAAGCCGGATTTATGTTATTTTCAGTGTTTACGCTAGTGTCGGAGATTCCGGAAGCTCAAGTGCAGTCGCAGGATCCAGGAGCTTCTACGTTCAAGCTAGCCGAGTTCGTCTCGATTCACGGCAAGTCACAAGTCTTTGATCATGTTGCAACCCATGTTATCTAATTATGCTAATATACTATTTGCATTGAGCTAATTCTGAAATGTTAATTCGAAATTAAAACAAAATGTTTAGAATGACATGTGATATAGTTAGACCTACCACCGATAAATGCCCGGTAAAATTTGTTGCCATGCCATTGAAACACTAGAATTAATTATCTGTTATTCTAGATAATTGTAGGATATTATTATCATCATGCAAAGTGTTACACTAATAAGGTTGTGGCTGTGGGGTCAATAGAATTTGGAAAACCCGACTCTAAGGCAGGGTGGTATGGGACACCGTATCTTAGAGCGGAGAGTGCCGGCGTGCACAAAGTAGGGTAAGGGGGAGTGGAAACCGCAAGACGGTCCTCGGCAATCTTTTACCCTAGGATTGAAGTTAGGGTAAGGGTGTTGTGGGGAGCCGCAAGACGGCCATCGCCCACCGCTACCCTAGGTTGGGTCGCGTGCTGCGAGGTTGCGGACCATGTGAAAATATAAGGATCAAACCCTTACGCTGAGCAAATGTCATAGAACCCGCTCAAACCACAGGAGTTGACTTGTCAACACTGGTCTAGTAGCTGCTCAACTCAATTGAAACTCTACAGGAGGATTAGCAGTGAGGTTAGGCAAGGCGGGTCACGGGTGCCTAACAACGGTAGAGTTCACTCGAAGCGGCCACTGTTTTCTCTTGTGTGTGTGTGTGTGTGTGGGCGGACTGAGTGAATTCTACCTGTAGAGCCTATATAAAGAGTTGAGCAGTGAAACGACCGGCTTTCTTAACTCACCATGAGGGTTAAGGGATCGTGTGGGTAAAGTCGAGCAAACTCTGAGTCTAATAAATGGTATTCGAATACGCCGTGCTCCGGTTAATGGAGTGTGTCACTTGGGTGATTCCACCGCAAAGCTTAAGTAGTTTTGTAAATGTTTAACATGTTTAGGTCGGTTAATGAACTCTTGTTGAAAAACCCCGAGTTCTTGAGGAGTAAGTTTTGGGTCCATTTTATAAAATGCTTGCAAATAAAACTGCATCCACCAAATGTAATAAACCAAGTATACTCCCTTCCTTTGTTGATCCATGCAAATAGTAAATTAGGGTTTCCCTTGTGATTTGCTGAGTACGGGGTCGGAGTACTCAGGCTTGCTAATGCCACAGATTCCAGAAGCAAAGAAAGCAATTCAAGATGTCGTGTTAGAAAGGTCTCCCCGTCGAGGACGTCCCAGAGGATCTCTTCTTCGACGAGGACCAATGGCTTTAGGTCTTGGCCGCGCTCAAGCGGATCTTGGAGTTTCTGTAATGTAATTATACTTTGGGCTTGCACGCCCCGCTGTCAAAACTGGATGTTAATCCTTATGTCAAATATATGCTGAACTTTTGTCGTAAGCATGCAATGGTATACTCTTGCGCGACATTCCATAACTGTTCATGCGTGAATAGTTACGGGGTGCCGTGTCTGTACGCGCCCCTGGAAACGGGGGCGTTACAGTATCATGGTATGCCCCTCTTTCCACCTATGTAGCCATGCACCTAATGAGATCTTACATTCTTACTAAATAGCTCAATGTCACTTTCGCGTTAAGTAACAGCTAGTTAGATATTATTTTTCACAAGTAGGAACATATATATGTTGAGGGACCTGCCAAGTTATTTGACAAATTGAGGCACTGATTACTAAGTAGTAAAATGTTTACACACATTGATGAGGCGATGGGGTCCCGATCTTCTGATAGGATTATAACTATCGATTTTGGTGGGGGTGACTCTTGTGATCTGACTACAACCGTACGACGTCGCTTGCGCCTTAGCAATCGCTGAACCACACCCAAGTCGTTATCAACCGTGCCAAGAACGCGGTTGACCTGACCACGAAGGTCTATTCCTGCATGCAACCGAAGAACACGCAAAAATAAGATAACAAGCACTCTGAAATTGCAAATATTTATATTGAGCTCAAAAGGTGGGATTCCGTAGAGGTTCTTTACGGTTGGTCTAGCCGACACAAGTGAAGAACAAGAGTTTTCACAATGGAAAAACTAATCAAACGAAATCCAAGAAAACTAGAAGGATGCAGCCTCCTTAAATAGAGGTGGAAAAGCCGCACAAAACTAAGGAAAAATGGGTGGTACTATTTATGGTACTATTTATATGAATAGTAACCCGTGAACAGCATGGGCCTAGGAGGGGGTGCACCTCCCATTTGGGCCTAAACATTACAAGACCCAAAAAGGTGACACATCGCCTTCTTTGAGTGATTGCGGCAAGCATAAGAGGAATTTGGAGATGAGGCTAGATCCATTAGAAAGAGAACAAGAAAATCTTTTCATCGAGTACTCGTGGACCTCAAACGGACTCCGTATGTGAAAGTTATGCACATTTGAAGTTGGGCCGTCAAGCTAAATCCGAATTGATCTGGAGGCCGAATTGGATTCCAAAACGTGTCTAAGTTGAACTCTTGCTTGAATTGGTGCAAAAATGATGTGGTGCAACAAAAATATATATTTTTATCATTAGGTAGCATCATATTCTCATTTAAAATATGTTGAAACTTAAGAAATGAATTCACCTTTAGTTCAATCTTGATATTTGGCGCTATGGTCGTAAGTGTTGGTGGCGTGGTCACATCATCCTCCCCTTCTTGATAGAAAACCGTCCTCGGTTTTATCATATGTGTAGCTTCACGTATTGCATGATCTTCATCATAAATCTCGGTACATAATAACAAACGCAACAAACTCTCATTATGTAATATCATAAGGTCTTTATCAAACAAAGTAAAACCTTTTTGCAACGAGCTCACTTGATAATTTAAGTGATGCATAGGAGCTCTTGTAATTGGGACAACAAGTATAGCAAATATGGTTGCATCCATAGGGGTCATATCCTCATCATCCTCCCCTTCTTGAAAACAAAGCCATCATCGTCTTTTGATAAGCTGAAAGTATAGTAACAAAGAAGCCAAGGTGTATGCATGGTACATGTATATGCCATCCGTTTTAATAATTCTTCGTTGTTGCACAATATATGTTGCAAAATAGCAGCGATCATAAAAGCTCATCATATTATTAACCCAAGAGTATTCATATATGTTAATAAGCAAATCAAAATTTCTCACACAGCAATTATTGCAACTAGATTTGCAAATGTAAGTAAAGCATTTATGCAATTTGAATCTCTGAAGTTGTAAACTTGCAGTGGTGGCACATATGGGCAAAGCTACTACTTTTGAAATCAAACAAAATTTATCCATATAATCAGATTTCAATTGAGCAATAGCAAATTCATCTAATAAGGATGCAAAGATTTGCAAGTTCTTCCATAATTCATCAACTGATACCAACTGATGAGGCGATGCGGTCCCAATCTTCCGATAGGATGATAACTATCGATTTTGGTGGAGGTGACTCTTGTGATCCGACTACAATCGTACGATGTCGTTTGCGACTTAGCAATCGCTGAACCACACCCAAGTCGTTATCAACCATGCCAAGAACGCGGTTGACCTGATCACAAAGGTCTATTCCTGCATGCAACCAAAGAACACACAAGAACAAGATAACAAGCAATCTGAAATTGCAAATATATAAATTGAGTTTAAAAAGGTGGGATTCCGCAGAGGTTCTTTACGGTTGGTCTAGCTGACACAAGCGAAGAACAAGAGTTTTCACAATGGAAAAACTAATCAAACCAAATCCAAGAAAACTAGAAGGGTGCAGAGATTTGCAAGTTCTTCCATACATCAATTTCATTATTCAGATTGTTAATGTTAGATGTTTCAACAAGAGAAGAACACATAGGCATTGAATGATCACTAAATTTCATTTTTCTTTCATAATGAACAAGATTGAGCATACAAGAGTTGTTGCTCAAAATAGCAAGTTTCAATTCATCCATGTGATCGCAAGTTATACATATTCGATATACAAGCAATTGGTTTTCTACACCATAATCTCCAATCAAATTAAACTTATACCCAGGGGTGTAGGCACTAAACAAGAATTTCGAATATGCAAGTTCAGAAACTTTCTTCATTGCACATTCCAAACTAGCGGCCTCATTAAGCATGATATAGCATAATGCATCAGCAGGGGATATTCTATCAAATACTTCCTTATGTGTAATTAATTTGACATGTGCAAAATTATGAAAATTTAGATCAGCACATGGTTCATTCAAGTAACACAAGGAAAATCAAAAGATTACACTACAGCAGATATATACTCACAAGGTTGCTCTACGTCTTGTGGTAGCACCAAATCAGTACCTTTGTCATTATCGTCCTTATCAAATACTGTAGGTACCTCAAACTTCTCCTCTAACGGCATAAGATGCACCATATCATCCTTCATCTCTTCAAGCATCTCAACTGTATCTGTAGATGGAGTAGGAGCCAAAACAATGTCAGGCATTTTCAGTTACCTTAAGTTCCACCTCGCTTGTGACCGTGGGTGGTGGAGGTACAAAACGACGTCGCAATTTCTTCTTCATCTCCTCCCATGTGTACATGTAGTGGAACTCGAGATTCGACCACCAATGTTGAACATCACCAATCAGTGACGTCCTTGCCATGCTCATTTTCTCATAAGGATCAAGATCTTGTCTTTCAAAGTAGCTATCTATCATAGTCACCCACAAGTAGTCCGACGACGTACTCTCAGCGGTGAGTGGCATGATATATACCGGTAATTGTTTCCCTTCGAGTTCAAATCTACCCGCGATGACATCATAATCTACCAATTTTCTCAAACCTGTCATTGTTAGTAGAAAACAAGGAAACAAATCACAAGTAAATGTTCCTATCAACTACTAGGATATGGAGGCTGAAAGCAGGTCACGTATCTCTCAAGCTCTTACCAAATTCTTACAAATTCTTACCAAAGCAAACAGGTGGTGCAACCGGTGGCTGGTTCGTGATAACTCTGACTTAGGTGATTGGTATAGCGATTGCCGGTACAGCGAAACATGTTCGGTTAGTAGAAAAGTGGGGCTTGGATAGGCTATGTATTTTGCAGCAAAGGAAAACAATCAATTAATTTCAGAAATTGCACATAATTGAATTATAGTTCGTATCTAGCACTTAGCCTATGTTGCTGATCAACAAAGGATGCAAGAAGGCTAAAATATGTGTATGGCAATGTATAGGAGTGGTAAATACAAGATAATTTAATTGAATGCAATCTAGAATTGAAGAACACAAGGATTGACCCAAAACTTGAAAACTGAAGATTTCTGTCCACTGGATAGCACGACGGTATTTAGGCCGTACCTTTTTCTCAGTTGCCTTTTTTTCAATTATTCTTTTTTCTCCGTTTCTTGACGGCTTTTTCAACAACTTTTGTTTTGGGGCCAAGTTCTGGAAACCGACTGAAAAATTCGTACAAAATTCACAAGTGCCGGCTATTGCAGATTCAATTCAAAAATTTGGGACAAATTTCACCACAGATATCTTTTAACTGGCTTGCAGTAATGAAGCAAAATTTTGCATAAATATGGATAATGAAGTTATGAATCTAATGGAGGTGGTCTCACTCAAAAAGGATCACGGAATCAAAAGTTATGGCTTTTTTGGTGGCGGCTGCAGAGAAGGAAAAATCAGCTGAATTGGAATTAGAGTTTGGGGTGTGGGATTTTTTGTTTCAATTTTTATAGGAACAAAGATATGACCAGCAACTAGACAATGCTAAGATGGACACAAATTTAATTTAGCAAACCAAAACTAACAGATTGAAAGGCATAACAGGGTTTGGACAGCGGGAATTAACTTTTTTTTGTGGGGCAATTTTTCTGGACTATGGAAAATAAAAATCAATCTACTAACTAGGGATACAAGAAATTCCTACTGGTCAACTGGAGCTCTGATACCAACTGATGAGGCGATGGGGTCCCGATCTTCCGATAGGATGATAACTATCGATTTTGGTGGAGGTGACTGAAAGCATCTAGGCCCCTAAAAAATTGGTTTTGGTAATTAATCAACTTATATGAATGTGGGACTAATGTTTTGTATGAGCATGCGAGGGTCAAATCCATGTGATGGTGACAAGATGCAAACCAAAGAACCTAAAAGAAGACCCAAGTTGGTTCAAGACAAAGGTACATTTAGAATAGGACCCTTTTTATTTTACCGGTCTTAGGAGAATGGTGGAAGACCGGATTATAGGGTAGATAACCGTACCATAAAGAGGGATCTTGGCAAGTAGTTTGAAAACAGATTTCTTGTGCCAATTGCATCATGTTTAGAAGCATGCACTCATTTAAATTGCTTTAAATACCCTGTTCTATGCTTTGTCTGGAAGAGCGGTAGTACCGCTGTTTAATACGCCGGTACTACCGGCGAGCGGAATCTCCGGCCCAGGGGCGAACCCTTTTTTCCAGAGAGCACCGAATTGAAGTCGTGTGGAAACGGAAGTACCGGCCGTTTAAACGTCGGTACTACCGCATAGAGCGGTAGTACCGCACTCTTCAGCGGTACTTCCGGCCTCCGGAAGATCCAACCTCAGAGCGGATCAATTTTTCCAGAGAGCGCCAGAATCTGGACCTTTCGGATGTCGGCCAGAGCGGTAGTACCGCGCCGACTTTGCGGAACTACCGGAGAGCGGTAGTACCACAAATGTCAACGGCGGTAGTACCGCGCCGCCAAATCCAACGGTCACTGTGCACGTCTGACAGAGCCGTTCTGACGCAAGATTTGGGAGCGGTAATACCGGTCCCAGCAGGGCGGTAGTACCGCTCATCCTGATTTTTGCGGAAAATTGTGCCAAACGGCTAGTTTGGTTGGTGGAGGCTATAAATACCCCCACCACTGCACAAGGGCATTTTTTAGAGACTCATTGCACAATTATTAAGCCCTAGAGCATTCATTTCACCTCAATTCTTCCTTTGCACATCAAAGTGAGGTGCTTGAGCATTTAGTGCTAGAGTTTTCATTTGCAAATCCAATTGGCACTAGTTTGCATTCAAGCAAAGCCCAAGATTTGTTACTCTTAGTGCTTGCCTGCACTTGGACGGTTGGGCAGAAGGGAAATCGGTGATCTTCTCAAGAAGGTTGTGAGAAGGCCCGACGGATTGTGAAGGTTGGAGCTCACCTACCCGGAGCAGAGAAGAGCTACATTAGTGACCGAGGTGTTTCGGCTCAATTCGTGGAGATTTAAAAACCTCCTATTCACCCCCCTCTAGTCGGTATCCTTGATCCTACAAGTGCTATCAGAGCAAGGTCTCTCATTTATAGACTTAACCGTCTAGAGAGAAAAGGATGGCTAGTGAGGGGATTTCGGTAGGAAAGGCACCTTTATTTGATGGCTCAAATTATGCTTATTGAAAGATTAGAATGTCAATTTATTTAAAGGCCATGAGTCCTAACATTTGGAAAATCGTAAATGATGGTTACGTCATGCCTCTTGATCCCGATAACCCAACGGAGCAAGATGGGCGTAACACTCATTTAGATGCCCAAGCCATGAATGCTCTCTTTGGAGCCTTAAACGTGGATGAATTCAATAGAGTGAGCAATCTTGAGACGGCTCACGCTATTTGGAATACCCTTTCGGAAATACACGAAGGGACATCCACGGTTAAGGAGGCAAAATTGTATCGGCTTAGGATTAAATATGAGACATTCATAATGTTGCCCCACGAGGACATCAATGAGATGTACACACGGCTCAACAACATTGTGAATGAGCTCAAAGGCCTTGGAACTAACCTCTCGGATCTTGATATTGTGAGAAAGATGCTTAGGGCTCTACCGGAGAAGTACGAAATGTTGGTGACACTCTTCCTCAACTCACCGGAGTTGGCAAGAATGACGCCAACACAACTATTGGGTAATCTAATTACCAATGAGTTGTACAAGAAGGACAAGGAGGAACTATTGGAGCAATCAACCTCCAAAGGAAAGAAGATCACCGCCTTCAAGGCAAAGGCGGTGGCAAGTGAGGAGTCCGAAGATGAAGAAGAGGATTCCGAAGAGGAGCTTGCCCTTCTTGTGAGAAGGATGAACAAGTTCATGAGAAGACGCTCAAACCGAGGAGGAAGCTATCACAAAGGCAAAAAGTGGCAATCCTCCTCCAACAAGAAGTATAGCAACATCCGTTGCTATGAATGTGATGAAAAGGGGCATATCGCATCACAATGCCCCACAAAGAAGGATGACAAGGAAAAGTCATCCAAGAAGAAGATCTATCAAGGCAAGAAGAAGCTTTTCAAGAAGCTTCATAAGGATGGCAAGAACGAAGCCCACATTGGTGAATGGGATTCTGACGAGGAGTATTCCAACTCCGACTAAAGCGAGGATGAGTCACCCAAGAAGAAGGGACTTGTCGGCATTGCCATCAAGGAAGCTCCATCACTATTCTCCACTCCCACATGTCTTATGGCAAAAGGGGAGAAGGTAAAAACTCTAGATGACGATGAGCCTTCTTATGATGATTTGATGGACATGTTAGTAGAATTAAATGAATTTCTTGGAAAAGAGAAGTCAAAATTTAAGGTTTTGAAGAGAGAGCATTTATCTCTTCAAAAATCCTATGAGGAGCTAAAGGATGCTCATGACTTGCCTTTCCAAGAAAATCAAAGGAAGTCTAGTACTAGCATTGGTTTATCTTGCAATATTTTAAATAAGATGCCTAGTATAGAAAAATCAACATCTAGCATGTCAACCTCTTGTGATGATTTACTTTCTATGCCATGCTCATCTAATGTTGATACATACAATGTTTCATCGCATGCTCATAATAATATGCTAATAAATGAAAACAAGAATCTAAAGGAACAAGTGCTAAAATTGAACAAAAGCTTAGAGAGAGCTTACAAGGGAAAGGAAACCCTTGATAAGTTACTAAGCGGGCAAAGATGTTCCTTTAACAAGGAAGGACTTGGGTACATTCCCAAGAAAGGTAAGAAACCGGTATCCAAACCTCCAAGGTTTGTGAAAGAGAATGGTAAGTATTGTACTAAATGCCGAAATGTAGGACATATGCAAAATGAATGTTCTAAAAATAGCATGCATTCCTTTGGATTATATGATTCTTGCTACATGCTTAAAAAATCTAAGGATGGAAATATAATTGCCCATTTTATTGGCACCTCGATTTTGGGTGCTAAAAAGAAATCCATTTGGGTGCCCAAAACCTTGGTTACTAACCTCCAAGGACCCAAACAAATTTGGATACCTAAAAAGGCTTAAATTTCTTTTGTAGGTAAATTACAAAACCGGTGGAAGGCATTGGGTGTTAGATAGTGGATGTACTCAACACATGACCGGAGACCGGAAAATGTTTACAACCTTTGAGGATGGAAGCAATGAAAAAATCACCTTTGGAGACAATAGCAAAAGGAAGGTACTTGGTTTGGGTAAAATTGCTATATCCAATGACCTTTCTATTTCTAACGTATCCTTAGTTGAAACTTTAAATTTTAACTTGCTATCCGTTGCTCAATTATGTGATTTAGGATTAATATGTTCATTCTCTAAAGAAAATGTAATCATCTCAAAAGAAAATAATAATGAACTTGTTTTCAAAGGTTTTAGATTTGGAAATCTTTATTTAGTAGATTTCACTTCAAATGATGCATGCTTAAAAACTTGTTTAATTGCAAAAACTTCTTTGGATTGGTTATGGCATAGGAGACTAGGCCATGTAGGTTTGGTACAACTTAAAAAGCTTTTCAAACATGATCTAGTGATTGGCTTGAAAGATGTGAAGTTTGAGAAAAATCGACTTTGTAGTGCTTGTCAAGTCGGAAAGCAAGTCGCTAGTTCTCACCCTTCCAAAAGTATCATGTCAACCTCTAGGCCATTGGAGCTCTTACACATGGATTTGTTTGGGCCAACAACCTATAAGAGCATCGGGGGAAATAGCTATTGTTTAGTCATTGTGGATGATCACTCTAGATATACATAGGTCTTCTTCCTAAATGACAAGAGTGAAACCTCCGGGATTTTCAAAAGTTTTTCAAAAAGGGCCCAAAATGAATTTGATTTTAAAATAAAGAAAATTAGGAGTGATAATGGTTCCGAGTTCAAGAACACAAAAGTTGAAGATTTTTGTGATGAACTTGGAATAAAGCACGAACTTTCCACAACCTACACTCCGGAGAAAAATGGAGTTGTAGAAAGGAAAAATCGCACATTAATTGAAATGGGTAGGACAATGCTTGATGAATATAATACTTCCGACAAGTTTTGGGCGGAAGCAATCAACACCGCTTGTCATGCCATAAATCGCCTTTATTTACATCGACTTTTGAAAAAGACTTCCTATGAGCTTCTTGTTGGAAGAAAACCGAACATCCCTTACTTTAGAGTATTTGGTTGCAAATGCTATATTCTAAGAAAGTGTGTTCGGCTCTCTAAATTTCAAAGTCGTTGTGATGAAGGTTTCCTATTAGGTTATTCTTCAAATAGTAAAGCATATAGAGTTTATAACAAAACTCGGGTTTAGTTGAAGAATCATGTGATGTACAATTTGATGAAACTAATGGCTCTCAAGAAGAGCAAGAAAACTTGGATGATGTAGGTAATGAAGGGTTGCGCAAAGCTATGGAAAACATGCAAATTGGAGACATCAAGCCAAAGGAAGATCCATCTTCACCAAGCTCATCAAGGCAAGTAGAGCCACCCACATCGTCTACTCCAAGTAACATTCAAGTTATTGAAGATGAACAAAAGAATCAACAACAAAACAACATCAAGATTCACAATGCAATAGCCAAGGATCATCCAATAGATCAAATATTGGGTGACGTGAGTAAGGGTATTCAAACTCGTTCTAGAGTAGCTTCATTTTGTGAACATTACTCGTTTGTTTCTTCTCTTGAGCCTAAACTTGTAGATGAGGCACTAGATGATCCGTACTGGGTAAATGCCATGCATGAAGAATTGAACAATTTCGCGCAAAATGAAGTATGGACCTTGGTAGAAAGACCCGAAGAGCATAATGTGATTGGCACTAAATGGGTCTTTAGAAACAAACAAGATGAGAACGGCATTGTGGTAAGAAACAAAGCAAGGTTAGTAGCTCAAAGTTATACTCAAGTCGAAGAGTTAGATTATGATGAGACATTTGCACCCGTTGCTAGACTTGAATCAATTAGAATCTTGCTTGCTTTTGCATCTAGCTTTGATATTAAATTATTTCAAATGGATGTTAAAAGTGCATTCTTAAATGGAACAATCTCCGAACTTGTATTTGTTGAACAACCTCCGGGGTTCAAAGATTCTAAATACCCTAATCATGTTTATAAACTTTTGAAGGCTTTGAATGGTTTAAAACAAGCTCCTAGAGCTTGGTATGAACGCCTTAGAAATTTCCTTGTTTTAAAGGGTTTTAAAATTGGTAAAGTAGATACAACCTTATTCACAAAAATCATTGGTGATGATTTCTTTGTATGCCAAATTTATGTTGATGACATTATATTTGGTTCTACTAACTAAGATTTTTGCGAAGAATTTGGTGATATGATGTCTAGGGAATTTGAGATGTCCATGATAGGAGAATTAAGCTATTTTCTTGGACTACAAATCAAGCAAAACAAAGATGGAACATTTATAAGCCAAACGAAGTATACTAAAGACCTTTTCAAGAAGTTTGGCATGGATGATGCAAAATCTATCAAGACACCAATGGCAACCAACGGGCATCTAGACCTCGACGAAGGAGGTAAGGCGGTAGATTTAAAGCTTTATAGATCCATGATTGGTAGTTTGCTCTATCTTTCCGCATCTAGGCCCGATATCATGTTTAGTGTATGCATGTGTGCTCACTTTCAAGCTTCACCAAAAGAATGTCATTTAAAAGCTGTAAAGAAAATCTTGAGATATTTGAAACATTCCCCAAATATAGGGTTTTGGTATCCTAAAGGTGCTAAATTCGATCTAATTGGATATTCGGATTCCGATTATGCGGGTTGTAAAGTGGATAGAAAAAGCACCTCAGGAAGTTGTCAATTCCTAGGTAGATCTTTAGTATCTTGGTCCTCAAAGAAATAAAACTCCGTAGCATTCTCAACCGCCGAAGCCGAATAGATTTCCGCGGGTAGTTGTTGTGCTCAACTATTGTGGATGAGGCAAACATTGTTGGATTATGGAATAAATTTTGATAAAGTGCCTCTATTATGTGATAATGAGAGCGCCGTTAAAATTTTCAACAACCCGGTCCAACACTCAAGAACCAAGCATATAGATATACGCCACCATTTCTTGAGGGATCATGTTAGCAAAGGAGATATTTGCATTAGCCACATCCGAACCGAAAATCAATTAGCGGATATATTCACCAAGCCATTAGATGAAAACCGCTTTTGCAAGCTTACGAGTGAATTGAATGTCTTGGATTACTCAAATGTTGCATAAAGTTATGGCAAAATTAAATGAATGCCCTTTTGAAGAAGCTTGGAAGGTTGAGTGAAATTATGCTTTTATGCAAAGGGTTTTTGATTTATTCAAGATAAATGTAAAATTATTTGAAATATAATATTTTGTTCTATCTAATGCATAATGATCCTTAATGACTTTAGTTGAATGCAAAAACTAGGGATCATTTGCATCTATTCTCTTAAAAGTCCAATTCAGCAAAGTTCAAGAAAAATCGGAACTACCGCTGTCTCCCGCGGTACTTCCGGTGAGCGGTACTACCGGCCTTCTCAGCGGTACTACCGCTTATGACTTAAGCGCATAAAATGCTCGTGCCCAAGGGTTCCCTTAGTGGCCCCCTCTCATTCTAGCGGATCGTCCGTTTCTCTCCTTCCGCCCGCTCTTCTCTTCTTTCCCTCTCTCTCTCCCCATAATACACCCTCAAAACCGCTTCTTGGATCTTCAAATCGAGAGGGGATCTCTTCGGATTTTCGATTCATCTCATATCCAAAGGATCCACCTCCTCCAGTCCTTGAGGTATTTCAAATCTATCTCCTGTTTTGATCCATTTGTTAAACCCTAGATCAAACTTGTAGATTAATTCAAAATGTTGATGATTTTGCTAGTTGATTCTTGGGTAAAATGCCTGGATTTGGAGTTTTAAAGTATATACACACTTTATTCATGGATTTCATCCAAGAAAAACTCCAAAAATCTAGATACATTATTGAAACCCTAGAATCTGCCAGGAAGTGGTACTACCGCTCGACAGGCGCGGTACTACCGCTCAACGGTACTACCGGCCCTGAACGACGGTACTACCGGCCTTCCTGACAGCGAAGCAAATTTCACTTCAGCTTTTGCTTAATCCAGTTTGATCCTTTACTTCTTGCTTCTTATCAATCCATTCCTGTTTCTAGATGGCTAGAACTCGAAGAGCCGGCAGGAGAAGGTACTCCTCCGCCTCCGGGGACTCGTCAGGCATCCCGACCATTCCTTCCACCTCCGAGGCAGCTCAGGACAGAGGGAAAGGTCCTGTAGATCCATCGGAGTCTGAGTCAGAGGCTGAACCGCAGATCAGTTCTCCCATGGAGTCTTCTGAGGAGGATCTAACAGAGAGGGAGAACCTTGATATTGATCTCAAGAAGATCTCCGCTGATGAGTATGCACGGTTGAGGCACCGGAACTAGTTCGAGCTACCATCCAACTCAATTAATCCCAAGTTCCACACTCGCTTTTAGGAGCTAATCTTTGATCAGCTATATGGTCCGGACCGCCAGTTTGCCGACCATAAGTGGGTGGATTGGGATTATATTGACTCTGTGGACAAATTTAATGGAGCTTTCAGGCTATTTCAGAGAGTCGGATTGTCCCGGCTCGTGGCTAGAGGATGTGACTACAATGAGGAGATGATAAGACAGTTCTATGCCACGGTTTACGTATCTCCAGATTTTCAGCATATGACATGGATGTCAGTTTGCCAGAAGCTTGAGGCAACCAAGCATGATTTTGAGCTAGTACTAAGGGCAGAGCTGAGCTCTTTTGAAAAGGTATATGACAAGTCACCTCTTGACATACGTGCCATGTCTATCTACTACAACCCTGCTGAGAGATATGTTCCAGGCAAGAACATTGCCCTCCTCCCTCTCCCTGGTCTAGTGAACCGCATAATCAACCACTCCTTCTTTCCTAAGAGCGGTAACTTCGACGCCATAAGAGGCCATACATGGAACATGATTGACTACATCATGAGAGGTCAGAAGTTTGATGTCGTGGATGTGATCATTCGAGAGATAACATCTTCTAAGAATGATCGGATCAAGCGCATTAAGTATGCGCCTTACATCATGGCCCTAATCAAGTCCAAGATGGAGTTCCGGGGTAGTTGTGGTGGAGTTCACAAGCCATACAAGCCACGACCAGAGGCTCCCATTCCTACAAATGTCAGAGCACGACATGCAGATCCGGGAGCAGGATCTTCTTCCGCGGCAGCAGGAGCAGCACAGGCACCAGCAGCTCAACCACAGGAGCCTGGTCAGCCCTCGATCTCCCAGGCCTTCTCCACCATACTAGAGGGACTTTCCGCCATTACCTCCAAATTGGACTCTGTTGACAATCGACTGGCTTCACTAGATGGTCGTCTTGCAACTCTGGAGCAGTCTCTCTCTCAGCCGCCCCTTCACTTCACTCGCCGCACCCGCTCTCGTCGTGATCCTTCTCCTCCTCGGGAGTGATTCCTTTTTTGTTCTTGATGCCAAAGGGGGAGAAGAAAGTGTGTGTGGATGGAGTGTGTCCTTGCCTCTATTATTGTCTCTATTATCTTTTTGGGATGTAATGAATTGGATGTAATGCACTTTGTCTATTTTCATGGATATTTGGTTATGATATATTCATTATGCTTATCACTTAGCTTTTATGATATATTTGCCTTGTGTATTGTGTATGAATGTCATCTTTTATCCATGCACATGTTTAGGGGGAGCTCATTCCCTTCTTGGTCTTTTAAATGAAATAGTTCAATTCATGCCCATACAAAACATATTGCAAAAGAACTCCTTTCTTTCAAAGGCCACAAAAGAATATACAACCTTTTTTTTTAAAAAAAAGGGTGGTATACTCAAAATCCTTATCTTCACACAATTTGGGTTGTCATCAATTACCAAAAGGGGAGAGATTGAAAACATCTAGGCCCCTAAAAAATTGGTTTTGGTAATTAATCAACTTATATGAATATGGGACTAATGTTTTGTATGAGCATGCGAAGGTCAAATCCATGTGATGGTGACAAGATGCAAACCAAAGAACCTAAAAGAAGACCCAAGTTGGTTCAAGACAAAGGTACATTTAGAATAGGACCCTTTTTATTTTACCGGTCTTAGGAGAATGGTGGAAGACCGGATTATAGGGTAGATAACCATACCATAAAGAGGGATCTTGGCAAGTAGTTTGAAAACAGATTTCTTGTGCCAATTGGATCATGTTTAGAAGCATGCACTCATTTAAATTGCTTTAAATACCCTGTTCTGTGCTCTGTCTGGAAGAGCGGTAGTACCGCTGTTTAATACGCCGGTACTACCAGCGAGCGGAAGCTCCGGCCTGGGAGCGGACCCTTTTTTCCAGAGAGCACCGAGTTCAAGTTGTGTGGAAACGGAAGTACCGGCCGTTTAAACGTCGGTACTACCGCATAGAGCAGTAGTACCGCACTCTTCAGCGGTACTTCCGGCCTCCGGAAGATCCGACCTCAGAGCGGATCAATTTTTCCAGAGAGCGCCAGAATCTGAACCTTTCGGATGTCGGCCAGAGCGAAGCCCAAGATTTGTTACTCTTAGTGCTTGCCTGCACTTGGACGGTTGGGCGGAAGGGAAATCGGTGATCTTCTCAAGAAGGTTGTGAGAAGGCCCGACGGATTGTGAAGGTTGGAGCTCACCTACCCGGAGCGGGGAAGAGCTACATTAGTGACCGAGGTGTTTCAGCTCAATTCGTGGAGTCGGTCCGATTTGTTCGGGCTAACCTCAACGTGGACTAGTGGAAACAGGCAAGTTTCCGATCACCACGGTAAAACATCGATTGTGTTCATTTCGTTTCTAGCTCTTATTCACTTACTTTATTGTGATCATTTGCTTGCTTAGAGCTAGAAGTAATTGTTGTTGAATAAAATTATTTAGGATTAATTGCTTAACATTCTTGCCATATTAAATTGTTAAGATTTAATCAAGTTAACGAGAAAAATTTAAAAACCTCCTATTCACCCCCCCTCTAGTCGATATCCTTGATCCTACAAGTGGTATCAGAGCAAGGTCTCTCAGTTATAGACTTAACCGTCTAGAGAGAAAAGGATGGCTAGTGAGGGGATTTCGGTAGGAAAGGCACCTTTATTTGGATTTTTGGATACGGTGTCGTCGAAACGGATACATAACAGTTTTGGATTGGAAATGGATAATATAGGTGGATAGTTCGACAACTGATAAATTCATACACAGGTTCAACATAATTCATAGTCATAATTCATAGTTCGTCATCATCCTTGTCCTTCTTGGAACTCGGTTCTCCGACCTCCTGAATGGAAGGGAAAGGACTCTTACCCGAGTAATAGTCTTCTAATTTCTTGTGCCAAGCATGGTAGTTGCGTAGATCATGCCCTACCACTTGATGAATTGGACAACTCGATGATCATTCTTGGAGGGTTCATTGCAATATCCTCCATAAACCATCTGTTCCTCAACTTTATTTTGAAAGCCTAAATCGCAGAAGAATATACAACCTCTAGAATGGAATTACAAACCTGGCTAAACCTCTTGATGTACTGTCGAAGAGTCTCATTGAGTTCTTTCTTGATTCGATGAGGATTGTCTTCTTTGCCGGGGCGATCGTATGTCCCCTGAAAGTTTGTGGTGAACAGCTTGTAGAGTTGTTCCCAGGTGTAAACTGGGTAGATCCCTCAAGGACTATGGGCATGTAGTTCGCCATCACATTATCATCACCACCACTAGCCCTGATGGCGGTAGTGTAAATGTAGAGATATTCTAATGGATTTTGAGTTCCATGAAATTTCTTAAGTTTTGCTAGTCGAATATGTCTAGCTAGTGTACTGCTTGAAGGCCTACCGAGAAACCCTAACCTGTGATCAAGTCATGGCACCTTCTTTGGAAGGGTGCTGGATTGTAGTTGGTGGGAGACCAGTTCCTTCGGTAGTCGTACTTAGGAACTGATGCCCAGACCAGGTTATGGACACTTACATCCTGTCTCCGACTAGCTGCTTGGTTCAGGTAATACTGCAGATCATGATCCAAGTGTTCATCCCTCGTAACAAGGAGGGGGAGTGGCTTCATTATCGAAAAGCCATCTTCTCGCATGACTTCCCTGGCAGAATCTTTGAGGGGGTCTTGCTCCAAATGTCGGATAATTTTCAGTCCAACCATGCTTGCTTGCTTAGGGAGGAATGCTCGGAGGAAGTTAGAGTATGACTTTGAGAGTTCCTTTGTTCCCTATACATCTCTGTTTGCTGCATGGTTTGCTGGAGGATTCCCAACACTTGAGCTACAACCAGAGCATATCCCAGAGTTTCTACCAGAGTAAGATCTGGGTTGTTTAAAATATCATAGACTCGTTACAAGTTCTGAATTATTACTAAGGGTCTTGAAGGATTCCTGTTTGCAGAGGGGGAACGATAATACAAGTTCCTCTCTGAACCCCCAGCTTATCCCATTCAACCCGTCAAGCACGGTGGGGAAGAAGCAGGAGGATTAGCTAGTTGATGTCCACCAGCTCTATTACCTCTGTCCTATAGGGATGATGCAGAAGCGTTCGCACCATTTTGACTAGCGGGTTTTGGCGGGTCCTATCGTGAAGAATCGTGCATGGCATCTTGATTAGTATCACTAATTGCATTAATTTTGTGCCTCCATCATGAATCTCCCAATGAGCTTTCATCAAAACTAAGGGAGAGCCTTCACCACTTCAACAAGAAGCCTCCATAATGGGGAGCGGTTGGGAATTAACACCTCTGGTGGGCTTTGTGGTGGACTCAGAATGATCTGACAGATTGCCGATTGAATTCTAAGCGTTATCAACTTCACTCGTTTTTCTGCTAGAGGTAATTTCATTGACACCACTACTAGGTGTCTGTCGGTTTCTGAAATACGTAGGAACCATCGATGAATAGTTACCATCCATGACTGTATTGAGAGTACTTGGATCGTGGTGCTGCACTCTTGTTGCCGAATTTGCCGATCGAAAGCACCAAGCTTGTAGAGGTACTCGGGCATTCTGATCTAGTTAGAACAACCAATTCCTCTAGGAGTGTCATTGCCGGAGGTGATGAATCTTCTTCCATCCGATTGATCTCACTGGTTTCAGCTAGCAACAAGCCTAGAATGGAAGAGGATGATGACGAGGCATCATGTTTCATGGCATGGATACATGAGTCCATATTGAGGTTGGCATGGTCTACCAAGTCGAACCAGTTCTCCTCATCCCATGTCCGTGCCATGATCACATGAGCGATGACAACAGGGAGCAGAGAAGGATGAGGATTGCTGAATGAAGAACAACTTCAAGGATTCAACGCCTTCTTCCCCACGGACAGTGCCAACTGTCAACGATCGAGTCGTCAATCTTATAAAATAATGTGAGGAAAATGGCTAAAATTCTTGAGAGAGAATAGGGATGCTCTTTATTACTATGAATCAGCTACAGGGTGCCTTTAACAAGGAGTGAGACTAGCCCTAACTACACTGAATTGAATGAGATATGGACTGTCTTCCTCGTCCAGCCTAAAATACCAATGAAGAGACACCAATTATCCACCAAGGAAGATACCTTGTGGATCCAGCATGTCTCGTTAGGAGGAAGTTATTGTCAGAGTTAGAACATCTGATCGTCAGTTGTAGTCAGTGAGAGACGAACATGGGCAGCAACCACATGGCAATTATTGCAAGAGACTCAGGGCCAAAAGCGTCGTGCTATTTAGAGTGGATAAGGCACATGTTACATCCATCGCACAAAGGAATATCCTGGAATCGGATCCAAGTACTTGTTCATAAACTCTTCGAACAATCATCCGATTAGGCAACATACACAACATTTCTCTGACTAGGGTACTCGGTGAGCTACCTCAAGAGGTCCCTTAGCCTTAATTTTATACTATAACCATATTTAGAGATTGACTTAATCCTTATCATTTGGTTATGCCTACTTGTAATCTTACATTCCTTGATGTTGATATTCACGAACCATTGTCACCCTAGTATAGTAGATCCTCAGTAATGATTACATTATTGTTGGATTAGTTTAGAATGGTAGAATTTCTTAGATATGCTATTTCGGTCAATGTCATCGTATCGGTGGGAATAATGTTACCAGATCTTATACAATTCCTTTTTACCAAATATATGGCAATAGGTATTGTCATTGGTTTATAAAATAAAATAATGAAAATCTACTTTAGACTAGGGCAGATGGTGAGTTTAGGTGGGTGTAGATTAAGCACAAGACCTTGTAATATGATTGTTCCATCCAAGTTAATTAAGGACCGACGCTTGTGGCTATCTAAACTGAGCACTACCTTACAATCACAAGTGTGTACGATCTGGCTAATGAATTTGCAATGGTCTAGCTTTGATTTCGTCAGTTGTAGGAATGTGGGTGTCAAATAGAGACAGTTTATTCTCATATGGCGTAAGAGGGGGCTTCTGACTGGGCAGCTAGAACCCTTTAACAGTAAAACCTTAGCGGGGCAGAGTCAAGTTGGGTTAACGTATTGTAAAAACCTTGTGATAATCACTTAACCGTTCACCATTAAAAGTAGGACTGTGCATTCGGTTTGTTCGGTAAAATTGGTTCGGTAAATACGGTATGTACGGTAAATACGGTATTGTTAGTTCGGTAGTATATAGTATTTTTGAAAATATGGTTCGGTATCGGTAAATCCCAATTTATTTCGGTGCGGTATCGGTAAATACCATATTTACCAAAGTTAACGTAAATTGCAAACAATATAGTGACTAGAGCTTGCTAGAGCCCTCTACTAAAACTTGGCAAAATTACGGCTGTGCAGTTTTTATGCTAGTATTAATCTTGTTATTTAATTATCTGCTGATGTGCGGCTGTTCGACATCTTGTTACTTGTTAGATTTATAAAATAAGATATTAACTATAAAAAATAGCTGAAGTACCGGATATGTAGACATATGAGGAGGTTTCCTATTCGGAATAGAACGGCATCATCTTTTTTCATCCCTTTCTATTGATGACCACACGGCCCACACCGCCACGGCAATCCTCCCACTTGCCGTCTTTGTCTTTGCCAAGGCGCTTGTCAATACGGCTTGCCTCCGCACTACCGGTAGGTGCGAGCAAGACACTGCGAGCCCATGGGCCGTTCGATATTTCGGTTTTTTCGGTTTTTCCCAAAAAACCGAACAAAAAAACTATAAATATAAAAACCGAACCGAAAACTGGTCAAACCGAGTTGACCAGTTCGGTTTGGTTTTTTGGTCTGGTTTTTTCGGTTCGGTGGAGATGTGCAGAGCCCTAATTAAAAGTGTATCAAATGGACAATATAGGTTGATTATCTTTTGTGGGTAAAGTTGTACAATATCTGTAGAGTGTAAAACTATTCGAATAGCCGTGTCCACGATCAAGGGCGGACAAGGTGCATTTTCACATGATAGATTTATGGTTTTGTTTTTAAATCAGTTTTTGGGAATCTAGGAGTAGTTGGAGCTCTTAGGTATTTATTCTGGCAGCTCGAGCCATAAGACAGATGGAATCTAATTTGTTGAACTTTAGTAGATAGAGACTTAATACTAGTGTTGGTAGCTAGAAGCTTCACTAAAAAATACCTAGTTTCAACTATTACAATTAGTTTGTCAAATGAGTGCTTTGTAAAAATATGAAAAATTTGTGGATTGTTGCTTTACGTAAAAGAACCATAATGATTCATTTTATGAAGCCTTGCATCTAAATAGCTGTATTTTTTCAAGACTTATGTAGTACTCTATGCTCACATGCTACACTACCACAAATATCAGAGCATTATGAAGATGGAGGAGACTACGACTACGTCGCTTGTGGCTTCAATGAAGGATTTTCGGAGTACTAGGTTGTGTTTCCCAGTCAATTGCCTGTGCCGAATTGATGAGCCATCTTTAGAGTTTATTTGTTTTGTTTCTGTTGTGTTTTGTAAGTTTGAGAGATCTTTTAACCTTAGTTGTAATAAGTGGTTATAAGTCCAGTACTCTTTATTATTGTAATATAGCATTGTTTAGTTATATATTCATTACTGTTCAATTGTATACATTAGCTTTAATCTATAACTAGTGTGGTGATATACAGGATTCGGATGCAGAAAATCCGGTCCCGACAGATACACCGTCTCACTTTCTGGTTCGTTTCGTTTTGCCCCACTGCGATGATGTCGATAGCATCCTTATTTTGTGGCTAGGGAAATCATTGCTTGCAGAAACATTGGAAAATAAGTGGGGAACATGGATAGGTTTATTCCGGTTGGCGTGGTTTGCTGGAAGCGTATTTACATGCAAATCTGTGCAGTGTGCGTGAATCTAAAGCAGGAACTACGGGCCTGTTTGGGAGAGCTCCACCAGCTCCAAATCCACGAAAAACAGATCCGGATTCAATTTTGCTAGCCAAACAGTTCTAGCTCCAGCAGCTCCACCGTGGATCTGCTCCACCAAAACCATGGATCGGCTCCGCATCCACCAAATTGGTGGAGTACCTCAGGGGTGCTCCACCAAACTCAAGTTGGTGGAGTTGGGAAAATTACCACCGCCACCGGTTACACAAGATACCGGTTCGTTCTAATTTTTCTTTCTTCTTCCGTCGCCGACCGAGCCTTCCGCCGCGCGCGCCTCGCCGCCGCCCACACCATGGTCAACTAGCCTCGCCGCATGCCGCCGCGCGAGATGGGCCCTCGCCATGGCCGCGCGCGCGCCGGTCCGGCCGTGGCGTGGCCGCCCCACGCCCGGCCATGGCCATGGCTGCCGCCGTGCGCCTCGCTGCCCGGCCATGGCTCGCGGAGCCGGCCCGACAACCCGCCACCGCGCTCACTTCGTCCCGCCGCGTCTGCCGCGCTGCGCGCGCCGGGTCGCGCCGCCGGCCGGGGCCGTGCCCTCGCACGCTCGTGGATTCTTTTTTTTCCTCGCGCCCGAGCCGGAGGAAGAAGAAGGAAGCCCGTGGATCTTTTTTTTCATTTTGCCCCCTGTCGCGTGGAGCCCAGGTGGAAATGAGAGAGAGATGGAGGTGGAGCTGTACCAAACACTTTGACGAATCCCAGATCCGCGATGGAACTGCTCCATGGTGGATCTAGGTGAATCTGGTAGATCTAGGTGGATCTGAAGCTGGTGGAGCTCTCCCAAACAGACCCTACCTCTATTCTGTGTGACTCCACCGACACGCGGTTGGTTAAGACCAGCTGTTCATCGTTTTTTCCTCATGTTGGTGCGTCCAACTTCACTTCGTGACGGATCCACTCAAAGCACAGCCTTGGATATACAAGCGCATGACATTGAACGAATGGCACTAACAGCAACCAATCTTTAGTGGCTGACTTGCTGCACACATGCTTGGTTCCTTAGCGTCCAACGAACAATACACATATCATGGGCAAAGCGCACCTCCACATATTCAGATCATGGCAGCCGCAAGCTACAGGAAAAGAAAAATGAATCGATTGCGCACCACAAACCTTCATGCCCATTCATATGCATCTTTTCCACTATAACGAGAGTATTTACACCATCAATTTTTGGGGGCTTAGTTGCCTCTCCAAAGGGGATCGATACACACAAACAAGGGTTCTTAAATTACGAACATCGAAACGGAGTATTATGGAGTTCCCATGCCTACAGAACTAAAACAAAGGAAAAAGCTTAGCTAGAGGCTTATCCAGTTCTGCCAAGGAACCCGATCCTGTTCACTGCTTCTACAATCACCTCATTCTCACTGCAAAGCCAATGTAGTGAAAGACGACCAAACACTAGAAATTTAGTTTGGCCGCTGAAAGAAATCACAACCCCACAAAGAACTCAGCGTCCTGGAAGCCGTTGTGCAAGGATGGATCCTGCGACATCCACGTCGGGGCTGCCCCGTCTGACTGGAGCATGCTCTCCAGCATGCCTGGATCCAACCCATCGAAGTAGAAAGGCTCCTGTTGGCCAAGCTCCATGTCCATGCCAGTGTAAACCCCATCTCCATCGGCTTCAGCATCCTTAAACCACAAGCCCTCATTCATGGGATCAGCTTCCATCATTCTCAGCATTTCATCGATATCAAAACCATCATCTTCCCCATCCGGTAGATTGGCTATAGGCTCCAATGGCTCAAAGACTTCGGCGTTAGATGTGCCCCTGCCATTGCTTGTCCCAGCCTCAGGAACAGGCAGCTGGCTGCCATGGTTCTGATCATAGGTGACAGATTCTGTCTTAGCCTCATGGAAGCCACCAGCTTCCAGCACTTCTGGTTGAGTCTTCAGTGGGCTTGATATCTCAGGAACTTCTGGCTTATGTGAGGTAGACACAACGTCAGAGTGGTTAGAAGTCATGGTTGACTCGCATGGTGTGGACCCACCAGTTAAAACACCTTGAGCAGCTGCTGGTGCAACCAGGGCAGAAGAAGTCAATGCATCCTGTCTGGGAAAGTTAGTGTGAGCCATTGGACCATACATTGCTCTGGCTGCCTCATCATAAGCACGGGCTGCATCTTCAGCAGTGGGGAAGGTCCCCAACCAGAGTCTGCTGAGCCGATTCGGCTCCCGGATTTCAGACACCCACTTCCCCCAAGTACGCTGCCTCACACCGCGGAATCCACATTGGGAATTCTCAGGTCCTCCTTTCCCCTTCATGCAGCCCTTCTTCGAACCCTTTGCAGGTGCCTTCCTTGGCCGATTCGCACCCTCTGGATCATGCTCCAGCTGTTGGTTGAGTTCAGCCCACCGCCTGATCGTCTGAGAGACTGAATTAGGCCCATCACGCGGTCTCCGCAGTCGCTTTTTCCTGCTGAACAAGGAGCAAAAGTTAGTAACTGATTCAGGCAGAAGATTCACAACACCAAGCGAAAAATAAGCGATACAATCAATGGTTCCTACAAACGGACCATCTCCCCAAACTGCTATTAATTGTCCTACAAAGATATACAATTTCGATCGAACAGACCATCTCCACAGAAAGTGATACCATGTTATTCACCAACACAACTGTCATTTATCACAACTGCCATTTATCGTCCCTTCGACAAAGAGATATTAACAACTGACAGGAAACCAAGTAACTAAAGAGACAAGTTTTTCATATTAATAAACTCTAGGAAACAAAGTAACTAAAGAGGCCCAGTTTTTATATTGACAACTGATAACCACCCAACGAAAAGACCAGGCAAGACCAGTCAAGTGCTGCTCTAGTGTCGCACTCTTTTCAACAACACGAAAAGCCAGTCAAGACTGCTAGTCATAGCTTAGTTACTCTAAAATTATGAGAATCATCTGGAACATTATGAGAATCATCTGCTCCATGCCGCCATTGAGATTAGTGCAACACAGGATGCCAAACCCACCCTTGAGGAAAAGGATTAAACACTTCATTTCCTCAGACACAATCTCTATCTCACTCTCAAGAATGAGTACATAGTAGAGAAGAAGCGCTAGCATTATGGACTGGACTCAAGAAGCTGTTCGAGAGGCTAAAGTACACCATCCTTCCTCAGGCAGAGCAAGAGTGAATCCGACTAAGGTTTGTCGACTTCAAAATGGTCGAGGAGTACAATTCTGCTCTGCACAGAATTTGTACCAATCTTCAACTTTGTGCCAAGCAGATCACAGATGAGCAGAAAATTGTGAAAACCCTATCCACCTTCCACCCTAATGCAGTGCAGTCTGCACGCAACTATCGTCAAGATGGCTACAAGGAGTATGCTGAATTGATTGATATGATGCAGATTGCAGAGGCTCAGAATGAAGTTCTCTGTAAGAACTATGTCACACAGCCACCTAGGAGCTCTGCTGGCCGTGAAGCCAACGCCGGGAGCTACAAGGTACGAAAGCCCATAATGAAGAAAAGGGGAAGGAAGAGTAAGGCCGCAGCCCAGAAAGGCAAGTCAGATGCTCCACGTGAGAATAAGGCAAATAAGCCAAAGCGGGATGGCAAGCCCTATGGTCAGCAAGACCAATCCTGCTACAAGTGTGGCAAGTGGGGAAACTGGTCGCAGATCTGTAAAAAGCTGCAGTATGTCATTGATGCCTTTCAAGCTCAGAAAAAGAAGGATGGCAAAGGGCAGCATGAAACCCACTTTCCTTTTGTTGAGAGGGAGAGTTCTAAGTAGCTGCCTATGTTGATGGAGGTTGAAACCATTCCGACAGCAGCACCCCCTTTTGACATTGCAGTTGCCACCGCCATGATTTCTCTAGAAGAGCATATCACCCCCGAGAAGATAGCAACTGAAGTCTCTGACTTCTTAGCAAATTCAGTCTAACGCACAGAATGCATTTAGATTTTAATTGTCATTTATTTTATGTGTGGAAGGAATAAGTTAGGATTTGCATGGATAGTACCCAAATAATTTTATTTTCTCGTGATGGTTGGATGATATTGAATAATTCATTCATTTATTCAGTTTATAAAGGCATGATATGTTCTCATATTGAAGTATTTTATTTTTGTGTTCATTGCGTTCTACTACATATTAATAAAATACTCTATATTAGAACACGTGTAGCGCCCTGTGGAGGAAGTGTGCTTAGCTGACAGCGGCACAACGAATACCATCTCAAGAGAGACAAAATACTTTCAATCATTTAGTAAGAATGCTGGCAGCCTTACAACAATCACCAGTAGCGATGCTTGTATATATATTCCCAATGGGCACAACTTTGGTCATTCAAGAAGCCTTACTGTACCTAGAATCGACTAAACTCTCCTAAGTTTCAAGGATATTCGTGCTAATGGTTTCTATGTTGGGACTAAAGAAGAGTATGGTAAGAAATACATGTTCATTACGAAACATGAAGCAAATGGAAAAAGGGTATTAGAAAAACTTCCTTCATCAGAAACTGGGTTATACTACACCAACATCAAGGCACCTTCAGCCTATACTGCTATGAAAACAATATTTAAAAGCTCTGAACTTTTCTATCTTTGGCATGACAGATTAGGCCACCCAGGTCTTAGGATGATGAGAAATATAATTAACAATTCATAGGGACATATATTAATGTAAAGAATTTCCCGAAATAAAAAGATTTTGTGTGCCCCCCATGTGCCACCAGGAAATTAATTATTGGACCTGCTACTCTGAAAGTGAAGGATGAAGTCCCTGTATTCTTGGAGCGCATCCAAGGAGGCATTTGCGGTCCCATACAGCCACTATTAGGGCCATTTAAATATTTCATGATACTTATCGATGCTTCCTCGAAATGATCACACGTATGTTTATTGTCTACGAGAAACCATGCTTTCGCAAATCTAATCTTGCAGATAATTCACATTAGAAATATTTTCCCTGATCATCACATAAAGTCCATCAGAATAGACAACGCCGGAGAATTTACTTCAACGGCATTTGATGATTATTACATGGCAATGAGAATTACAGTTGAGCATTCTGTACCGCATGTCCATACCCCGAATGGTCTAGCAGAGGTATTAATCAAGAGAATAAAATTTATTGCCTGACCGTTTTTGCAAAATTGTAATTACCAACTACATGTTGGGGACACGCAGTCCTGCATGCAGCAACTCTCATCAACTTTAGACCATCAATATACAACATCCATTCACCTATATATGCAACTAGCGCAAGGGTCAGCACTGAAAATTTCCCATCTCCGGAGGTTGGATGCAAGGTTTATGTACCTATACCTCCTCCACAGCATACTGCAATGGATCCTCTCCGAAAGACTAGGATATATGTTGGTTATGGGACAACATCTATAATCAGGTATTTAAAACCAATGGTAGGAGATTTGCATACTGCCCATTTCGCTGATTGCATAGTTGATGAGGATAGTTTCCCACCATTAGAGGAAGGAAATCAACCACTTGATGAAAAAGTTAGAAAATTACGTGGCAAGCCAAGGGAATCTATGCACATGACCTGCGCACTAGTGAAACAAATAGAGAAATCCAGAAGATCATTAATTTGCAAGCATTAGCAAACCAGCTGTCTGACCACTTTAGTGATTTAAAGAGCGTGACCAAGTCACATGTGTCTACATGCAATGCACCGGAGAGAGTTGAAATACCAGTGAAAGTTGAAAGTATCCCTAATCCCGTCCAAAGGCCTCAGAATAAAAGGATGAGAACTCTGACCCCTCGAACCCTGTGTAACCGGGGACGCTGGTGGAAAAGGAATTCAAGGACTTGACACATCCATTTACTGAAGTTCCTCAGAACCAGAAGGGGAGCCAGTTGAGACCTGGCACCAGTATGACACCTTTAGAAAAGGGCATACCGGATCTGAACATTCCCATGGAGGGAGAAATTAGCATGGACGTGTACGTACACATCGGAGCTGAAAAACTAAAGTGACTTGCCACCATAACTGGAAGAAGCGATGAGTTAGTAGAAGCGCAAGAAGAAGCAACTCATGATAAAATAGCTATAAACTATGTGCACACAGGAGAATCCATGAATACGACAACAGCCAATGTTGATATCTACTTTGCAAAGAAAATTGTCACAATCATCGATCTTGATCCAGAGCCTCCATCGCTCGCTGAATGTAGATTTGGAAGATTGGAAAAAGACAATAGAAACTGAATTATTATATCTAAACAAAAGAGAGGTGTTTGGGCCTATAATCCACACACCTCCCCATGTGCACCCTGTAGGGCATAAGTGGGTATTTTTTTCGAAAGAAAAATGAAAGAAATGAAGTTGTAAGATATAAAGCAAGGCTTGTTGTACAAGATTTCACTCAATGTCCAGGAGTTAATTATGAAGAAACCTACTCCCTAGTCATGAGTGGAATCATCTTTAGATACTTAATCTCAATGGCAGTAAACCTAAACTTAGAAATAAAATTGATAGATGTGGTAACTGCATACCTTTATAGAAACTTGGATTTGGAAATTTATATGAAGATACTTGAATGTATCCCTGTCCCTAACCAAAATAGAGCAAATAGAAATATGTACAATGTGAAACTTAGGAAATCACTGTATGGACTCAAGCAATCAGACAAGATGTGGTATAATCGCTTAAGTAACTTTCTATGCAAGAAAGGCTACACGAACAATGAAGATTGTCCCTGTGTATTTATACGACGATCCCAGAATGGATTTTATATAATCTCAGTATATGTAGATGATCTGAATATCATCGGGATCTTGGAAGATATAAAAGAAGTAAGTTCTTACCTAGGGTCAGAATTTCAAATGAAAGTTTTGGGTAAAACCAAATATTGCTTAGGCTTACAACTCGAGCATGCCTCTGAAGGAATATTAGTACATCAGTCAACTATGCCCAGAAAGTGTTAGAAAGGTTCGGCTTTGAGAAGGCATACCCATCAAAATACCGATGATTAGGAGATCTTTACAGCAAGAAAAAGATCCGTACCGACCTAGTGAAGAGGGGAAGTTCGGGAACTGGAATTTCCATACTTAAGTGCAGTAGGAACACTTATGTATTTAGCGAACTGCACTAGACCAGACATTGCATTTGTCATAAACTTATTAGCAAGGCATAGTGCAGAACCTGCCAAAAGACATTGGCAGGGAATAAAGGATATCTTCTTATACCTCCAAGGAAGTAAGGACCTTAGGTTGTTCTACAGAAAGAACCAAAACTTGAATATAATTGGCTATGCAGATGCAAGGTACCTATCGAACCTGCATACCGTAAGGTCATAAACAGGCTATGTATTCCTGTGTCGTGAAGCTGCAATTTCATGAAAATCGTCTAAGCAAAGTCTTGTAGCGACTTTGACAAACTACTCAGAAATCATAGTGCTGTACAAAGCCGCATAAGAATGTGCTTGGCTTCGACGAATGATTCACCACATCCAGCAGTCATGTGGGATCAATATTATACAAGCTCCCACAATTATCTATGAAGATAATGCAGCCTGTGTTGCACAAGTGCAGACAGGCTACGTAAAGAGTCATCTCACAAAGCATATCAACCTCAAGTTCTTCTATGCTTATGAATTGTAAAAGATGGACGAAATTAAGGTACTGCATACTAAGTCATGTGAAAATCTTTCGGATTTATTCACTAAGTCATTCCCAGCATCTAGTTTTGAAAGTTGCGTACAATAAATTAGAATGATGAGACTTAGAGAAGTGCAGAATTCAGGGGGAGATTTTTCTCAAACTCGTTATTAAAACTTGATCACGATGATCGAGCACCCAAAGAATAAATCTTGAAGATTAAATGAAATTAGATGGATTGTACTCTTTTTCCTTTAACGAGTTTTCCTGAAGTTTCTCGGCCAAGGTTTTTAATGAGGTAATTCGTGCAACGCATCATAACATGTATCATGTACTCTTTTTCTAAACTTTTTCCACTAGGTTTTTATAAAATTTTGATGATGCATGAACGTGTTGGATGAGTGCCCAAGGGGAGTGTTAGGAAACCTGGGCTTGAAGCCTTGGCTCATGGTGAGCACCTCACCACTAGGCTATAAATAGGGAGTACTATTGGTTATTTTGTACACGCAAGAGAAAGAGAAAGCAATAAAAAAGATTAGGAGTTCTATCTCTATGTTTCAATCTACTTTTGCATCTTCTGTGATTGATCTATCTTTTACATAGCAGAAGAATCGATTGGACTGGTCGCCAGCGACAGTTCCTCAACAGTTCCTTCTAGGCCCAGCTCCCAAAGCCTGGCCAAATCCACAGGGATGGCACGTGACCGGTAGAGGCGGAGACCACCACGACAGGAAGGTGACCTACCCTGCCGCACCAGAGGCACCCGGTAGGCGCACGCCCGTGCCAGATCAGGACACCCAGATCGCCGCTGGATCTGGGTCTTAGGTCTCAGGGGGGAGAGATAGGAGGCGAGGAGCAGTCCTTCCCCTGCTACCACTCCGCCAGTGGCGGATCCAGGAAAATTTTTTTGAAGGGGCTGAAGTACCTTCAGTTCGATCTCAGCCCCTTCTACATTATACATCCATGGCTAAAAGTTTAGAGGGGGCTCCAAGGGTCCGGTAGCGGTAGGAGGGCTCAAGCCCCCGCCCCACCGCTGGATCCGCCCCTGCACTCCGCCAGTTTTGGAGAAGGCTAAGGAATTCGCGCGCAGGAGGTGTAGTGTATATATATTTTTTTTGAACTGAGGTGTAGTGTATATATGGAAGTACTGTAAGTGGATAAGACTCTCGTCGGGGCTGTGTGATGCTCTCCATCAGACGGTAGAGCTCTGTCCCGTTGGAAAGACAATCAACGGCATAGCGTGCCTTAGTATTTCTATTTTCAGAAACAGCGATATATATTTGCTTGGAACACTTACATACTTCTTCACATTGTCAGAACAAAGTACCTCCTTGCTAATTTCCTGATAACTTGGGAGGGACCGCAACATGCTAATTGTTTTTCATTGATAGCAGGCTACAAAAGGAGTAGTATCTGTTCTGTTGATAGTTGCCGATTCCGTCTCGTGGGTATGCCCTGGCCCAAGAAGGTCTAACCAAGCGCCTAGCCTTCATTTATTCTTCCTTTCGCTAACCTTGTTGTTCCCTTTGTTTTCCTAAGAACTGATTCAGCACCGAACAAACTGCTCTTGTTCTCAAGAAGCACATGTCTGGAACGCTTACATTGACATTGATTCGCACGTTAATTACCAGTAATAAGACATAGCTACAACTGCAATGCAACGCAGCGGTACAATTTAAGACAGTTTTAGGGACCAGATCTGCAGATCAGATCACGGTTTCTGTCAAAACTTCTTGCATGTAGGGAAACATACGGCAATCTCTTTCAGTGAATGGAAACCAGGTTTCAGGATTAAGCAGCTGCTAACAAGAGAAGGCGCCTCAGGCGCTCTCAGCCACAGGGTAGTCGAACACGACATCCTTCCCACAGAGCCTCCTGTACACTGAAGTGTCGGGCTTGTACTCGGTGTTGTTGCGCTCCTTTGGCTCCAGGAAGATCTGCCACATAAGAATGCACTAGCTCAATGTCTGTGCTTTGTTACGGTTAAAAAAATCAAATTACCTAATTTTTTTGTTATTACAAGGGAGATACATACGCACATACCATACGTATACTAGTGCGTCCCTATGCGCACGCCAAGAAATACTAAGGCCAGAGATAAATCTGTAACCTCATAAAATTCATACTAAAGCGCAATTGCTTACGTGTAAAGATGAGCACTAGGATTTAAAAGTAGACACAGAGTTGTATAGCCATAACTCCACTGCCCCACCAAGAGATGATTCCGCCAGTATGTCGAGTTAATGTCATCGGGCTTGCCTACTCCACGCCCTAGGTTCCGCCTTTGCGCTTGAGCAAGCTACAACCCAATTGGCTTCATGCTACCATTGGCGTGCTCAGACTACATTGTACTCTTGGCTCCATCGTAGCATCTCATCAAGCTTTGTTATTGCCAACATCACAATTTATACTAGTTGATCCTACGTTGTAAATGAATGTAAATAGTGCATGACTGTTTGTGTGTGTGCATACCTGCATTGTGGAACCTGACATATGCATAAGATATGATCATTTTTAGCCTCTGTACAACCTCAAAATTCTAGAGTTTAGCAAACCAGGAGCAATTGTTGTCATCGTCTAAATCTTATGGTTTGTCGGCCCAGTATTTTGCAACAACAGAGTAAATCCAATGGGTAAAATAACAGAGAAGGATTCTCCAGATTCCATGAATTTGTCACATGTAATGTGCAACAAACTACACCATGTGGATTGGAACTTTTTTCTGCAAAGTGACTGTTGTCTTATGTTCTGCAATTGAAAAGAGAGAGGAAACACCAACAATTATGTTCAGGATAAACCAAGTGTGCCAGCAAATTTGAAATGAACATGTGATAAAAAACATTTACAAAAACCTTGTTTTGTTTCATAGAAGTTGAGGCCTAACCTTTCTTATTCTAATCAAGACACTATTTTCAGTTATTTTTTCATCAGATTCAGCAAGACATAAAATTACAAGCAAACCGAAAAACCTAGTTGGAGCAACTTAATGCAAAAGGACATCTTACATTGTTATGAGTAGAACTGTAGAAGCGACTATATGTAATTTTTCAAGTAAGACCGGAGAAGTGACTATATGTAAATTTTTGAGTAAATCCAATCAATTCACTTGCGTTTTCTTTCAAAATATATCTTCGTCAAACATGTGCAAGCAAAAGAAAAGATTATGTTCTTGAAGTTATCATTGAAACTTGAGCCACTTCAGAATTGTAGGGGTTCAAATTTTCATAACCAGCCAAAGCATGCATCACCCAATACATCCTTAAGTAGCAATAGGAAAGCTGCAAATAAAACACTTTTTTCTAGCGCAGATAAAACACTCTCACCCCCTTTATTCCATTATAACAGAGGAATCATGCAACATTTCTCTAGCTTTTCTATCCGGGGTACATCCAGAACGCTCCATTTCCTTATATACTTTTGATACCTATTTAAGACAATAAATAGAATTATTTCAAGCTTCTCAAATTATTTAGGTATATAGGCTTTTCTAAAAGTTTCATAGTCTCGATTACAATCGAGAGTTGAAAACAAGAGCTTTTCATATTTTTGCCAACAATTAAGGTTGTTCGTTTGCTACAATGCACAAATATTTTAGTTTCAAAGGTACTAAAGAGTAGAAATAGAGTAGTCAAACCTTTTCAAAAAAAATTTTGCTCTCATGAAAGCTTTCATAAGTGGTGTAAGTCACAACATCTGGGCTCATACCCTAAAAAAAGTAATGATAGGAAGAGATAGCGCAAATAAAGCTAAATCATGAGACCAAACAAGAATCCACAAAAAAATAAAACATTATTTCTTATCTCATTCCTGGAGAAAGTACATACACTGTCCTTGATATGCTGGAATATAGCTAGTGCCTCCAAATGCCTTCCAGCAATACCAAAAGCATTGATTAACAAATTCAGCATAACAAGATTCGGTTCAATTCCTTTTGCATCTAATCGAAAAACATTTACAGTTTGTTCACACAAACCTAGAAAAGAGATAGATCAATATGATCCACACAGGTGGATATGCATAGGGAAAGGTAGATATTGATGTTTTCCAGACCAATTAAGCTTCTTCTCAAGGAAAAGGTAACTAAACTGACACAACATTATGAACCTATAGAGTAATGAGCAAGGTAAATTAACCGATCTTAACAGAAGCCTGAAGGTCAAATGCTACATCTTAACGAAGCTCGGCTTGGCTAAAGCGCTAAACCAGATGGCACCATACTTCATTTAAGTCAGATCACTTATGTTTTTAGATAAACACAAAATGCAGAATTTATTGAGTATGACATGGTACTCTTATTTCTTGATATAACATATTTCAATTATGCAAATTTGATTTAACTTAACATCAGGTATGGCATTGAACTGGTAAAAAAAAGGCTAGAGTTCCAGTGAATTATTTATGGAAGACACTATTCCAGACCTAGAATTGCACTTTAATACTAAAGAAGAACAAGATTTCACATCCAAGTAAATTGGCCATGCAACTAGAATGTAGAATTGCACAACCAAGTAAATGAGTCATGCAACTGGGTGACAATATCTGAAAGTTACGACTGATCAAAAACATTCAGATGAAACAATACATGCATAGTAATGTACATATAAATGTCTACCTGGGAGCGCAATACTTCCTTGTATGTTTCAATTTCTCTCTGGGCAATTGTAAATTTGGTCATAACAGGTCTTGGAAAAGAGGCAAATGACGTACTTTACAAGAGAACCGGCCAATTTGGAAATAAGAAAAAACAACATTGTTGATGAATGGAATCTAATGAAAGCTATGATTTCTTGTAGTTTTCGTTGGTATAAGCAAGTTATCCAGTTTCAACAAGCACAAAAACAAAGGGAATCCTCCTTCCTGGTATCACAAAATAAAAGAGAACATAACTAAAACAAATTACTTCAATAAATATAGTTGAATGGGAAATGCATTGCTAACCTCCAAAAGCAACACTGATTGGATAATTATAACCCCCTCCAAATGTTTGCAGTGAACATGCAAATGCAATATCTCCATCATATGCTTCCCCTAGACCTTCACTGAAATAAAAAGGGCTAATGTAAATATTTTTAATCCTAGATAGCAGCACGCAAGCACAAATTAGGGAGAACAAAAAGCCTTAGAGAACAACACGTGAAATTGTGAATTAGAACCCAACCCATATTCTCCAATAGAATCCACAAATTAGAGGGAGAAGGAACTTTTGGTTTTGGTAAGTCTAAAAATGCTATTTAAATGAGATGCAAATGATCACTTACGTGTATTTGTAGCAACTGTTCTAAAACTTCAACATCTCTCTCTCAGCAATTTAGCACCTTCTTCAAGTGATTGTATCTATTTATAGCAAGGAGAACAATTTACACAGTGTTCACAAACCAAAGTAACTATTAAAATTTTGGTGAATCACAAGATCCTCAACCAACTTAAAAAGGCTAAGCGGACTACAAATTTGCACTGAATTGATGTGTTACACAAAAAGAATAACCTATAAAAAAATGGATCAAATGAAATACACCTCCTTCCGCCAAATTGCATGCATGCAGTTTATAATGTATCCTCATACTTGCATAAAAAAGGCACTCCTTTTTCTATACAAACCATCACAATTCCAAATGACCTACTACAAATAATCCGCATCTGACAAAAGAATCAAACAACCCTAAAAATGTATAGCCCCTCATCCAGGAACGTGGGAATTGCACTATTTCCTTTGAAATTCCTGCATTCCAAACATGCCCTACACAAATTTAACACAATTCAAAGCAAATTTACACATAAGCAAGCAAACATTGCTACCCCGTATTCCCATTTGCATCAAAACAAATATTGAGATACCAAACACATGAATGAAAAAACATCTAACAGAACGGAAAATTTACCATTGTTCTAAGGAAATCAAGCTGAAACACGCCTAAAAGAGAAACTTTCCTCACATGTTTGTATGACAACAGACCAATGGCACTAAATTCACCTATGAAACTGTCTGAGCAACCAAAAACGAATAAGAAACCTGACCAAAAAGCTACTTCAATTGTGAATTAGAACCCAACCCATATTCTCCAATAGAATCCACAAATTAGAGGGAGAACCACCGGTGGTGACCACCACCACCAATTCATCCTTTTAAGTAGTAGAGATACCTATAGTGGCTACACGCTCCTATAAACATCTCAAGACAAAAAATTGCAAACTTTTGTGCCAATGCATGATTTCCACACACAACCCTTCTCCCAGTGCAGAATTCCCCACAAATCTGCACCAACACCTCACGAAATTCACACAACCACACACTCCTGTACGAGCTAAACAACTTGAGGCACAGAAGCCAAAATGCATCCACACGAACACGCACGAGAATCACCACAAGCACACCACCTCGACACAAACCCTAGCTCCAAATCACACGCCCATCCCCTTCCCCACAAACAACCACCAGAAAGCCCCACAAGGGGAAATTGAAATTTCTACCCTAGCCATGCCATGACGAAGTGAGAACAGGTGAGATTCGCTCACTGATGATCTGTAGCCGCCGCCCTTGAGCTGACAGGCGATGTCCTCCACGGCGGCCGCCTGGCGTTGCATGGCCACCCGGCGCGCCTCGTCCCCCCTCCTCGGGCGGCTCCATCGGCGGCACCTCCACTTGCAATGTGGCCAGATCCTCCCCCTAGGCCACTGGCCGTAGTAGCCACGGATCCGCGAGGAAGACCTTGAACGCTGCCGCCACCTCCACCCATGGCACCGTGCCTCCCTTCACCCTCGCTGCCCCAAACCCTAGCTCGCAGTCGCAAACCCACCACTGCATAGAGAGAGAGAGATCAGACGCGAAACCCTCGTCAACATGCGAGAGAGAAAGCGAGAGAGGAGAGGTGAGCGACCACCTTGGCACAAACCCTAGCTCCAAATCACCCGTCCATCCCCTTCCCCACAAACAACCACCTGGAAGCCCAGCGCGCCTCGTCCTCCCCCTCCTCGGGCGGCTCCACCAGCGGACCTCCACCTGCACCGTGGCCATATCCTCCCCCTGGGCCACCGGTCGCAGCAACCACAGATCCACAAGGAAGACCTTGAGTGCCACCACCGCCTCCGCCCGTACCGCCGCGCCTCCCTTCCCCTCGTTGCCCCCAAACCCTAGCTCACAGTCGCACACCTGCCAGCTGCACAGAGAGAGAGATCAGACGCAAGCCCTCATCAACACGTGAGAGAGAAAGCGAGCGAGGAGAGAGAGAGGCGAGCAACCACCTCGTCACAAACCCTAGCTCCAAATCACCCGCCCATCCCCTTCCCCGCAAACAACAACCAAGAAGCCCCATAGGAGGAAATTGAAATTTCTACCTTAGCCAAGCCATGACGAAGTGAGAGCATGCGAGATTCGTTCACCGGTGATCCGTAGCTGCCACCCTCGAGCCGGCGGGCGATGTCCTTCGCGGCAACCGCCTAGCCCTGCATGGCTGCCCAGCGCGCCTCGTCCTCCCCCTCCTCGGGCGGCTCCACCAATGGCACCTCCATCAGCACCGAGGCCATATCCTCCCCTTGGCTACCGGCCGCAGCAGCCATGGATTCCGGAGGAAGACCCATGAGATGGTTAAGGATTTAGATATTGCTCTCAAAAAGGGACTTAAATCGATGACTCATGAGAAGAAGGGAAAATTGCTCTAATGCCACAAAGTTATACACCATCATTCCTTTTGCCACATAGTTAACTATCTTTGTTATTATGCCACAAATTTAATGGTTTATTTCCTGCTTTTGCCATTTCCCCTACTTAAAGTGTATTTTCATTTCATTTTGCCTTTTCCTAACCTGAAGTGACCGTTTTGCCCTCTCACTCCATACCCCACCCCCGCACAGATCAGGCGATCAGATCGATCAATCTCCCTCCTCACGCGCGCGGGAGCGGAGATGGAGCCGCCACCTTCCGTCGCCGGTGACCGCGACCGGCGTCCTCCGGCGAGCCTCTCCGACGGCGCGCGACGACTCGGCCTCCTCCGCGGCGCGCCCGACTGGGCTCTTCGCATGGCGGCGGCGCCCCGACCGCCTCCTCCGGCATGGCGGCGCCCGACCGGGCTCCTTCGGCATGGCGGCGGCGCCCCGACCCGACCTCCTCCCGGCCAATGACGACCCTTGCCTCGGCCTCCTCTCTTGGGTCGCCGATGCTCCAGCCTCGTCAATGGCAGCCAACCATGACAGCGAGGATGACGTAAAGTCCTGTCATCGTTCATCTTTTTGATCTGTAATTGCATTTAATTTTGTTGAATGGAACCATAGGTTGTTGGATTAAATAGCGCTAATGTCAATGGGATGGACGAGCGCACGATAGACATTGGGTATCCCGGGTATGTTTCGTCATATGTTCAATACTGATTAGGGTTAAATGTCTATTTGGTACTAACTTTTTTTCATATCTAGAACAAGCGATCCTAACTGCGTATTCAACATAGACGCTGGAATAGAACGAGTGGACTGGGCAAGTCTGCAGATAGTACAGGGTCGTGATGAGGAAGGGAGAGATGTACCAATGGAAGAAGATGAGATGTTTGTGTTTTTGGGTCTTAGAGCTGAAGATGACAGAGCTAATGAAAGGCGTAAGTAGGTATTGAACAGGAGAGGAACAATGTGTTGCCAGACGTTGAGGGGGCTGCTATTCCTGTTGACGATGAATACCTGAGGAACGTCACTTTTCTTATGATATGGACCATCCAGAGATAACCATTGGTACCATGTATCCCACGATGGATCAGTTTAGGCTAGCGATTAGGCAATATGCAATAAACGAGGAGTTTGAGTTGGGCATCAAGAAGTCTGACCGTTCAAGATTCATGGGATATTGCAAAGGTGATGGATGCCCCTGGAGAATTTTAGCTCGGGTGACACCAGACGGGACAGCAATAAGGGTACTTACTTGCACTAACTAACCCATACTTTACATGACATTGTTACTAATTTCTTTTCATAATACTTTTGTAGGTCAACCGACTTGTTGAAGAACATGACTGCTCTTCTACAAGCAGGATCAGATCTTCTATGGCCAATTGTCGATGGGTTGCGTCAAAGGCAGTAAGTATTTTGAGGACCAATCCTAACATGGGTACAAAAAAGATGCAAGAGATGTTGCAGGATGACCATAATGTCACCATTGGATATGATACAGTTTGGAGGAGAGAAAGAGCATTGAATGAGATTTATGGAAGTTGGGAGGGAAGTTTTCAGTTGCTTTACAACTTCAAGGCTGAGGTTGAGCTTAGGTCGCCAGGTAGCATTGTTGAGATTGACACTAAATCAGTGAAAGGTAATGTCTACTTCCACAAGCAGAACAAAGGGAGTGCTTTAGACACCTAATGGAAAATTTTGTTAAGAAATTTCATGGTGACATCCCTAATAACATGTGGCCGGCGGCTAGAGCATACAAGAGTGATGTATTTGACTACCACATGGATTTGGTACTTCAAAAATGCCCTCAAGTAGCTGAATATCTTGGAAAGTACCATAACATGTTGTGGATGAGATGCATGTTCAATCCTGACATTAAGTGTGATTACGTTAACAACAATTTGGCTGAGTGTTTCAATAGCTGGGTGAAGGGCATAAAGGATCTTCCTGTGGTGGAGCTAGCAGACAAAATTAGGGGAATGGTCATGGAGCTATTTGATAAGAGGAGGAGGATTGGTCAGAAGCTAGAAGGGTATATACTATCAACTGTTATTCTTCAGACCAATGCAAGGTCTAGGGGCCTTGGGCACTTAAAAGTGAATAGGTCTGCTGATTGGAGTGCAGAGGTGAGAGATACAAATAAAGGTGATTTGAGACATGTTGTGAAGACACTTGAAATGGAGTGCACATGCCAAGAGTGGCAGCATACAGGAAAACCGTGTCAACATGCACTTGCATTTCTTACTACACAACGAAATGTGAAAATGGATAGATACATACATGAATACTACTCGTGCACAAATTCGGGGCTGCATACCGTGGACAAATAGAACCTTTGACGGACAAGTCTCAATGGCCTAAGGTTAATCTAGATTTTGTCCTTCTACCACCACTTGCAAAAAGGTCTTCTGGGAGGCCTCGAAAATTAAGAATCAAGGGCTGCTTAGAGAATGGTGGAAAGGGTAAAAACAAATGCAAGAGGTGTGGGGAGCTAGGACATAGACAGACAACATGTCCTCTTAATGGCACCAAGAAAAGGTAATTAAAATGTAGTCATCCAATTTACTGTTTCCATTTTATACAATTCATTTGACTGTTGTTCTGTAACAGGAAAAGCAAGCCTACAAAAAGGAACACTTCTACTTCTCAAGCAAGCACACCTACTAGAGCAAATGTTTCCATTCCTCAACAAATCATTGATAGTCCAGGGGTGATGACAAGAAGGATGCTTGCACAAGCAATGGGAGAAGGGCCATCACAGCCTGCAATGACATCTTCTCCAGTGAAGGCAAAGAAGATATCTCCGAGGAAGAAAAATAAGTAGAATTTTAGTGTAATTCTGTTATTTTAGATGAAAGTAATGAATATGGGATGGAACCACTCTCTTTATGAATGTTCTGAAGTATTACCTTTTGTTTATGTATGGGCTATGAATATGTGTCATATTGCTATATGTTTGTAAGAACTCATGCACTGGTAATCAGGGCTTTTGCTGCACTGTATTTGTCATCAAGAACTAATGCACCTTTTGTTTATGTATGGCTATGAATATGTGTCATATTGCTATACGTTTGTAAGAACTCATGCACTGGTAATCAGGGCTTTTGCTGCACTGTATTTGTCATCAAGAACTAATGCACCTTTTGTTTATGTATGGCTATGAATATGTGTCATATTGCTATATTTTTGTAAGAACTAATGCACCGTAATCGTGGCTTTTCTTTATCAGATATTTGTCATCAAGAACTAATGCACCTTTTGTTTATGTATGGCTATGAATATGTGTCATCAGCTTCCTTGAAACAATTTCAATTTTTCTATGCCTTGTATTTAGTAAATACAAGCAGTATTTTACTTTAGAAGGATACCAGTCAGATAGCTAGAGTTTTCCACCTCACCTCATTCTTTCATGGAAACCATGTTGCATAATGCAAATGTTCTGATGCCCATATAATTTCATGATTTCATCAGAGTTAGCATGCCATAATCATATGTTAAATCAAAGGCCATAATGTATGATTGCACTGACTTTATATAACACCCTCAACCAATTTTCTGTTGATTAGGTAGTTAATTTCCTGGAATATGTGAGTATCAGATTCCTGGAATTCGATGAACATCCGATTGCTGCTGCATCAATTGCTCAGGAATAACCAGGAAGTAGCTGTAAAGATACCATCATCTAGAGTTTTAGCTTACAGCCTTGCACAAGGATCTACCAAATTTAACTGTGTGGATGTGTGTGAACAAAAATTTTCAGCATTGCAATTACATTTCTCAATTACAATCACTTCATCACTACATTTCTGAATTTAACTCTGTGGAGATGAGACGCCAGGAGAGGAGGCCGAGGCAAGGGTCGTGGGCGCCGCCGTCGGGAGATGAGACGCCAGGGCAGTGGGCGCCAACGGAGGAGGTCGGGGTCGGGGGCGCCGCCACGCCAGAGGAGGCCAGGGTCGGGGGCGCCGCCGCCATGCCGAAGGAGCCCGGGGTCGGGGGCGCCGCCGCGAGGAGGCTGGGTCGGGCGCCGCCGCCATGCCGAGGAGGCCGGCCGGGCGCCGCCGCCATGCCGAAGGAGCCCGGTCGGGCGCGCTGCTGCGAGGACGCCGGGTCGCGGGTCGCCGGCGACGGGAAGGGTGGCCGGCTCCATCTCCGCTCCTGTGCGCGCGTGAGGGGAGGGGAGATCGATCGATCTGATCGTCGGGGGTGGGGTATGGAGTGAGAGGGCAAAACGGTCACTTCAGGTTAGGAAAAGGCAAAATGAAATGAAAATACACTTTAAGTAGGGGAAATGGCAAAAGCAGGAAATAAACCATTAAATTTGTGGCATAATAACAAAGATAGTTAACTATGTGGCAAAAGGAATGATGGTGCATAACTTTGTGGCATTAGAGCAATTTTCCCTGAGAAGAATGTCTGGAAGAAGAGATCAATACACCTAGAAGTTCGCCACTTCATCAACATCATGCACATAGAGAAAAATGTATATGACAGCTTGATTGACCTTTTACTGAATATTTGTGACAAAACAAAGGATGGTGTCAACGCTTGTCTTGACTTGGTTGATATGGACATCAGGCCTGAGTTAGCACCGACAAAGACCGATAAAGGACAAACTTACTTTTCCCCTACTTGTTACTCTTTGTCCAAGGCTGAAAGAACTGAACTGTGCTAGAACTTGCATAGAGTTCAAGTTCTGTCTGGTTACTCCGCCAACATGAAGAAACTTGTTTCAATGGAAGATTTGAAGTTAATTGGCATGAAGTCCCATGATTGTCATGTGCTAATGATGATAGATATTCTCTATTGCAATTAGAAGTATTTTACCAATCAAGATCCAAGAGACAATCATAAGATTGTGTTATTTCTTTAACACAATTGCCTAGAAGGTCATCGATCCCAAAGAACTAGATGCTCTATAGGACGAGGTGGTGGTGACTCTATGTCATCTTGACATCTATTTCCCTCTATCGTTTTTTGATATCATGGTCTATCTCATTGTTCACATTATGTGGGAGATAAAAATATGCAGGCCCATGTTTCTATGTGGCATGTACCTATTCGAGAGGTTCATGGAAATTCTCAAGTCTTATGTACGAAATCGATCTTGGTCGGAGGGCAGCATCATCGAAGGTTATGCAACTAAAGAGGTCATGACACTACTAATTTTTGGGCCTATTGCAATGGCGCCGAAACGTTGCAATAGGCCCAAAATGGTTGCAATAGCACCTATTGCAACGCTAACTTTTCGTTGGGAGGCGTGGTAAGAAGTTGCGTGGTCTAAAGTTTGGGCCACGATATTTCGGTTCGTTGCAATAACGTTTACCTATTGCAACACAATAAAGCATTGCAATGCATAGTTTATGCAACAATGTATTGCGTGGCAAAAACAACTATTGCCACGCAATGAGGCGTTGCTGCAGATAGCCTTCGCAACATACCGATTTCGTGGTTATAAGTTAAATTGCAACGAAAACTGGTGGTAGCAATAGACTATATTGCCACGCAAAGCATTCGTGGTAATAGATTCAATTGCCACACAAAAAATTCGTGGTAATAGATTCAATTGCCACGCAAAGAATTCGTGGTAATAGGACATAGTGTATTGCCACGCAAAGAATTCGTGGTAATAGATTCAATTGCCATGCAAAGAATTCGTGGTAATAGGACATAGTGATATTGCCACTCAAAGAATTCGTGGTAATAGATTCAATTGCCATGCACATACTTTGGTTGTAACAACCTCTATTGCCACGCTTACTATTTTCGTTGCCATAGCTTCTAATGCCACGCTTGATCTTTTGTTGCTATAGACTCTTTTGGTACGCTGTTTTTTTGTTGCTATAGCATATATTGCCACGCCAAAAGTTGAAGGGAATAGTGTATATTGCAACGCATTGCTTTAGTAGCAACAAGAATTATTGCAACGCCATTAATGTTTGTCACAACAGGAATCAACCGATGTAGTAAAACCATTATATCAAAATAGAATTTGTTGCTACACATATCTGAAATGAAACCAACTTTAATTGTGACAAAAATTTGAAGTTGTATTACAAGCATCACTAAAATGTCCCTAGCTATCACTGCATTGAAGGTTGGCTTGATCTCGCTGAATAGCTTGAATTGACCTTAGCTTCCCATGGCTAGAGCACTGCACTCAATTTGTTCCTTCCTCCTGAATAAAATCATTCAAAATGGCATATGCATCAGTTGTTCAGCGCATCATGACAGTAACACATTGTAAATGGAATAAATTTTCATAACATGAATACATATGTTCATTACTGCATCAATGCAATTGTTTAGAGATATAGACATGATTGTCAAAATATGTAGAGCTCAAGAACCACTAGAAAGGTAGATGATGAATAACCCAACCAAAAAAAATCAAAAAGTGACCAACCACCAGAAGCATCCCCATTGTGTACTTCAGCAGTGACCACCAAACAAAAACTCCATGCTTCTGCACTAACTCGTCCAGAGTGGTCATGTGCGCGCACGAGTGGATAAATACCGGAATCATGTAGAGTGAAGTCATGCTTGAGTGAGCTTATTCAATAAACCAAACAACTTCTTAGTAATGCTGCTGCTAGTGTCAGCTTGGTTTAACTTTGGAAGGAAAATATATCTTGTTTTATAAGAAATATTGAAACCGTGGACAAACCCAATGATATTGACCAGTCGACTTCGAGTATTATTACCAAAGGAAAAGCTTATCCACCATTGCAGGATTTCATCTGACAACTACTTCTGGTTAGTGCATAATCAGTTCTTCACCAGCTAACAATCTCCCAGTGAATTTTCTTTGGCTTTCTAACCTAATTTCCATGATGCAAGCGGTTGTTTCAGTCTTGCTTACTACAATAACACCCAGCCCAGATGGTTATTTGATACAGGATAACTATTTCTGACATCTCTGTATGGGCAAGTTGTATTTACCTACTATATATATCTGGTCACTGGCTAGAAATTGAAGTTACATCAGAATAATGTATTCAACTACGAGTGGCACAGAATAAACCTATATTCACAATATGTGTGTTGCTCATGCCATTGTGGGAAGAAACAAGACATACGTAGCAAAACATTTCATTTGAATGCAGTATATAACAGCACTGACATATATATCTACACCCAAAAGTCTATTGGAACAAGCAGCAGACTGCACAATGGTCAACAATCAAGCACCATTTCCTCTAATACGTTTAATTGAAAGCAAAATTTCCAGTTGGTTCCTAGGATACAAATACATGCACCTAACAACTGCACAAGGATGTTATAGAAATTGTTAGTTGTCACTGAAGCATGTGCAGTAAGTCCAATATACCCTGTTTTGGTTTAATATACAGTAATTCACAATATTTAACAAAATAAACACAGATAAACCTAAGGATTTGCAGGATATTTTATGTACATTAATGAACTTGCCAATGTATACAGGTTCACCCTATTTCTTTTGGTAAGTTTTACCCTCGCACAAATTACACCAAGACTGAGGTGTAAACAAACTTGTGTGCAACCATGAAAAGTGCAATGCCAGAACAAAGATGAGCACAGATTGAGTTGATATGTTGATTTAAGTCCTTTGAGCTTCAATGATACTTAAACCCGGATGAAAATACTTCTACTTCAATTATTGATAGTATATAAATCAAAACTGAAATGGAAATGTAACTGGGCACAAAAATTGCTTGTAGTAGATAGGCATTACAAGAGACATTCTCCACAGAATTTTGTCATTCAAAGCATACCATACAACAGTGAAAAACTCGCACTGATTAACAATTTGCAATGTTGTAGATAGGCATTACAGCTATGAAAAAATCCCTCTGCAATGCATACCTGTTGACTCCTTGTGCGTGCACGTTTAGTAGCAATAGCAGCCTTTAGTGTTTTTGTAGTAATATAATTCACTGACGCATTCCTGTCTTTGTTTTGGGGAAGAGTTCGGTTAAGAACACTACTTCTAGGGGTGCGAGTATTGGTTTCTGCAGTTCGCCTAGCTTCATGTTGTGTTTCCAGGTTGCTATCCGGTTAGTCCGCTTATCAAAAATTCGAGAAAACATTTCGGGCTCATACAAGGTGTAGTGATCCATGTTGCTGTAAACATGTTGCAATTGCTATTACTGCGGTGTTGTTTCTTCACTCCGTGAGTCATGTCGTTCGTTCGGTTGGGGCAACAGAACATGTATTGTTTCGTTGGCAGCTTGGTTAGCCTGCATTTAAAATTTAGTTTTCAAATAGTTAGCTCTCATATAATGACCGAAACCATGAAGGAACTGATGCTAATTGGTCATATTTTTATCTTAGACGATATATTACTCACTCACGTTCTAAATTGAAGTTCACTATCACTGAGTGAGTAATATATTAAAGCTTACAAAACAGAAATATTGCAACTAATTGTTCTGGAAAAAATGAACTGAAACTCAGACACTATCACTGAAAACTCGAGCTGCAACAGACCTACAACAAACCTAATAGAACCAACAGCCAAGTAACTGTGCAACTAGAACCCAGGAAACTATCAGCCAAGGGATAAATATAAAATAAAAGGAAGCATGCAATGATTACTTGTGGAAACAGATTTGATGAAAAATATTGAAACCTCACGCATTTTAACACAATTGCTATTAACTATAAGTTAAATTTGTTTCGCTTACTTAATCCATAGTCTGGCCTCTTCACAGTTTGTTATTAAGTAGTGCCTCATCCGCTTCAACTCAAATGAAGATAATGTCTCGATTTGAAACCCTTTCTTCTTGTAATCAATTGTGCCAAATATCGACAGCCCAGATGGTGGCTCATTCACAACGGCACTTTCATGCCGATCAGCTCGATTCAGCTTGGTACCAATGACTTCCAAGAATCGAGAGCAAAATGTCATGCACTCCTCAGAGATATATCCCTCAGCTATTGAACCTTCTGGGTGCGCTTTGTTCCTCACATAGCCTTTAACTGTACGTAGATATGTCTCAATTGGATACATCCATCTATAGCACACAGGTCCTCCAAGTCTAGCCTCTTCAGCTAGATGAACTGGCAAATGCATCATGATATCAAAAAACGCAGGTGGGAAGACCATCTCAAGGCGACATAGAGTCTCTCTAATTGAAGTGCTAAGGTTTTCAATATCTTTTTCCACCAGCTCCTTCGAACAAATTGCATTGAAGAACCTACTAAGCTCAATCAATGGGATAACAACATCTTCAGGCAATATGTTTCGTACAACTAAGGGCAAAAGTTTCTGTAGGATAACATGGAAGTCGTGAGTTTTGAGTCCAGACACCTTACACGCATTCACGTCAACACATCTCTTGATATTGGAGGCGAACCCATCAGGCATCTTCACTCCTTCTAGAAATTTGCATAAAATTGTCTTCTCATCCTTACCTAAAGAGTACAATGCTGGTGGCAATGTATAATTATTATTGTCGAGCACAGGATGTTGATCCCTCCTTCTCCCCATATGTTCCATGTCAAGCCGGCCTTCTCATTGTCCTTCGATTTACCTTCTATGCCAAGCAAAGTACCCAATATGCTTTCACATATGTTTTTCTCAATGTGCATCACATCCAGATTATGCCTTATAAGCAATGTTTCCCAGATGGCGTTCAAAAAATACTCTTCTTCCTCCAATTGTGCCATCTATTATCTTCTTCACGTTGCTTCCTCTTTCTTGATGTCTTCCCAAATGGCACTTGCTCAAAGCTTTCATCTTGTTGCAATACATCTTTACTGCATGTGGTACAGAGCCTCCTGTTTTCCACCTTGTTATTGAAGCTCGTCTGTTCCTACACCACCGATGGTTCAAAGGCAAAAACGACGATGTCCCATGTAGCAGTTGCTTGCACCAATTTCAACCACAAGTAGTCGATCCTTGTGGCAGTATGGACATGCAAACTTGCCTTTTGTGCTCCAACCGGATAGCATCGCATATGCAGGAAGTCATTAATTGTCCAAAGTAGAACAAAGATGTAGAGTAAAATTCTTCTTTGCCTTTGCATCCCATGTTTCAACACCCTTCTCCCAAAGATCCTTTAGCTCATCGATAAGGGGCCGCAAATATACATCAATATTAATTCCAGGAGATTTCGGACCAGGTATCAACATCGACAATATCCAATACGGTTGTTTCAGACACAACCAAGGAGGCAAATTATAAGGGATTATGATCACAGGCCATGTGGTGTATGTAACATTCAGCATCCCAAATGGATTGAAACCATCAGATGCAAGACCCAGCCTAACATTACGAGGATCTGAAGCAAACCACTCATACTTGCCATCCACGTGCTTCCATGCCAAGGAGTCAGCAGGGTGACGCATTTTGCCATCACGGACCAATCCTTCCTTATGCCTCGCATATATGATGATGTGGTCGCCTCATATATAATCTTTGCAATGAGGAATAAGCGGAAATACCGTAGGATTTTACGTGGAGCACGCTTCTTCTTTGTACCAGTGCCACTAGCCTCATCACCCTTCCGAGCACCATCGGCCGCTTTCCACCTAGACTCGCCACATGTTGGACATGTATCCAATTTTTCATTTTCCTTCCAAAATAACACACAATCATTCTCGAGGCGTGTATCTTAATATAGTCCGTGCCTAGATCTCGAACCACCCTTTGCACTTTGTCCAAAGTGTTTGGGATACAATGGCCTTCGTGAGCACAAGCGAGAAAAGATGAAGTATGTTCTCCAAGGCGAGATTACTAATACCATGCATGCACTTAATCTGAAAGAGCCGCACAATAAAAGAAACCTTTGTTGCCTCCTTGCAACCTGGATACAATGCCTTTGTGCCTCCTCTAATAATTTATAGAATTTCTTTGCACTTTCATTTGGCTCTTCATTATCGTACTAATGTCTCCATGTATTGCACCCCGATTAGTGAGGAAATCATATTTTTGGCAGCAGTATCAACTGGAGTGTCATCATTGTCTAATCCTACATCGATATTGTCATCATCACCTGAACCTTCCTTCTACCGTCCCTTGGATAAAACTTTCATCAAGCCCTTTAACAAGCAAATGATTCTGAACCTCGACATGCGTTACGTATGCTATGCATCGACATCTAGCACATGGACACACAGCAGTTCCTCCTTTCGATGTGCCAAAGAAATGTGGTTTCAATAAATTTCTGGAATTTCTGCGCCACTCAACTTTAGTCCTATCCATGCGCATCCACCTCCTATCATCATGTGACATTATGCTTCCAAATAATGTTTAACAATCAATTTTGTCGCCACTTAACAAAGCTGTCACGTCCAGCCACAAGCACAACTAGTCAAACTCCAATCTAACACTAGAAAACTTACAGCTACCTTAATTTTTTATTCCCAAACTCATGTCTCAGCCAGAGCGCACAAATCAATACATGCATGCAGCATTTAATCACTTGTTAGCAAGTTCTACTGACCTCACGTCTGTCGGATGCACGCGAGTGCGACCGAAGATTATACTGTCGCGTTGGCGCCGGACGGGATGTGCCCGCGTCGCCGGCTCGAGGAAGCTCCGTGATGAGCGCAGCAGAAGCAAGACGCAAGGAACGGGCGCCGAAATCAGAAGACAATAGAAGACGAGATGGAGAGGTGGTAATTCTTTCTTAGCTTATCTCTATTACAACCATCCTCAATTTATAGCACCGATCTGATCTAAAGATCGCATGCAGCGAGTCCGTAATGGACTCTTACTCAAACCACTAAAGCATCCTAATTAAGAATAGGAAATTAATTACAATTCCAACTCCTACTCCGATTCCTTCTCAACCGTAGCACCTGGCGCGACCGATCCAGAGGTCTGCTCTTCCGATCCGTCGTCTCCGTCCATGAGGACACACTTTAGTCTTTTCCTTCTCCAAGTTCTCCTTTACCATCTTCAGCCTTACCTCTTGCCGTGCAATCTCAGCCTGTGAAAGATCCAATTGAAACAAGCCGTACTACAAGCCATTAAAAGTGCTGCTGACATAAAGGAATTCCTTGCATTTTTTAAGAACTGTGGTTACAAATATCTTTCTTTAGAATGGCTCGTTGTATATATACTGTTGTTTACTCATCTCGGTAGTCACTATATCGTTTGCAATTTGCGTCAACTTTGGTAAATATGGTATTTACCGATACCGTACCGAAATAAATTGGGATTTACCGATACCGAACCGTATTTTCAATAATACCGTATACTACCGAACTAACAATACCATATTTACCGTATATACCGAACCGATTTTACCGAACTAACCGAATGCACAGTCCTAGTCTTCGAGTATACGTACGCCCCCACATTACAACGTCACGGCCGACGACGCCTTTTTCTTTTCTTCCGAACAGCGCCGTCTATATCTTGTAAACAGCCGCTAGCTCCCTCTCGCGTTTTCCCAAAAGCCTCGCCGAGCCCTTTTTCTTTCTCCGATAGCTCACATGCCGCTGCTTTTTCTTCTTCAATCTATTCGATCTGAATGGCTGCACTACTAGAACAACCGACTGTCACCCCATACCAACAGCTGGTCACCTACACGGACACCAACTCCAAAAAGGAAACGGCCGTAAGCCTTACAGGCTTTTCAACTCCAACACGGAGACTCCACTTATTATTGTTTAGGTACAAAATTTTCCACGTATAATCACAACTGTGTTCGTGTCCTAGTGGTATATATGAGCGTTGGGTACCAATCAAGAGGTCCCTAGTTCGATTCCTAGGTGGCTTCCTATTTTTTCAATTTTCATAATTTTTTTGCTGCATGACTAGATAGCTAAACAAAAGCGCACGAATCAATAGGGTTGCAATAGAATACCATATTGCAACGAAACACACTAACCTATAGCAACAAAATTTACACGTGGCAATATAAATATGTTATTGCATCGATTTAGCTTTTCGTTGCAATACACACCTACCTACTGCAGCGCCGCTGAAGATTATCCCAACGAAAAAACATCGTGGCAATAGTACCACCCAATAGCAACGAAATTATATATGGTTGCAATAGGAGCAAATAATTGCAACGAAAATCAACACTAACGCAACAAAAGAGTGTCGTGGCAATATATCCAACCTATTGCAACACTTTTTCAAAATGGTTGCGATAACACCTACCTATTGCAATGACATTCACGAATATCGCAATGCAATATAATAGTGGCAATAAAGTCCACCTATAGCCACCATTTTGGAAAAACGTTGCAATAAGTCCTACCTATTACAACCAAATTGGTGGCGTTGCAATTTCTTTCGTGGCATTAGGCCGAAAATCTAGTAGTGTCATTGAGTTCTATGTCGATTAGATGGTTCAGGTCGAACCGATAGGTGTGCCTTGATCTCACCATGAGGGGAGGCTCAAGGGTATCGGGGCCATCGGAAGGAAAGCAATCACTCCAGATATGGATACGTATGCTCAAGCCCATTTCACGGTCTTGCAACACATGATTGAAGTGTCCCCGTATATCGACCAACATAAGGATGTGCTTCGACAACAGAATCCGAAGCAGCCAGATGTTTGGATCACGCGACAACACAACAGTTAGTTCAACCAATAGTTGAAGAAGCGACTCTCTAAGAGCTCATCAAGTGATATGCTAACATGGTTGGCAAAAGGGCTAACATTTATAGTTGTGACATGGTAAAGATATGACACAAATGGGTACACATTCTATACAAAGGCGCAGGATGTAAAGAGTACTAACCAAAACAGCGGTGTAGATGCGTTCAATACTGATGGGTTGAGGAACTTCTACTATGGGTTCATAGAGGAGATTTGGGAGATCGACTATGTGCTTTACAAGATCCCCTTATTTCAATGTCATTGGGTCTATCTCCCACAGGTGAAGGTCGATAAGTATGGTGTCACTACCGTGGGCCTCAAACGTGGCGAATATAAGGACGAACCATTCATACTAGCTAACCAAGTTCTTCAAATTTTCTATATAATTGACTAGGCAAATAAGAAGCGCCATGTGGTTCTTCATGGAAAAAAGAAAAGTGTCAGAGTTAAGAATGTAGTGGATGAGGAAGAATACAATTAATTTGACAAGTTGCCTACTTTCAGAAATGGCATAAGGGTTGAGGAAGAACAACGTTACGAAACTAGCTACATACGTGTCGATCATTATGAAGGGCTAATTTTTAAAGGAAATAAGTAAGTGGATTGATGAATGAAATATTTATGTGTAATATATTATGTATTTGCATTTATGTATGTATACAAGAATGTGTGATATATATGTGAATTTGCATTTATGTATATAAGAATGTGCGATACATATATGAATTTGCATTTGCATTTATGTATATGAGAAAGCGTGATATATATGTGAATTTGCATTTATGTATATGAGAATGTGTGATATATATGCCAGTTTGAGTAGAGAACATTATAGACTGTTTTAAAATAAAACCATCTGTGATATGTGTCATCACAGACGGTTCTCAAGTAAAACCATCTGTGATGTTTCCTTATTACAGACAATTTTTCTTGAGAACCATCTATGATAATTAATATCACAGATGGTTCTTAAATAGAATTGTCTATGATTATTTCCCTATATATATATATATATGTGCTATAGGGTTTGTCCCCACTATACTAATGCTACACCCCAGCCCCTACTTAATGCCACCGCCGACTCTCCCGAGCCTATCGCTGCCTTTCCCAACTCTAGTGGCGCTCTTCCCCCACCGCACCCGGTGCCCTCCTCCTCTCCTGAGCATGCCGCCTCCCTGGAGCCTGACGGTGCCTCCTTGGAGCCCAACAACGCCTCCCCTGAGCCTATCGTTGCCTCCCTCGAGTCCGGCAGCCCTCCTCCCCAGCGCCCGGTGCTCTCCTCCTCCCCCAAGCATTACTGGTGCATTGTTGTTAGTGCTAGTTTGATATCTATTTATATCTCCAAAATTGGTAAGAAATTCTAGCACTAGGAGGACTCTTGCATGGTAGAATGTGGGCTTTGTGATTGCTTGATGAGAAAAACTAGTCATATGTGAGATCTAGGTGACAGTCTAGAAGTATTCTGCTAGTTTGAGTTGTCAATTGCTAATTTCCTACATTGGCTTAGTGTTCTTTATTTCTATTTTGCACCCAATATTGGTAGATTCAATTTTCTTTGCTATAGCAAATACTCGTTACTTGTTTTGCAACTACCGTAGCTCTGTTGGTGATATTACAGTAGCAGTTTTTCAGATCATGTTTGTGCTTATAGAGAGTAATAGTTTTGTCACTCTTTTGAGGTAATGTTTAGATTGATAAGCTAGCAGAATATAGAGGGTTTGTCATTTGATTGTTGATCTATTGACTAGACTTGAGAAGGCCAAGTTTTATAACTTGTGTAACTCCTCATCTGAGAGCAAGGTCACAAATATGAATATGTGCACTATGCAGATCACAAATGCTCATATTTTAGTTCAATTCGAATTACTGCCCTAGTTTTGGTTAAATGACTTGTATTTATTATCCTTGTTGAGAGATAATTGCTTAGAATTCATGTCATTTTCATGCCTTAGGCATACAAACTCTATATTTTCTTACCACTAGTCAGCTCAATTCTGCTTACATATTAATTAATTATTGTTTCCAAATGCTCAAGAATTGGCCCTACATAGTCTTGATTTAGCATTAAATTATGCTTTGTCACTTCTATTAACTTTTGAAGATGTTATCCGTTCATTCTACGTCATCATTGTCGAATGTGTGTGATGCATCATCCTCTAGGAAATCCAAGCATCATGGAAGAGAACTATCGAAAAGGCCCGAGGGCTGATTTACCATCACGGATATCGATGCATTTGATCCCCTCTCAATCCTCGCTAATTAGTGTTTGCATTCTAGAGAATGGTCAGAATAGTTGCATGGGAACAGATTGAGATCATGTTCAATTTGTGGAAGATTGTGATCGAAGTTCAGTAAGAAGAGCTGATGACAAAAGTTTTTCTATCATTCGAGATCCCGGAAGAACACAAGGCCTCTGTGCAATGACATATGTTGCTAGCGACGTGCAAAGTGTGGAAGAACTTCAAGAGCCTGCTTATCAAGCAATAAATGGAGAAGGATTTGACGCCCTTCTACAAGTATCCATTCTTGGAACCACAATGATAAGAGTATATAGTGATGAAGACGATAGATAGTTTTAAGAGTGCAAGTGTGGCACACAAGGCCCTCCAAGAAACAAAACACACAACCATAAACTCGGCACAACTGGGTATGCTGGTAAAATCAGGCAATAGGGGAAGGAGGACGAGCAGGCAATCCTACGAGACACCTGCCCACCATTTGCTAGGATCCCTGATGAGTGCGCCCAAAACTAGATAAGAGTGAGGTCATCTATCATATCATCGGGGGCCATATCCTTTCAAAACCCCGCAGATGAGGAAATATCTCAACGCTTGGTAAGATATCAAACTATCTTATTTGTAATTACTCCATAACTTCATAGGAAGTGAAATGACATGTCGGGCTCTTGCAGGAAGTGCTGAGTATAGAATCATCCCAAGGATCATTCTAGGCAGTCAGGGAGAGAGATATACTCTTCACGGCCCTGGGAAATAAGGAGCACTGGGTCGCACAAGAAGCCTTAGTATTAATGTTCCTTGGAAACATGACTTCTCAAAGGACTCTGAAGCGTACCGAAGTAGGAAGAGACCCAAAGCCGAGTGTGAGGAATGGCTATGAGAGGAGATTAAGGCGTCTCTTAGAGGGAGATCGCTGATTATGTAAGAGATGAGATACAAAGGTATAGGAAAAATCACCAGAAGCCCTTGCCGCTCCTGTGCTAGCCAGCTCCCCAAACGTCAGAGTAACTGTGCGTCCAACCCTACCTCAGAAAGTCCACCGGTGCCAAGTCCACGGGGCTATTTGCACCAGAGCTACTTGCACCGGTGCCAAGTTCACATGGGTTATTCACACCGGATCTACCTGCACCGATGCGGCAAGGGCGTGGTGCATCTACATCTCGTGCACGGTCGACTACCGTAAAGTCAATCTACAGCTGTGGTGACAAGGGCAAACCAAAGAAGACTGATGATGATATCCCCTACATACCATTAGCCCAGAAATTTATGCTAGGGGAGTCATTGGTCATCCTGATAGAGCCCCTAGGATTATCTTGCCAAAGATTACATGCATGGTACATGGAATAGGCCAACAAGCTGGAGGGACAACAACGCTTGGGTGTCATCGTCAAGTTCAGGCCGCATTTTCTTCAGCATGATATTCATGATTGTATCTTTAAAGTGACCTTCGAGGACTTATTCTTTCTCTTCACACTCATCGCCCTCGACGTCTCACTCATTTGATGCTAGATACTGTAAAGGTGTACAATCATGGTCTACGTTCATGTAATACCGATAAATGTCATATATAACTCATTTCTTTTGTGTATGTATATATATATATATGGTGACTGAAGTCAGATTAACAAAATCACTGGTTGGTTTCCTTAACCCATGCTTGGTCTCCATGGATATCATCAAGGAGAATGCATACTTCGTTGAGAATTACATGACGAAGGCACTGGTGGCTTACTGCAATAAGGAATTCATACTTATTCCCTATAATCAGGGGTAAGTGCTGCACTAGTGGCTATATCTGTTGATTTATACTTTATAAACAATACTAACTTAGATTTAATGACCATGATGAAATACCTGTGCAGGCTCCACTGGATTCTAATTGTAATTATATCAAAATAGAACAAGGTAGTATACCTTGATTCTCTCAGGAAGAACAAAATCAATTACATAGTGGTCCAACAATTAATCGATAGATAAACACATTTCCTTTATAGATAACTCTATTGTAGTCTTTTCTTCCTTCCTAATAACTAAGGCTAACCTTTTGGAATCACATAGGTTATTCGCCGCATATGCTGTAGAGGTACAGAAATCCAAGAGAGTGATCAATGCCCTACAACATGATTTAGATTTCTCGGTATTCGCTAGTACACATTAATCCTATATAACATCTCATAGTAATACCTCTCTACAACTCCGTTAGAAAAGGTCGACCTCAAACAAATTCATGTCTAAAGTCGTAAAAAAGATGGGGAGTTCCACAATGTGGAATGAATTTGATTGGGATAAGATTGAGTTAATTAATCGTACATATGTGTATTTGTTCATAGATGGACAATTTATTTCATTTCAATTAATTAATTTGTGAAATGGATGTTCTTGTTTCTGAAATAAATGAATGTGAATGGATGTATACTGTGTTGATCTGCTTATTTCAGAGGGCATGGCTAGCATTTCCTAAGGCTAGCCAAAAAATAGAAATAGATTTAGGAATAAAAAAGAATATCATGGACGGTTTTAAATCGTAACCAACTATCACAGACAGTTTTTAGTAGAGACCGTCTGTGATATCTGATGTATCACAGACAGTTTCAACTAAAAACCGTCTGTGTTATTAAATTATCATAGACGGTTTGTAGTTGAAGATATGGTTTCAACTAAAAACCGTCTGTGATATTAAATTATCACAGATGGTTTGTAGTTGAAACCGTCTGTGATACATTAGATATCACAGACGGTTTCTACTAAAACCGCAATGATAGTCAATTATCATAGATAGTTTGTTGTTGAAACCGTCTGTGAATACCTCATATTATTACTGACCCATAAACTCAGACGGCTCATAAAACCATCTGTGATGACGTTTCTGAACCGTCTGTGATGACCTTTTTTTGCAGTAGTTTGTACATATGCTATGCCCCTCCAACTCTATTTATATCCTCTGACTCCTTAAGAGTCCTCTCCAAATAGATCACAAATTTGAGTCCTAATCCAAACGAATCACGAATTCGAGTCCTAAACCAACTCCTACAGCCAAGGGACCGAAACCACTCCACACATGGGTTTTCCGAAATTCTAACTTTTCAACATCTTACGTGTCGAAGCCTCCAGGACCACACCTCCCGTAGCTCCTTCATGTATCATCTACCTTTGTTCTTCACGTGCCCAAGTATAAGCTCGACCATTTTGTGATATTCTCGACCGTCTGAATCTCAGATCTCCCATCCTAGCCCAGTACTCCTCGTTATCGATCATGATCGCTTTTATGTTCAACCTGCACATACAAAAACCAAATAATATTTTTCCGATACAAGTTCTCTCCAGCTTGACCAACATCAATCCACACACGTATAATATAATATGATTCACCCACAAACGCGAACCAATTCAAACAGACTATAGACTGGTCAAACTGCCCTTAATGTAGCGGTCAGATCGCAATACCTGAATATTTCAACACTTTTCAGTTTTTGCACAAATGCATCAATCGAAACTTTCACAAATGCAAATTCCAATTCAATCCGTGTTAATTATTCATCATCACAATATTAATGACCTATTCATATGGTCTAACACAACTATGATGCCACATCACCCAAAAGTCGTACGAAATCAATCTTGGGACAATATTTCGCTGGTTTTGACATCGAGGGACATGAACGGTTTTGGATAAGGGACGAAAATTATACTCTGAAGAGTTTTGAGGGATGACTTTCCGAGAAAAAAAAAGAAGGTAGCCGCGAAATTTTACTGGGCTCGGATTTTTCCGGATTGATCAAGGCTCAGTCCAACCCAACCATCTCCCACCGTAGGCCCATCAGTGGCACAACCGTAATTAAAAATGTGTTTGGTTGAAGTAATGAAAGTGGAATGAGATAGAATGGAATAGGATGAGATGGTTTTACAAAAAAAAGTGGAACCACATGGTCCAGCATCTAAGAAGAATATTCTCTAAATTTGTACAGACTCATCCCACTTTGGACCATTCCATCCCACCCCATTCTCAAACCAAATACATGGATAAGCTTGATCAAAAGAACCATCCCATTCTATCCCACCCTATCTCTCAAACCAAACACACCTAAAGCGCCGTCACAAGGGAATCCTTTGTTCGCCCCGCCGCCGCTTCCGCCATCCTGCTCGGCTGCTCCCCTCGTCGCTGTCTCGCGCGAATCAGCAAGGTAAATGGAAAAAAAACCTAGATCCTTTCGGTTAAGCGATTAGATAGATCTTGCCTTCCTGACCGGCTCGCTTAATGTTTTGTCATCCATTTCTTGGTATATTTTTGCGAGTTATGTCTTGCTTTAGGATGCTATTAGCGGTTCGTGCGTATGGCTTACTAGTTACGTATTACCCTGCAAGAACTCGTGGATTCTTGATGTCCTCGCTTTCAGCGTTGATTTGACGTATTTATTGCTCAGTAGTTCAGTAGACTGTGGCAAATGTTACTTTTTTTTTCTGGCATGTCAGATTTCAGATATTTCTCTCTAGTATAAGCTCGACAAAGAAATGTGTATTTCCTGAACTTTAGTTTTGCCAGATTGTATTAAAAAAACAAATCAAAGCTACTCCTGAAATACCAGTGAAATTGTACATTTGTAAAGTGCAGTCAGAGAGTGGAGAATGTCAGCCGCGCCCCGGCGAACTCACTGGCGGATCACACGCACAAGAAAACAATCTCTGAATTGGAGAATAGAAAACAAATGTTTTGGTGCTGCAACTCCCACACCTTTTCTATGCTTTACTCAACTATTTATAAAAATTACAATTAAAATGTAAAAACTGAAGAAATGGAAAGACAATGAAACTACCATGCATGCCATCAAACGACGTTAACACACGTAGTTCCCAGGCGAAGATAACTCAGGAAACTGACGCTCGCGCAATCAAACAGCAGCAGCGCAAACTGAAAAAAACGAAACTGAAACTTAACTGAGCAGCTAACGTGCACAGGGTTAATTGCTAACAATTCTCCCCCTAATCCTGCTACCGTGTGACGACCTTGACAATGCCTGCCTTCTTGCGAAGTTTATAAAACTTGATGCGCTCGAGTTGCAGTTAAATGAAGCTCGTCGGAGTCGAGCTCCACCGGCTTCGAAGTGGTGAAGATGTTGGTCATGCTTCTGTAGCGCCATGGAGCACCGAAATCGTCATCGAGGTTCGGGTCCGCCGTGGGGGGTGACACGAATTCCACCTGTGGACTCAGCGACTCGGAGGGAGGCGCCGCTAATTCCGACGGCAACACACCGGAAAGCGGTGGGCTTGGTGAAGCAGTGTTGGCGTCGACGGGCTGCACCTCATAATGGACCGTGAATGAATCAATCGATGCACCTGTACCTGACTCATGCTCCCCCAGTTCCACTTCCTCATTTTGTCGAACACCACGTCGAGTGTGACCCACACGCGCTTGGCGGCGGGGTCGTAGACACGGTAGGCCTTGCTGCCGGGCTCATAGTCGAGGAACACCATGGCCTTGCTACAATCCTCCAACTTCTTCATGTGCAGCTTCACTACCTTCACGTGCGCCACGCACCCGAACGTGCGGAGATGATGCACGGCAAGTGTTCGACCGCCTCGTATGGAGTCTTGTCGGGGATGCTCTTCGTGGGTGATTGGTTGAGGATGTAGACCGCCGTCGTCACTGCTTCCCCCCAGAACTCGCCGGGCATGTCCTTCGCCTTCATCATGCACCGTGCCATGGCCACCACCGTCTGGTTGCGGCGTTCCACGACGCCGTTCTGTTGCGGTGAGTAGGGCGCAGTGAGGTGGCACCCAATCCCCTGCTCGGCGCAGTAGAGGCCGAACTCCACAGAGGTGAATTCACCGCCGCAGTCAGTCCTCAGCACGCGCAGTTTGCAGCCGGTCTCCACCTCTACACCGGACTTGAAGCGCTTGATGGTTGCAGGAGCATCACTTTTCGCTGCCAGCAGATAGAGCCACATGTAGCAGGTTAGATCATCGATCAACAACAGGAAGTACCTCTTGCCGCCATGGGTTACCGGCGTGATGGGCCCGCATATATCACCGTGGACGAGATCGAGGCGCTCCGACGCGCGGTACGCCACCGCGGCGGGGAATAGCGTTCGCTTCTGCTTGTCGATCAGGCAGCCGTCGCAAACCTGATTTATGCGCTCAAGCTCCGGTAGACCTTGCGCCATCCCGCGCCGAGCGAGCATGCGAAGCGAATCGAAGTTGAGGTGGCCGAAACACGCATGCCATGTCCAGGCCTCCTCCTTGCCCCTCGCCGTGAGGCAAATGGGCCGTGCAATGTTGATGTTGAGCACATAGAGACGTCCGGCGCTCCGTCGAACCCGGCATAACAGCCGGTGTTGAGGGTCGCGCAGTGTGAGGATGCCATTCTCGATCTCTGTCTTGCAGCGAGATTCGTCCAGCTGGCCAAGGCTGACGATGTTGCTGCGAAGACGCGGGATGTAGTAGACGCCGGTGAGCGCACAGTGATCACCGTTCTTGCAAGCGAAGAGCACAGTGCCGCACCCCTCGATGCGGACTCGCGAAACGTCGTCGAACTTGACGGAACCGCGCACGCTGGTGTCGAGTTCGGAGAATGTGTTCCGTGCACCGGTCATATGATTCGATGTGCTGGTGTCCAGGATCCATTCTGGATCAACTGGTTCTCCCTCGTCACGGAGAGTGACAAGGGCACGCTCCTCGTTTATAATGAGTTCGACGCCTGCTGGTTCGATGTTGATGGTGGGAGAGAGATCACAGACTTGAGCCATTAACAACGTGGGCTCATCTTCGCCCTCAGCCTGCTCTGGTTCGGCTTGGAGAAGATTCACCTGAGCCAACCTCTCACGATCCCGCTTCGCCTTTCGGTAGTCCTTGGCCCAGTGGCCAGTTTGCCGCAATAACGGCATTTGTGCTTGGAGATGTCGTGGCACGTGGCTTGGGATGGCCCAGACTTTGGTTCCTCGTCTCCCCCGTCACGCCCGCGGCTGCGCCGGCCGCGCTGGCGTGAGCGCGACTTGTTCCCATTGTTCGCAGTGGCGCAAGAGGCGGACATGCCGGTCTCCTTGGTGTTGTACGACAACCATTCCTTCTCCTTGAGTAGAACTTGGTCTCCTTCCTCTTCGTCCGACTCTCCACGGTCCTCGACAGCGTGGAGCCGGCCGGTTGTAAGATCGAGGAGGCCGACTAGAGGGGGGGTGAATAGGAGGTTTTAAAATTTTCGCCTAATTCTAATTTGCAATTTTAAAACTTGATGGATATACTAGAGCAGGATAACAATAACACCACTAATCAACCTAGTGAGGCTCAAACAATCGCTAGCTCAAGTAATCGACGAAAAGCAATATCAAATAGTAGAGAACAACAATTGCTACTCTAACTAAGCAAGCAATCAAGTAATATGAATGAAGAGCGTTGCTTGAATGAAAATGATCACAAGAGAGCAAACCACAATTGACACGATTACTTTTTACCGTGGTGATCGGAGACTTGCCGGTCTCCCCTAGTCCACGTTGAGGTAAGCCCGAACAAATCGGACCGGCTCCACGAATGAGCCTAAACACCTCGATCACTATTGGTAGCCCTTTCCCTCTCCGGGTAGGCGAGCTCCGAGCCTTCACAATCTTCCTGGCCTTCTCACAATCTTCTTGAGAAGATCACCTGACCTCCGCCAAACCGTCTAGGTGCCGGCAAGCACCAAGAGAAAAGATCACAGCGGCTTGATCTCACTCAAGTGCCTAATGGATCAACTAGAATGCAATGCACTTGAATTTTGGGTCAACTACCTCAATTTGAATGCACAAGTGAGTGAATGAGGTGTGAGAGGTTGCACTAGTCTCAAATGTATTCAATGGAGGTTCAACCACAACTACAAGTTCTGGTGGGGATGTATTTATACCCTCACCAACCTCAATTAGCCGTTACAAAAAACAATTCTGAAAATTCAGGAAATCCGGAACTACCGCAGTCAAAACCGCGGTACTTCCGACTCGTGACCGGTCAGAACGGCTATGTCAGTGAGTCAGAAGTAACCGTTGGTCAATGAGTGCGGTACTACCGCCGTTGAAATCGCGGTACTTCCGGAAGTCCGGAAGTTCCGCTCCAAGACTCGGTACTTCCGATCTCAGCGAGTTTAAGTTTTATTCCCGGCACTCTCTGGAAATAAAGTTCCGCACGAGTATCCGGAACTTCCGCACATGCGGTAGTTCCGCAGGTCAATCCGCGGTACTTCCGTTTTTCGAGAGGCTAAGTTAAACTCCGGGCGCTCTCTGGAAATAAAGTTCCGCTCGGGTGCCCGGTACTACCGGCCATCCGGTAGTTCCGAAGTTCAACCTGCGGTACTTCCGTTTTCCGAGAGACTAAGTCTGAGTCCGGGCGCTCTCTGGAAAAAATGTTCCTTCCGGGCGCCCGGTACTACCGGACCTGCGGTAGTTCCGCCCAATTAACACCGGAACTACCGGATTTTCTGGCAATGCACAGATTTGATTTGATTTTAATTTCTAAGTGCATGCATGATCCTAAATTGATCCAAAGGGCACATTTGAACATGATCAAGCAATCACCATGATCCCTCTTAATAGTACGGCGTCTATCCTATAATCCGGTCTTTCAACCTAACTCCAAGACCGGTAAAATAAAATAGATACCTAAACTATTTACCTTGTCGCCCTAGAGATCTTTGAATCTTCATGGGATATTTTGTGAGCCTCTTTCTTTGCTATTTGAACTTATCCTTTCAAACACTTAATGCACACATTAGTCCCATATTCACATAATTTCATTAATTACCAAAACCAATATTTTTAGGGGCCTAGATGCTTTCAATCTCCCCCTTTTTGGTAATTGATGACAACAAGAGCAAATTTTGAGAAGAATTTAAGATTTGGATATACTCCTAGTTTGCAAGAGGTATATCACAAGGTCTTTGAAATTTTAGCAGTTTTAGAACATGGGGAATTTTTGCATTTTAGAAGCTAATAAGAAAGAGCTCCCCCTAAACATGTGCAGCAAATTTTATAAGAATTTATATGAATTCTAAAAATAAAATCAGGCATGAAACACATCATAGCACATTTACTAAAATTCAAAGATACGCAATAGACAAGTAAATAAGCATTGCATTAAGGGCATAACATAGTTCATTACAATGCATTAGAAATTAAAAAACTAAACATCCACAGAGTTTTAAGCAACACATTAAGCATTACATGGTTCATTTCACCATATCTTATTACAAATAGATAAAGACTTAAACTTCTCCTTGCTACATTTTCTCCCCCTTTGGCATCGAAGTACCAAAAAGAGGAGCTAGTCCTGAGCTGCACTTGGAGAAGGAGGACCACGACGACGAGTGCGACGACCATAGTGAACTGGAGAAGGCGGATGAACTGCACTCTCCAAGGATGATACGCGATCACCAAGAGAAGACACAGTGGAGATCAAGACATCCTGGCGCTCCTCAAGCCTGAGAATGGCGGAGTAGATCTGGGACAAGGTGACATCGCCCTCGCCCTGGGGAGGAGGATCAGCGGCTGCCTGATGCTGAGGCTGAGGCTGAGGCTGAGCACGGGAACGAGTAGGAGCAGGAACAGGGGGCTCTGCACGCGGCTTGTATGGCTTGTGCGGGGTGCAGAGTGCTCCTCGGTATCCAGTCTTGCGAATGATCACAGCCATAATGAATGGTGCAAAGTTTATCCTTTTCTGTTTGTCATTCTTATTGGCGTCGATTCCCCTGATGATAAGATCCACCACATCAAACTTTTGGCCGCGCATAATATAATCAATCACATTCCATGCATGGCCACGAATAGCATCATAATTTCCACTCTTGGGAAAAATGGTGTGGTTGATGATCCTGTTGACAAGGCCGGGAATAGGAGTAAGCCAATTATCGCCCCGATGATCGCTCACCGCTTGGTCATAATACTCGAATATGCAGCAATAGGAAGAGCACGCTTGCTGTACACCTTCTCATAAGCACTGGTTTCCGTCCCAAGTGCCAACTCAAACTCGTGCCTGGTGCACTCAATGAACTGGGTCTCTGTCGTCCAACTCAGGTGCTCAAAGTTGGGAGAGATATACAGGGTAGCATAGAACTGCCGAATCATGTTGTCCATATAGTTGCACTTGAATGCAACAAGTTGATGGATATCGGCTTGCTGAAAGAGCTGATAAGCACCGCTGAACTTGTCAATCTGCGACAAGTGATCCCAATCCACATACTTGTATGCAAAGAAACTTGCGCAGCAGACCATACATCTCTTGGTACACCTTCTCTTGAAACTTGGAATGAAACGGGGTTCATTGAGTTGCGAGGGCGTACATACTGATTGCGGCGACGAAGGATAGCATAGTCCTCATTGGTAATCTTGGAAAGGTTCACTTCTTCGTCTGCAGTTACCGCAGGCATCTCCTCATCTGAAACTGCATACTCCTCGCTCTCATGCGAGGCCTCGGATCCGCTCTCATGCGAATCCTCTGAGTCACTCTCAGGGTCGAAGGCGGGACCCTTGCCCTTATGCTCCGCCGTCTGAGATGCAGGAGTCGAGGAGGAGGATTGACCAGCAGTGCCCCCATAGGACTTGTGTGAGACATTCTTCATCCTCGGCATCTTCAACAACATATTAGGATAATCAAGGTGTGAGGTAGGATAAGTGAAAGTAGGTTTGAAATTGAAAGCAATAAGTTTATGCTGTTCCAGGAAAAACGGAAGTACCGGCGGCAAAAGTGCGGAACTTCCGGGAAATCCGGTAGTTCCGGCATTAAACATGCGGAACTTCCGGGACCCCGGTAGTTCTGGCCGCTCGACCGGTAGTTCCGGTTTTTCTGGACATTTCTAGGGCATGTTAAAAAATGAATCTTTTTGGGGTATTTCTTGGATTGAATCCAGTGCATGTATGAATAAACATTCTAATACCCCAAACAAACTACTTTGCCCAAAGAAACTACAACAAAAATCGCTACATTTCAAATTTCACCTAATTTCAACCCTAGGGTCCTTAGAACAAGATAAAGAGGGATTTGATCCGATTTACCTTGTGGAGTCGAAGGAGAGGAACCCTGGGAGTGCAAGGAATCGCCCAAAAACGAAAAGCTCCCCTCGGATTCGAAGATCGAGAGAGGAGGAGGAGTTTTGGGAGAGAGAGGTTTGAAGGGAGGAGAGGAGGAGGAGGAAGAACCCTCTGCGGTTTTGGGAGTGGGAGAGGAGAGAGAGAGAGATAGAAACGGTAGGAGTTAAGAGGGAGGAGTAAAGGCAGTCGACGGTTTTGGAAACCGTAACAAATCCCGCTGAAAACGGTAGTACCGCGTGTAACACGCCGGTAGTTCCGTGTTCACAGAAATTCCGGAAGTTCCGCGGATTACATTGCGGTAGTTCCAGTTTTTCTGTCAGGAGCGGAAGTACCGCACAATGAACTGCGGTAGTTCCGGATTTTCTGGAACTTTTCAGGATTTGACTTTTAGAACTTGAAATTTTGCAAATGATCCCTAGTTTTGCATCCAACTAAAGTTATTCAGGATCATTATGCATCAATTAAGCTATTGCTATACTTTGAAACTAGTTTTTATAAATTTAAACGAATTTTTGACCAAAAGAGGAGAAAATCCAATAAAATCCATATGAGCACAACAAATGAGCAGAAATGGATGAAATGAGATTTCGAGCTACATTTGAGTAGTCTATGACATTTAATTCATTCCTCAATTTGCAAAAGCGGCTTTCATCTAGTGGTTTGGTGAAAATGTCCGCTAGTTGATTTTCGGTTCGGATGTGGCTAATTTCAATATCTCCCTTGCTCACATGATCTCTCAAGAAATGGTGGCGTATATCTATATGCTTGGTTCTTGAGTGTTGAACGAGATTGTTGGATATTTTGATAGCACTATCATTATCACACAAAAGAGGCATTTTATCAAATTTAATCCCATAATCCAACAATGTTTGCCTCATCCAAAGCAATTGAGCACAACAACTTCCCGCGGAAATATATTCGGCTTCGGCGGTTGAAAGTGCTACGGAATTTTGTTTCTTGGATGACCAACATACTAGAGATCTTCCTAGAAATTGGCAACTACCCGAGGTGCTTTTTCTATCCACTTTGCATCCCGCATAATCGGAATCCGAATATCCAATTAATTCAAATTTTGCACCTTTGGGAAACCAAAGCCCTACATTTGAGGAATGCTTTAAATATCTTAGAATCCTCTTTACGGCCACTAAATGGCACTCTTTTGGAGAAGCTTGAAAACGAGCACACATGCAAACACTAAACATAATGTCGGGCCTAGATGCGGTAAGGTAAAGCAAACTACCAATCATGGATCTATAAAGCTTCAAATCTAATGACTTACCTCCTTCGTTGAGGTCTAGATGCCCGTTTGTTGCCATGGGTGTTTTGATGGGTTTGGATTTTTCCATTCCAAATCTCTTGAGTAGATCCTTCACATACTTCGTTTGGCTTATAAACGTCCCATCTTTAAGTTGTTTGATTTGAAGTCCAAGGAAATAGCTTAGCTCACCAATCATTGACATCTCAAATTCCCTAGACATCATCTCACCAAATTCTTTGCAAAAATCTTGATTAGTAGAACCAAATATAATATCATCAACATAGATTTGACATACAAAGAAATCATCTCCAATAATTTTTGTGAATAGAGTTGTATCTACTTTACCAATTTTAAAGCCTTTTGATACAAGAAAGTTACTGATATGTTCATACCAAGCTCTAGGAGCTTGCTTTAAACCATATAGCGCCTTTGATAATCTATACACATGATTTGAGTATTTAGCGTCTTCAAATCCCCGGGGTTGTTCCACATATACTAATTCGGAAATTGTACCATTAAGAAATGCACTTTTGACATCCATTTGAAACAATTTAATGTCAAAGCATGATGCAAAGGCAAGCAAGATTCTAATTGATTCAAGTCTAGCAACGGGCGCAAAAGTCTCATCATAATCTAAGCCCTCGACTTGAGTATAACCTTGAGCTACTAACCTTGCTTTATTTCTTACCACAATTCCGTTCTCATCTTGTTTGTTCCGGAAGACCCATTTTGTGCCAATGACATTGTGCTCCTTGGGTCTCTCCACCAAAGTCCAAACATCGTTTTGAGCAAAGTTATTCAACTCTTCATGCATAGCATTTATCCAATCCGGGTCATCTAGTGCTTCTTCTACACGTTTAGGTTCAAGTGAAGATACAAAAGAATAGTGTTCACAAAATGAAACTACTCTAGAGCGAGTTTGAACACCCTTACTCACGTCACCCAATATTTGGTCAATTGGATGATCCTTGGCTATTGCATTGTGAATCTTGAAAATATTTTGCGGTTGATCCTTTTCTTCATCTTCTATAACTTGAACATCGTTTGTTGTGGAAGAAGAAGGTGGTTCTACTTGTCTAGATGAGCTTGGTGACGTTGGATCCTCCTTTGGCTTGATGTCTCCGATTTGCATGTTCTCCATCGCCTTGCGAAGACTTTCATCTCCTACATCATCCAAGTTCTCATGCTCTTCTTGAGAGCCGTTAGTTTCATCAAATTGAACATCACATGATTCTTCCACTAAACCCGAATTTTTATTAAAGACCCTATAGCTTTACTATTTGAGGAATACCCTAAAAGGAAGCCTTCATCACATCGACTTTGAAATTTTGAGAGCCGAACACCTTTCCTTAGAATATAGCATTTGCAATCAAATACTCTAAAGTAAGAGATGTTCGGTCTCCTTCCAACAAGATGCTCATAGGAAGACTTTTTCGAGAGTCGATGTAAATAGAGGCGATTTATGGCATGACATGCGGTGTTAATAGCTTCCGCCCAAAACTTGTCGAAAGTATTATATTCATCAAGCATTGTCCTAGCCATTTCAATTAATGTTTGATTTTTCCTCTCTACAACTCCATTTTGCTCCGGAGTGTAGGTAGTGGAAAGCTCGTGCTTTATTCCAAGTTCATCACAAAAGTCTTCAACTTTTGTATTTTTGAACTCGGAACCATTGTCACTCCTAATTTTCTTTATTTTAAAATCAAATTCATTTTGAGCCCTTTTTGAAAAACTTTTGAAAATCCCGGAGGTTTCACTTTAGTCATTTAGGAAGAAGACCCATGTGTATCTAGAGTGATCATCCACAATGACTAAACAATAGCTATTTCCTCCAATGCTCTTATAGGTTGTTGGCCCGAACAAATCCATGTGTAAGAGCTCTAATGGCCTAGAAGTTGACATGATACTTTTGGAAGGATGAGAATTAGCGACTTGTTTTCCGGCTTGACAAGCACTACAAAGTCGATTCTTCTCAAACTTTACATCCTTCGAGCCAACTACTAAGTCATGCTTAAAAAGCTTTTTGAGTTGAATCATTCCCACATGACCTAGCCTTCTATGCTACAACCAACCCAACGAAGTTTTTGCAATTAAACAAGTTTTTAAACAAGACTCATTTGAAGAAAAATCTACCAAATAGAGATTCCCAAATCTAAAGCCTTTGAAGACTAGTTCATTATTATTATTATCTTTTGAGATTACAACATTTTCTTTTGAGAATGAGCATGTTAGGCCTAGATCACATAATTGAGCAACGGATAGCAAATTGAAATTTAATGTTTCAACTAGAGATACATTTGAAATTGAAAGGTCGTTTGAGATAGCGATTTTACCCAATCCCAATACCTTTCCTTTGCTATTATCTCCAAATGTGATCTTGTCATTGCTTCCATTCTCAAAGGTGGTGAACGTCTTCCGGTCTCCAGTCATGTGTTGGGTGCAACCGCTATCCAACACCCAATGCCTTCCACCAGTTTTGTAGTTCACCTACAAAAGAAAATCAAGTTCTTTTAGGTACCCAAATTTGTTTGGGTCCTTGGAGGTTAGTGACCAAGGTCTTGGGTACCCAAATGGATTTCTTTTTAGCACCCAAAATCGAGGTGCCAATGAAATAAGCAATTACATTTCCATTCTTAGACTTTTTGAGCATATAGCAAGAATCATATAAACCAATGGAATGCATGTTACTTCTAGAGCAATCATTTTGAACATGTCCAACACATCGGCATTTTGTGCAATACTTACCATTTTCCTTTACAAACTTTGGAGGCTTGTATACCGGTTTCTTACCCTTTTGGGGGACATATCCAAGTCCCTCTTTGTTAAAGGAGCATCTTTGATCACTTAGCAACTTATCAAGGGTTTCCTTTCCCTTGTAAGCCCTCTCTAAACTTTTGTTTAATCTTAGCACTTGTTCCTTTAGATTTTTGTTTTCATTAGCAATAACATCATCATGAACAAGATTTAAAGCATTTCTAGAATCTACACTAGATGAACAAGGTATGGCAAGTAAATCATCACAACAAGTAGATATGCTAGACTTTAAAATTTCTATACTAGACATTTCATTCAAGATATTGCATGTAACTCCAATGCTAGTACTAGATTTGTGATTTTCTTGGAGAAGCAAATCATGAGCTTCCTTTAGCTCCTCATAAGAGTCTTTGAGAGAGATGTGTTCTCTCTTTAAGACCTTAAACTTTGATTTTTCTTTTCCAAGAAATTCATTCAATTCAACTAGCATATTCATCAAGTCATCATATGAAGGCTCATTGTCATCAAGCAATTTTACCTTTTCTCCTTTAGCCATAAGGCATGTAGGAGTGGAGAATAGTGATGGAGCCTCCTTGATGGCGATGCCCACAAGCCCCTTCTTCTTGGGAGATTCGTCCTCGCTTGAGTCAGAGTCCGAATACTCCTCTTCGGAGTTCCACTCACCAATATGAGCTTCGTTCTTGCCATCCTTGTGAAGCTTCTTGAAGAGCTTCTTCTTGCCGTTGTAGTTCTTCTTCTTTGATGACTTCTCCTTGTCATCCTTCTTTGTTGGACATTAAGAGGCAATGTGCCCCTTCTCATCACATTCATAGCAACGAATGTTGCTAAACTTCTTGTTGGAGGAAGAATGCCATTTCTTGGTCTTCTCATGGCTTGTGCTCCGAAATGGGCGCCTTCTCATGAACTTCTTCATTCTCCTTACTAGAAGCGCAAATTCTTCTTCGGAGTCCTCCTCATCTTCTTCTTCGTATTCTTCGCTCATTACCACTTTAGCTTTGAAGGCGGTGATTTTCTTATTCTTGGAAGAAGATTGCTCCAAAAGCTCTTCCTTGTCTTTCTTGTAGAGCTCGTTGGTGATGAGGTTGCCCAACAATTGCGTTGGTGTCATTCTTGCCAACTCCGGTGAGTTGAGGAAGAGAGTCACCAACACTTCATATTTCTCCGGCAAGGCCCTAAGCATCTTTCGAATAATATCAAGATCGGCAAGGTTAGTTCCAAGGCCCTTAAGCTCATTCACAATGTTGTTGAGCTTTGAGTACATCTCATTGATGTCTTTATGGGGCAACATTGTGAATGTCTCATATTTGATCCTAAGCCAATGCAATTTGGCCTCCTTGACCGTGGATGTCCCTTCGTGTATTTCCGAAAGGGTAGTCCAAATAGCATGAGCCGTCTCAAGATTGCTCACCCTATTGAACTCATCCGCGTTCAAGGCTCCAAATAGAGCATTCATAGCTTGGGCGTCTAAATGAGCATTACGCCCGTCTTGGTCCGTTGGGTGATCCGGATCAAGAGCTATAACGTAACCCTCATTTACGACTTTCCAAATTTGAGGACTCATGACCTTTAAATAAATAGACACCCTAATTTTCCAATAAGCATAATTTGAGCCATCAAAGAGAGGTGCCTTTCCTATTGCTATACCCTTACTAGCCATCCTTTTCTCTCTAGACTGTTAAGTCTAAATTTGAGAGACCAAGCTCTGATACCACTTGTAAGATCGAGGAGGCCGACTAGAGGGGGGGTGAATAGGAGGTTTTAAAATTTTTGCCTAATTCTAATTAGCAATTTTAAACTTGATGGATATACTAGAGCAGGATAACAATAACACCACTAATCAACCTAGTGAGGCTCAAACAATCACTAGCTCAAGTAATCGACGAAAAGCAATATCAAATAGTAGAGAACAACAATTGCTACTCTAACTAAGCAAGCAATCAAGTAATATGAATGAAGAGCGTTGCTTGAATGAAAATGATCACAAGAGAGCAAACCACAATTGACACGATTACTTTTACCGTGGTGATCGGAGACTTGCGGTCTCCCTAGTCCACGTTGAGGTAAGCCCGAACAAATCGGACCGGCTCCACGAATGAGCCTAAACACCTCGATCACTATTGGTAGCCTTTTCCCTCTCCGGGTAGGCGAGCTCCGAGCCTTCACAATCTTCTGGGCCTTCTCACAATCTTTTTAAGAAGATCACCGGACCTCCGCCAAGCCGTCTAGGTGCCGGCAAGCACCAAGAGAAAAGATCACAGCGGCTTGATCTCACTCAAGTGCCTAATGGATCAACTAGAATGCAATGCACTTGAATTTTGGGTCAACTACCTCAATTTGAATGCACAAGTGAGTGAATGAGGTGTGAGAGGTTGCACTAGTCTCAAATGTATTCAATGGAGGTTCAACCACAACTACAAGTTCTGGTGGGGATGTATTTATACCCTCACCAACCTCAATTAGCCGTTACAAAAAACAATTCTGAAAATTCAGGAAATCCGGAACTACCGCAGGCAAAACCGCGGTACTTCCGGACTCTTGCTGACCGGTCAGAACGGCTATGTCAGTGAGTCAGAAGTAACCGTTGGTCAATGAGTGCGGTACTACCGCCGTTGAAATCGCGGTACTTCCGGAAGTCCGGAAGTTCCGCTCCAAGACCCGGTACTTCCGATCTCAGCGAGTTTAAGTTTTATTCCCGGCACTCTCTGGAAATAAAGTTCCGCACGAGTATCCGGAACTTCCGCACATGCGGTAGTTCCGCAGGTCAATCCGCGGTACTTCCGTTTTCCGAGAGGCTAAGTTAAACTCCGGGCGCTCTCTGGAAATAAAGTTCCGCTCGGGTGCCCGGTACTACCGGCCATCCGGTAGTTCCGCAGTTCAACCTGCGGTACTTCCGTTTTCCGAGAGACTAAGTCTGAGTCCGACGCTCGAAAAACGTTCGCCGGCGCCGGTACTACGGACTGCGGTAGTTCCGCCCAATTAACACCGGAACTACCGGATTTTCTGACAATGCACAGATTTGATTTGATTTTAATTTCTAAGTGCATGCATGATCCTAAATTGATCCAAAGGGCACATTTGAACATGATCAAGCAATCACCATGATCCCTCTTAATAGTACGGCGTCTATCCTATAATCCGGTCTTTCAACCTAACTCCAAGACCGGTAAAATAAAATAGATACCTAAACTATTTATCTTGTCGCCCTAGAGATCTTTGAATCTTCATGGGATATTTTGTGAGCCTCTTTCTTTGCTATTTGAACTTATCCTTTCAAACACTTAATGCACACATTAGTCCCATATTCACATAATTTCATTAATTACCAAAACCAATATTTTTAGGGGCCTAGATGCTTTCACCGGTGAGGTCCTCGATGGACAGAGTGCTGAGGTCAACCAAGGTTTCAATTGACAAGGCGATTTGGCGATACCTGCGGGGAACAACACGCAGTAGCTTGCGGACCACCTTCTCCTCCGACAACTCCTCCCCAAGGAGGCGAAGGTCGCTGACGACACCCTGGAGCCGGAGACTGAAGTCCTCCACGTGCTCGCTATTTTTGAATCGCATCGACTCAAATGTCTGGCGTAGCTTCTGCACCTTGGATTCACGCACTCGATCCGCCCCAACCCTCATCTCCTTGAGGGTGTCCCAAGCTTCTTTGGCGTTGTCCTTCTCGGCGAGCGGCTAGAGCATTTTCGGAGGCACCGTGTGCAGGATCGCCGAAAGGGCCTGGCGATCTTCATGGTATGGCACATCACTGGTGTCGATGGCGTCCCACAGGCCTTGAACCTGTAGGTTGACTTGCATCAACACTGCCCAATCGGAGTAATTTGAGCATGTGAGCGTGGGGTAGGAGATGGAGCCACTACTCTCCTTCACGACCCTTGGACAACGGGTTCACGCTGGCCGCCATCACGTCGATGCGGGCGACGCGTCGGTGGAGACGGCGAGCGTCCACGGCCGTGTCGCTGCGGTGTACAGGAGCGGCCTACGGCAAGGACGGGGGCCGACATTTTGCTCTGATACCAATTGTCAGCCGCGCCTCGGCGAACTCACTCGCGGATCACACGCACAAGAAAACAATCTCTGAATTGGAGAATAGAAAAACAAATGTTTTGGTGCTGCAACTCCCACACTTTTCTGATGCTTTACTCAAGTATTTATAAATATTACAATTAAAATGTAAAAACTGAAGAAATGGAAAGACAGTGAAACTGCCATGCATACCATCAAACGACGTTAACACACGTACGTTCCCAGGCGAAGATAACTCAGGAAACTGACGCTCGCGCAATCAAACAGCAGCAGCACAAACTGAAAAAAAGAAACTGAAACTTAACTGAGCAGCTAACGTGCACAGGATTAATTGCTAACAGAGAACCAGGGCAGGTCTTATCTTTTTTTACTTTACAGAGAAATGCCGAGGTCAAGTAATATTGATGCCACGTCAGTAATTAACTGACTGCTTTTTAGATGCTTAGTTTGCCAAAGGGAGAAAATGGCGACAGTACTTCAGCATGTATGAGTTAGCTTCTAAATGCTTTATTACACAAAATATCCAGCGTTTCAACAAACACACTGGCTCATTTTTCGATATTGATCTTCTTTAATTTACATGGTTATAATATGTTGTTTTTCAGGATAAACTTCTATAGTGCTCTTGTTTTTTTTATGTTTTAAAGTATTTACTTGATACATGTTATCTTTTAAAGATATTAGTCACTGTAAGTCTCCAGCTTCTTTTTCTCTACTTTTGCATCATTTTTAGTCGTCAACAATTGGCAGCAAATAATGTGTTTGCTGCCCTTTGAATGTCTGGTTTATCGACCAATAGCGTGTAGGTGATAGTTTTTTTTGCAAGACGTGAAGCGTATTTTTAGAAGAAGAGACACTGTAGTCATTGCTAAGATATCTTTATTTAATTGAATATTTCTGTTAAATCATAGCTAAGCTAGAGAAGATGTATACGGCAAGGAGGAAGATCCAGAAGGAGAAGGGTGTGGAGCCAACTGAGTTTGAGGACACTGTTGATCAGGTTGGTTTCTTTGAGTTCCTCACTTCTCTATTTAGCAGCTAAAATTTCGGGTCTTAACTCTCTATGGGTGGCAGGAGAATGGGAATCAGGAGCTGAAGAGTGACTTGAATGACCTTTACATTAATGGAGCAACTTTTGTTCTTTGACATTGTTTTATTTGATCAAAGTGGGTGCAGTGAAGGCAATAGGTACGACATATCATCAAGTCAAGTATCAATATACTCATTGTAGTAGAGAGTGTCATTTGGTTCAATTTTGTTTCTGAAAAGCAAATAAAGAAATGAAAGAAAGGTTAAGAAAGGTTTTTCGTTCTGGAGTGGAGTTTGTGCAAGCTTTTTATCATTGCCTTGGTCCCTCTAATTAATTTTCTGCAGGTTCAGGAGTTTTTGCGATAGGACTGGTCAGACCAGCATTTTCCACGCGATCCGACTGGTCGGCAGTCAGACCAGCCTTGCTAAGGCGGTCAGACCACCTGGTGGTCAGAACAGTGCGTCAACGGCATTCTGACCGGAATCTAACAGTGACTAATTCTTCACTTAAATATTTATTAGTGCATGCTTTTGGTCCTGTTTGTTGTGTATCTTAGAACTAGTTACTTAAATCTTTATTCTCTAACCCTAGTACTAAGATACCGACAATTGATCGTGCTTTATAGACTTGTCACAAGCGGAAGGAGAATATGTGACTCATTGACTCTAGTTGCTCTTGCTATATGACTAGAGACTCAAGATAGTTCTCCTTCCTCACTTATGCCCCTGGTGATGAGATGATCACTTTTGAGGATAATTCTCAAGGATAAGTTCTTGCAAGAGGTACTGTGCGTGTTAGCGACAAGTTCATCTTAAAAGATGTCACTCTCTTCAATAAGTTGCGCTATAATTTGCTTTCTGTTTCATAGTTGATAGACTATGATCTTGAAGTGAGCTTGTAAAAAGCATCCATGCCACATCTTAGATTCATATGGCAATCTAGGGTGCAAAATTATTCAAGTTGGTCGTTTGTTTAATGGTGACCTTTTATATTCATCATCTTCTGATCTTAGGTGTCTTGTTTCATCTGATTCTAAAAATTTATTTCACTAGCACCGTAGCTTAGGGCATATTGGGTTTTATCATCTTGCTCGTATCAGTAATTTGAATCTTGTTAGTGGAATACCTAATCTTAAAATCGAAAAGTCAATGAATTTAGTTTGTTCACCTTGTCAACATGGTAAGATGGTTTCATCGTCTCATCCTCTACTCACACTTGTTATGGCTGACACTCCGAGTCAATTAGTGCATATGGACATTATAGGTCTTACTAGGGTTCAGTCTGCTAGAGGTAAATGATATGTTTATGTTGTTGTTAATGATTACTCTAACACTCTTGGGTTTATTTTATGGCATCTAAAAATGAAACTTTTTGGTCATTTTAGAGAACTTGCTCTTAGAGTTGCTAATGAACTCTCAGGAGCAGTTAGAAGTGATAATAGAACCGAATTTAAGAACACATCATTTGCTTTTCTTTGTGCTAAAAAAGGTTTAGATCATCAATTCTCTTTATCTCGTGTAACGGTGTGGTAGAACATAAAAATAGAACCGTGGTTGAGATGGCTAGAATAATATTAAACGAACATGCTTCTCCTAGAAAGTATTGGACTGAAGCTATTTCTATCGCTTGTTATATCTTCAACAGAGTATTTTTGTGAGCCAGATTACATAAAACTTCCTATGAGCTTCGTTTTGGTTGTACTCCTAATATCTCGCACTTGAAAGCGTTTGGATGTCGGTGTTTTATTATTAAACATGGCAATTTTGATAAATTTGAATCTAGATCTTTAAATGACATTTTTTCTTGGTTATGCTGCTCACACTAGAGGTTATCATGTACTCAACTTAGAAACTAACAAAATTGTTGAGACCTGCGAGGTCACTTTTGAGGAGGCTACTCTTGGTACTAGACTCGATAATGCAAGTACACATGTAACTGATGCACCCGAAGACATCTATGACTCTGAGGGCACTTTGTAAATGCACGAAAAATCCAACAATCAACATCATTTTGAATCAAACTTCTTCTTGATTTGCTCGAAAAGTGTTGGTGCTTACAGTTGGGTCGAAGCTTACGACTACGTGCAAATGTGTCAAATTGTTGCTGGGAAATAGAGGAAATACAAGTACTCGAATGTGCTGAATTTTTGAAGGCACAGCTGACTGAGAGGTTCTGCTACCGGTGTCGAAGATCTCGAGTATGTGCAAACCAGTTGACGTCTCGAGCACGTACGAAGCAGTCAAAGTTACGACCTTGTGCAAAGGAGTCGAAGTTCGAGTACGTGCAAATTGATCGAAGTTCGAGCATGTGAAAAACGGTTGAAGCTTACGAGTGCTAACTGGTCAAAGATCATAATATGAAGCGGTCATAGTTTATGTGCGTAGAAATGGTCAAAGGTTATGATTGCTAGTAGTGGTCAAAGTTTACTATAGGTAAAGAGTTTGCGACAGCTGAGCGATCGAGCGAGTAGTTGAGCACTAAGTGGTCGAAACCTACGACTGGTAAGAGTTTACATTAATTGAGCAATTGGGTGCCGAGCGGTCGAAACCATCAGCGAGCACTAAGATATTCCAAAAAAGCAGAGATAATCATTCACCCCTATGATTGCGGTATTCGATTCTACAAGTTGGCATCTAGTCTAACGTGGCATCTACATATCAAATTTCAATCACATGGTGTCCATGTACAGCCGAGTCAACAACAAAGGGATGTTAAAGGTGGTGATCGGTTCGGCTGAAAAGCTCATGGCTTATGGCTAAAAACACTGTAGTTGGCTGAAAAAAGCACTGTAGCTGACAGAGGCTTATTTAGCATAATTAAATTTAAAAAAATTAAAAATATAAAAAATATGTTAGCCCATTACGTATAATACAAACAAATACGGGAAAAAAAGAACCGGCAAAAAAGTTCAACAAAAAGCCAAAAGTTCAGAAAAAGACGAAACTTATGAATAGTGGAAAATAAGCCAGAAGCCGAAGCCGAGTTGATCAGGGCTGGGCTCCTATGCTCCCCTCCACCCAACCCCCGCCATCGGCTATGCTGTCGCCCTACCCCTCCCCATTCGCCTCCACTATCCCTAGACGCGCGATGGTGCAACAACACTTGGTCCCCTAGTCCTTCCTCACACATCTCCACATATCCTCCTTGCTCTACTCGAGATAAGAGAAGACGGCGGCCGTGGCAGGGCTGTCGTTTAGAGCAGGTACAATAAGACTTAGTCAGCAGGCTATAGCAAATATAATATCAATCAAATCTTACGTGGCAGAGAGAGAAAGGAAGAGAGAGAAGGAAGCTGACTACTAAATTACAGCTAGCTATAGCACGTAAAAATATGCATTTCACTCTCTTACACGTAGGGCCAAATAGTTATTGTAATAGCTACCTTCTTGTATGAACTATTTTTTTGAAGGCTATAGATGAAATGGACAAGTGTTATAGCCACTAGTTGGCTATACTATTGTACTTGCTCTTAGAGCAGGTACAATAAAGCTTAGTCAGCAGGCTATAGCAAATATAATATCAACAAAATCTTATGTGGCAGATAGAGAAAGGAAGAGAGAGAAGGAAGCTGGCTACTAAATTACAGCTAGCTATAGTACGTAAAAATATGCATTTCACTCTCTTACACGTGGGGCCAAATAGTTATTGTAATAGCTACCTTATTGTATGAACTGTTTTTTTGAAGGCTATAGATGAAATGGACAAGTGTTATAGCCACTAGTTGGCTATACTATTGTACTTGCTCTTATGTGGCATGTTGAACTCATTCACTGCGTCTAGCTGGATGGAGGTGGTCGGTAGGGAGCTATTGAGTGTAGCCGCCATGGCGGAGTGAAGGGCCAATCTTTCGGGCAGTGCCTATTCGACGATGGTGGCTCCCATGGAATCACAATCCACAAGCAAGTCCTAACTCTAATTCCAACTAGGCCATTGCATCTCCTTAGGCCGTTACTCAGGATCGTGCTACGCCAGTCGAATTAAATCCAAATACTACTAACTGAATTAAATCGGTCAGCACATTTGTATTGGAAGACAAGAAAACTCTAATACTAAGTGATTAAATTCGATCTGCACAATTAGATTTGGACATGTGCACTTGAGGGATTGATGGCTAGAATGTTGGCCTTTGGTGAACTTGCTGGTGAGTTTTTGATAGCCGTGGTGGCTAGGATTGGCAGTCGATGAGCCTGAGTGTAGCCTACTTGGGTGCTAGTAGAGAGGAGAGAATGAGATAGAGGAAGAAGAAAGATACAATATTTTTTATTTTATTATCGATGAGTCATCAACTGAGTCAACATGATGTTCTAGGGTGGATTTGCTGACTAAACCATTCTAGCTGACTAGGATATCATATGGCAAAAACCACCCTAATACCTGCTCAAGGACGTGATTAGCATGATTTTAACATTTGAGGGACATAAAAGAATAGTATTGAAGATGAGTGACAAAAATAAGGCTCCGAGAATAGTTGAATTTTTGGACGTTTCTAGTACTGTTGCTGCCGTTAATTCCAAAAATAGCCGCGCTGAAAACACAATTCCAAAAGTAGCCCCCAAACGACCGCACGATTAATGGGAAGGCGACACGTGGCATGTGGTGCGGCCGGGGAGCACACCACACCCGAGTGGTGCGGTCCCCGACCGCACCATTTGGTCGTGCGGCGTACGAGCGCACCACAGGCATGTGGTGCGGTGGCCGGGCGCAGCATTAGCCGGGTGGTGCGCTCCCCGACCGCACCACTCGGTGGTACAGTGCTCCGCTACAGTTCTAGGGTTGGGTTGCCGATCAGCGTGGGAAATAAATTGTAAATTTGTTTTTTATGTTTTGATTAGATAGTTAGATAAAATGTTTGTAATTATAAATATTATGCATATACATGTAATATATTTTGTAAGAGTGTGGAGCAAATTTATAATATAGAATAGGAGATGAAAAAAAACATGAAGTTGATTTGAAAAATTCGTTATTTATAGCGGATAATACATGTATGTATTATTTTTGTGTAGATTTTTATTATTGAAATATTTTGGTACGTTGTTAATGGTGTTTGAAAAAATATGTATGTAATGTGGAGTGGAGTTTGCTGGTAGTGTAATTTTATTTGCATTTATGAAAATTAAGAATTTTGGTTGGTAGAGTACGATAACGATTAGTGTATTTGTGTTTTTCGTACATTGCCGACCGTGAAAAATATGTTGAACTGACAATAACATTTTTTGATAATGTTATGTTGTTTTATTGGAAGAAATTAAATGAAAATTTTTTTGAGCACAACTGTGATATGAACAATTGGAGGAAAAGAAGGAAAGTGATATTGAACACGTAGGAATCATTGAGTGCGAGACTACTGCCAAAAGGCGCCATTTTGTCATGTATCTGAGCAAAGCTGTCTTGTGTTGTCATCTCACTGAGCAAAGCTGAGCGCACCACTCCGCGGCCGTACAGTAGATGCAAATCCGCGTGATGTTTGGTATGTTTTAAGGGTTTGCAATCCGTGTGATGTTTGTATGTTTTGTCAATTTTGTAGTTATAAACTAGGTAAAAATCACATAAAGTTGCAATAGAAGTTTATGTTCAATGTAAGTTGTAGATGCATAAAAAAATTTGGTAAATTTTTTTAGGAACGATTGACCGTAGAACGGTCGATACATAAAGTGGTAAGAGAATTTTAGGGTTTGGTCTGTTGTTAGGGTTTGCAATCTCCGTGATTGTTTTCAGTTTTGGCAATTTTGTAGTTATAAGCTAGGTAAAAATCAGATAAAATTGTAATAAAAGATTATGTTCATTGTAAGTTGTAGATGCATAAAAAATTTTGGTAAATTTTTTTTAGGAAAGATTGACCGTAGAACGGTCGATACATAAAGTGGTAAGTGATATTTTGAAGGTTAGTGAGAATTCGTGTACGGTGAGGACCGCCATGTTAATATTGTTAAATGAGGTGCTACGTGAATCATGGAATGCGAAAATACGAGATATTAAACTTCATAATACAGTTGGGAGTAACATGCCGCGTAGATTTTTATTACATGCATAACATATAGCATGATATGTGACTAACCCACCCAATCGCCAGACGACCTCTTGTGTGGACCGGGCCACTTTCCCTTCCTTGCCCGCTCGGCGTTGAACTCCTCCGCGGCCTCTTTTGCCTTAGCCGCAATTTCCCTCTTTCTCTCACGCTCCCTCTCGCGAGCCTCCCGCTCCCTACGCGTGCACGCTTCACGATGAGCTTACGTCTCGCGCTGTATATGCAGGGTGTGCTCGTGCTTGCGGCGCTCCTCTTCCAGCAACTCCTTGTCCCGTGTGACATTCCACTCCTCGAAGTCGAGTGTCCATTGGTCCTCAGGGTGGATCTCAAGATCGATCCATTTGCGGTAGCCACACAGGGGCTCCAGAGACTGCAAATACATGGGAGATATTGTTAGTGCGTGCTGTGAAGGAGAAAAGGTAGGGGAAAATGGTGCATGTGGTCGTTACCGGCTGCCGATAGGTTGCGGTGTCAAAACAGCGGTTGGGGTAGTCACTGGAGTAGTTTGCGCAACCCCGAACGCATACCTAGGCCGATGCGGTCCTTAGACTTGAAAACTTGCACACGCCCCGCACCAACAAAGAGGAGGTGTCTCCCCTCGTGGTAGTTGTGGCGAACGCCGGTGGGGCGTCCGGATGGGGTTGTTGCTACGCGGGCACTCTTTGGGGATCTTTCATCGTAGCACGATGGGCTTGTTCTACCCGGCTTGTATAGCCCTTATTTTCTCATCGCGAGCGGCATCGCGGCCGCGGTGACCGTGCTATGTCATGGGTCTCTCTCAATCCTTCACCATCTTGTCCCATTGCTTCTTCTTGCCTTTGTCCATCCCGGTTGGGTGAGGAAGCACGATGTAGTATGGGGTTTGGATGTGCAATGTTCGCTGGGAAATGGAATGCATACCAATTTATAGGGGCCGTTTTGTCTCTACTCGTACGTGTAAAGCTGGTCCGTGTGGTCGTAGCAGTGAGTAAAGATGGGAGTGCTGCGATATCACTGAAAAAAGGCGCCGTTTTGTCATGTCACTGCCCAAAAGCTGGCATCTTTTGTCATCTCACTGAGCAAAGCTGCCCTGTTTTATCTTGTCTCTGAGCAAAGCTGCCCTGTTTTGTCATCTCACTGAGCAAAGCTGACCTCTTTATGTCATTTGACTGAGCACAGCTGCTCTCTTTAGTAATGTCACTGCCCAAAGCTGGCATATTTTGGCATCCCACTGAGCAAAGCTGCCCCGTTTTATCACGTCACTACCCAAAGCTGGCATCTTTTATCATCTCACTGAGCAAAGCTGCCCCGTTTTGGCATGTCACTGAGCAAAGCTGCCCCGTTTTATCATGTCACTGCGCAAAGCTGGCATCTTTTGTCATCTCACTGAGCAAAGCCGGCATGTCTTTGAGCAAAGCTATCCTCTGTCATCTCTTTGAGCAAAGCTGGCCCGTTTTGTCATGTCACCGCGAAAAGCCGCACCGTGTTGTCATGTCACCGAGCAAAGCTGGCCTCTTTTGTCATTTCAACTGCAAAGCGCACTGCTCGCATCTCTCGAGCAAAGATGCCCGTTATGTCACGCCTGTGCATGCGCAGAATCGTCCTTTTATTCGCTTGAGGTGAATGCGCAAGTTGTCTCGTTTGGTATAAGTAGCACGGTTGGGGTCCCAGACATTGTTCACCGAACAAAGAAGTACCTGTCTTTCGTGCTTGAACAAACCATGCCGGAAGCCGAGGGCCGGTGGGATTTGGGTCACCGGGGACGACATTCCCTTAGAAAGGAGGATATGTTCGGTCCACGCATCGATTGATACCAAGTCGGCGTGCTCAACCAGCGTGGCCGAAATGCAGACACAATGAGTACGCGGTCGTCCAGATCTTGGATTCCCCGAACGATGGCGGGCGACGTTTCTTCCGATGCTCACACTCCGGGGTACAATTTAGTAATATTACATTTTTTATTGCTTATGGACCCGCGAAGTTTACCGTCCTTTTTTTGCAGATGGCAAAATGCGACTTCTCCCGCTGGATCGACCCTCTTCATGAACGGTATGTTGATCGTTATGTGGATACATTATGGGCTCGAATATGGGATTTGGAGTACCGAATGGAGAGTTTCACTGAGGAGAACAACGACCTCCGTGAACAGATGCAACGCGAGAGGGGCAACGAGGAGGTCGTGAATATAGGAAGCTATTATGATCCCACATGTTGCTGCGCGAACCCAAGCTGCATATGTGCATGCCACTACCACGACGGCCACCACGCCCGAGGCGCCCCGGCAATTCTCCATGTGGGTGCCACGAGGCTCGTTTGGCATGTAGGTAACGAGGGTTGTGGTTGTGTCATTTTTAGTTCATGTATGCGTTGAATTAAAATGTTGGGTGTACTACTTTCCATAAATTATGTATGTGCAATGTATGTGTTGTTTCGTGTTGTAAGTGCGCGACGCCTTCATTTTCTGGGACGCATATGTTCTGTGGCCTCTTTCCGTAACGATGTAATGTGCAACGTTGTTAAGCATGTGATGGATTGGTTGTTATCTTCGTGGAGTTGTTATCACAAGCCACAAAAAATGCAATACTGAGCAAAGATGCCCTGTTTTGTCATCCCACTAGCGAAAGTTGGACTCTTTTGTCATGTCACCGCGGAAAGCTGGCCTCTTTCATCATGTCACTGGGCAAAGCTGGCCCGTTTTGTCATGTCACTGGGCAAAGCTGGCCCGTTTTGTCATGTAACCCAAAGAAAGTCGCCTCTTTTGTCATGTCACCGAGCAAAGCCGCCTTTTACGAGGTCATCGCGCAAAGTCGGCATGTTTTGTCTCCGCACTGAGCATGGTGTGGGGTCCAGACTTGTGTTCTCTTTCAATATATTTGTGTACGTCCAATGTATGTGCTAGTTCGTGCTGTCATTGCCTGATGCCTTCTTATTCTGTGGTCTTTGTGCGTGAGGCTGCCCCCCCAAAGGCTATAAAAGGGTGTACTACTTTCCATAAATTATGTATGTGCAATGTATGTGTTGTTTCGTGTTGTAAGTGTGTGACGCCTTCATGTTCTGTGGCCTCTTTCTGTAATGATGTAATGTGCAACGTTGTTAAGCATGCGATGGATTGGTTGTTATCTTCGTGGAGTTGTTATCACAAGCCACAAAAAATGCAATACTGAGCAAAGATGCCCCGTTTTGTCATCCCACTGGGCAAAGGTGGCATGTTTTGTCATGTCACTGTGGAAAGCTGGCCTCTTTTGTCATGTCACTGCGGAAAGCTGGCCCGTTTTGTCAAGTCACTGGGCAAAGCTGCCCCGTTTTGTCATATCACTGGGCAAAGCTGCTCTCTTTTTTCATGTCACTAAGCAAAGGTGCCCCTTTTTGTCTGCTCACTGCCCCTTTATGTGCGTGTATGATTTGTGTTGTCTGTGTTCTTTGTGCGTGAGGCTGCCCCCCACACAGCCTATAAAACGGAGCCATCCCTCACATACTCCCTTGCCATGTTATCAGTCACCTCCTAAGTTAGTTGTTCACAATCAGTGTAGTTTTCTTTCGTGCTCACTCCCCCAGACTAGGCAATGAGTCAGCTCAGCACGTCTTCATGGGCACCCACGGTGATGTGCCCAAATTGCAACACCTTGGTTAGACGTAGGACATCACAGACGGCCGCGAATCCTGGGCGACACTACTACAAGTGCCCCTATCACTCGGTGAGTCAGATTGTTTCGGGTTCGTTGAAATCGTGGTGGTATGTTTAAAAAACTTCTTGTCATGGAATCGCAGGAAGCTGGTGGTGGTTGCCGATTCTGGGTGTGGGAGGATGAAATGGGCAATAGGACAGCCAATGTTCGCCATGAGAGAGTTGTCGTGGGGGGTTGCGACCCCGTCGGGATGCGGCATCGTTTCGACAGACTAGAGTGGAAGATAAATTTAATGTTATGTGCTATTTTGTTTCTTGTGATTATTGTTATCCTCAAGTTGTAGTGCTGGAGGTTCTCCTCGTGTATGTTGGTAATGTTTTATGCTATGTTGTCTTCAAGCTATTTTGGTAATGTGTTAAGTATGGTTGTGTTGTATTTTAGTTGTTGTGTTCGTTGGTGTGTTCGTGGTTGTACTACTTGCTACATTTCATGTACGTGCAATGTATGTGTTGTTTCGTGTTGTCATTGCCTGAGGCCTTCGTATTATGTGGGTTGTCCCGTGTTGTCATCTCTCTGTTGGTTGTATGCCCTAGTAAATCAAAGAACTAAGAGCAACCCTTTTTATACAGGAAACCATATGTGAACATCAAACCATCAAGCACTTCAAGAAATCACCAGTCTAATTTAGTTTTATATATATTTATGCATTTGTAAAGTTATATTTATAAAAAAAAACATGTTTCTTGTGTTGTTGTTATCGTGTCTTCTCCCGCTGCCCCGTGTTGTCATCTCTCAGTTGGTTGTATGCCGTAGTAGATCAAAGAACTTAGAGCAACCCTTTTATACTGGAAACCATCTTTGAACATCAAACCATCAAGCACTTGAAAAACATCACAAAAATTACAACAGCACAATTACAAAAATTCATTTATCATCTCGTCGTCGCTGCCTCGGACGACGTATCTGATCCTCCGAGAAGGTGAACCTGCTAGGGGAGCGCGGTGCATCTCGAAGGTCGTAGTGCGAGGTCTGCGTCGGAGGCGGTGGTGGGTACATCTCTGTGGGGAGTTCCGACTGCTGGCCTATAATAGAGCTCAGCCAATCGAAGGAGTGGTCTACGTCCTGCAATGGAAAATACAAAAAAGTTTATAATCATTATTTATATCATGTGTTATGTTTACTACATGCGTACATACCGGTGCATACGGCTGTTGGAATGACGATGACGTTGCGAAATCACCCATATACTCTGCGCGCTGTAACCTTGGTACGCTCGCTCAACCACTCGCATCGCCCCTTGCGTGTCTGCTCGGGTGGACTGACCGCCAGGCGCAAATGTCGCTATCTGCTGGGGTGACTCAGTGTCGCTATCTGTAGGCTCGTCCGCCGCCCTCCGGGATGATGATGGCTGTAGCAACGTGCTATCCCTTCGCAACTGCTGCAGGGAAAACGTGTGTTACGAATAAATGGCAATCGAGTGGACGAACGAACTGATGGCAAATGTCGTACCGCTGGTCCAAAACGCTGTGAGGACGAGGGAGCGCAGCTGGGATGACCTCCGGACAGCGACGGACGACCGCCGGACAGCAACGAACGACCGCCGGACTGCGACGGACGACCGCCGTACAGCGACGGACGTGCTGAAGGTGGTGCCGACGGCGGCGCTGAAGGTGGTGCCGACAGCGGCGCTGAAGGCTGCTCTCTGCGGACGCGTCGTGCATGGACATCATCCGTGTGCTGACTACAGCTCAGGGCCTTGATCGCATTCCTGAGGTCACTGAAGATGCTACGCGCAAGCAAGAACCCGGTTGCCGCCCTCCCACGCCGCAAAGATCCGAAAGCCTCGTGCTCGGCCACGACGCATATGCTCGCATCGTAGGTAAACAACAAATGAGTTAAAACGCACCAGACGTAAAGAAACAATGAGTACAAACGCATCGCCTCGTCAAGACGTCTTTGCTCGATGATGGTCCGGGCGGCTGTATGGCATCTTCGCGCGCGACCTCACGACGGGCGGGGGGCAGCCCGATAATCTTGCTGCGCGGTGCGTGGAATGTACCACTCTAGGTACGCACCGTATGTGGCGATGTCGTGTGGCCTAGTCTCGTCCACAACCCCTGTGCTCGCTGAGTCACGCCACAGGTCTGTCTATGGCCGCTGTGTGGCTGTCCAGTCGTCACCATGGTGCCCTCTTCTTGTTTGCCTACAAGTTAGTGCACATATTGTACAATTAGTATTATCAACACATTACTACCTTGCGTCGCTACGTGCAATGGCTTACCGGTGGGCCTTCGTGGTAGTGCCCGTCCTGGGAGGGGTGGCACGTGCTGGTGGAGGTGAAACTGCCTCAGCACTCTCTGCGGGTTGTACGGTTTGACGAAGTGCGAGAAGACGAGGTGACAGGTCGTCAATCAGTACGTGTGGTCTTGGTGGCACTGAGATGACAACCCGTAGGGGGCAATGAGCTGAATGAACCCTGCATCCCATGGGAACCAGACTATCTCTTTGTCATGAAGCCGCTCGAAATGGTTATGAAAATCGGGGTACACACGCCTCGCTCTCTCCTTAGCCCACCGCAATGACCATGTGTCCAATGAGTCCCCATAGTCGCCCATCTATGGGGTCATCGCCACCACCGACCGTAGAACTCCGGCGGAGGTCGTAAGGGTGCACGCCCTCTCGATCTTAGGCCTCCCAACCGTGAAGTGCTCCCAAGACCGATCGAGGAGCACATAGCACGCCGCCAAGACCGGCTCGCCGGCCTCGGACTGCGATAGGCATCACACAAGCCTCGATGCGTGGCACTAAGGACCGCAGATCCACGGTATCGCGCACTCGCCGCAAGGCATCCGCCAAGGACTCCGCAAGGTGTATGTACGTCGGATGCACGGAGACTCCAGGTGGTCGAGGAAACAAGACCCATCCGAACAAAAAGGATGTATGCCATGAGGTGCGTCCGCACGACCCCCTCAGGAGCGTCCACAGGGCAGGTCATGAACTCTCGTAGCCATGAGTGTGGCACACCAGACATGTTGTCTGGGATCGGGAGACCGACCGGGCACCTGTGGCGTCCTTCCACCCGCCGCCGGGGTGGCACTCTTCTGCACCACGGATGGGTAGACCTGTCAGCATGGACACGTCCTGAAGTGTAACAGTCATCTCGCCCCAACGGAAGTGGAAGGTGTGAGTCTCCGGTCTCCAATGATCCACGAGTGCGGACAGCAACGCCGCATCGAACTGCAACGTATACGGAACATCCAAAGATGCGAGCAAGGGGCAAAAGATCGTGTCTCGCAGCGGCGGATGTACCGCTCGTCTAGCGCCGGTGCTCTCGGGCCCCTAAGGACGAAACACGGAGGGCCCTCAGGCATTGATGCCCACGCTGTGCATCGGTGGTGGTCATCCCAACGGGCCTCAAGCAACTCGTACGCCATGTCCTGCCGATGATTGAAAACAAGTCAGTACGCAGTGTCATGAGAATATGCAACATACATAATTTGTAGGTAATGATAATACATCGTGAAATAAATGACAACATAACATGAACAAACGTAATTTGCATCGAACGACAACAAATGATAACGAAATATCGAATAAGTCACAATGTAACATAATTTGCAAGAAATGACTCAAACAAATTGTACACGAAAATAATTTGGTAAGATACATTCAGCATAGGTTACAGGATGCATGATCCTGTGCTCGCATCACAACAAAGGCCCGCTATAGTTACAAAACACGGAACCAGCAGTGCACAATGACAATCCATGTGCTGCATACTATGGAGCGTTACTTGATGTCGGCATGTTTGGGCAATGCCTGAATGAATGGCCAACCGTCTTGCATAGTCTGCACTTCGGGCGCCGAACCCGATCCCCACGCTGGCTATCATCCATGTCGTTACGAATGCGACGGCTCGTCTTCGCCACGGCCGACGTGCTTGATGCATCGTTCGCACCCACTTGATCTGCCTCGCCGAGCTCCCTATAATGCATGTCCACCCGTGCGAATGGAACTCGTGCTCGTGTTTCAAACAGTGCTTCATGTCATAGTACTTTGAGATGTAATGCGTGGCGCTGTTCCATAACGCGCATGCCGCGTGCACACGGGGAGCATGGCTTGTGTAGAAGCTGCGGCTTGTTGCGTGTGCAAGATGCTCTGTCATCAATCGTGCACACCGCTACGATCCTCTAGCCTGCCCTATCGTGTACTTCGCTGCGAGGTGAACCTCAAACTTCTTCCGTAAGCCATCCATGGTCTGAGCAATATGCGAACGAGCCTTCTCCATCTTTTTGTCCATGTAGGCCCGCGCTACCTCGGAGAATTCTTTGCCTTCGCCCATATGCCGCTTCGCCATCATGGCTCTATTGACGGTATCCTATTGAACGGTTCCGTGTCTCTTCAACGATTGCGGTGATAGGTAGGGATCTCACGCCCTTTAGAACACCATTGTACACCTCGGACATGTTTGTCGTCATGATTCCGCACCTTGCTCCGCGGTGTCATGCAAGAGAGACCACATCTCCGTGTCGTGCATTGGATCGCACCCATTGTGTGAACTCCCAAGTCTCGTGGAGCCTCCTCCACGGCCCCGCTCACCGCTCAAGACGCCTCACATGCTTGCTGGTCTCTGATCAAGGTGCCTCCACAAGGCATCGAACTTCCTCTTCGGTTCGCATACAAAGTTTTTAAACATCTTCATTAGTTCCTTGCTATGGAACCTTCGTGGAAGTTTGCCGCAAGATGCCTCATGCACCACCGGTTCTTCATGTCATTCCACCGAACGGAGGTCGTGTCCCGTTCGCACTGCGTCGCATTGCGCATGCGCAAAGCTCGCATTGCGGTGCGAGATAACACACACATCGGGCCGATCTTGTACAACGGCCGCTTCACATTGACAAGGAACCACACCCACTATCTGTACTCATTCTCTACTATTGCAAATGCCACCGAGTAATCGTCATTTGCGTCACTGCAACCGCGTCGAGATTGTACCCTTGTATTTGCCGGATAGGAATGTGCCGCCCATCGTTAGCACCGGGCGGCACCACTTGAAGCCTTCTTTTGCCCGATGGAAGGCCCGAACACTCTGTCAAGCACAAAACAATTCGCCCTCCGCCTCATGAACCCGCCGTACTTGTTAATATACGTGCTCGGGTTTGTTCTTTGCAACCGACACAACATTCTCGGGACCGATCATATGCCTCCTCATATATCCCGAACATACTCCGCAGCACCTTCGCTTCCCCGCCACACCTTCTTGTAGCTCACAAAGAAACCCCACCGTGTTCGCTACCTCCGCCATGAGAACCTTGGGAGTAATGGATACATTTGCAGCCACAAGATGCCTTATCGGCTCGCAACATATGACGACGCCATGTTGCGGTGCCTAGGTAGTGGCGCCGCAAGCTCACAAGTGTGATCGTTCAGCACCGTTATCCGGAAGTCGTGGTAGCGCTCAACCGCTGCGCATGGACCTTGCCGGCAGGGAGCCGCCCACACACTTCACAATGTAGGTGTCGGGGTTGGACTGTGCACCCGATATGTCCGGTGATGTTGACGGCGTATGTGGCAATAGCTTGTCAGGCAAAGACTCTTGTTACGGAAGCTCGCCTACAACAAGTCTGCCTTCATTGAATCCCCACTCGCCTCCTCCGCCCATGGCGTAACTAGGGATTCCGCTGCGATGTCGTCCAATCTGGACGGCACGTACGTACCCTCCGTGGTTACAACACCACCTACCACACCTCCCGCTATAGGTTCCCCTTCTTCCTCCTCTCCTGAACTCTCTGTTTCCACATCGTCCTCCTCCTCACTTTCCTCGCACTGGTTCTCAAGGTACTCGTGATACCAACACGCGCGCCCACCACCTCTCCGCACCTTCATTCTGGTGAAAATTCTCCACGCGCCTCGCAGTCACCATCTTCCATTGACTCATGGACTCCTCCTTCACCAGCATCTTCATGACCGCCAGAGAGTAATGCACGCTCTACATCTCCGCCAGCACCACCAGAGCCACCCATGGCGGATGATTCTGTCCTCTCCACAAATTGAACATACACCATTGGCCTGGCATATATCAATGCGTCTGGGTTGCACACGACCTCCATGTAGTTCGCCCATGAAGCGTCGCTCGTCACCTTTATAAGTTGCCACACTGTCTCCCCTGCAACACCTCCAACAGTGGCATACACTGTCTCGATCCGTAATTTGTTCCTTGCGGTGTCCCGATCGAATGCGGAACACACGCATCTCCGTAGCTCCAACAGGCTCATGGTGTTCAGATTGCGTGCCCGGATCACAGTCCGTCACAATTATTCAGATCTGCCCCGTACGGCCCGTCCCGTACGAGACCACTTCCATAGAACACGAATAAGTCTTGGATGTCACCCATGATGTACCTAACATAAGCCCAAACTGAACCCTCTTAGTATATATAACAGGCAACAACTGTACCATCATACATAACCTACTGCGTACCACATACAAGCGTACCATTTATGGAGTGCGCTAACAAATTTCTATATAAATCAAATTACTAATGTAATGTACTTTTTTCCAATTTCTATTCTACAAATCTTAATTCTGTGCTACATATATTACAATTTTTTCAACTTCATAGTCTAATTTATTTTTAACTTCTCATTGTATTTTTTATTTTATTTGCAGAGCGCGCTAACACATTAAATTCAAATTTTACTGCAAATCAAATTACATTTTTTGTAATTTCACTCCTATTTTGTATTATTATTCTACTAATTAAATCACTAATCGAGCAACTCATTTTTCATCATTTCTTACTTACGATTTCTTACATCGATCAAATAACTACATTTTTTGCCAATCTGTTAGATCCTCTACATTTCTAATACTACTTCTCTACATTTCTAGTACTACCCAACAATGTGCCATGCTTCATATATGCAGCGTTACACTTTAACATAGATTTTTTTTACGAACATGCACAGCAAGATATAATATTATTCAGTGATTTTGGTTACAAGAATGAGTACATGTTAATACAAACAGTACATGCGCAAGTGTCCTTTCCGACTAGCTATGTGCTTCACAATGACATCATTTAAATGTAGTTATAATCCACTTAACAAACAACAAGATTACTGGTTACAACATCAGTACAAAACTATTCACATAAAATATAAATTACAAGACTCTACAACTACAAACATTTTATCAAAAAATTGCAATATACTACGACCACAAATAACTACAAATATTTTACATTACAACAACATTACTTCATTTCTTAACATAAAATATAGAATACAACACGATAATTACATAAAATATAGACATATTGAGATCGTTTACGCTAATTACAAAGTTAATCACTATAATACCATCTTAAACGCATGGAGATGATATTTACCTTTTCTTGAAGCTCACGAGAGGATCTACAACTTTCACAATTGCGAGAACTTGGATACCTTCCAAAATTACTCCAAATCCCGTGTTTGCCGTTCTTCTTTCCTTCACTATGAGCGCCTCTCTTGCTCCTCTCTGGCCGCTTCTCTATCTAGAGCAAATGCAAATGCACCGAGCCTTCAAAGCCATGCCACCCTCTTTCTTTTATCGCGAGACAAAACGGTCACATGCACGATGAAGTAGGGGCGGTTCTCATATATATACACGTGTTACAATCTCGCAAAAGAACATGCAATAGCAGCGAAGACGGAGCTACTTCCAGTGAAAAAAGCCAGCAACACGCGGGAATCCTGGCGGCTTTTGGCGACGAGACGCGACGCAGGCATGTGGTGCGGTTGGCCACCGCACCACCCGGCCAAATGGTGCGCTACCCCGCCGCACCATTGCCTCTGATGTGACTGCGGGCGAGTGGTGCGGTCGGGGACCGCACCACTCAGGTGTGGTGTGCTCCCCGGCCGCACCATTGGACACGTGTCGCAACGCGGTTAAATGGTGCGGTCAGGTGGGGGCTAGAGTTGGAATTTCGTTTCTGAAGACGCTATTTCCGGAATTTTGGGTAGCAACAATGCCAAAAACGTCCAAAATTCAGAATAGTTGATGGACCGATAATATACTTTTTCCATTTTTCAAAAACTTTCCGGTGCTTGACATGGAGCGTCTGTTAGATCACTTTCGTGGCCTCCTCCTCCTGAGTTTTGGCCGCAATTATTTGCTCACGTCGCGAGGAGAAAAAACTGAGCTGTTCCGCGGTGAGCCAAGTCGTAGACAGGGAGACCCGGTCCACAGGCCACCGACGGCCACACGAATCACGACACACTATCCAGCCCTCGCGATCGTTCCGGGCCCATGCCCCGAGCGCACGCAGCTGACATGAAGGCGACACCGCCGCACGATTTTCTTGTACTCATCACTAAGAAGGGTGATAATCCGGTAGGGAATAGGAAATCCCCAATTTGATTCGATTCGATTCGAGCAAAGCTCGAGGCGAGTTGGGGATTTGGGTTTGGGGGAAGAGGAGAGGAGAGGAGGGAGATGGACCAGGTGCTGAACAAGGTGGGGAGCTACTGGTTCAGCAAGAGGGCCAACAAGGAGATCGACTCCATCGGCGACGACCTCAACGTGCGTGCGGCCTCTCGGATCCTTTTCCCTGCGTGTTCCTCTCGAATTCTTGGCCTGCATTGTTTCGTTTTTTCGCGGCCTGTTTGTTCCGCATCTGAGGCCTCATCTGCGTCGCGGTGATTAGGGATTTTCTTGTTTTTTTTGGTTGATTTGTTGAGAGAGGATAGGAGCTCTTCTCTTGGCACCGGCGTTTAGCGGCTACAGCGAGAAGGAATTACTTTTAGGATCAACTTATTCGCTTGGGTTTGCCATGGGGTTTGGAATTTGGGTTTGTATTTCCCAGATTTGTTGCTGAAAGAGCAAAATTTTGAAGGGCCTGTCCTCAAGATAGCCACTGTGGATTCATTAATTGTGTTGGGGTTTTAGTTTGAATGGATTTAGGGAAAGGCATGCAAAGGAAATCAAGCAGCGATTCATTGGCTACTGGCATGCAGATTGTGCTGCCAGTGCCACAGGGTGGATGGTTGATGGCTATGGGTCTGTTCTTTTCAGCTACGGTTTACAGCTTTTGACCTTAGTGCAAGCGTTCATGGGAACGAACCGAAACCCGATAAGGTGCTTATAAAAACTATCTTAATAAGCCACTTTGAAACGGTGGTAGAGAAGCTGACCTGTTTGTTTATGTGAGGGAAGTTATAAGCCATTGGGCTATGGTTTTGACTTTTGGTTTATGGTTTTTTAATTTTGGCTGTATGTGAAAGGGCGTATGCAAAGGGAAACAATCGCATACGATTTTAACCAGTATATCTGAACTTGGTAGACCCCGCAATGAAAAGATGTACCGTTGAAAAGTTAGTAATTGTAGCAGAAAGTGATAAGGTCTAAGCTTGGTCAAAAGAACAGGCCCTACACCATTGCTACCCGCTGTATTTCTTGAATATCCAGGAAACTGCTCATGTTCTAGGGAAAGTTTCAGGGAACTTCTTGTGTTGCCGTGTTGTATTAATTCATTGATCTCCTAATAAGTAATTATTCCACCGCCATAAGATTCTGTTTTTATCTTGTGGATAGTTGTTAGCTGGAACATTACTCGAGTCAAAAGCCGGTAATATATTTATCGTGTCACAATCTTCCAACGAGCTGTAAAGTTCCTTGGTAAATGACGTCGAATAGATTGATTAGATGAGTTTTACAGGGAAAGATGTACTGTAGTACGAATCATCTATGACATATTTACATCAAATTTAGCTGTAACTTTGTGTCTGTAGTTGATTTGAGTCGGTTGTACAAGTTTTGTGAACATGTATGCAGTCCATCTCGTGTAATTAATTTAAGCTTTCAACCTTCACATGTTGAATGCCCATGTAGAGAAGATAGTTTGTGCTATAGTTCTATACTCTCATGTTTCTTGTTTCTAGCCACTCTAATGGGAAGCAAAGGAACAGAGTAGAAACGAGAAACAGAAGATTTGCAACTTGATGCTTCCTCACTATATTTGTATTCAAGCTTCTGATAATATATGTAGGGTGCCTGAGGTTTTCTTTATGGAGCCGCAAACAGATCTCGCTGCTTGATTCACATAAAAATGGAAAATATTAACTACTTCCTTACAGCACAAGTAGAATTAAGGACATAGCATATTTTTTTTCCTTTACAGCTTATGCTACAGCTCAAGATAACTTCACATGTCTGAAACTTTGACATGGTTCACTGATTTTTGACTCAAAAGAGTAATCCAGCAAAAGACATGCAAAGCCCATACTAGATACTTTCTTATGCCAGCAGCTAAACTAATTACTCATCAGAAAATGAATTAATAGAACTGTACAAACATTACATATGAAGTTATTCCAGGCTGTTGAGGTGATGGTGCTTCCTATCAAATACACCTCCAGTTGAAAATGGATGCCTTTTTTTACTTTGTATGGTCTAAAAAATACATCTTTGACATCTGATTCGTGAATTTATACGATATTATGTAAGTTACAGAAGTATGATATTATGACTGCATTTTTATTATGAATCTACTTGTGTTTCTCATGTGTCAGTCTAAAAAAACTATGTTAGTGGTTTAAAATACAAAAGTATTGGTTGCTTCTTTGATGGTCCTTCCGCTGGCAACCAGGTGTAGTGGTAAGTGGTAACAATCTATGGGCTATTACTTGCATAGTTCCTGGTTTACCGAGTAAAAATTTTGAAACTGTGGTATGTACCCTACTCATAACCCTACACAACCATTCAGCGCTGAATGATATCTACTGAGAAAAGGAGAAGCTGCAGTGATGAGAGTGACACCTGCAAGTCCATAGTAGAGGCGTAAAGTGGATATGATGGTCTGGTTATATCTACTGGAAGGTGCAATGCAGTAGTTGCAGAGTAAGTTGGTTGGTCATTGCTTGTGGGGGTGGTAGTCAGGTAGAGAGGGTGAGGGAGATTTTTTTGGTAGGCTATATATCCTTAGGGGAAGACTATGTTGGTCTATTTCTGGCACTGCTTGTGCTCTGCGTAAGTTAGTCCATAACTAGAGTGACTTACCTATTCTCCTTTCAATTGAGCCTAACACAGTATCATGGCTTATGTGGATCTTCTTGGAACATGCAAAACTTCTAATATGTAAAGCATTTGTTGAAGTATATTACTCACCTTTCCTTATCAACTTAGACTTTTGGGTGAACTGGTTGGAACATGTAACTCGATATGGTATCGGAGCCAAGAGATCCTGAGCTCAAAACCCGGCTAACTCAATATTTTTTTAAAAAAATTGCGATCCAATTCTAGTCCACGACTAAAGCTTGGCGGAACCTAGACGTGAAGAGAGTGTTAAAGTATATTGCATATCTTTCCTTATCAACTTAGGCTTTAGGTTGAATTGATTGGTGCATGCAACTCAATAGCATTGTTAACCAATATTTCTGTTGTTAATATTCATTTTTTCAATTATGGCATGATGTAGCTCTTCAGCACTGTAGGAACTTATTTTTCTGTTATTAATGTTCATGTTCTCAATTATGGCATGCTGTGTCATAGTAATATTGACTATCTATTGTGGCATGCCGTTAACTTTTCAGCATTGTAGGGTCCTATTTTTCTAATACTGTATTTCTAATGGTTTTCTTTAATATGTTTTGTTCTCATCAATATAAATATACTATATGAAACATTCATTGTTTACAATGTTTATCTATTTTGTTGCAGATCCTGCTTATGGTAAGCCAAAGTTCCATTATGTAGTTCTAACTTCTAACATTATATTATTTACATGTTGAACACAGTCGATCTCTACCAGCATTGGAGAAGGAGCTAAATGGATGGTGAACAAAATCAAAGGTATCTCATGTCTATTCTGTACTTTTTCTAATAGCAAAACCATGTTGTAGCAAATATCTGTAGTTCTGTACCACCCAATATACCACCAATACTGTATGGTATACTGCCACTACAACATGTCAGCACTCAGCAGTATCTAAAAGTTCACTATTATAAGAATGACACTATATATTGCACAGTATATGAAATCTGATGAAGTACATCAATTAATACACATCGATATCTAGTTTGTAGAGCTATGCAAAAAAAAAAAAACAATGTTTACACTTTCTTCTCCATAACAAAATGTGACTTCTCAAATGCGGTTTGTTAAACTGCAAAGGAGGAAGCTGATCTTCACATTTCTGATATTTCTTAAAGCTGTGCCGTAGCAATATTGACCATCTAGTCCCTCCGTTTTGCTATATTTGTTCACAACCCAACATGCACACAGACCAATGAAGTATTAAATCTAAGAAACAGTTAATGAGAAATGACTATATATATCCCTATTAAATACAATGGCACAACTATCTAACCTCTTCTAAAGCATTTAAGTAGGGGTAGTGAGCGGAAAATTGCAATAACTACATTTTAGATTTCCTGAATGGACAAACATATTGAAATGGATACTCTCGAGGCTATAGACAAATATTGCGAAACTGAGGGAGTATATTTTAAGGTGCTAATAAGTACCAAGAAAAATGATCACTTAACACTAATGCACCATTTTTTAAAAGAAAAAGAATAGCAGCTTCTTCAATTTTTGGATGTGTAGATCTGGAAGGGACAGCATTTGTTAGTATTGGACCTGCACAAGGTTTTGACGTAGTGATGCCTTGCAGGAAAATGTAAACTCATATTTCCTACATGTGTCCTCTACCTAGTTCATGCCTGTTCCCTTTTGTCATAACCTGAAATGGGGGTATAAATCTAGAAAATCATTTATTTTGATGAAATAAGGGATTTATTTGGATTGACCAACAAACAAAGAAGCACTGTCGTGGTGACTGATGAGTTATTCTTGAAGATCAAAGGCATACGAAAATCATTCTGAAACTATGTGAACTTGTGCCCTTATTGGCAACCCTAGTTGTTTGCATTATTTTCTTTTCTCAAATGGTCATTACACTTCAATTTGAGGTGACATATTTTGATCGCTCAAGTGGCAACTCCATTAATGTTCAAGGTGACATATGTCATATCCATGCAAACTAATGCTTGATAAGGATTCCAAGTTGAAGGCCTGTAGGCCAACTTTCTTATGTTTACTGATTTTTTTTCCCTTTGAGAACGCTTACTGATCTGAGTAAAACACGTCTTGGTCTCAGGGAAGATGCAGAAAGCATTGCCAGACCTTCTCAAGGAATATGACATGCCGGCAGGTCTCTTCCCACGGGATGCAACTAATTACGAGTTCAATGAAGAGACGAAGAAGCTGACAGTGTACATCCCATCAGCTTGTGACGTCGGCTACAAGGACTCATCAGTTCTGCGGTTCTTCACCTGTGTGACCTGCTACCTCGAGAAGGGAAAGCTTTCCGATATCGAGGGCTTGAAGACCAAAGTGCTTGTATGGACCAAGGTGACAGCCATCAAGACCGAGGGCTCGAAGGTCCATTTCACTGCCGGCGTGAACAAGACCCGCAGCCGCGACGCATATGAGGTCGTCAGAGATGGTATCACCATAGACAAGTTCTAGAGCGTACCTGACATGACAAATGCGGTGCAATTAATTAGATGATGCTCTCCTCTCCATTAGATTATACCGAAATCTATTGTGCTATCGACCTATTTAATCAACGGTGTTGCCGAGAATTTCGATGTCATGACTGTTCCTCTCCACCTTCAAAATTTGGTGCTTATTTCATCGTGATGCTTATTCTTCAATCAAACTGGCAGGGGTCCGGACACCATATTCTAGCCGACTCTTAATTCTGAGTGAGTTAAAATTAGGGTTATCTTAATTCTGGGTGAGTTAATATTAGGGTCATTTGAGATATATGTTACCGTAAAGTTACCGCAAAGTTCATTTTTCAAAATATGCCATTCCTAAGTGACCAAAATCAGAGTTATACCATTTTGGACAAAAATACACATGTAGTTCTTCACCTCTCCCATCCCCACCTCCATCCCTCCCATGTAGGGGTGAAAACGGGTCGGATTCGGACGGATATTGTTGTTACCATATCCTAACCCATATTTTTTCTCTGGATTCGGTACCAATCGGATTCGGTATCGGATCGATCGGGATTAACCCATTTCGTTTGCACCTCTACTTGTTTGTAAGGAATGCATACAATGCAGTAAATGGAGTAGGATGCACTGACTTGATGTTACTATTTAATAGTTGATGTGGAAGATTTTATTTTACCATTGCAAAAGAAAATGAAACGTCAAATAGTAGCACTAACCTGAAATCAAACTTGAAGATGTATCGGATTCGGACGGATATTGCTGTTACCATATCCTAACCCATATTTTTTTCCTCCGGATTCGGTACTAGTCGGATTCGGTGCCGGATCGGTCAGGATTAACCCGACCCGTTTTCACTCCTACTCCCATGGCACGCACCACCGTACCTCACCTCTCTCCTCGACCTTGACTCCTTGGACCTCACCGATGCGGCGCTCCACTCTGTCTATATCGTGGTCCCCTCGTTCTGCACCCTCTTGGCCAAGGCCCTGTCGCCAACGCCGTGGCGGCGGGAGACCCAACAAGTAGCGCTGGAGCTCCTCACCAGCTGTCGGACCCCGATTTAACAAACACATAATCCTTTGTGAGACAACTGCAATATTTCTTGGATCAGTAGATAGTGCTCACAGATACATTGCTGATTTATCTCATACACGATACATGTTATACCATTTATTAATATTACAATACCAGAGTACAAATATTCCACATCGGGATAAATTGTACAAAAGGGTCGTCAGACCAAATGAGTTCATTACAGAAAAACGATAACGATGGCGGAAGCAAAAGGAGTGGCTCATCTCTTCACAGGCAAACGACTGGGACAACCTAGGTGCGGTTAATATTATCTAGAGACTTGGTTAATATTAAATTCACCTACCAATTAGCTTGGTCGGCTAAACTGTAAGGAGATGCTGGAACACTAGGCCATATTCTAATTACCACCGTCTTCACCGCCCTCGTCATCTAGGTCCTAGTAGTAGGCATACTGTCTTGATTCACGAACTCTAAAGGGGAGGGTTGAGAGTGAGGGTGAGCACACACAACCGTGCTCCGCGAGTCAACACACAAAATGCAGATAATTATAGATGTAAGGCTTAACAAGGGTGTCTTTAATTGCATAAAGCGATGGTTGCAAATATTATAAGTACAAATCCTATGACCTAGCATTTTAACAAAACATACTTTAAAGAGTTTAAATCGTGCAATATATAGTGGTGCAGGTTCCATTCACCAATTACATGGTTCTATCGCTAGATTTTTGACCAGTAAGTCACATCCACCATAATAATAACATTGGAGTATTTCCCCAGGAAAAAGTCAAACTTGGAGTACTTCTCCCCAATAGGTTTTTCATCCCACCCATTAAGTTTTAGAAATCGAACTAACTCGAGGAAGGTCCCATGTCCGTCCTTAATCGTGGGTATGGCTATTCGAACAGTTTATACTCTGCAGAGTTTGTACATCTTTACTCACAAAAGACAATTAACGGGATGGACCCACATGATTCCTTAGTAATGTAGATCTAGAGATCATCACGAGGCCTTTACAATACCTCGCCTCCTAGCATCTCACCCATATGAGCTTATCCCTCATGAAGAAGGTCTCGTAAGTTGTGCAGGATGTTCCACCATAGATTAGCGCAGTCAGACTCCACTCTCCACGTACGCTAGCCTTGGCAATATCACCTTTACTAGATGTCCCATTCAGGTTGGATTTTTATTATCCTCCTGCACCGGTCTTCTGTGAGATGACTAAAGGGTCTAGTAAATTATTCAACCAAGCTTACAGTTTGCGAGCTTGTTGTTGTACTGTTCTACATGGAGAGGTCATCACAGGATTAAGTCCTTAATTTATTCAGGCTGTTCATTCCACAAACCACAGATTCTCGTGTTACATCTACACTAACCACTCTTACCATCCGCCCCAAGTTTTTAGGGTTTTGAGAAGTATAAAATATGTGGTTTCAAACTATTAGCCAGTTATATCCCGTGACTGTCCCAAATCAAGATTTCATGTTTTAAGATTGATGAATAGGGCATGCTAGTGCCCTAAGACTTGGCAAGACTAGCATGTCATTTAATATGACTTATAACTAGTAAAGTTATCATTAGCAACTATGGTGACGAGAATCATGTGATTCTAGTGTCATGGATGACATTAAAATTACTACAACATCAAGTAGGCATGTAGTTACCTTAAGCTTTGACATACATTTACATAATAAATTAAGCATGCTACTTGATAATGTAAAGAAACATAATTTTGCATAAAAGGTAGGATCAATATGATCAAAGTAATGACTCACTTGGGTCACAAGTTGGTGGGTCTTGCGGTTCCTGAGAGGTGTCGACTTGAGGTTCGATTGCATCCTTGAACTCTACTCAAACGAACGCGCTGAAAGCAAATGACACAGAACGAGAGCAAATAAATTCTCAAGCAAAAAATTCAAACGAACTCCAAATTAAACAAAACAAGAACCATCAGAAAGAGCTCGAATTTAGAAAATTTTAGAAACAAGTTTTGCTAAATTCGGAGCTACGACAAGATAGGGCCCATGTGTCTGTCTAATGAAGGATTTAAACCGGCCTGGGGCCCACCAGTCAACGGTTCATTAACGTTTGCTAACTAAAGTCATTAACTACTAATGAGAAAGCTTAGTTTAATTATGCGGGAATAGTGTTCTTCCTTGGCCGAACAGCGGCGAGGCCTGCCGGCGGCGAGGGGGAACACGGAGGCATGGGAACTTTTCCAAAAATGGAGTGCTTGGCTCCGTGCACACCTCCTGGCGGGTTGAATCGGATTGACACAGACAAGAGGGGCGCCAACGGCGAGCTAAGCAATGTCTAAAACAGGGGATGGTCATGGCAGTGATTTACCCAACTAGAGCTTAATTAAAAGGGAAGGGGGCATCTAGGAGTGATTGGGAGCTCACTGAGAAAGGAAGGGGAGCTTGGGAAGGCCGGGGGTGAGTTGTCGACAGAGAGCTTGAATGGCGGAGGTAGGCGATCGACATCGAAGAAGACAAGGTGGCAGAGCTTCAAATCGATGTCACGGACACCTTCACAGGATGGCAAGGATGCTCCGATCGTAAGGAATTGGCCAATGATGGACAAAAACGCTGGTGAGGAGGGTCAGTCGGAGTTGGAGAAGAACTAGCCCATGGCAAGCTGCAGGGAAAAAGAACCCGATTAGGCTCCATGGGAGCATTAAGGAGGTAAGTGGAGCTTAGGGAGAGTGGCAATGCTGAGGGTAGTCCTCCGAGATGAGCTGGCGATGACAGTGGCCATAGATGCTTTTGGCAGTGGTGGTTTTGAGCTCCGCAAGTTAGTGTGGAGTGGAAGGTGGATGAGGAGTAGTTGGGGGATTGACTGAGCTTTTATAGCTGGGGAAGGAAGTGGGGAGCGTTGGGCGAGGTAAGGTGCATGGTAGTGGAGGCATTGTCGCACACTCGAGTGGAGGGTGGGCGAGGCCGAGGCTAGCGTCCGGCTAGGGTAGAGAGGGGAGGGTGCTGGGCACACGCAACGGCTTGCTGAGGTGTCAATGCGTGCGGCGACAAGAGCGACATGAACGAGCACTCAATTGCCCAAGTACGGCCGCAGGACGGCGATGTCACGTGGCGGGGCTGGGCGAAGGGGCGGTAGTGGTAGGTAGGAGGAGGCGCAAACTTGGTGCTGGTGGCATTAAGGCGGTGAGACATCAATGCCGCTGCCATCTTGCGCTGGCTCATACATGACAATAGAAACCAGGAGTGGCCTCGGCGTCGTTCGCGGTGGAGCGCAGTGGAGGGCGACGCGCAGGGGGAGGCGAGCATCTAGGCCTGCGAGGAGGAGTACAGGCTAGCGACAGAGCTGCCACAGAGAAGGTTAGCGTCGAGGTGGAGAGGAGCATCAGAGGGTGGTGACACGCGGCACAGATGGCACACTCGCACGGGTGGAGGCAGAGGAGAGGAGGAACGGATGAAGGGGAGGGGGAAAGGAGGATGGGCCGGCTGAGCTGGCCAAAAGGCCCATGGGTCTAAGAGAAAAAAGAGGCCGGGCGGGCCTACTGGGCCAAAAAAAGAAAAAGGGGCCAGCCCACCTGGGGAAAAAATGGGAATTTGGCTAGAGAAAGGAAATTAAGCAAGATAAACAAATCTAGGAACCGAAATTTAAACTCAAGATTTTGAACTTTAAACACCAGCATCGGCAAATAACATCGAATTACATCACAAAGTAACAAACTACTCTGAGAACAGGAAGGGGAAGTCTAATTTAAGTTGATTTTCACGCTCCCAGGTTGCTTCTCGCTCTGAGTGGTGGTTACTCCATTGGACCTTGCAAAGGCGAATGGGTTTGCGTCTGGTTTGCTTCTTGAGCTGAGAGTCATGAAACACTTTGTGCACATCTGACAGGCTTGCTGGTAGTTCTAATCTATAGGCAACTTCCCCGCACTTGGAAGTGATTGGGAACGGACCTATATATCTGGGTGCAGGCTTGCCTTTCACTTTGAACCTTTGGACTCCATGAAGGGGTGACACTTTAAGATAAACATGATCTCCCACCTTGAAAGATAATTCTCTGCGGCAATTGTTAACATAGCTCTTTTGTTTGGATTGAGCAACTTGGAGATGGTCTCTGATCAGTTAGACTTTCTTCTCTGCTTGCTTGAGGATATCTGGCCCAAATATATACCCTTCTCCAACTTCTAACCAATGTAGGGGAGTTCTACACATCCTGCCATAGAGAGCTTCAAAAGGGGATATCTTAAGGCTGAATTGATAACTATTGTTGGTGTGAGGTGAACTGTGAACCTCGATCCGAGACTATCCTCTTGGGTATTCCATGCAAACATACAATGCGAGCCATGTACAACTCAGCCAATTTATCTCCTTTGTAGGTAGTCTTTACAGGGATGAAATGGGCAACCTTAGTTAATCTACAACTATAACCCATATAGAATCATATCCTGACTTAGTACGAGGTAGGCCAGTTATGAAATCCATTCCGACTTCTTCCCACTTCCACTGGGAATTTGTAGTGGTTGAAGTAGACCTGCAGGCCTCTAATGTTCAGCTTTAACCCGTTGGCACACATCACAATAGGCATTTCCCATACCATAGGATTCCTTGTTGATCTTCTACCATTTGGGGGGCTTTTCCTCTAGCCATGAGGCGTTTAAACCTCTAGACTCCTGGGTGTTCTTTCTGCTCTTCAAGAGTTGGATGCAATTCCATTGCATCTAAGGTACCATGTTCTACTATCTTCAAGTTGAGAGCTTCAAATTCCTTGCGTAGTTCGAGTTGGAGTTCTTGACCCGTGATGTTATTGCAGTAGGGCTTATGACTTAAGGTATTAGCCACTACATTAGCTTCCCCAAGATGATAGTGGACATCCAAATTGTAATCCTTGATTAGTTCCAACCATCTTTTCTGTCTGAGGTTGAGGTCTGTTTGTGTGAAAATATACTTGAGACTCTTATGTTTAGTATATATATCATAATGATTCCCAATCAGGCAGTGCTGCCAAATTTTTAGAGCCTGCACTATTGACGCTAGATCAAAATCATGAGTTGGGTAGTTGTCCTAATAGGGATGGAGCAGTCTTGATGCATATGCTACAACTTTTTCTTCTTGCATAAGCACACAGCCAAGACCTTGGCGTGAAGCATCACAGTATACTTCAAAGTCCTTGTGTATGTCTAGCAAGACTAACACAGGAGCTGAAGTCAATCTTTTCTTAATTCTTGGAAGCTTTTGTTGCAATCATCAGTCCACTCATACTTCTTCTCCTTCTTGGGAAGGTGAGTCATTGGCTTGGATATCTTGGAGAAACCATCTATGAAGTGTCTGTAGTATCCAGCTAGGCCAAGAAAATTACGCACTTCAATTACTGAGGTTGGTTGTTTCCATTCTAGCACTGATGAGGACATCCTTTCCATAGATACAACCGTGCCGACTCCACAACAAACTCAACAAACTGAAACTATGATACGAGGACCAATGACTCGAGCGCGAGCACGTCAACTTAACCATCAGGTGAATGCGTTACTAAGTTTGCATACAAATGTTTCAAAGAATGGCATACTAGTTAATTCTTGTGATGATTTAATTGTCCTTAGGAACCATGGGGAAGAACCACGCGAGCTCAAGTGAAGAAGTGGAACTGTTAAGCGCAATCCAAGTCTTGTTCGCGAGTTCGACTCAGATTTGGCCTTTTTAATAGTGTTTACTTCAAATGGCCATAACTTTTGATCTAGAAGGCTTCTCGAGGCCCGTGAGTACTCTTTAGAAAGCTCTTGGAGTTTACTTTCAGATGGATCTAGTCTCACCTCCAAACTCCATCTGAGCCGATCAGAAACTGCCAAACAAGTTGTGTCACTTTTCCAGTCCGAGTCAAAGTGAGCCTCGAGCCTTGTATCACCACTTAGGTAATTTGGGTCACCGCCGTCTTCGTGGGTACTGTTCACATGAATAGTACCATGGCCGTACTGTTCACATGAACAATAACCGTGAATAGTACCACACCCTTTTTTCCTTAGATAAGTGCGGCTTCCCCCTCCCCTATTTAAGGAGGTCGCACCCCTTTAGTTTTCCTTGGTTTTCTTAAGAGATTATTCTGCTTAGTAGTTTCATTGCACGTTCGATTGAGGAACCCCAACTTGTGAACTTAATCTTTATTCACAATACAATTTCAGATTGCATCTTGTACTCTCTTGCTTGTGTTCTCGATTCGCTTGCAGGAGATAGCCTTCTTGGTGAGGTCAACCGCGTTCGGCACGGTTGATAAGCAACGGAGCAATGGTGTAGTGATTGCGAGGGGTTCGATCTGTTTTGGTCGGAGCCTTTGGATCATCAACGTTGTGTTCTCCACAATCGACTTATCAGTACCTTTCGGAAGATTGGGCCATCGTCACATTAGGTGAGTCATTGGTTTGGATATCTTAGAGAAACCATCTATGAAGTGTATGTAGTATCCAGCTAGGCCAAGAAAACTACGCACTTCAATTACTGAGGTTGGTTGTTTCTATTCTAGCACTGCTTCTATCTTGGAGCGGTCAACTACTACTCCTCCAAAGGATACAATGTACCCTAGAAAACTAATCTCTTGCGACCAAAAATCACATTTGCTGTACTTGGCATATAGCTAGTGCTCCTTGAGGGTCTCTAGGATTGTTTGCAGGTGTTTTGCATGATCTTTAGTGGTCTTAGAATAGATTAGAATATCATCTATGAACACGACTATGAATGTATCCAAGAATTTCATGAACACTTTATTCATCAGGTTCATAAAATAGGCTAGAGTATTGGTTAAACCAAATGACATGACAGTATACTCAAACAAGCTTAGTACCACTGGCCTTTTTAGCCTAAAGGTTGGTAACATAACACTTGCCACAAAACTCCCAGAGATAAAACAGTATGAAGCCCCAGAATCAAACAAAACTTGTGCCAGTATGGACTTAATAAAGAATGTACCCATGAGCACTCCTGAGGCATCCTAGGCATCTTCTGCTATAACATGGTTGACGTGGCCCTGATTGGAGTTGAGGAAGTCCTTGAAGTTTGAGGAGTCTGGAAGCTCTTGCTTGGTGCTGACGACTATCCTCTTGATGGGGTGGCTCTCAAATTGAACTTGACTGAAATGATCTGGCGATATGGGCACTTATTGGCAAAGTGCCTTTTTGCACCATAGCTGAAGTAATGCAGGTTTGAGGCTGGGTTGGTGGATAAAGATTGCCCTGAGGGGCAAGGCACACGTATTACACTTCCACTGAAACGCTGAGATGGAGGCGGGGCCTTAGGTGCTGAGGTTGCCCCCAGATGGAAGGAAGTGTTGCCTTGATACACTAGCCTTGATTGAAAGCTACCTTGTGGCCTTTGTGACGCCCATTTCCTCTTACGACTGGCTTCGAGGAGCTTTCTTTTATTCTCACAGACAAGGGCCTTGTCAACCAAGTGGTGAAAGGTCAGGAGGTCATGCAGAATCAATTGTGCCCTCATTTCCTGCTTGATCGTGCAAAAATAGCACACCCGCAAGTGCACGGGTTGCCACTGAAATAGCGGCGAGTGTCGTGTTCTCCACAGGGACTAGACTGAGGCGACCGGTGCTCGGCTAAAGCTAGGTCAATCGAAACGGGGGAGAACTAAACCAAAAATGTCTACCGAATCAGCTGAACGAACGAACTCTAACTCGCATGGACAAAACGACGAACGAACTAAACAACGACTGGACGAACGACCGTACGAATGGACGTCGTACGACCGAACGAACAACACAATGAGAGACTGAACGAACGACGCACAAACGACGACTAACGCACGAACAACTACGACGCACGAACTACAACGACTACACGAATGAACGCGACCACCGACCGACGATCTAACTAGCTACCGACCGCTAGACAGAATGAGGAGGAGAGTCGAGAAGCAATAGGGGAGTCTAGAAGCAAAGAGGGAGTCAAGAGAGAAAGAGAGGGAAGACAATCGACGGCTAACTAGATGACGGTCGCACGCGACAACACAACAAAGAACCACAAACGACTGCACGACCTCGCTATCGACCAACCACGCAAGAAGAAAAGGGAGAGGTCGAGAAGCACAAGGGAGGATTTAGAAGCACTAGGAGGGTTGAGACAACAAGGGGAAGGGAAACGGTCGTCGGCTCGCTAATCCGCGCAACTCAAACATACACATATACTAAACACGGACAACAGGACAAGCACAGGATAGAGCCTACACAGCACTGATCACAAATGTACACATCACAGTAACACATCTCAGTGAGCACAAACATTCACATTCACAGACAGATAACAATGCTATCCAACATTCACAATTCACACAGTATTGAACAATTAACAGTGACATCTAATAGTAGTTAATCAACAGCAATTGTCATCACAGTGCACAATTAAACAAAAGATTAACAGAGCAATTGGAACCAAGGGGGAAAAGTTGGGGATTGGAGTGACTTAAACCTAGATGAAGAGGAAGCAGAAGAGGAATTGAAGCTCTTAGTCGGTGAAGAAGTAGCAGGAGGAGGAGTCGGCGGTGGATGAAGCCTCGGTGCAGGGCGGCCGGTGGAAGAACTGGAGTTGATGAGGCCGTCGGTGTCGGTGTAGACGCTGGCGGTGAAAGGGGGCATGGTGAAGCACCAGTGGTGGCCGTAGAGCGGCGTCGCCGATGGAGAAGTGGTGGGGCGCACGGGTGATGGAAGAGCAGAAGATGGCGCAGAGGGGAGAGCTGCCGAAGGGAGAGCAAGCGGTGGCGGTGAGATTTGGTGGAGAAAGGGGAAAATGGAGAGGCGGCAGAGAGATGCGGAAGAGGTGGCACGGATGGAGGGGCGGCGGCGCCGAGATGGGGCAAGAGGAGAAGAAACGGCGCTTGGGTGGAGAAGGAGGCACGGCGGGTGGAGAAGAAGAGGTGGAGGCCGAACTGAGGAGAGGAAGAGGCGGCGGAGATATGGCGACGCTTGGTTGAAGCGGAGGAGGAGCAAGGAGATGGGGAGCGGCCGAGAGGTGGTGGCGGTGGCGAGCCGGAAAGGGGAAGCGGTGAAGGGAGGCGCGGAGGTGGAGAAGGGAGTAGAGGGGGCGGCGGCGCTCGGGATGAGGCCGGCGGCCGGAGACTGAGGTAGGAGGTGAAGAAGAGAGGAGGGAGAGCATGGCGGCGGTGGAGAAGAAGGGAGGCGCGGAGGAGGTGCGGCGTGGCGAAGAAGAGCAAGAGGCGCGATGGCGAGCCGGAAAAGTGGGAGGAGGAGAAGCACGGGAGTAGGCGGAGGAAGAGAGTTGGTGGCGCGGGATGAGTAGAGGGGGCGGCCGCCGGCGAGATGGCCCGGCCTCGCCGGCACTGTGGCTGGAGAAGATGGGGGAGGAAGCAGAAGGGGGCAAGGGAGAGAAGAATTGCCAGGCTCCTCGATTCCACAGGCGGCGGCTAGGGTTTTTGGCCGGATGGGGATTTTGGCATTTTGCATTTTAGCCCTCTAGGTTTCTGGGATTTACAGCAAAGTCCTTTTCCCATTGATTTCTTCCCTTCTGGCCCTTGGAAACTCCGATTTCATCGCGGAAAGATCCTACGCATTCGTGTTGACGCATACATTTGTACGGAGCAGTCCAGATTTGTCGTTTATGCGCCTAGATCGCGTCGGCCTGTGGAAAATTGCAAAAAATGTAAAATAGTCCAATTCGAGCAATTAATTTTAGAAAAGCGTGTAAATCATGATAAATGATCTCGAAATGTGAAGAATATGAGGGTAAAATGACAGGTAAATATGTGCACAAATGACGCATGTCATTTCCTCATGCATCCCTTCAAGGAAATGATCAATATTTTCTTCTTCCTTTGCTATGTCTCTTGGGGCGTAGCGGGCCAACTAATTAAATCTGGTGAGGTACTCATTCACTGTCATGTTCCCTTACTTCAGGGTTCAGAACTCATTCTTTTTCATCGTCATTATTCCAGTACAGACAAAATTCTGGCGAAAGACAGTCTTGAACTCAGACCAAGAAATGGCAGACCTGGTAGGTACAGTCTCTTCTTCTTCAGCCTCATCTTCTCCTTCATCTTGTTCTTATTGATGGCCTCCCTGTTGAGCTCCAGCTGCTAGAGTTTTGTCTTCACCTCCTTCTTCATTTTCTTCCTCTTCCTCTTCAGATTCATCTTGAGAACTTTCTTCTCCGCGAACAGCGAGAAAATTTTCCCACCATGCTGCTGCTGCACCTTTAAGTTGGTGGGTGACAAGGTCCACCTTGTCCTCTTTGAGCAACGTGCTAAACGAAGCTTCTTTTCTGTATCCTGTAGCCAATCTTTGGCTTCAAAAGGCTCATTGGCTGAGGAGAATGGCAATGGCCTTGTCCTCAGGAAGTCGGCTAGTTTGGAGCTTTCATTGGCTGTTTCTGGTTTTTGGTTGGCTAGAATTGCATGCAAGATCTGAGTTTGTTGAGCCATTATTTGAGCCGTTGTTGGAGGTCCTGGCGGCGGTGGTGGTAGATTCTGACTTTAACCACGACTACGTCCTTTCCGCGACCTCTACCACAAATAGTAGCCCTCCGAGTGCTAGGTGCCATCTAAAACAACTAAGATCTTAAAATAGAAAGAGGAAGAAGCATATATGAGGGTTCACTATCCCTCTAGTGATACCACAAAAAAACCAATTAAACTAGACATGGAATGCAATAAAAAGCATAAAACATAGTTTAGTTCATTACAAAAAGGTGTTACATGACTTCAAAGTGGGGGTTATATGCTTCACCGAGTCATGACCATGACACCAACTTCAGCAAATAACATCGAATTACAGCACAAAGTAACAATCCCAAAAATGGGATGTCACACTAGCGCCCCCAATGGCATCCCTAACGTTGCCGCAAACACCACCTCCTTCACCGCACAAGCCTAATCTAGCTCGACCTCGCCTGTTTCAAGATGGCCACATCGTTCGTCTCCATGGTGAGCAGTAGATAGGGAGGAGGACATCGACGATAATCGGTGGGCGAGCTCCTTTAGCTGTGTGAGGAGGATGTCATTGACCATAGGTGAGCAAGCTCCTCTGTTGGATCTGGCAAGAAGATGGCTGAAGGACTACCGTGGCAAGCTGGCGCCAAAGTTGTCATGGAGAGGGGCAGGGCGGATGCAGAACAAAAATGATTGGAGGTTCACCATACAACATATATTGCTCGTAATTTTTGCCTTTTGGCTTCTATTTTTGGGTTTTGACTTCATTGAAAGTCAAAAAGACAAATACCGAAACAGGTGTATTAGCCCAAGTTTTTATTAAAATAAAAATAATAAAAAAATTATTAAAAATTTAAATTTAAATTAAATAAGTATTTTTTTGCCTAAATTTTATTTTTGGATTTGCCCTGAACTTCTGTTTTTGAAAAAGCTGGATTTGAAAAGTATTTTAGGTAAAACCTAAAAATTTTATTAAATAAAATGATATTTTTATTTTCTATAAAAATTCTAATTCAAATTAATTATTTGGATTTATTTGGCTTTTATTTGGTTTTCTGAGTTTTTCTGGAGTTTAAAATCTATTTTTAAAATTAAAAAGTATATTAAGTATGCAAATTAAATACCAACAATAGTTGAAAATATTTTTAGTAAGTCTAAAATGTCTCTAGGAAGTTCTTTCAATTTTTTTTGGAAATTTTGGAAGTTATTTCATATTTTTCTGAGGCTTAATGAATTTTATAGGCTTTCTGAAAAAAATCCAAATCAGAAAATAAAAATCCAAAATTCCCTCCCCTCCCTCCGGCCGACGCGTGGACGGCCCAGATGGAGCCACGTCCCACGCGTCCGGCCAATCTCCGCCGCTCGCCCATCCCGCCTTCCCCTCTCCCCTGCCCGACACGTGTGTGGCCCCGAAGCCGCCACGTCGCGCTTCGGCCCATCTGCGCCATCCGCCCTCGCATCCCCTTCGGCCGTTCGATCCCCGCCCCCGCAATCTGGCCGCTACCCGCCTCCTCTCCTCTCTCCGCGACACTGAGCCATTGTCGGGCCGTCTTCTTCCTCGGGCCGTTCCCTTCCTCGCGCCGCCCCCGTGCCGCAACCGCCGCCCCGCCCTACCCGACTTCCCCCTCTCCCTACGCGCGCCGCCCTCCCTCGTGCGCCGCAAGTCGTGCGCCTAACCGCTCCCACATTTCGCGCACCCACTCCCACTCCCCACTCCCCACTCCCCGCACGGCTTCCCGCAACCTCCGCCGCCCACTTCCCCTCCGGCAAGAAATTCGTGTCGGCTCACACCTCCCCGCCCCCTATAAAGCCCACTCCCGGCTTCGCATCTCCCCACTCCACCTCCCGCCGCCTTTGATTTCCCCTCCCCACCGCCCAAGCTCCCCGCATCGTGCCCCCTTTTCCCGAGCGTCAGCGACCGCTTCGACGAGCAATCGCCGCCGATCCGAAGCCCCTCGCACCCGGCCGACGCTGCCATCGCCTTCCTTGCCTCGCCGCCGTGCCCGTGCGCCTATCCTCTGTGCTCGGACGTCGCCGGAAGGCCATCGACGCCGTTACCCGAGCGCCGCCACCGCTTGCCCCTCGTTGCCGGCCGCCTCCGCTCGTCACCGGGCTCTGCGCCAGGTATCGCCGTGATCCCCGCGCGCTGCTCTCCCCGTTTCGACCCTCGCCACCGGCCGTCATGCGCTGGAGCGCCGCCGATGCCGCTCGTCTCGCGCGCGCGCCGCGGTCGACGGCCACCTCATCCCGGCCAGCCTGCGTGGACGCCACCTGGCGCCCAGTGGCTGCCACGTCAGCGCCGCGTCGGCCCCTCCTGCCCCGTCTGCGCCAGCTGGCCACCCGTGCCACCTCGGCACTCCCTGCGGTCCGTGGGCTCGGTCCATGGACCAGGGCCCACTGTCAGCCGGCCCACCTCATGGCTGACACCAGCAGGGCACAATAAACCCATTTTTCAGTTGAAAATAAATCAGTAAAAAAATCCCTGCTGACGTCATAATTCAGATTTTCCTTTAGAAAAATAATTCCAGAAAATTCCTTTTTTCCTTTTCCCCTGATTTTAAACTTCCCGGAGCTGTTCTTCCTCGTCCTAACTCCGATTAAGCCCATTCAAATTTATAAATTCATCAAAAATTTCCCTCTATCCATTTCTGGCCTCAATTAAAATTTTTTAAGTCAATTTGAATTTAGTTTGAATTTATTTGAATCTGGTGGGTGATTTTCACGTGTAGACTTCGACGATTCGGGAGAATTCAAAGACGAAGATTTGCACAAATTTGAAGAGTAAGGCAAGTCACACTCCTTGATCATGTTGATCCCAGAATTTTAAAATAATATTTTGTTGTTTTAAATTATTCTGCATGCATATTTTTATTCAACATATTTCAATTCAATTTTAAATTTAGTTATTGCCTACTTGTTAATTCCTCCGTTGAGATTGAATCCCTTATACCTTGTCACCCTAGATTAAAACTCTAGTTAGTACACTAGTATTGGCTAGAGAATATTATATCAAATGCTTAGATCTGCTTAGTTATAGCATTTGTTTTGGGTTACCTTGTTACATGAAATGACGAACCTTTTCACATAAAATGATAAGCTTTTCAAAGTTACTCTTGACTTTGGTGAGTCAAGGAGGTTTAGGAAATATTTTGAAAAACAAAATATAAAAACTGGTTTAGATTTAGGCAATTGGTTAGATTGGTGGGTGCAGGCATGCCCTGTTGGTCGGAGCCGCAGTGGTTGATTGTCGTGCACAGGGGTATGTGGTTGGGCCTAAGTCGGATTAAGGGCCAGTCTGTGAGCTACTATTGCAAAGCCCTATCGTACTACCACATGACTGGTATGGGACAGCCCTGGCTGAATAATTTGCGAAGTCCCAACCTGAGTCAAGTTGTAGGTTGAAAGTGGGAGTGGTTGGTGCCATGAGAAGTCCCACTTGGGTGAGCGTGGTTGTAGCCATGAGAACTCTCACTCAGGCTCAAGAGGGGGTCTCGGTCTGGTGGATTCCTTACTGGGGTGAAACCTTAGAGTTGGCTTGGTCGGGTTGAAGGCTTTGCATTGTAAAGGCCTTGTCACGACTCCCCACCGCACACCTAAGGAAGTGTGTAATCTAGTGGTAAAAAGGGATGATCGTGTCTTGTGGGTAAAGCTGTACAATCTCTGCAAAGTGTTAATCTATCCTGGATAGCCGTGCCCACGGTCATGGGCATGCTGAGTAAAAGTTTTTCATGGATTAGATTTTGTTTTTCAAAAATGATTTTCGAAAACCTTATGGATGGATGGAATCCATGGGAGAATGAAAACCTTGTGGGTGGATAGAACCCATGAGAGAGATTGGAAGCTTGTGGATGGATGGAATCCACGAGTGTTTGGAAACGTGTGGATGGATGAAATCCATACATGATCTTTTGGAAAAGATGGTCCGGGTGGGATGCCTGTGGATAGGTTGGTGTTTGATTGAAGCCTGCACTGACGGTATTATTTTCAACTACAATTACTGTTTTTACTTATTGTATTACAGTTCAGCAATTTCAATCTATCTACTGTATTTCTTTAAATGTTGTTTTATGCAAACTAACCCTATAAGCCTTCCATTTGAAGCCTTTATCATTATGTTGCATTTCTCTGTGTGATTTGCGGAGTACAAGTTTGTACTCACCTTGCAATCTCCATACAGAGGAAGATGATGTCAACTACGGTGAAGATCTGGACGAGTAGGCCGCGTCTTACTGTCGTTTGCCCGTGGGCAGGCTTGGGCTTCACTTCTTTTCAGTTTGCTTCCGCAGTTATTTGCTTTATTTACCTTTGCTAATGGCGTTGATGTAAGACTTGGTCATAAGGCTGTACTCTTTTATTTAATATAAGAAGTCAATTGTGCTTGATATTTATCTTTGTTGTACTGTGTGCACTAGGTGATCCTGGACTAGTGCGATTTACATAGAGGATCCAGGAGTCGTTACTCCGGGTTCCAACAACAGGGCAGCCTCCTGAAATGAATTCTCCAAACAGCTTTCTGAGCACAAAAGCACAGGCCAAAGCTATTAGCCGAAGCCCAAAAGAACACCCTATAATTACATATATAATCTTGCCTTCGATTTGCAACAAAGTATGTGCATATTTCAATTTTCAAAAACCCAAATTTGGAACCCTACAATTTGATTAAAAAACTTATCAGCAATCATAACATTCAAATCATAACTCATAAATTTAGTCCAATTGTTTAAAGAAATTAAAAGAATCGAGAGAAATTTAAAAATACCCTATATTGATTCAAGACTTAATCTATGCCACTAAATGCTTGGTGAGGCGATTGACGGGTGATGACAACTAGAAGATGCGATGGCTAGTGGGATGTAGCCTAGGCCTCTGGGCTCCAGCAACTTGCGGCTGTGAGCTTGTGACCAAGCAAGAGGGTGAATTTTGCTTTCACGCGAGGCGGAATAGAGGAAGGGATGGAATGAGATGTGAGTAACTGGGGTAATGCGATGTGCGTGTGGTGCAACCTTTGTTTGCTATCTTTCCTTCATAGAGTGGCTTGGCTAGCCAAGCGCCTTGGGCTATGCTTGCATTAGTTGGGCCGCACTTGCATATGTTAGGCTGCATGTCCTAGGCCGATTGGAGTTGCCTTGGGCCTAGCTATGGAAAACCAAGTGGAGCAGTGGGAGTTAGGAGGCCAAGAGCTTCAATCTTTGGGCTAGCCAGGTATCCTTCGATTTAGGCTGGGGGTTCACACTTAAATTTGCATGGGCTATACAATAGAAAAATGACATTGAATCCGGTGTCCTGTGCAACCTGTGCATCTCTTTGGATCTACCCGTGGAGAGGGCCATGGTAGGTGGTGGAGAGAGCGGGGAGAAGGGGAGTTGGGAGAAGGGATGGGCATTATATTTTTAAATTGTTCGTACTAGCATATTTTAAAGAATTGCACTCTACAGTGGCATATTTCGAAGAATAAACTTTGCAATGGCGTATTTCAAAAGTGGTAACTTTGCAGTGGCATATATCTATGAAATTAACCTGATTCTTGCTACTTCCAACTAATTCCCTTCGAATCACGAGTTTCTAGAAACCAACATATTGTGTGTTCTTTTCGGCTGCAACTAATGACTTTTGGCCCTAGCGCAAGCGTTTGTGCGAATGAACTGAATACCGATAAACTGATAGGCCACTTCAAAAAAGTTATTCTGATAAGCCGCTTTGAAATAGTGGCAAAGAACCTATAAAGAATAGAGCCTTACGCAAGCCTGATTGACTTAACATACCATCACTAGCTGCGAGCATGCCATTGCAAGATAATTTTTAGAGTTAGAAGGGAAAATATGCAATGGAAACCCATATTTGGGTGGAAACTTGGAAACTACCATCTGATTTGAGATCTACGTGTGACGCTCTCTGTGTTCGTCTCCACAGTTGGTGCTGCAAGGCATGCCCACCTCCTCTGCTGCGAGCCATGTGCTTCCATCTGCGTGAATCACACCACCTCCATTCGTGCGAACCATGGAACTGCCTCTATCCATGCGGCCCGCCACCGTGTTGTTCACTGGTCCATCTGGTAGTGACGCCTCCATCTATGCAAACCACACTGCTGCCGCGCCGAGCTCCACCGCTTCATCCATCCCAAGCCGCACTGGCTCTGTCTAACTTGCCGTGCCACCACGCTATCCAACTACGCCACCTCTGTCCGCCCACCATTGTGAGCGGCTCGCGACTAGTGGATGATAGCGATGGTGCGACTCGCAGCCAATGAGGAGGTGGAGCGGTAGCTCACAACCACATAGCTCACTGGTGAGCTGTAGGTGAGAGAGATGGGAGAGAGAGGGTAGAGGGTGGGGAGGGAGAGAGGAGAGAGTGCCTAGGTCTCATCCGAGGGATTTGAATCAGAAAATGGTTTTCAGGTTGTTAGATTGTAAGGTTCTTCTCATCGCTAAAAGCTAGTTTGTGAGGTGAGAGATTCTCCACTCTTATATTATGTCCATGATCCTTCCACAACTATTGTAAGACTATTTCAACAATCTCCCCCTTCATATTTGGTGTCTCTCAGTTGTTCACTGTCCCTTTATCATACACCGATGGTCCCTCAAGGTTATGGTCCATTGGGCTTTCACATACTAGTGTCTATTAGGCTAGAGATGTTAGAAACCGAACTCTAATACCACTTGCTGGTCCTTATGATCCAATAGAAGTTTCCACCCAATACAAAGGTTGTAGCTTTCTCACTTTTGGTTTACTAACATTAAGATAATCAATGTTGTTATAAATAACGAGCATGCCTTTTATAGGGGGTGCTACATTACATAAGAGAGAATGCTACAGAAATATCGTTGTATCCACTGTTGGATATGACAAGAGGAAAAAAGAAAATAAAAGGAGAAAATGTTGGCAATTTGTCTCCGTTTCCCTTAGTGTGTTCCCGTTAGCTAGGGATTTTTTTTTTACTTTTATGCAATTCTATGTCACGGGATTGCAAACTAGCTAAATGTATTCCAACTTGAAAACAGGATTTTTTTGCTCAAATCAACCATAGGACCTTCCTTGACATAGTCAATCAAGAATATGACTACAATTTGGTATAATGGCCTATCGAGTACATTCATACTCACCCTTGCTTAAATATGTGGATTATGAGTATAATGACCAAGACTCGATAGGTTACTTATATGCCTATAGGTATGGAATTGATTATGACGGTGAGAACTAGGGTGTATCACCAGTCAGTTGCATGTGTTAAATCCTATAGGTTCATCATTTTAGTTTACTTTCCGTTGCCCGACTCTATTTGCTTGACAGCCCATCATGTAAACTTTGGTCATAAGACCTATCTATGGCTGCGTAATATATACTCTTTTACTTAATCACATGTGTGCTTAATATTCATCAATGTTGAACTATGTGCACTAGATACTGATAATGAGACTAGTGTGTCCATACATAGATGTTTCTGGAAAGATAAGCTAGGTCTTGACAGCATTTCATTTAGGTTATACAATTTTCCAAGTTAACTATTGATTTTAACACCACCTCTTTCAGTTTCACATGAGTGATCTCGAGTTCAGGTCGACCTCTTACTTCATGTTTTTGTGTACAAGGTTCAGAGTAACTTGTTTTCTGACAAAGTTCTATTTTGTTCTATATCAGTTAGTACTAAATGCAGCTGAACATATATGCTTCTCGCGTCAAACTGTTCAAAGTTAAAGGACCATGTGAGAAGGCCCATGGTATTGCTATGATAAACAATAACAAGTTTTGTGGAGTGGTCAAATGATTTTGCAAAGGTCGCACTTTGTCTAGATTGGTTTTGGGCAAAAATTAAGGATTTTGGGATCTGAGTCATGGATTGAGTTAGGGTAACCTGGGTCTTTGCATGAAGGTTGTATGATGCATGTTTTGATTAACGTGGATCAAGTTGTGAAGAACTTAAGTCTAAAAATGATTTCTTTGTCTTTAGGTGTGCAGGGTTTTTTAGAGTCAACCGTGGTTAACAGCGAGGATTGGGCTAGGCTCATGGAGGAGCTAAGGCCCAGAATGATCAAGGATGCCGAGTGAGAAGGTGAGCTCAAGCATAGCACGAGAAAGGCGGGAAATATTGAAGGCGAGTTTGAATGACGGGTTTGCACCATGTGGCTTGGACGGGTCAAGTGAGCCGAAGTTCATGGAACCAGGATGGGAGACACTTGGCGATGTGTGGCAAGCTAGTGGTGCACCTACAGGTGGCAAGCATGGTGATTGCTTGCAAAGGATGGTGATGATCAAATCAACAAAGGCTATTTTAGTAGTTTGGCCAAAATATCAGAAATTAACTTGGATCAAAACCGCGGCGCACGTGTGGTGCATGGGAGAGCAGTTTAGATCATGGTAGAGTTGGTTTGATCAATATGGATCAAGGCTAAGGATTTAGCGGATTCGGGCTTATGCGCATTGAAAAGCGTGCATAAGTAAACATGTATGAGTAAAACCATTGTGTGTGGGGTTAATGGGTTTTCCCCATTGTGCTAGGTGGATGGTATCCACTTAGGAGTGGATGTGGCTGGTTAGCCCTTCTATAAAAGGGGCTGGGATGGGGGCATTGTTAGGAATAATCCCACATTGGTTGTGATAAAAGTATAACTTATAAGTGTGAGGGAGATCTCACCCTTTGGATTAGTCTTTTGGGGAGAGAAGACCCAATACCACTCATAAGTTTGTTGCTTCGTGGACTTAGTTGTGTTCAACTCGTTTGGACATGTGGCCAGGGGAGTAAACCCGATTATACCTAGGCATACGGCTAGGGTCTGATCCAACATTTGGTATCAGAGCTGTAGGCCGGTGAAGGAGCAAACACCGGTAGATGCCCAAGTACATGCCGACGGATGCCATGGGAAGTTCAGGGAAGGAGACTTCGGTCAAGCTGCCATACCCCATGCTAACACAATTGAATTTCTCTGCATGGTGCATCAAGATGTAGGCCGTGATGAAGGCATATGATCTATGGGATGCGGTAGATCCCGCTGATCCGAAGGAACTGATGGATGCCAAGCAGAATAAGGTAGCACACACAACGATCCTCAATGCCATTCTTGAGGATGCACTCTTCCTTGTCATGAAGAAGAAGAGTGCCAGAGAGGTGTGGACGACCCTAAAGACTATGTTTCTTGGGGCCGAACGCATTCAGGAAGTGAGAGTGCAACCTCTCAAGGAAGAACTCGACGCGCTCAAGATGAAGAATACCGAGGCTATCGAAGACTATGCATCAAGGTTGGCACCATTGTCAAAACGATATGTGTCGGGACCCCGGATTACCAAACCCGGACCCTCTGTGTATTACAGCACTAGTCCCAGATCAAAGCTAGTGCACACAGTTAAACAGAATGGAAAACATCACCAACAACGATTTATTACAATAATTAAGAGTACTGACCGAAAAGGTCTCATTATTACAAATGAGGTTCAAGACCTCGCACACAAGAAATAAAGCGGAAGCAAAGATAACTCGTGGACGACCCATCAATTCGCCACAGGCAATTGACTGGGGAAGCGCGACCTAGTCCTCCGGGAAGAATCCATCGCAGCCACAAGCGAAGCAGTAGTCGTAGTCACCTTCTTGAGCTTCAACTTCCTCTGAGATTTATTTTTAAGTGCAGCATGTGAGTACATAAAGTACTCCGCAAGTCTTGGGAAAAATGCATAGATGCAAGGCTTGACAAAGGAAGGCTATATGGCTCTTTTGCACAAAGCAATATTTTATAATTTCAATTACTACTAATTATTTTCGAAGGCATCAGTTTAATAAAGTAAATGATTTTAACAGAACTAACAATTATTCTCTAGTGAAGGCTCTATCCACCAACACTAGCTTAATCAACTGAACAAGTTAATATTGCGGGTTACATCCACCCTCTCTGGCTCCAACCGCCAGGATTCCCTTCCGAGAGTTCCCTCCACTCTCGGAATACAAAAACTTTGATTTTAAAACCAAAACCAGAAATCTACCATGTGAATGCATTCCTTGCCCGCCCTTGACCGTGGGCACGACTATTCGAATAGTTTTACACTCTGCAGAGGTTGTACAACTTTACCCACAAGAGATAAATTATCCTAAAAGTCAACACGCTTCCTTTGGCATGAGACCCGGATAAAATACCACAAAGCCTTTACCTTACTCTAATCTAGCTAGATACCACCCACGAGGTTTCACCGCAGTAGGCTAACCGCCCAACCGAAACCCCTCTTGCGCCATATGCGTCTGATAAATCCTGTCCCTCACTGTGAATAACCAGTCCATCCCTGGCACCCACTTTCCACTGGTGGCACCTAAACTAGACTATCATAAGTTAGTCAGCTAGGTCGTACCCATATAGACTTGTGGTTGTACGGTTAATGCTCACTTTGGACAAACACAAGCGTCGGTCCTTAATTGACTAAGGTGGAACATACACTTAACAAGTTCTCGTGCTTACTGCACCAAACCAAACTAACCATCCACCCTAATCTAAACCAACTTTCACATTTTATTTTATTTTAAAACAACAGTGGCAATTCCAATCACCACTAACTTTGCAAAAACAAGTTTATCATAATTTCCCAGTTTCAAGGTTTCAAAGGTATTAAGTAGCATGACTAAACATTATACTACCATTCTATTATCTATCAAAGGTTTAACAGTATTCTCCTTATTGAGATAAAGGAATTTCTAGGGTTACAAAGGTCCAAGGCATTCAATTTCAAATGAGGGCATAACAAGTTGGATTAACTAATACCTAAAGATTTGAACTAATATTTTATATAAATAGCAATGCACATAATTTAAAATAATTAAAACATTTCAAAATCATAGGTTCAAGATGATCAAAGGAGACTTGCCTTCTTGCAGGGTTTCAGGTCTTCTTCTTTGCTGTGAAGAGGATCGTCGACAACGTTGGAATCTACGCGAGAAAAGACAAAGCAAACAAAGCAAATAAATACAAACGAAAATTCAAATAAAATCCAAAAATTCAACAGAGGCCATAGTTAGATAGATTATGATTTTAGATGAATTTAGAAATTTGAATGGCTGAATTTGGAGTTAAAATGAGAAAGTTATGCTCATTTGAAAATCTCAGATTTGAATAAATCTAGAAATTCCCAAATTTCTGACAAGTGGGGCCCACTGGAATATTAGATTTTAAATTCTATTTTTATTCCGAGGGACTGACAGGTGGGGCCCACTCAACAGTAACCATCGGCGGTCATCGACATGTGGGACCCACTGGACAGTGAGCCCACCGACTTAACCTCGACATGTGGGACCCTCGGACTCGGGCCCACTTGTCGAGACCAGCACTGAGAGGTGGGGCCCAGCGCGCGGGGCAGCAGAGCCGTGGCGCGGCGGCGTGTGGGGCCCACTTGTCGCGCGAGATTTTAAAGAATGGCTCGACCTCGCGTGCGGAGCCGGGGCTCGAACGCGCGAGGAGCCGAGGAGGGAAGAGTTAGCGCTGTAACGATCGGGCGGGAGGCGTTGCCTACCCATAAAGGGTAGGTAATCCCTTTGAGGTTACCTTTGAGTGGTCCGGCGGCCGTGGACGGAGGCAAGGTCGTCGCCGCGCGAGGGGTCGGAGGTGCGGGCGGTGCGTGAAATGCAACCCTTGAGCGGAGGTTCGGTTGGAGGGTCGACGAGGTGCGGCGACGAGCGAGAAGGCCGGCGAGAGGGGTGGCGGAGCGCTCGGTCCTCTGGCGCGACGGCGCTCCGGCGGCGGGAGAGGCGATTGAGGTGTCGAGGAGGATCGCACGGACGAGAGGAGCTCGGGAGGCGACGGCGGGCTCCGGGATGACCGAGGCGGCGCGAAGGCTCGCCGGAGTTGGGCGGAGCTTCGGGAGAGAGCGCCACGATCTTTGGGTGCTCGAGGCTCGGGAAGGAGGTGGAGCGCCGGGAGGTGGTGCGAGAGGAGGCGGCCGAGGGGGCTTTATAGGGCGGAGGAGGACACGGCGCGGGATTGCTCGCCGGAGATCTCGGTGGCGGCGGGAAAGTTTGGGGAGAAAGGAAATAGGGGCCTGAAGGGAAGGGAGGCACGGCGTTGGGATTCGCTTCACGGGCTCAGGGTTGCCAAACCGGGAGAGGCAGAAGGCAAGGCGGTCGGCTCGAGTCACGGGCCGGCGAAAGGAAAGAGGGGAGGAAGAAAGGAAGGAGGCGCTCCGCGAGACGACGACGGCCCGACAAAGCGGGGCCGGGTGGCGCGAAGCGAGGCCGCGAAGCGGCCGACGGCGAGGGCCCACGAGTCGAGAGAAGAGAGGAGCGGGCGCGGGCGGCCGGATGGCCCGCCACGGCGACGCGCGCAGCATCGGACCGGCGGATGTCGGCCCGAGGATGAGGAAGGCGGGGTGGTGACGGGCGGGCGGAGTCGAGAGGAGAGGGGAGAGGCGGCTGGATGGGCCGAGCGCGACGTGGATGGATCTAGGCCATCCACGCGTCGACTGGAGGGAGAGGGGATATTTTTATTTTTAGAATTTGATTTAGATTTTCAGAAAAGGCTAGAAAATTATTTAGACCTCAGAAAAATATGAAAATACCTCCAAAAATTCCAGAAAAATTCACAGAAGCTCCTGGACATATTTTGGACTAAATAAAATTATTTCCAACTACTGTTGGTATTTTAGTTTCTTACTTTGAATTACTTTTTAAATTTAAAAATTAGGTTTTAAATTTCAGAAAATCCAGAATAGCCACATAAAATCTAATTACTTTAAAATAATTAATTTGAATTTAATTTTCTTCCAAAAAGCAAATTTTGGGATGTGACAAACCTACCCCCTTGAAAGAATCTCGACCCCGAGATTCGGATGGACTGGGAAAAAGGTCGGGGAACTCTTCTCTTAGATCCTCTTCACGCTCCCAAGTTGCTTCCGATTCTGAATGGTTGCTCCACTGCACTTTACAGAACTTGATAACCTTGCTGCGCGTACGGCGCTCTGCTTCCTCCAATATCTTGACTGGATATTCTGGATAGGTGAGGTCCTCCTTCACGTTTATTTCGTCTAAAGGCATCTGCTCTTCTGGCACTCTGAGACACTTCCTTAGCTGGGATACGTGGAAGACATCATGCACCTTTGACAGCTGAGGCGGAAGCTCCAACTGGTAAGCAACTTCTCCTCGCTTTGCTACCACCGGAAAGGGTCCAATGAATCTGGGAGCTAGCTTTCCACTGACTCCAAAACGTCTCATTCCTTTGAGAGGTGACACCTTCAAATAAACATGATCCCCAGGTACAAATTCTAAGCTTCTACGTCGATTATCCGCATAGCTCTTCTGTCTGGTTTGTGCTGTTTTTAATCATCTGGATTAGACGAACTTGTTCTTCTGCTTGCTTCAACACATCTGGTCCAAACACTTGTCCTTCTCCTGTTTCCTTCCAATACAATGGAGTCCTACACTTTCTGCCGTATAGGGCTTCGAACGGAGACATTTGCAAACTGGATTGATAACTATTGTTGTAGGAGAACTCTGCATAGGGCAAACTCTGATCCTAGTTATTCTTGTTTGCCAGTACACAAGCTCTCAACATGTCTTCCAGAATTTGATTTACTCTTTCTGTTTGTCCATCTATCTGTGGATGATAAGCTGTACTGAAGTTTAAGTTTGTGCCCAAAAGTTCATGTAGCTTTTGCCAAAATCTCGAAGTGAATTGGGTTCCTCGATCTGACACAATCTTCTTTGGGATTCCATGCAAACACACAATTCTTGACATGTACAACTCTGCAAGTCTATCCCCGGAGTAGGTGGTCTTTACTGGAATGAAATGGGCGACTTTTGTCAGACGATCCACAATAACCCAAATAGAATCGTGTTTTGATTTGGTTCTTGGTAATCCAGTTATAAAATCCATACCAATTTCTTCCCATTTCCACTTAGGGATCTGCAATGGCTGCAAAAGTCCAGCAGGTCTCTGGTGTTCAGCTTTAATCCGTTGGCATACATCACACAAAGCTACGTATTCTGCAATTTCTTGTTTCATACTTGACCACCAATACCTTTCCTTGAGATCGTGGTACATCTTTGTACTCCCAGGGTGAATTGAATATCCAAATTCATGGGCTTCCTTCAGGATTAACTCCTTTACCTCTTTCTTTTCAGGTACAATAATTCTTTTCCCAAACCAAAGGGTACCTTCTTCATCCTCTGAAAATCCCGAGGCTTTCCCTTTCTTCATATTATCCTTGATCTCCTGGACATACTTGTCCTCCTTTTGAGCTGCCCTGATTTGATCTTCTAAGGTTGGTTGAACTTCCAAAGTGGCTAGGAATCCTTTCTCCACTACTTCTAAGTTGAGCCGTTGGAATTCTTCTTGAAGTGCGGGCATACTATCCCTAATCCACGCTTTGGTACAAGAAATTCTTTCGACTCAAGGCATCGGCTACCACATTAGCCTTTCCTGGGTGATAGTGTATTCCAATATCATAATCCTTTATTAGCTCAAGCCATCTCCTTTGTCTCATATTGAGATCGGGTTGAGTAAATATGTACTTCAGGCTTTTGTGATCAGTGTAAATCTCGCAGCGGTTACCAATCAGGTAGTGCCTCCATATTTTCAATGCATGCACTACGGCAGCAAGCTCTAAATCATGAGTTGGGTAATTTCCTTCGTGGGGTCGCAGCTGCCTCGAAGCATATGCTACTACCTTTCTCTCTTGCATCAATACACAGCCTAGTCCTTGTCTTGACGCATCACAGAAGACTTCGAAATCCTTCCTAATATCCGGAAGCGTCAATCTCGGTGCGAAGTTAACCTCTTCTTCAGCTCTTGGAAACTATCCTCGCACGGTTTACTCCATTCAAACTTCTTTTCCTTCTTCACAGAATCGGGTGAGAGGTCTTGCGAGCTTGGAGAAGCCTTCAATAAATCGACGATAGTAACCAGCCAATCCAAGAAAACTTCTGATCTCGGATACTGACTTTGGTTGTGTCCAATTAAGCACATCATTTACCTTCTCAGGGTCTACGGACACTCCTCCTGCCGAAATCACATGGCCCAAGAAAGCTACTTTCTTCAACCAAAACTCACACTTACTAAACTTGGCATACAACTGATTTTCTCTGAGCTTATCCAAAACTATCCTCAAATGTTCTGCGTGCTCTTCCTCATTCTTGGAGTATATCAAAATATCATCGATAAACACAACCACAAACTTATCCAAATATTCCATGAACACCTTATTCATCAGATTCATGAAGTATGCGGGAGCATTGGTTAGACCGAAAGACATTACTGTATACTCGTATAATCCATAACGAGTAGCAAATGCTGTCTTGGGTATGTCTTGTGGTCTTATCTTCAATTGGTGATAACCTGATCGAAGATCAATCTTGGAGAAGACACATGATCCTTTCAACTGATCAAACAGATCATCTATTCTGGGCAAAGGGTACTTGTTCTTGATCGTCACGTCATTCAAGGATCGATAATCCACACACATGCGAAGACTTAGTCCTTCTTCTTTACTAACGATCTCGGGGCTCCCAAGGTGACGAGCTTGGCCTTACAAATCTTTTATCTTGCAGCTCTTCAATTTGTTTCTTGACTTCGGCTAAATCATTTGCGGACATCCGGTAAGGTCTCTTGGAAATCAGAGTATGCAGTGCAGTTATAACAAATTCAATCTCTCTATCTGGTGGCATTCCTGGCAAATCTTCAGAAATACATCCAGGTATTCACATGCTATAGGCACCTTTTCCAAAGTTATTCCTTCAAACTGTTTAACTTACTTTTCTTCCGAAGGTGCATTGGTGAAACCTTACTCAATCCTTCGACTGGTAAGAGTAATGTGCTCGGTCGGCACAATCTATTTGCCCTTTATACTTGGTTAACCAATCCATACCAAGTATTACATCTAAACCCTTTATACTTGGATGACCGAGGCGGCGGCGAAGGCTCGCCGGAGTTGGGCGGAGCTCGGGGAGAGAGAGCGCACGGTGCTGGGGTGCTACAGGGCTCGGGGAAGGAGGTGGAGCGCTCCGGGAGGTGGTGCGAGAGGAGGCGAAGCCGAGGGGGGCTTTTATAGGGCGGAGGAGGGGACACGGGCGCGGGATTGCTCGCCGGAGATCTCGGTGGCAGCGGGAAAGTTTGGGAGAAAGGAAATAGGGGCCTGAAAGGGAAGGAGGCACGGCGTTGGGGATTCGCTTCCGCGGGGCTCGGGTTGCAAAACCGGGAGAGGCGAGGAAGGCAAGGCGGATTCGGCTCGAATGCGGTCGGCCGGCGAAAAGGAAAGAGGAGGAAGAAAGGAAGAAGGCGGCTCTGCGGGGCGACGACGACTGACAAAGGGCGGGGTGGGCAGGGAGCGAGGCGCGGCGGGGCCGACGCGGCGGGCGCGAGTCGAGAGAAGAGAGAGCGGGCGCGGACGGCTGGATGGCCCGCGACGGCGACGCGCGCGCGCGATCGGACCGGCGATGTCGGCCCGAGGATGAGGAAGGCGGGGTGGCCGACGGCCGGGCCCGGAGTCGAGAGAGAGGGGAGAGGCGGCTGGATGGGCCGAGCGGCGTGGATGGATCTGGGCCGTCCACGCGTCTGGAGGGAGAGAGAGGATATTTTTATTTTTAGAATTTGATTTAGATTTTCAGAAAAAGCTAGAAAATTATTTAGGCCTCAGAAAAATATGAAAATACCTCCAAAAATTCCAGAAAAATTCACAGAAGCTCCTGGACATATTTTGGACTAAATAAAATTATTTTCAACTACTGTTGGTATTTTAGTTTCTTACTTTGAATTACTTTTTAAATTTAAAAATTAGGTTTTAAATTTCAGAAAATCCAGAAAAGCCACATAAAATCTAATTACTTTAAAATAATTAATTTGAATTTAATTTTCTTCCAAAAAGCAAATTTTGGGATGTGACAATATGTGAACTTGGTAAGAACATGGAGGATTCGTATGTCGTCAAGAGGATGCTTCAGTCGCTCCCTAACAAATTTCTGCAGATTGTTAGTTCCATCGAGCAATTTGCAGATCTCAAGACCATGATAGTGGAGAAGCTAATCGGGTGCCTTAAGCCAGATAAGGAGCGATTGTGAGCCACCAACAATGAAGATGGTGAGCATGTGTTGCTCACTCGGGCTCAGTGGAAAGCCAAGGAGGAGAAGGGAGGCGAGGCGTCCGAGAGTAGCACCAAGAGAGGCGGCCATGGCCATGGTAGAGGCCGTGGGCATGGTCGCGATTGTGGTGATAGCGAGCGTGACAATGACAAAGAATTCAGATTTGACAAGAGCAAGGTATGATGCTACAATTGTCAAAATTATGGCCATTACTCATCTGAGTGCTGATCAAAGAAGAAGGAAGTTAAGGCTAATCTTGTTGATAAGAATGATGATGAACCAGCTCTGTTGATGGTTCAAGTTAGCCCGGTTATGCAACCAACGGATCTTGCTATTGCCACGGTGCTTCTAAATGAATTGAAAGTATTTCCTATCCTTGGAGATGAAGATGCCAATAAGTATCTAACATGGTATCTTGATTTAGGGGAAAGCAACCATATGTCTAGAAGCCCTGATGTGTTTGCGGAGCTAGACACAATGATGGCAGACATTATGAGGTTTGGGGATGGATCTGTTGCAAAGATTCGAGGGCGTGGAATAGTCCTGTTCCAGCGCCAAACCAATGAGCACAAGGCTCTAATAGAAGTATACTATATTCCTTAGTTGAAAAACATTATAGTGAGCTTGGGATAGCTTGATGAGAATGGTTGCAAAACCGTGCTAGAAGATGGCATCTTGAGGATTTATGATCAAGAGTGTCGGTTATTGGCAAAGGTCAGAAGAACCAATAACAGATTGTATGTGCTGAGACTTCAGCCGGCAAAACTAGTGTGTTTAATGGCAGTGCACAAGGGGAAGGAATGGCTTTGGCATGCAAGGTTTGGTCATTTAAATTTCCAAGCTTTGAGGGACATGGCACAGCGGTAGATGGTTGAGGGATTACCATTAATTAAGCATGTTGAGTAGCTTTGTGAAGGTTGCTTGGCTGGCAAATAGCACAGGCTGCCATTTCCCTCGGTAGTAGTGTATCGGGCACAATCACCTCTAGAGCTGCTTCATGAAGACTTATGTGGACCAATTACACTGGCTACACCATCAAGCAAGAGGTACTTCTTATTGATTGTTGATGATTGCACTAGATTCATGTGGATTGTGCTCATTAAAGCCAAAGATGAAGCCCTAGTTGCGTTCAAGTCAGTGAAAGCCAAGGCAGAGCTGGAAACCGGTTTGAAAGTGAAGGCACTTAGAATTAACCGGGGAGGAGAATTCACCTCAGAGGACTTCCATAACTTCTGTGATGATTTGGGGCTAAAACGGTACCTCACGGCTCCTTATACGCCCCACCAGAATGGAGTGGCTGAACGACGAAATCAAACTGTTGTTGCAATGACTAGAAATATATTGGAGAGCAAGAAGATGCCGAGGAAATTTTGGGGTGAAGCAACAACTACTGCAGTGTATTTGATAAATCGGTCTTTGACTAAAAGTGTTGTCGGCAAAACACCATATGAAGCTTTGTACAAGAGAAAGCCACAAGTTCATCACTTGCACACCTTTGGGTGTGTAGCTCATGTGAGGACAGCTACTCCACACCTCAGTAAACTGCAAGATTGAAGTGCTCAAATGGTTTTTATTGGCTATGAACCAGGCTCCAAAGCTTATCATGTCTATGACCCCAAGAGTCATAAGGTACATTTGAGCCGAGATGTGTTGTTTGAAGAAGAAAGCTCATGAACTTAGGGAGAGCACATTGATGGGGACTCACTGCAGAGCAGTCATGGTGACACATTCACTATTCATTTTTGAACATGAAAGTGGTGCAGGTGAGGTGGAGAATCAAGATCAATGTGTGCTAGTAGTGGATGATACATCTGGGAACATAAATTCTAAAAATATTGGTGTTGGTAGCAACTTTGATGCAGATAACAACAGTGGAGACAGCACACCAGTGCAGAATAGAACTCCACTGAACACACCAGCTGGCTCGTGAAGTGAAGGACCTCACCAGTTTCGATCACTTTAGGAGGTCTACGATGCTATTGATCCTATTGAGCTGCAGTCTGAACAGCTGGACCTGTGCTTGCTAGCATCAGAAGAACCAACAATATATGAGGAGCCAGTGAAAGAAGAGTGTTTGAGAAGAACTATGCAAGAGGAGCTAAAGTCCATAGAAGATAATAAAACTTGGAACCTTGTGGAGCATTCGGGCAGTCAGAAGCCCATAGGCTTGAAATGGGTGTTTAAGGTTAAAAAGGATCCTTCTGGTGTAATTGTCAAACATAAGGCTCGGTTGGTCATGAAGGGCTATGTTTAGCGCCATGGAGTGGACTTTGACGAAGTTTTGCACCGGTTGCAAGAATGGAGACCATGCGACTGCTAGTGAGTTTGGTAGTGTCCCAAGCACCTGGTTTTGAGATACAAGGGCAAGAGCACAAGGTGCTGAGGTTGAACAGGGTGTTGTACGGGCTTCGTCAAGCACCAAGAGCATGGAACATCAATTTGGATAAGAGTTTAATGTCACTCAGGTGTGAGCGCAGTCCACTAGAACATGCTATGTACAAGAAGATGAATGGCTCTTCGGTATTGCTAGAGGGGGTTTACATAGATGATTTGATCATTATCGGCTCTAGCAATGCTGAAATCATCGAGTTCAAGACCGAAATGCAGCAGTTGTTTAGTATAAGTGATCTCGGATTACTCAGTTACTAACTGGGAATACAGGTTCAGCAGACCGATGATGGAATCACTTTGTCTTAGTCCACATATGCTGAAAAGTTACTCAGAGATACAGGAATGGAAGGCTGCAATCCTTGTGCTACTCCCATGGAAGAAAGACTAAAATTGAGCAAAGAGAGTAAGGAACCTCTGGTTGATGCCACCATGTACCGTAGCATCATTGGGAGTCTTCGATATCTAGTGAATACTCGACCCAACATCATTTACTCGGTTGGCATCGTTAGTCGATACATGGAGAGACCCACTGTTGAACACTTGAACGCTATGAAGTAAATACTTAGGTACGTGAGTGGAACACGTAGTTTGGGTTGTATTTACAGAAGAACCAGTAAGGAGGTGGAGCTAGTCAGGTACAACAACAGCGATCTTGCCGAAGATGTTAATGATCGCAAAAGCACCACTAGGGCTGTGTTTTATCTCGATTCAAGTATATATGATTGCTTGGATCTCACAAAAGCAAAAGGTGGTGGCTCTGTCATCATGTGAAGCCAAGTATATCGCAGCAACAACATCAGCTTGCCAAGGCATTTGGCTTGCATGGTTGTTGAGTGATTTACTGAATCAGAAGCAAAAGAAGTTCAAGCTACTAGTTGACAACAAGTCAGCCAGTTCGTTGTGCAAGAATCCGGTGCACCACGACATGAGCAAACACATCAATATGAGGTACCACTTCATTCGTGAGTGTGTGGAGAGTGAGAAAATTGAGGTGGAACATGTCAGGATAGAGGAGCAACTAGCCAATATTTTGACGAAGTCTCTTGGCCATGTCAAGTTTCTTGAGATGAGGGAGAAGCTGGGCATGGTGGATATGGCAAGAGGACAACAAGATTAAGGGGGTAATTGTTAGTACTAATCTTGTTGTGTTTGAGTTAAGCTAGAGTTTGTGCTTCGGTCGGAATAAATAGACCGGGTAAAGTTTTGTTGGTTTCAAGCAGTTTGAAGTCTATTTCTCATTTCTAAACATTCAGCAGAAGGTTCAGCCGTATGCTCAGAATTTCAGATTTGGTTTAATTGCGACATATTAGTGGTGTAAGTTTATGGTCTGGTTAATTGGGATCGTGAACCAGTCTAGCATGAGTTAGTTGATAGTTTTTTGGGTCTTCAGTTAGAGTCTACAGAGAGTTGTGTTATAATCATTCTGCCTATTTTTAGAACACAGACTATAGCCCGTCCAGAAAACAGAAAAATAGAGAAAGTGTGAAATAACTCTTATGCGCGTTTGATCATTCTCTGTGATTCCATATTGTATGTGTGCATATTGGGCGTCCTCGATCTAACAATTGGTATCAGAGTCCAGACACCTAACATCTCTTTGAACCTCATGGTTGCAGAAGTGCACAACCAATGTGTGAGGGGAGAATGTTGGGAATAGTCCTACATTGGTTGTGGGAAAAGAAAAAGCATAACTTATAAGTGTGAGGGAGAGCTCACCCATTGGATTGGTCTTTTAGGGGGAGAAGGCCCAATACTACTTATAAGTCTGTTGCTCCGTGGGCTTAGTTGTGTTCAACTCATTGGACCTATGGCCTGAGGAGTAAACCTGGTTGGACCTAGGCATGCGGCCAGGGTCCGATCTAACAAGCATGTGGTTATTCATCTAACCCATCTCTCATGTGCTCACTAGTTTTAAGGTTAGGGTTTGAGAGTTGAGTGCTTGATGCGCTCTCTGTCCTCCAAGGTGAAGTGGCTTTAAAACTTTCCATCTCAAGTAAGCATACATCAATCTTTGTGTTTCTCCATGGATCTATCATGTCTTGATTGATTTACTCTTGATTTGGTTGGTTTTCCTCTCCTCTCATCTCTCTTCTTGATCTTGCTATGCCAAGAACATATAAGAGATGGAGATAATCTCAGAAAATCAATCTCCACTCATCTAGGCACTTTGGTAGCAAGTTCATCAAGAAACTTGGTTTTTGCACTTTTTGGTCTCTCAAGTGATTTATTAATCTGAGGGTTTCTGGCTTGATTTCATCGATGTTCTAACTTGCTGTGACATGTGAGAATATATCTAGAGTCGTCTTGACCATCACCCACCCATGAGCAAGTTGTATTCACTGTTTTCGGTTTTTGATCAATTTTGGTGCCATCTGTCTTAAAACTGAAAAATATCTCAACTTTGGTAATGTTTTTCAATATCATTTGTTGGAATAGATTCATGATATCCTAGAGAAGATTTTTGCATATTTTCATGCCTTTTGGATCTACGAATCAAAAGTTACATGGATTTTTCATTCGTGAAATAGTGCTAAAATCTTTTGTTCATCCCCTGATTTCACAGGACTTCAACCACATTAGTTTTTGACCACTCACTAGTCGTCGACTACTCTGGTCTTATTTCAACCACTTACTGGTCGTCGACCACTCTAGTCTTATTTCGACCATATTGATTTTTGACCACTCACTCGACCACTCTAGTCTTATTTCGACCACTCACTGTCATCGACCACTCTGGTCTTATTTTGACCACATTGGTTTTCGACCACTCACTAGTTGTCAATCACTCTGGTCTTATTTTGACCACATAGGTTTTTCGACCACTCACATGTCTTCGACTACATTGGTTTTCAACCGCTCACTGGTCGTTGGCCACTCTGATTTTATTTCAACTACTCATAAGTCTTTGACCATACTGGTCTTTTCGACTACTCTGGTTTTGTTCGACCACACTTGTTTTTTTGGTCTTATTGTTTACCCTTGATCTTCATAGTTTCTCATAACTATTGGAGTAAAAATTAGAGAATTCTTTTGGGAGAAATTTAAGACACCATTCACCCACTCTGTTGCCATCTTTAGTCCTACAAAAGTGTACCAAGGGATAGGTGAATGGAAGGGAGAATTATCAAAGCTCAACCATGCAATACTGAAGTTTGGCATGTAAATTATAACAGTTCGATCATTATAGTTAATTTTTTATTTCTTGCTTATATTATAAATAATATCAGTTGTTATGTAATGACAAATTAGTACTTCACGAACTGAATTACCTACTTATTTCCTTCTTGTTTAATCTTCATTCTCGTTTATGTACCTACTTTTCCTTGCAGTGACCCTTGACATTATTCAGTGCATACTGACATTTATCAGAGCTTGGATGCTTTGGAGCAGCTTGTATGCTTGAACAAGACCACTAACCAAATTTTGGGGCGGAATATGATGGAATGAAACAATTGAATGGGGAGGCATAGGCAACCGTGGCCAAGGCCGCAGAAGAACCATTGATGAAGCATCGTTGGTTGTAGGACTTGTAGTTGCGATTTGTGAACATTAGGAAGTGAAAATGTATTTGTTAAGAGCTGGATGACCTTTTTTTTTTTGGAAAGATCGGATGTATGTGAATTGAGAAATGAAGTGTGTGATAGTAGTCACTTCATCATGGTGATTGGTTGTCCATGTAATTGAATGGCTCTAGTTTAGAAATAAATGCTTCAGTTCATTTGTTCATGTTCTTGAAGAAGGAAGTTGTCGATGTGCTGAGATACACTAAAGCGATGTAGCTAGCTGCTTTGTATATGAGATGCTCAAGAAATGCAATGATAGTAAATTATATTGGTAATGACAATGTGTTCATGTTGCTCAAAATGTGTGATTTTCTTGTGCCAGATTGTTGTTACTTTGCGCCAAGTACAAGAATGTTTACCTGGAGCATTCTAGTTTATTTGTGTCGAGTAAAAGGATATCAGCTTGAGAAAATGTCAGTTAGCCGCTTCTACTTTGTGCTGCTGCTGCTACCACTACTTCAAACAGCAAAGAGCACCGAACCATGGAGGTTGAAGAGTCCAGCTTCTCACTCTTGCCGTATTTCTGAATAAATGAGCATCAATTTTTCATCTCTCGTTTTTAATGAATTGTTCATTGCTTCTTATACGAGTACTTTCTCGGAAGAATAGATCAAGTGGTGTTCAGTGAGTCATGATTTTTTTACAAGATCCTGGATGCAACAACCAGTTGTCTTATGAGGAGGAAGTCCATTTTACCTCCTCAACTATCACAAGTCCTAATTTTCACCCAAAACAACAAAACCATCTAATTTGCATCCCTTATGTCATGGGCCAATGTCTAGCCAATACGTAAGGGTGGCCTGATCTTCACAGTATGATTCAGGTTCGGTTCTTCCTCTCTTTTTTCCCACGCAAGCAGCAGTAAATAGAAGAGTTAAGGTCTCGGTTGTACAAGCTATTTTTCAGCTAAAGAGCAAGCGGCCCTCCTCTTCACGTAGCAATCAAAGTAACAGCAGCAGCCGCACCGAATTTTCCCCTGTACTCGGTCCGAAACACAAGACAAAAGCCTATTCAATATATAACTTGGATCAATTCTGCAACAGCAAAATTCCTGAACTTTTCAAGTATTCAGATTTATTTCTTATTAAGTAGATGTAATCATATCTACTAAAGTCATCGGCAAACATTATAAAGTACTGAAAACCATCTCTAACCGTAGAGACCATTGGTCTACATATATCTGTATGTACAGGGGCCAATAAGTCATTTGCTCTCTCATCTAAATCCGTGAAAGGCGCTTTAGGCAACTTGCCAAGTGAATATGACTCGTATGTTTCAAAATCAAATGAGTTTAGACGACTATCTTTATAAAGTTTCATCATATGCTTCTTATTTATATGACCCAAATAATAATGGCAAATAAAAGTAAAATTCAAATCAATAGGCCGAAGCATCCTAACATTAATGTTATAGACATACACATTCTCAAGATTTAAAGCCTATAATCCATTCACTAATAGAGCATTACCATAAATCATATCATTCAAATAAATTAAACAACCATTATTCTTTATTTTGAATTCATAATCCTCTTATCCCAAATATGAAAAAATTAATATTTTTGCTGAAGTCAGGAATATAATAATAATTATTCAAAGGTGCAGCTGACTCCACCAGCTCAGAGGCGGGTGCGACACGCTCCTGATCGTTTTACGTACTCGGAGCGTCGTAACTTGTTGCAGCGGAGGACGGCCATGTGGGGCCGTACAGGAGGACACGGGCGTGGAGCCGGAGCAGGCCAGGGTGGCGACTGAGGGTAGTCCTCATTGTACACTATTGTTTCATGTATGCTTATGTTTGTTATTTACGATGTGAACTTTTTAGTACTGTCCCGTGCTTGTACTCCTCGTTACCTACTCGATGCACGCTCCAAACGAATAGTGAACTTCAATGATGGCAACCGCACAAAGATTCTCAGTAACATCAAAATTGTAATACCCCAACTTTGCATAAAGGAAAAACATTAGAGATAAAGAAGGTTTTGCCGTCAGACCCATCGACTTTTAGAGTGCCGATTTAATTTCGCGCGCAGCGGTTCCCAGACCATCCCAAGATGATCGGCACCATCTCAAGAGCCATAGAATAAGCACTCTCAGAGGTTCCCAGACCACCTAGGGATAGTCAGCACCGTCTCGCGTCTCGGGTGTTCATCATCCGGCAAATTCTTACCTTACCTTCTACCGACTTACCGCTGCAGTAGGAACCAAACCAACAGCCGTGGACCAAAATGCCCTTGGGCAGTTAGCCTATGTGAGAGGGGCATGGGCATTAAGTGGGGACAATTCGGTCATTCCACAAATGCAAGGGCAAGCCCCCAACCGTTCCCACATATACTAAGTACCATGTAGCCAAGCTCATTTCCCATCTCCTCACTTTCGGCCAAGGTAAGAGCCAACCTCAGAACACAAGCTCATTTCTCTCCTCTTCTTCCCCACCAAAACAGCCACACATCCACACCATTCCGGTTGGCACCAGGTAAGCAAGGTGAGTCTCCACACACGCATAGAGGGAGAGAGGGAGGAGTCGCCGGCGTTGACAGATCGGCCCCGAGCCATGCACCGCCACGCGCGCGCCCAGATCTGGGTCGGGCCAGCCGATTGGCTGCGCACAGGCGAGGGGACGCGGGGAGGAGGAGGCAGGAGGCGGGGCGGCGGCAGCGGCGCCGCGACGGGCCAAGGGCCGGCACCGCCGTGCCGCCTGGCCTCCCGGCCGAGCGAGACGGGAGAGGAGGATACGGCGTCGAGGTGGGGCTGCGGGGCCCAACGGCCGGCGGCGGATGGAGCCGCGCGCCATGCGCCGCCGCTGGAGGGGCCGTCCGCCCGGTCCCCGCACGCGAGGAGGAGAGAGAGGGGGGATAGAGGCGGCGGAGAAGGAGAAGGCAGGGGGTAGCCGGTGGTGAGGGTGGCCGGCGACGCCGGATCGGCCGCGCGCGCCGCGCGTGCCGCCCCCAGGCAAGGCCTGTTCAGCCGGCTTGAATAGAGGAGAGAGAGTTAGGAGAGGAAAAGAAGGCCTTTGGCCAGATAGGGTGGAGAGAGAGAGTGGATGGGGTGAGGAGATAAGGCCCATTCGGCCAAGAGAAATGGGGAGGAGAGAGGGAGAAGGAAAGAAAAGAAAAAGGAAAGAAAGGAAAGAGAAGAGAATAGAAGGGAAAAAAAGAAAAGAAAAGAGGAGAAAAAGAAAAGAGGAGAAAAAGAAAGAGAAAAAAATGGGTTTGGCACCTGCACGACAGGTCCCTCAAAACCCGTGCGATTACGCCCGAGGTCGGGGTACAAGCTTAGGGACGTTGTTCTCCGTTTAAGCTCCTGATTTTTGTTTTTTGCCGTTGAGTCGGGTTAACGTGTACGCAGGTGGAGGTCCTGGGTCGGAGCCATCCACGCGTCATCCCCGAGGCTAGCCAGGCAAGTGCATTGTAAAGCGGTGAATTCGGGTAGTGATTTTGGTTAAAAATTGAATGATGATGCACTGCTTATCTTGATGAGGTAAGTTGAATATTTGTGGATGATGCATACTTACCATGTCAGGGTAAGTTAAAGAGCTTCGGAATGCATAATGAGAAATGATGCACGGTAAATGTCGAGACATGCTATGTTGATATGCATAACTGATCTTGCATTGCATACATGTCATGAAAAGAGAGGAAGTTGGTCCACGTTGAGTGGACGCTCCACGGGAGTGGAGCTGGGTCCCCGTATGAGAGTTACGGGCAACTGAGGTCCTCGTATGAAATAGGACGGGCTTGAGGTCCCCGCATGAAACAGGGGCGGGCCTGGGTGAGCATCGACGGGTGCACACTCTACTGTACCGGTATAGGCTAAAGAGTTGAGAAAGAATGCATGAGCATGTGCATGGGCATATGCATAACGATCGGTTGATGAGAACCTAAAAAGATAAGAGAAATGTGCATGTGCATATCGAATAGTTGATCGGGACGTAAAGTGATTAAATGGAGAAGTGGTTAATGAAACTGAAATGATTATGGTCTAATGAATGAACCTGTTATTTGCTGTTTTGTTTTGTACTTGCTGAGTCGGTTGACTCACCCTTGCTTTGTTGTTGTTTTTAGGTGATCGTTGAGGAGGTCAAGCATGGGCGGGAGTAGCACATGAAATAACGACACGAACTAGCAGCACTTTTGTATCACCTTTTGTCAGTGTACTTTAGCTGTGTTAGGCTAGAGTGATCACTAGAAATGCTATGATGTATCTGAACGCAGTAATATAAATAAAGCTAGTGTTGGTTTTAAATTCTTCTGGTGTTGATGAAATGGTAGAGTTGGCAGATGTGGTAGCATCTTGGCCCAGAGAGTGGGCGGGGTGTTACAAAAATATCACTTACCATCGTATGTATCGATCGTTTTACGATCAATCGTTCCTAAAAAAAATTTCCAAAATTTTTTATGCACCTACAATATACAATGAATATAAACTTTTATTACAACTCCAGCAGATTTTTTTTACCAGTTTAAAACTACAAAATTGACAAAATTTAAAACATTCACGGGGGATTGAGTGCAGTTGCCCCCCATTGGGCGACTGTATGAAAGTCGCCCAACGGGAGGGCGACTAGCTGCAGTCGCTCCAGGGTAGGGCGACAGGGATTGTGTTGGCCCCTGGTTGGGCGATAGGCTCGGTCGTCCCCCCATTGGGCGACTGGAGCCTATTTCTGTAAAAAATTTTCCCGTGGGTACATTTATGTAATTTTGAATAAAAAATGGATTATTCGTGCAAAAAATTCTCTATGTCATGACTATCCCTTATTTTTCTTTACATCTTTTGAGCATGTCTGATCAAGTGCCCTGTTCTACATGTAGACTTTACAAACAATTCATGATGACAAATTTTACAAATAACATATCTTACCTAAGCTCCATTTTTGTCGCACTTTATTATCTTATCAAAATCTACTCATACCTCTGATGTACTGGGTCTAGATCTCTTTATTCTGACACAGAGGCACTCGTAGAGCTTGAAAATTGTATTGTCTGCTCTTCCGTTTGAGGTGGAAGTGCATCATTCCCGAAGGATGCAAAATCCTCTAACGAAATTCTGAAATTACTTATAGGAAAATTCTAAAAAATTTTCATAGAGAAAAACTACAAAATACAAATAGAAAATTACATTATTATTTATTTTACATCATAACAAAGCAAATGAAGAACAATAAAAATGTATGAAAATTAGTATTGTTACCTCTTTTCTTGATTGTAGTTGATTTCGAAAATTTGAATTTATGGCAAAAATATTTTGAATTTTGCCAAATTATCACAAAATGGATCAAAATTTTCAAAAGAGAATTTGGAAAAAGGTTTGATGGTGGCTGAATAAGGGGGGTTTGCTGCTTATTTATAGAAAAATTTGAGTTTTTTTTCATATGTTTAAGCTCCTCAATGGCTATAAACAACTAGAATATTAAAAAATTCGATCATTATCATGCCTAATAGGCTGAAACAGTGCTAAACGTGTACCTACCATGCCTAATGGGTCAAATGTGCCTAATAAGCCGTTATCATGCTTAATGGGATTGACCTAATGGGCTAAACATGCCTATTCGTGTCATGTTTAATGGACCGTGTTTGTGTCGAACTATGCTTAACGGCCAAAACGTGTCTAACGGACATGCTCATGCTGTGCCTAATGGGCTGTGCTCGTGTCGAGTTGTGCTCATGCCGGGCTTGCTTGACCCAGCATTGTTCGTGCCGTACATCGTGTCGTGCCGTCTCAGCCCATTTATGTGGTGGGACGTGTTGTGTCGGAGTTGAACCAACAATGCGGTGCTTGAAGCCGACCCATTTGGCCACACTAGGGACAATCTGTTCTCGATCCCGACTCTCCGCCAGCAAAATCACTGCCCAGAGGCCCCTCATCTGAAATAGGACCCCCCCGCGATACCCTCACAGTTGTTGTCCATTCGCAGCTCCTCGCCTTAGTTTAGTTCCTGTTTGTATTGGCTTCTGTTTGTGTCTTCTGCTTAGAAAAGCCAAAAATCAATGTGAACATCTGGTTTCTCGAAGCGATTTCTTCACTCCTTTCGCTACCGTATTGCTCCATGGATAAGGTAGGGGGCCGTGGGTGCATCACGCACTCCACTCCTCTCGCTTCTATCACGTACACATATCTCTTCCCTACTTTCCCTACTGCTCACGCCCTCATTAAAGTCACTTTTTTAGCCACTACTAATTATTTTTAACCAAAAACTATAAATCACAAGGAAAAACTATCAGCAAAAACTACCACAAATGCCACTTAAGGCATCGAATAAGAACAGCTCTAGCTAGCCAAGAGAGGCAGCAAGACAAGTTGTTAGTGTGAGATGACGCTTCGTATGCCACGTGCTTATTTCGGTGTTTTTTAGTAGTACTTCAGTGTTTTCGTAATAAGTGCGATGTGCGCACACTTGTTATGTCGTCTAGCTTTGTTGCCAACAACTTGTAATGTCGTCTGAGCTCACATAGTGACTGCACTATCGGGGCAAGCCACTGCTCTTAGTGTTTAATGTAAATTCGCACTACCACTAGCGGCTGGGTCTATTTCTTCTGAAAAAAAGCCTTTGAACACCGCAAGAGATATTTATGAACTATTGTGTACTGACAAATACACTGACTCGGCAACATTAACGTGTTAAAACATAACTAGTAGTGTGCCCGTGCTAACGCTACGGTAAAATATAAAACAAGGTAAAATTTGTTGATCTGCAATATATAATATTTGACGACGACGAGCGTGTTGTAAAGGCCTTACGACCTCCCAGGACTTTTTTACGACCGGTTCCAATCAATTACGACTGGTTCCGACCACATCTGTTGCCGTACGACCAATCAGGTAGCCGTTCGACCACTTTGCTTTGTCGCTGCGCTCGAAATACCGTGATCGCAAACTCCTACGATCACTCCGTGATACTGGCGATCACTGTTCACCGTGGTAAGAAAACCTTTCTGTCTATACTCATAACCCAAAAGGTTTTCCTAATAGGTAATGGCAAACATATTAACTTAATGCACAAAAAGAATTCAACAGATTCTTCGAACATTTAGCATTAAAATTTTCTTAGCAATATCTTAACAATGATTGAATCCATAGGGCCTCACGGAATATAATGCTATTGGTTTCAAGCAAAACTAATTTAGTCTGTTGGGGTGGTTTGTTTGGAAAGAAACACCTACGCATCATGCAGTCGGCCACGCAGCGTAAGAAACCGGACAACATGGTGCGCTCTGCTCTGGATGGAACAACAGATTCTTCAAATGGTTTGTCATCCACATCCAGCGTCGAGCAAGCCCAGCCAGCTGGCACCCAAGTGCCCATAAGTTCAGGTTGCAGTTCCTACTAACCCTCGCAGCGATCGCTGCCCAAGCTGCGAGGTATAACTCTATTTCAGCTCATTGCAAAGATTCTAACCATTTACCCTGCAACATGACATTTTTTTGTTGAAATTTTCATGACATTTGTTCTAACAAAACTAATACGTAGGTCTGTACTTCAATTCTAGATCTACTAAAAACATTGCAGTACCTTATATAAAGTCAGCGCTCAATGAAACAACATGGCTAATAGGCAAGAGGATATAGTACTTCTTTAGGTAGTAATAGTTCAGAAAAAAAAGTCCGGTGGTCCAAACTAAACTGTAGTTACAATGTAAGCCAGAATTAAACTCAAAAGTCTCATATTCATATCCATCTATACTCTTTATATAGCACTAACAATCGGTCCCATTCTCTGTGTAGGATTAAGAGATGTAGTCTCCCGTATCCAGTAGTTGTCCTGATTCAATTTCCAGCATCTAGAATGCGCTACTACAATTTCTTCGGAGAAAGTTCAGCCAACCGTTGTAAGAACCCACTCAATCACTTCATCATCACTCATTTTGAGTAATGTGTTATGTATTGACTGAGCTTGACATCAAGCTGGCAGATGCAAGAGATTTGTGGCTCGGATTGGAAGGACAGCACATACCGCAGTTGAATCGCGGCACTCGCTGAATTTCTTCTCCCACTCCCTCTGAGCATTTTCTTCTGCCTCATACTGCCCAATCAGCTCAGCCTGCTTCTCGAGCACCCTCTCCATCTCCCCATCCTTCTCATACTCCATGGCATACCTCCTGCCATCCTCAACTCTTCCATCACCGCAAGAACCATGTCCATCCCGGCTCACCTCACCATCCAAATCATGCTGCTCGTCGGTGCAAACAAGACAATGTGATCTCTCCCGCCCTCCTCCGGACTCCCGCGAGATTGTGCTCGCCCTCCTCGTCTTCATGCGCAATCTGTCAAAACAAGACATCATGTCGATGGCCAATGCACATCTACAGATCAACAATTATCACAGAATTTCAGCAATGTTCTATGCCCGACCTCATGAGCTCCTTCCTCTTGATCTTCCAAGACAACCGCCCCACCGGTACTTGGGCGATGAATCCGCGGTCAGCAGGTAAAAGTAGCTCCTCCTATTGCTATGGCTATGCCTCTGCCTGAGCTGCCTGCCCTTCTGCTGCGGTTGCCGCCTCTCCGAGTTTAAAATAATCACAATCGTTTTGGAGCAATCAGCTGCCAGCAAACCCTACCAGACAACATAAGTCCAATAATCACACAGATGCCTTACATACCTCCAGAACAACCTTTATTTGAAACAGATTGTAGACTTGTCCTCACAAACAGACTACAGACACACAACAGATCGCATGATCTCCACCTATCCTAATTGTGTTCAAGCCCACAAATATGCCACATAAAAATATCAGAAATCCGTTGGGTGGGTGGGGCACCTGGAGGACTATCTATAAATAATCTTCACGACAAATTTGGGCTTCTCTATAAATTATTAACCGTGTAGTTTACTCCCTCGATGAAACAAATGGATCCCCCTGCCGCCAGCTGGCAGCTAATGCTGATGATCACGGGTGACGAACTTGTCTAGCGTCCATTCGCCACAGCTCCATGTTGATCTTCACATGAACAACTCTTTCGATAGCAGCTGCTGGGCGAGGTACTGCCCTTCTGGCTCCTCGAGATAAATTTTGTCGTTCAGATAATTCTGTAAATTATTGACAGCCTCTGCCTGAACTTTAGAGCCTTGTTCTTTCAAAGTCGGTAAAAGCACCGTGATATTACATCCAGAATTTTCATGAACTGTGATCCATATTTCTTGTGAAGCGCAAAGCCGACCATCCGAAAAGAGCGTAATCTGGTTAGCCACACACACAGGAGGAAAGTCTTGAAGCGGGTCTCTACCTTAAGGAAAGCATGAAGGGCACAGCGTGGGTTGTGGTGGTGGGAGAGCATTGAGGAACATAGCAAGCCATTTCCATCCATCGGCTAAGCCATGCGGATGCCTCACACCCTTGATTTGCCTCGTAAACAAAGCTATGCGATCATATTTATGTTCTACCGCAAAACAGCAGCTTGTCGACGAAGCCTTCTATTTAATTGCCATGACAAAGATAAACATGTTAAGTCGTAATTTGTCAATGCTATCATATATTATGTCCATAAAACATGGTAAGTCATAAATTGTATTCTCTAAAGTTCTCTATATGCTACAAATTGTGTACATTCTTTGTGTCGACATTAAAACTAATGGATTGCAATTAATGGGAACACAACCTATATCACTCAAAACCGTTAAATGCATACCCACCACCAACGATTAATCAGCCTTAATGGCTGCTTACCACACGTAATGCTTAGACAAGGACTATACACACCTGAATCATTGCAGATACGCTTTGACATATGCGACGACATATGTCAAATAACTTTCGATGCTCTCGAATTGTCCATTTTCTTCCGGTAGCCAATCACGATAATAATCTTTGTTTCGTGCTTGTGCTCGAACAAGTACATATATCATAAGATAATCCAAATGTATGAGCTATAATATCATAATAGTACATAACACACATTTTGAACCATAAAATCATCTGCATTCAATCGTTAAAAGCATACAAATAATTCGAGGATCGAAAATATATTTTATTACTTTTCGCACATCCTTTAAAAACTTTGGCAGCACCAAAAGCGAAGCCATTCTCTGCTTTTTCACCACTGCTGATATATAAGCAAAAAATAAAAAGTACATAGTGAAGTTCAATGACATGCAGACTTACATTCAAAGCATGCAGATGCTTTGGAACTGTATATGCAAACTTTGTGGAACTCAGCTAGAAGATAATCCATTGCATCTGTACTGAACATACACATGACATACCATATGATCAAAAATTGAATGTACAACCCTTCGAACTTTTATTAAACTTCAATAAAAGATAGAGCGAAATGTGGAATATGGAACTAATTGCCATATGTTAGCCTTGCAGCAAAGATAGCACGAGTCCCAAGCCGGAGGAAATAGGAAAAGTCACATTGTCCTAGCACTATGAGGATGCAAATTTCAGACAGGGCAAATTGACAAAGATATATTTATGCGAATATCTACAATGCACCTTGTGTTCTTCAGCATCAAGTGGCATCTATATCCAAGCTACTCACAAAGAGCATGTTGAGCATGCTTCATAGGAGTTTAAACCTTCCACTATTCATCACCATCAAATTTAAGGATGCATAACACTCACTTTTCGGTATGCCAAATCAACACAACAATAGGCTCATTGAAAAAAATACAAGTAAAGTGATTACCTCCCCACCCGCCACCTCCTCTCCCCAATGCCAACCCCTCCCCGCCGCCTCCTCCCCCCGCCTGGTGTGTACTCTCCCCGATGCCTCCCACTCCCAGACGCCTCCTCCCCCGCCCGGTGCCTCCCCCTCCCCGCCGCCTCCTCCCCCCGCCCGGTGCCTCCCCCCTCCCCGTCTCCCACCCCATCTCCGCCGAATCCAAATCCGGCCGTTCCCACCGGTTGGAGCCAAGGAAGACGGGGCAGCACGCAAAAAGCTCCATGACGTCCCCCTAGACCGCTACGATGCCTAGGCGTCGCCAAGATGACGACTTGGCGACACCGTGACAACCATAACCAAAATTACTCAAACAATTGAATTAAGTATTAAGATCATTGAAACAAGTATTAACACCACTGAAACAAGTGTGAAAAATAATGAAAACCAAGAGAATAGTGCTAACATGCAGCCTAGATGGCATTTGTATGCCAACTTAACTTATGGGGGCAAAGTAAAAGATAAATAGATATGGGGGCAAATTAAAAAGGTACGTGACTTATGGGGGTGGTTATGGATTTTTTCCTAAAAAATTATCTAGCCACAGAATCGACAAGCCATCCAGGTAGTTATGCTAATACATCAGAGAAGATAATAGGCCAAGCATCGGATTGCACAGTGGTCAGTAAAGAGGACAAATCCACATTTTTTTATATGTCACTTTCCATGGATTAGCCAACTGATGTAACATGATAATAACTTCAGAAGACATGCAACTTCCTTGTCTTCAATTTATTCAGCTACAACTATTATTGTCACCAACTTAAACACTATCAGGTAAAAGAAGCCAAACTCTTTATGTCATGCACATTGTTATCCAAAGCAGATTATCATAGAAATTGTGAAAATTCTTGATCAGCTTGTTAGCTAATGAAAAAATAGAACAGCTCTTGCCATGTCAGGAAGCAGCCATGAAAAGCTTGACGACCAATGGATCAAGAAATAATACCTCAGTACAAATGGCTGCTCTAGCTTAGGCGGAACAACATCCCCAAACAAAGAAGCACCATGAGCCAGTTTCAGTAAGATTCTTCGCACAATCTCTCCAAGATACATTATAGAAATCATCTTTTCATATATCTGGCATGCAAAAGTTTTTAACATATATTAATGCAGACACCTAAAAACAAAAGGGGAAGGAAAAGACCAGGTAGACAATACCGCTCTCCAGATTCAAACTTTCAAAATCCATGGCTTTATCGAATTCGAAAGAGGAAGTTTGTCTGATTTAAAGCTCCCCCATTCCGTGTTGATTACCTAGAGAATACCAAATAATTCAAAGGTTAATACTTAAGTGGGGTGAATACCATACAACGGTGAAGGTACAATGCATGTGTAAGACCATAAATGGTTCAACAAACATTGTTATTCCAAGCATAAGAAGGAAACCAAATACTAACCATATTTCCAGATCTAGGCAAAGGGACCATTCCATTTAGGAATAGCATTAGCATGCTCAACATATGCTGCATTTGTACGATGCCCAATATTATGGCAAGCAACTACATCGTTGTCCATATATCTCCCACCACCAAGTGCCAACCGTGTCATTAACCTACAAAACATCAATACTCAATCTACATAGCAAAGAATGCCTCGGAAAGAAACGTTTTGCATGATGTTAACCATGTTTGGATCCCATCAACTGATAAAAGGGTAAAAACCAAAAGCAGCATCAGGATACAAAGAAATTAGCATAGCTTAGATACGAAAGCAAAGCATAGATGGTGTATAAATTGAATAAATTAACAGATATTAACTTACCAATGCTGTAACTTTCATATCCAGCCCCTGCCTCTCCATGGCCTTGCTCAACTCAGAGACAACATCCTCGCCCACCTGATTTAGGAGCAATCAAATAAATATCCAAATCAAGTAATTGTGTGCTTGTGACAATTATAGGATGCTTAACAATTGACACAGATACCATCAACTGGAGAAACATAATGTTCTTACAGCTCCTCAAGAATATGCTTCCTAACCAATCTCAATATTTCATTGAGATAAACAAATCAGTTTGATTGTATTGTAACAATTGAACGTTAAAAGAATGGAGTAGGTACTGCATTGTTTGTAGGTGAATACAGCAATTAGTGAATCAACATGGTATCAAACTTAACAGCACACCACTATTAAACTTCGTCACTAAAAGCTCTGCTCTAGCATTCTAAAAGAGCAATGCAGAATTTTGTCACAGAAAGCTGGTCCTTCGAGAAAAAGGAACAAACGCCAGAGGCTCTATTGTGATATTAAATCACACTTTCTCACGGAAACTCACCAGTTGAATTCATGTGTCTATGAGCAGAAGTGTACTACTCTATGTATGACATGTCTAGATCTTATGAACAAAAATGCTATCCATATTCTTCTGGTTATTTTGTCAAGTTCGTCATTCAAACCATCGGATGTTATGCTCATACCGCCAAGTTTTCCCAACATAAGCAGACCTTATATGAAAGATATATGATATGATGCGCGTGCAGGTCGGTGCTCACCGATGGTGGGGATGGTGGTGACGATCTCGCTGAGCTTGAGCTTGTAGAGGATGGTGGTCTTTCCGTGGCGCCGAGCCCCACCATCGGATCCACATCTCCTTCTTGGCGAAGAGCCACTGAACAGCTTGGTGAACGTGAGCCCCATCTCCTCTTCCGCCTCGCCTCGCTCTCGCAACACAAACACAAACCCCACGCGCAAATGCGATCTCGCCGCTGCTCTTCTCTTCCGCTAGCTCGGTAGCGGATCTACACGCATCGCACAAGATCCGTCTCCAAATCAAACAACCGTGGAGTCCTACACATGAACGCGCGATCTAAGAGCCGGACACGAGATCCGTAGGCGGATCCACAAAACGGCGCGCAGGCTTGGTACAGGAATGGACATGGCGCCCTTAGGGAGGGAGGGGAGGAGGCGTCGGTGCGGGGTGGGGAGGAGGAGGCGGCGGTGGCGCGGAGGAGCGGGGGAGGAGGCGGCGGCGGCGTCGGCGCGGGGTGGGAGGGAGGGAAGGAGGCGTCGGCGCGGGGTGGGGAGGAGGCCGAGGAGGCGTCGGTGCGGGGTGGGGAGGAGGAGGCGGCGGTGGCGGTGGCGCGGAGGAGGGAGGGGAGGAGGTGAGGGTGGCGCGGCGGCGGAGGAGGAAGGGGAGGAGCGATGGCTCCGTGCGACGTGCGAGGGAGGCGGACGAATGAGGTGGGGAAGCGGCGCGACGTTTCACCCGGGCGGGGGGGGGGGGGGGGGCGCACCGATTCGGAGAGGGCATCTCAATGATGCATGATCCAAACAATTCTGACCTTACGATCTTCAATGAGTAAGAGAACAAGACTTGAGAAGAGATCTAGACCGTTCATTTTTATGAAGTTGAATTACTTGGTACACAAACCTGGGTGGACTTAGATTTAGCATGACTGTGGAGGGTGGTTGAGGGGGTGGATTTAGTAAAGATAATTTTGGTGTATTATAGAGTAGGGTAGATTTGTAAAAGGTGATACAACAATGTCAGAGACGTGGCCATCTATTTACTACTCAGCAGCATAAAAAGCTGAAGAGGTCAATTAGGCGGTCTTTACAAAGCTCTTGGTGCTCATTAGTTCCACGCATGAATGCAACCGAATCCTATAATACTAAGCACGTAATCCCCACTAATTGCAACCAGTGCTAATATCCTGTTCTTACAGTGTGCCACGTCGTTCCAAATATTTTTGGTCATCAGATTAATCTTTGGCATCCCTGATTTGCTAGTTCATTATATAAATAAAACTTGGAAGGAAAAAAGGGTGCTGGCAGCACTCATCCTGTGGCTGTTGCTGGTTAATGTAATCTCATGTATTCGAACTTTTCCTATTTTTGAAAAGGAGATCAGGGCAACTATTACATCAGCAGAACAAATACTCTCATCATGAATATTGAAATCAAAATGTATATCAAATGCTCATGACTTATTGCCTTCAAACTTTCGAATCATTATATAATGTATGCTGCTCCAGATGGCAGAAAAATGCTACCAAATATTTGATCTAACAGCAACATGGAACTTTATTTTTTTTGGAATGAAATGGAAATTTCAATTTTGTGCTAATAATCTAAGTATATTTGACATATGAGCAAGAATACGTGATTCCCTCAGTTGACATCAAAATAGAAGTTTTAAATCAACTTTGCCAAGGAGATTCCAGTACTGAAACTTTTGGTTCTAAGTTGAACGACATCCAGAAGTTGGGTATGATGGATAAGTCTCTGTGTTGGCTGGTGCTTGTGGGGCTGCAGCACATGGTGTTTTTGTTGCCCTTCAAGGACAGCATCCTTGACTGGCTGTTAGCATCTCTTTAGGACAACATCTTAGGACAGCAGCATCTTAGGACAAGCGTCTTAGGACAGCATCTTGACTAGCATCTAGGACAGCATCTTAGCATATGCTTGGCTGGTTAACAGCCTATAAATTTGTATCCCCAACCCCTCAGGTTGGCATGGCATTGTGTGAGAAATAAACCTAGAAAATTGCCCCATCTCCAAGTGTCATCCTCTAGATGAGAGTAAGGATCTTGCTATCACCAAGAGCAAGAATCCAGCGACTAACAAGTGGTATCAGAGCAGTACTATCCTGTAGCCTGAGCATCTCCTGCTCAATCCCTTCTCCAGCATCGCTTCCAGCCTCGCAGCAGCCCCAACTAGCAGCAGCTCCGGCTACCTCTGCTCACTCCTCCCCCCTGTTCAGACGAGCGGCAACTCATCAGAGGCAGCTCTCTCTCCACGCAGCAGTCCCCCGGTGGCGCGCCATGTCCGCAGGACGGTCTCAGCGCTCGGTCGCCTCGAGCACGCGGCGGCGGCAGGAAGCCAAACTCGCTGTGGCAGAGGAACGCGAGCGAGCGGCGGCACAGGCCGCTGCGGTGGCGGAAAGGGCGTCAAGGCTGGCAGCGGCGGAGTTGGCAGCGGCCAGAGCGGAGGTGGAAGCAGCGGCAGCGGCGAGCAGCGCGTCTTGCAGCAGCGGAGGTCGAGGTTCTCAGACGGCAGCAACAAAGCAGCTCCATCTCTGCGATGACAGCGCCGACGCGACCTTGAGCTGCTGGAGAGGAGGCGCCACGAGGGCGAAGCGGCGCAGAAGGCACCGCGCGCGCCACGAGCGCGGCGGCAGCCCAGATAGGCGCGGACGCGCCAGCGGAGCTCCTGGAGGAGGCACGCACGGCGGCGGCGTACGGGTCGACGGAGAGCACGGCCTTCACAGGCGACGCGGCTCTCTCTCCCCGGTTCGGTACCGTGGTCACCACGAGTACCAGGCTGTCGTCAGGGACGTCGGCCCCGGCGGTGGGTGGCCTACCCTCACCAAGACCAACTACGTCGAGTGGGCTGCGGTGATGAGGGTAAAGCTCCAGGTGCGGCATATGTGGGATGCAGTCCGCACGGCGACGTTGACTATGACCAGGATTGACGCGCTGGATGCTCTCATCGCCGCGATCCCGCCCGAGATGCGCTTCGCTACCAACAAGCGGATCGCCAAAGAGGCTTGGGACGCCATCGCCGCAAAGACGCATCGGCGGCGACCGCGCCGCAAGTCTACATTACGTGCACTACGCAGGAGTGGGAGAACCGGCCTTCAAGCCGTGAGGACGTTGATGACTTTGCTCTCCGTCTCAACACTCTGCTGCAGAAGATGGTGCGGTTCGGCGACGACACCTACGGCGAGGAGAGAGCTGTGGAAAAGCTCTTCCGCTGCGTCCCGAGAAGTACAAGCGGATGGCTCGCTCCATCGAGTCTCTCGCTGGACCTTTCCACGATGACGATCGAGGAGGCGTTGTGTCGCCTCAAGGTCGTTGGCAGCGATGAGCCACGGCGCCTCTCGGGACCCGTCACCATTGGCGGAAGCTCCTCCTCACTGGGAGCGATGGGCTGCGGCCAATGTGACAGAAGAAGGGGAGCCTTCTTCCACGACGGCGACAAAGCGTGGCAAGCGCGGCAAGCGCGCAAAGACGCCGAGCGGCGCGAGGACGTCCGAGGTGATGACCGCGAGGCGCCCGAGCGGCAACGCGGCAAGCAAAGCGGCACGAGACGACACTTGCTACAATCGCGCAAGCCTGGTCATTGGGCCAAGGATTATCGACGACCACGACGCGCCAGCCCACGTCGCGCGCGGAGGAGGAGGAGCAGCGGCTCTGTTCATTGCTCATGTGAGCATCGAACCACCTCGAGCGCACCGCCGCAGCGGTTCTCCTCCACCTTGACGAGCCAAAGCACACGCCCTCCTCGGCGACGATTCGCAACGACAAGACCGACGGTGGTGCCTCGACACGGCGCCACCCACCACATGACCGGGCGGCGGAGTTCTTCTCGAGCTCGACTCAGCGCTCGAGGCACCGCTGTTCGGCGACGCCCGCCGTGGAGATCAAGGGCGTCGGCTCTGTCGTCTTCGCCGCCAAGATCGGCGAGCACCGCCGCTCACCGGTGTCATCGCATCCCCGCGTTGAGGAACTCCATCATCGCCTTGGGACAGCTGGATGAGAATGGATCGCGCGTGGAGATCGAGCACGTGGTGCGCATGCAGGATCATCGCCGCCGGCTCCTCGTCAAGGTCAACAGGAGCAACCGCCTCTATGTCCTTCACGCGCAGGTGGCACAACCTCTTTGTCTTGCAGCCCGCCGCGATGACGACGCTTGGAGGTGGCACGAGTGCTTTGGGCACCTCAACTTTGAGGCCCTGAGACAGCTCGGTAGCAAGGAGATGGTGCAGGGCATGCCGCACGTCGACCACGTGGAGCAGTTCTGCGACACCTGCGTCCTCACCAGCCGCGCGGCTCCCTTCCTCGCCAGTGAGCTTCCGTGCCAAGGAGAAGCTGGAGCTCGAACACGGTGACCTCTGTGGCCCCGTGACACCGGCTACACCTGGAGGCCGGCGCTACTTCCTCCTCCTCGTCGACGACGTGTCCCGCTACATGTGGGCTGTCCTACTCGACGTCAAGGCAGCCGCGGCGGACGCCATCAAGGTCCTTCAAGCTGCTGCGGAGGCGGAGTGCGGCCGCAAGCTTCGGGTCCTACGCACGGACAACGGCGGTGAGTTCACGGCGGTCGAGTTCGCGGCGTACTGCGCCGACGAGGGGATCCATCGTCACTTCTCCGCGTCGTACACCCCGCAGCAGAACGACGTCGTCGAGCGCTGCAACCAGACGGTGGTGGCCACCGCCCGCGCCCTCCTCAAGCAGAGAGGGATGCCGGCATTCTACTGGGGTGAGGCGGTGATGACTGCCGTCCACTTGCTCAACCGCTCCCCCACCAAGGCCCTCGACGGCAAGACGCCATACGAGGCCTGGCACGGGCGCAAGCCCGCGGTGAGCCACCTCCGTGTCTTCGGCTGCCTGGCCTTCGTCAAGGAGCTCAACCACGTCGGCAAGCTCGACGACCGGAGCACGCCAGGGGTCTTCATCGGCTACGCGGAGGGCGCCAAGGCCTACCGCGTCCTCGACCCTGCGACACGGCGCGTGCGCATCACGCGTGACGTCGTGTTCGACGAAGGGCGAGGCTGGACGTGGGGCAAGATGGTGGATGACGGCTCGACTCCGACGACCAGCGATTTCGTCGTCGACTACGTCCACTTCGAGGAGGCGGGGGGAGCCAGCAGCTCGTCTTCACCGAGCTCGCCTACCCCACCACCTCGTTCGCCACCACCTCCGGCGAGTCCTTCACCACCGCCACCACCAGCTCCGGCAAGCCCACAGGCTCCGGCGAGTCCACCGCCAGCACCGCCGGCCACGCCTCGCTCTCCTACACCGGCGCCTACTCCTTCAGGCTCGGCACCGGCAGCTTCGGCCCACGACGAGCAGCGCACGGTGGAGTTCGCCACTCCGCTGTCCAACGACGAGGATCGCATCGACGCCTACCACGGCGGCGAGCCTCTGCGCTACCGTACCGTGGACGACCTCCTCGGCGAGCAGCCGGTCCCTGAACTGGCGCAGCGCGACTTCGAGGCGGAGCTGCACCTCGCACAGGACGACGGCGAGCCTCGTTCCTTCGCCGAGGCGGAGAGAGACGCGGCATGGCGTGCCGCGATGCAGGAGGAGATGGACGCCGTCGAGCGAAACAAGACGTGGGAGCTGGCCGATCTTCCAGCCGGCCACCACGCCATCTCTCTCAAGTGGGTCTTCAAGCTCAAGAAAGACGAGGCTGGAGAGGTGATCAAGCACAAGGCGCGTCTCGTGGCACGTGGCTTCGTCCAGCAGGAGGGAGTCGACTTCGACGATGCCTTCGCGCCTGTTGCACGGATGGAGTCCGTGCGTCTCCTCCTTGCCCTCGCAGCCCAGGAGGGCTGGTGCGTCCATCACATGGACGTCAAGTCTGCTTTCCTCAACGGTGACTTGAAGGAGGAGGTCTACGTCCGCCAGCCACCGGGATTCATCATCCCCGGCAAGGAGAGCAAGGTCCTCCGCCTGCGCAAGGCCCTCTACGGCTTGCGGCAGGCACCGCGAGCTTGGAACGCCAAGCTGGACTCCACCCTCAAGCAAATGGGATTCCAGCAGAGCGCTCACGAGGCCGCGGTCTACCGGCGGGGCAAGGGAGGCAATGCCCTGCGATTGGCGGCTTACGTCGACGACCTTGTGATCACCGGTACCAAGGAGGAGGAGATCGAGGCATTCAAGGCGGAGATTAAGGCCACCTTCCAGATGAGCGACCTCGGGCCCCTCTCCTTCTACCTCGGGATCGAGGTCCACCAGGACAGCTCCGGCATCTCTTTTCGCGGATCGCCACGCCAAGCGCATCGTGGAGTGGCGGCCTCACCGATCGCAACCCACCCACACTCCTATGGAGGAGAGGTGAAGCCGAGTCGTGAGAGTACGGCGGAGGAGGTGGACGCGACGCAGTACTGGCGCATTGTGGGCAGCCTTCGCTACCTTGTCCACACGCGACCGGACTTGGCGTTCGCCGTCGGCTACATCAGCCGGTTCATGCAGCGACCGACGACGGAGCACCAAAGCAGCCGTGAAAGGATCCTCCGCTACGTCGCGGGCACCTCCGACTACGGCTTGCACTACCTAAGGTGCCCGGCGCGCGCGCACTCATTGGGTACAGCGACAGCGACCACGCCAGCGACATCGACACGAGCAAGAGCACCAGCGGGACGTTGTACTTCCTCGGCAAATGTCCGATCAGCTGGCAGTCGATCAAGCAGCAGGTTGTGGCTTTGTCTAGCTGCAAGGCAGAGTACATTGCAGCCACTACCGCTTCTACTCGAGCTCGTGGTGGCTCGGCCGCTGGCGACCTCTTTGGCAGAGACGCGGAGGCAGTGGAGCTCAGGGTGGACAGCAAGTCCGCCTTGGCCTTGGCGAAGAACCCTGTCTTCCATGAGCGCAGCAAGCACATCCGGGTGAGGTATCACTTCATCAGAAGCTGCCTGGATGAAGGGAGTGTCCGGGCCAACTACATCAACACCCAAGACCAGCTCGCCGACTTCCTGACCAAGTCTCTTGGGCGGATCAAGTTCCAGGAGCTTCGCGCCAGGATCGGGATGGCTCAGATTCCTCACAAGGAGACACACAAGACTTAGGGGGAGAGTGATGGATAAGTCTCTGTGTTGGCTGGTGCTTGTGGGGCTGCAGCACATGGTGTTTTTGCTGCCCTTCAAGGACAGCATCCTTGACTGGCTGTTAGCATCTCTTTAGGACAGCATCTTAGGACAGCAGCATCTTAGGACAAGCGTCTTAGGACAGCAGCATCTTAGAACAAGCGTCTTAGGACAGCATCTTAGACTAGCATCTTAGCATATACTTGGCTGGTTAACAGCCTATAAATTTGTATCCCCAACCCCTCAGGTTGGCATGACATTGTGTGAGAAATAAACCTAGAAAATTGTCTCATCTCCAAGTGTCATCCTCTCGATGAGAGTAAGAATCTTACTATCACCAAGAGCAAGAATCCAGCGACTAACAGGGTATATGTCTCATCTGCATCCCTGAATTGCCCGTGTGCAGCTTGAATTCCTGTTTTGGTTCGCAACAGGTCATCTCCTTGACTCCATTTCCCAGTCTGATCAAGAGCAGCATCAACAATGGTTTCAGCATCGGCAAGCAGTTTTTGAGCACTAAGTATTCGAGCTAAAAGAAGCCAAGTCCTCAACTCTGACCCAGACTCTAATTTCGCCAGCTTATTGGCATAGAAAGTCGCTGCATCTAATTTCCTGTGCTCCGCATTTTCAAGGCTGACCGTACTTTACTCTAGAATCTTTCCCATGCATCTTTTTTTAGCATTCCCAAGCACCTCCAGTGTTTCACACTGCCAAGAAGCTCTCTCTATATCAGATATGTCACATCTAGCTTGATTAGAAAGGGTAACACCAAGCAAAGGTCTGCAACGCCCGCCATTATCCGTGCATAGGAAGCACCTTCACATGGAGTCATTTCCCCTTTCAAAGCAGCTTCCAATATGCTGCAGTCAAAACAGAAGGACATACATCACTCATATAATCTCCTTTATCTTCAAAAACCATACTGTTCTCATTTGTCCGTAATGCACAGGTAGCGGAAGGAAAAGAAATATTGCACTTTACATTGCTTTGTTACATTCTTGTAGCTAATGTTTAAATCCTCAACTAAAAGGGTTCAGATTTACTTACCCAACCAAACCAAGAAAAAGTGGCATTGCATCATATACAATATTTATAAAGAAAAATAAAGTGGCAACATAACATGAAGACATGACTATGTGTTTATGTGAAAACCTAATCGTCCTCTATTTACACAGAGAATTTGTGTACTTCACTCTGTGGCTCTGAATGAACATGCCAACATTTAGTTCCTTTCATACTTCTTTTCAGCTAATTCAATTGGCTCTCTTGATACTACACATAAACTTGAGGTGAAACCCAGTAACAATGTGACCCGAGATTTCATTATTGCAATAACTCTGAACAACAAAGAGGGCAAAATATATGCGACCTGCATGCAATGTTAATGGCGAGCAAAACGAGCTTATCTGTTTAGGAATCGTCCACCCTTCACAACACAGATCTGACAACGAATTATCACACAGCTCCTGGGATGATAAGCTCATAAAAACTACAATTCAAGTCACACCTCATAATATATCACGCAGATTATTTATTTGGCCAGTTATATAGATGAATAGCGGCCGGAAGTCTAGATCGACCTAGTTTGGCCTCATGTATATGTCTAAAATGAAAACATCTATCAGAAGTTCCATTTATGTGTGTTAATTCCACGAGTAATATTGGAGAAAAACCATGCAACACACATGGAAAAGCCAATTTTCTCTGAATTACATCAAATCTACATGGAACACAAGCATCCAAATCACCAAATGTTCAGAGTTCATATACAGAATGTTAAAAGAAGTAAACACACGGCATGCCATGTACTCATCTGTGGATTTTATAAGACGTCCACACATTACGAGATTCAAAGTTTATAAATTTTGGCCAACAATTAGTCCAACAGTACATGTTATATAACACAAAAAAGTGACATCGTTGGATTCGTATTTAAAAACACATTTTTATTATTATGACTTTTGTAGCTACGACTAAAATATTGTAAAAAAAATTAACGGTCAAATCTCGATTTTAAAGATCATACCAAGTCAAACTGTGTCTTACAAGAATCCACAGAGGCAGTAGCCGTATGTCTAGGTGTCTACCTTGCAATAAAAACATCGATCTGCGAGATATTAGTTTGTGGGTGTGACCGTTTAGTTCCAGCCGCTCAGGTATGAGTTAATCGCTCCGAGACTCACCAGACGAGCAACACCGATGGTGAATCCCGAACGAAAGCGAGGGAGAAGGAACTCGATTGCCTGCCACTGTGAGCAAAATAATTAAATTAACATGGAGGATTGAAGGAGTGAGAGGTGGAACACGGTATGACGCGAACGGATATCAACGTAGAACGCGGAGAGGTGGCGGGGTAGAACGCGGAGAAGGGAGTCCGAACACGGAGGGGGTAAATGCGTCGTCTCCGGCAGCGGCAGCTTGGCCTAGCACAGGTAGTTGCGGTTGCGAAAAGAAGCGGCAGTGCTGCGCAACTAGGTCAACGCGACTTGGGCAAGCTGCTGCGTGTCATCGGCGCGCGAGGAGGGGACGACCGGGATCGAGTGCGTGGCTTTGCACGTGACTCTCACTGCTTGGTACAAGAAGGAAATTGGGAAGAAAGAAAGGGAAAAAAGGAGAGAGATGAGGAAGAGGATGTAAGGCTACCATGTGAGTCGAGGTGATAGTGTGGTAGCCGATGTGGCAAAAGCCGTCTATGACACCGCCTAGGTCGAATTTTTTCTATTTTAATCTTTTTTTTGAAAAATATTCACATTTATACTCCTGATTTTTAATTCCGTTTTTGGACCCAGGGGGTCGGAGCCGTGACCCACGGCTCCGAGACGCCAGGCCCGCACAAGCGTGGTGGCCTGCGTGGCGCCGACGTGGCAGCACCTCGGCGCCGTGGTCAGTGGCGCCGACCTCAGAGCCGTGAATTGTGGCGCCGAGCTCGGTGCCGTGGGTCGTGGCGCCGAGCTCGGAGCCGTGGATCGTGGCGCCGAGCTGTGAAAATTCAGAAAAACCGCCATGACTGGTGGCGCTCCTGCTCGGCGCCTTCAAAGTAATCCGTAGCTTTTGCAAACATTCAGAAAATTGATGAACTGTGTGAAATACAATTTTTGTTTCCTGCTACATTTTTTGATGATGTCGTGTTCAATCTGAAAATTTTGGGTGCTATTAAGGTAATAATGTTTGTAACTTTTTTCCTAAGCAGGGAACTCCGATGGTCAAACACTAATTGTTAGAGAAGGGGATAATGGTGTTGCTTATTCATGGAATTTAAAAGAGCTAAAATGGGGCAAGGTAAGAACCTATGTGTCTTAGACTTTTCCATTATATTGCCCATAAGTAATTATGTTGCTACCTCAAATCACATGGTATAATCTGCGAAGTTGAGGATATAGTTTAATGTCTTGTTGTTCTTTTGCAGACATTTATGTGCTTGAAAATGTGAATTTTCCATGTAATGATTTACAATTTTGAACTGAGTAGACATGATTTCCCTGTTCTTTTCTATATGCAAACTAATCCATTATGCAGACATTCTTTGGAGCAAGCATGGGTGGGCAACATTATGCACTCTATTAAATTGTAGTTTTGTGAAGCACCGATACGCAATACCGTCATACCGGTAGTCTCAAGTGCAGTCGATACAGCTAGGCAAACACAATACAGTGCATAATAATAGGATTACATAGACCGTAGATAGCGTGGGTCTATTCTCTCGGGTGTAGCGTGGTTGTTTCCCCTTTTTATTGGGCCCTGAGGATGGCTCCGCTGCATCATTCTTCCTGTCACTCTTGGTCTTGAGAGCTGCCTCACGAGCTTGAAGCTCTTCCTCCTGACGCTTGATGGATGCTTCACGCAGACTTAACTGCTCCCGCCTCCTTTGCAGCTCATCCTCCTTGCCCTTCAGACGGATTTGGTCCACCCTCACGCGGCGCTCTTGCTCAAGCCGCATCTGTCGTTCCACCTCGCGAGCCTGAGTCATCTTGACAAAGTATTGTCCTTTGTTTTCCACCTCCACTGCCCGGTTATTTGGCCATGCCGGCGACACCCGATCCACCCATTCGATGAACGTGCAAGCCTATGTGTGGCGTGGTAGATGTCATGGATCAAGTTGAAAAACGATAACGAGAAACAAATGATTTAGTTGTCGTCGTTACCACGAAGTCGTCATCCAGGTCTAGACACTTGAAGAACCTACGGCCGTATTTGGCTCGTTGTACTCGATCCGTCCAGACTCCCAACATCGTCCTAAAGCCGCAATGGCACTTCGGCGCTCATGCCACTCGGCACTCCAAATGGGTCGGACCTCCGTGAAGACATTGTTGTGTAGTAGTATTGTGATGGCTTGAGGAGAAGATGTGGTATGGAAGACATAGGAGGGCTTTATGTAGGCGGGTTATCCGTGCGATGGGCATAGTCCATGGAGAGGAGGTCGTACGAATCTTTTCGCTTTTTCAGGATTCCAGTTTAGCAATAAATGTTCCTATGTAGGCTTTTCAGAGCCTGTAGTCTCGTAATAAATTCATAGTTTGTAGCCTTTTCAGTCGTTTGCAGGAAACAGCTCGTAGGCTTTTTCAGGATTCCAGTTTAGCAATAAATGTTCCTATATAGGCTTTTCAGAGCCTGTAGTCTCGTAATAAATTCATAGTTCGTAGCCTTTGCCGGGGGGTTGAAGGTGGGAAACCCACGGCGAACCTGGTAAGAGATGGCGTCTAGGCCAGCCCTCTCCAGGAAGGGAGTGTACCTCTCGTCGTACCGCATGTCCAGGAACCCGTCATAGGTTCGAGGACGAAGGGTGGGCAGCTCCTGTATAGAATACACCAATTTTGTTAGTTAATGCATCAACATAAACTAAAATTACACAGGAAGTGATGAATGCAGTACCCTCCCCTCGGCGGTGAGCCGTCCTCGGTGGTTCTCCTCGTAGTGTGGGTCTAGCAGGTGGAATTGCGCCATCCTACAAAAAAATTTAATTTCTCAGTTCAACATATAAGTAAACAAAAAAAATTGAACATGCATAAAATATGGAAAGAATAAGAAATTAAACAAGAAACATAGCAAATTGCATATGGAAAAACAACTAGACCACATCTGCTACATTGGTTCTGCTCGGGGTCAGTAAGAAAGGGGGTTGCTCTCCCTCGCCTCGTTCTTCCTGGAAGCTGATCCATAACCATCTTATGTCTCGTCCTCTTCCTGGTTCCACGTTTGTTCCAACGGCTACCCGGATCCGTAATGTATTTGGGCCCGGTGTATGGTGGCCACTCTCCCTTATCCCGGTAAGGCTCGAAACGGGGAGACCACGTAAGCACAAGGTTGTCAACACTGAACGACCGAGGTATCTTGCTCTCGTAGTCAAAGTTGCGATGCCTTGCTGCTGCCACATAATGAGAACATGGAAAGTGGTACTACCTCGGTTTACCACATGTGCATGAGAAATCAATAAGGACAACCTTATGCCTCCTCGTCGGCCGGAGCTCTCCATCGGTCGTTGTACCACCCCTTTCTACAACCTCGTAAGTGCCCGTGGCGTTGTCAAAACAATGTACCTCATGTGCCTCAGCCCTCGCCTTTGCCCTTTCAAGGTGGTGCTTCGGTTTTGGCGCCCATCTCTCTTGATTACTCTGTAGCGCCATTGCATGTGCGTGTCTTTTGTTGAACCAGGCAACAAACTTATAAAAGGTGAAGGATACGATAGCATTGACGGGCATACCATGTATACCCCTAAGCAAACTATTGAAGGATTCGGCCATGTTGCTTGTTTGAAACTCGTACCTCCAGCCACCATCGTCATGAGCCCTTGTCCATTTGCCGACATCTCTCATCAATCCCGTCAACCACTGTCTACCTTCTGCGTTTGTTACAGTATTAAGCTGCTCCAACTTCTCCTGGAAGAACTTGACCTCAAGCATTCGAGCGACCTCCTCGAACAAATGAAAGTTATCCTTCGTACCATCCTTACGGAGTAGATTCTCGGCAAGATGTTGAGTGCACCAACGGTGGTGCAAAGCTGGATTTCCCGGTATCTGCTCCTGTACGGTAGCAAGTATGCCCTGGTGTCTATCAGATATGACACCAACCTCCCTACCAGGGCCGACCACGTGCCTACGAACGAGCCGCAAGAACCATCCCCAGCTGTCTTTGTTCTCCCTCTCAACCAAAGCAAACGCCAAAGGAACCAACGCGTTGTCTGCGTCACAGGAAATGTCTATCAGAAGTGTGCCCTGGTACTTGCCAAGAAGAAACGTACCGTCAATGGAGAAGACGGGACGACAATGCCGAAAGGCCTTGATGGACTGGGCAAAGCACCAGAAAGCACGGAAGAATATCTGCATCCCATCTTGAGTCCATTCGTTTGGTTTCGGGACGTACTCATAATGCATGCCTGGATTAACCGCTTTGATTGCATTGAAAAGTGCTGGCAACTGCAAGTACCCATCTTCCCAGTCTCCATATATCATCTTCCAGATGCGTTGCTTTGCCCTCCATGCTTTCCCATACCTTATCTCGTATCCAAATTTCTCCTTAACAATCCCAGCAAGTGTCTTCACCTTCATATTGGGTTCTCCCTTTACTATGTGACACAGTGACTTGGCAATAATGGTAGAGGTCAACTACCGATGCTTCTGTTTGAGCTCTGCTTTGGCACAAGTGTGTGGGCCAACGATTCTTATGATCTTGAACTTTCCCGTGTCCTTCTGTTTCCTAGCACAAACCCTCCATTCACATGTTTCCTTTTCGCACACAACTGTGTACCTCCGCTCCACATACGAATGCCTCACCTTGAATGGCCTTTTACGAATCACTGAATACTCCTGCAGCCACCTTTTCAATGCTGACAAGTCCTCAAACACCATGCCCTTCTCAATTGTCATGCTTGACCCGGCCTCAGGAGTATCTAGCAACTCGTCATCCCTTCCTTCTGCATAAGCCTCACGGGAATGCCTAAGATCGCTGAATTCATGAACTGATGGATCCCGGCCAGGGCAATAACGCCTGATCAGCTCAATATCACTTTCGGTCAGCTCTCCAAAAGGGCGGTCATCATCAGAATCAACGGCCCTAGCGATCTCGTAAGGCTCCAGATCATCCACAATTTGAACATCCACACTGTTGGAGTCCCTACAGACTTCTTCAACGTTGCCAGATGGAGCAACGAGAGGAACACCCACATTATCAGGAATGTCTCCTACATCATAAGCACGAAAACGATGGGATTGAGACAAAAGAATGGAATGACGGGAAAAGGTTAAAGAGTTGCTCGACACTTACTGGGATGATCCTGAGGGGCCGCCACGACATCATCAGTCCGACATTCAACTCGAACTGGTTGAGAAATCTGAACCTCGTTCGGGGCAGATAGAGCATCGGGCACCTCAGGCACTTCTTCCACATCCACCGCAAGGTCCGTAATGAGAGGGTCAAAGGGTGCACGATCACCTAGTTCGTGAATAACCATGAGGGTGGGATCAATGGACACCTTCCGCACAACAAGGTCCAAACATTGGAACTCATTCCTCATAACCAATTTGACATATTTGTCCCATTGATCCTCACAACCAATTAAGATCAACCGCCTTAGAATTGTGTCTTTCGAACCGAAGTGAAGTAACCCTCAAGCGTGATGCTCTCCTCGTTTGCATGACAATGTAGCTACTCCGGCCCTAGCAACCAACTCACTAAACGACGACCAATCACCGAATATCGAGGCACCCTTTGCATTTCAACAAATCGAACATTTCCATAATCATCACTTGTCACACCGCTCCATGATATAGGGTGACTAGGTTGTCCATCTAGTTCATACAGAAAATCAAACTTAATACCTTTAATCGAAATTGGATACTACATAGTAACTAATAAGTACCTAGTCACTAACTAAATGCTACCTAACTTCAAGCCAACAAGTTAATGTCAACATTGTAAAAGCAAATTACCAACAAGTTAACGTCAACATGGTAAAATGAATAATTTAATATAATTATAGGTTTGCGGTGTTTTCTATTATGTATCGCCTTAGGATATTAGTACCATACTCACGGTCTCCCACCCCGTTGACATTTGACTTCAACACTACACTAAGACTTGAACACAGTGATTTCTCTATCACACTGGCCCATCCTACAGGCCACAGCATCGTTTCCTCTGTCCCATTTCAACGACCAAACACACTATCTAACCATGAACACATAGCACGCACAAGCAAGGGCATCAAACAAAACCTAATGCAAGCCCATCATAATCCAAATCAAGGTTGCAAAGATCACATTTCCCACAATTGTAAACCTCCTCATCAGCAACACATATCATACACAATGCTACTCCTACATAAGAAGTAAGCATATACTTCATATATTATTGACTAAGAAGCAACCAACTGTGAAAATATACCTGATCAAAATCAACAAGGAGCAACCGGCGGCGGCGGGGAGGCGGGCGGCCGGGGACGCAGGTGGGGAGGGGAGGCGGCGGCACCAGGGGACGGCACTAGTATATTTTGTCTATCAACAGGCAGCATCAGCAGTCAACAATCGCTTGTGCATACTCACTCTTTATTTTACTCATCTTCCATTTCCTTATGAATAGCAAACGATATCGAATATTTGTAGTCCATACAAAGCCCAGCAGACGTCAGGCAAATTGCATGTACAAAGCTAGGTATCCAAAACAATATCCCATAAATTTTACCTGTTCTACCAAAAATTTCTTCGCTTAATTGCATGTACTTCGGCGGGGGGAGGCGGCGGCGGTGAGGGGGCGGCGCACGGGCGGGCGGCACGCGCGGGGAGGCGGGGAACGAGGCCGAGCGGCGGGAGCGGCGGTGAGGAAAAAGCGAAGGCGAATGAACGAAAGAGACAATGAGGAAAGAGGAGAGAAAGCCGAAGGCGCGCGTGCGGCCGGTGCGAGCTCGGCGCCAAGTTCCACGACTCCGAGCTCGGCGCCACGATCCACGACTCCGAGCTCGGAGCCACGACCCACGGCGCCGAGGTGCTGCCACGTCGGCGCCACGCAGGCCACCATGCTGGTGCGGGCCTGGCGCCTCGGCGCCGTGGACCACGGCGCCGAGATGTGTTACCTCGGCGCCGTGGACCACGGCTCCAACCCCCTGGGTCCAAAATCGGAATTAAAACTACCAGGGGTCTAAATGTGAATATTTTTCAAAAAAAGGGCTAAAATAGAAAAAATTCGGCCGCCTAGGTATATGATTGGCATGGTTTAGCCTGTTGGGAGATAAGTTTCTAAATGATATTGGACTTGAGGGATGAAAATTAGATGATTGTAAAAGTTAGGGGACTACGAATGGACTTTTTCCTATCTATAAAGAGAAAGAAAGTGTTAGTATTGAAGTTGTGGTCGTATTGTTGATGATCAAGCACACACAAAGTAGTAGACAAAAAGATGTAGTCTTGACAGACTCTCAACTTTATTGCTTTTGCTCGTAGGCGATGTGTGCGTGTACAATATGCAACTTCTCCACCCTTTAAATAGTAGTAAGAGGGGAGTCTTTGTTGCATCTCAAATAAAGGGACTAGTAATCTATCTAAACTCCTAGTTTAGTTGAGTGGCTACATACTATAATATCACAATACTCCCTTTTGGACATTTACTCAACATCATGCTCATACCTCGTCAAAAACTCACTTCGAAAAACCAGTGGGAAAAATCAGCAAGGAGAAAACAGTGCATAGCTCACGTTTTTGACATTGCACATGTTGACTTATTGAAATTTTCAATTGAGAAAACCTAGTGGGACAAAACTCAAATAATAGAAAAAAGAGTACTTGTAGGACCGGATAGGCAACAGATGGGGTGAATGGTGTCTAGAATTTTTTTCTTCCAAATATTCATAAATCTTTTACTCCGATAGCTACAAAGCTATAAAGCTTGGGACATGCAGTCTACCTAAAAGCCAGAGGAATACAGAGTTGAGCACAACCAGATCAGAGCACTTCGTGGTCGGGTTACGACCACCAGTTAGAAATCAACATAGTCAGTTACGACTACTGGTCGAAAAACACCGGAGAGCCAAACTGAACACAACCAGTCAGCAGAGAAAACAACGTGATTGAAAGACTGACAACGTGGTCAAAATTCGACTATTAGTCGGAAGTTCAACGTGGTCGAAGCCAATCTGGTCGTAACCAATGTGGTCGAACCCGATATTGTTGAAACCAGTGTGGTTGAAACCAACATGGTCGAAACCAACGTGGTCAAAACCAACGTAGTCGAAGCCACCGCAGTCGAAACCAATGTTGTCGATGTCTAGTGTACAGTCGAAAGGCCAACGTAGTTCAGAACCAATGAGTGGTTGGAAACCAGTGCAGTCAAAGACCTCGTAAACTACATGGTCGAAGACCAATGAATGGTCGACACCATCATAGTCGATGACCAAAGTGCGATCAGAATCACGCAACTTTTGATTGAATGATCCGAAAGCTGTGAAACCAATGTACACATATGTCTTAATGTCTCAGGAAGCTATTCCTTTCCTGGATTGAAAATCCATGACAAATTTGAGATATTTTTGCAAATTAAAGCAGCGTACACCAACCGAGATCTAAAAACAAGAACAATGAGCAGATCTTTGCTTGTGGGAAGAGAATAGTAAAATTAGCTTTGAGCACGATCCCATATGTCACAGCGAGTAGGAACAACGAAGAAATCAAATCAAAACTCTTGAATCAAGAAAAGATTGAGAGAGAAAAGAATAAACTCAAAACATAACAGTCGTATGGCTAGCATGGTCGAAGACCATTGAGCGCTCATAACCGACTACAGTCGTAAGCAACTCGAAAAGAGTGGAGGCACACGACCATATGATCTACAACCATTGAATGATCGAAAACAGATATGGTCGTAAATGACTAGAAGTATCAGAGGAGGCGTACAACCACATGACTTAAGACCATTGAGCGATAGAGATCAAATGTGGTCGTGAATGACTAGAAGTAACAGAAGAGGCGTACGACCACCAGATCTAAAAACATCAAATCTTTTGATTAAGAGATCAAATAGCCACGAAAATTTGTATGCAAGTAACTTAAGGTCTTAGGAAGCTAATCCAATTTTGGATTGAAAACTTAGAACCAAGTTGAGACCTTTTTGCGATTTGATCAAGGGCACACAAAATAGAGACCTGAGATCGAAAAGATGAACCAACCATGCTCGTGAGAAGAAATAGCTAAGATGGCTTTGAGAACGATCTCACAAAATACAGCAAGTCAGATCATCAACAAGATCAAACAAGAAGTACCTCTCAGATCACGAAGGGAAAGGAACAAAACTGAATAATAGAACTAAATCAAGTAAACACAGGATTTCATATAGACTTGCTATTGAAGTACCTAACTGATTTGAGATCAATCTTAAGAGATGTTCTCCATCCCGTCCAGGTATACATGCATCTCAATGAATCACAACCATACATACATAGTAGGTGATAAGGAAAAGTCATAAAATCATATGTTAACATGGATACAAGTATAAGCATGTACACATGAACCAAAAGGATAAGAAGGCATGAATAAATATAGCATCATGACATAGAAAACTATCCAAAATATAATCAAACTCAAAATATCCATAATCAAACATGCATCATGTAGACACACATCATGACAAATAAAAATCATGGAAAAGTATGCTAACATGTATAAATAATGGTGAATGGACATAAGGAGCAAGATGTAAGAAATAAAACATGATAGATACAACAAGGCACAATAACATGATGATACTTGACTTCTAATACACATATTAAACAAGTAGCTTATACTCATGAAGTCAAGTCAAAGCTTAAGCATCCAATAAACTAATGCATATAACATGACACATGGATACCTAAGCAAAATACACATAAAGGCATGACAAGAAGATAATAAGAGTAAAACATGCTAATATGGTATAAGTGAGTACATGGACAAGCACAACATGCCAATTATGATTAAACATGAATATAAAAATATGAATATATACAATAGCTCACAAAGTAGGTGGAAACATCAAACGTGAAAGCATATGCCTCTTGGAGGCCATCAAAAGGAGTGGAGAATCAACAAGTGTTCTAATCACATGATGAAGTAAAAGATTAGAACCCAATCAAGCACATATTCTCCATCCTACGTCCTGGCACCTACACATGGGAAAAATAAAATACCTGAGTCTTGGATCCCGAAGGGTTAGTATACAGATACTTGGGAACCCAAAACTTTGACACACTCACAATAGAAGTATGTGAGTTAGCATGATGCAATGGATGGTTCATGCAAGAAAATCCAATCTTGGAGGCAAGTCACAAGTGGACAACTCGACAAGTTAAATGAGTGCCATCTTTGGAAAAGCAAGGAATGCCTTACTTGAAAGCACCAAGACGAGAATCAATAGAAGCACCAAAGGAGCCATAACTCCTCGCCGTAGGTGTGCACCTCGATGGAGAAAACAAAGTCCACCACTTGAGAAATGGTGAAAATCATTCCTCGGGATAGCACATGGAGAAAAACCAAAATAATGATAATCAAGTCCACGACGCCATAAAGCACCACTAGAAAAGGTGTCAAGGAAGCTACCATCAAAGCGAATCTTCATGCTAAATTCACGAGTGTTCATGCCATGAGAAAGGCTATGCACATTTGGAGACTTAGAAGTATGAACTCGACACATGCGTTTGGCACACCGAAAGGAAGAGTCTATATGATGTCCATCCTTCTCACAAAATGAGCAATGATGCAAATGTCTACTAAGAGACATAGTCCGGAAGGACAAAGCACCATCCTTGCTCAAAAGAGAAATCCCTTGGAATAAGCATGAAGATCTCGCGTCAACACTAGGTCCACACATGCTGTGAGATGGATGATGTGTGTTCCAAAAAGCTCGACGACGAACTTGACTCTCCTGCTTGACATGGCGGAGTCAAAAACTCAACAATGTGTCTATCCTTCTTACAAAAATGCAATGATACTTTTCTTTAAAAGATGTAGTACCATGTGAAAAAGAAGCACCCTTATTTTTAGAAATCCCTTGGACAACACTAGAAGAGCCAACAAGAATTGCATTAGCCAAAATAGGAGCATCCAAAGATATGGCACAAGTGCCAACAACGTAGAACTAATCCAAATCCAAATTAAAGGAGGTGACTAAATTGTAAGATTCAGTGCTCATATCATCGCGCTCTCTCCACAAAGCATTTACACCATCTCTCAAAGAATGACAATATATGCTAGAGATGAAAAATGCAATCAACCAATGAATTGGACCAACATGAGAAACATAGCTAGTACAAATATAAAACAAGAGAAACTAGGCTATCAACATGAGAATCATGAACAGAAGCACTTGGATCACTAAACTCAGCCCTAACAATATCAAACAACTAGTAATTTTATCATCTAGGCATCTCACATTATCCCTAAGAGCAAGCACATTCATCTTGGATAAAGCCAATGTCACATTGAGGCTTTACCTTACTTATGATGAGTCGAAGCTTGTCCTCCTTGTCAATATTATCATCATCATCCGTGGACTCCAAAAACTTCTTCTCCCTGGCACTTAAACAACCAAAGGTAAAGAATATATCACAAAACTCACACTTGTGGTTTCTTGCAAATCAAATCACAAAGGACATCATTGGCCAAAACACCCCAACAAAATGCAAAGAAAAGCTCACAAGTTTTCCTACTAGTTGCCATGCTCAAGATCGATTAAGATCAAACAAAGAGCCAACATGGTACTGATACCACTTGTAGGACTGAATATGCAACAGAGGGGGGGTGAATGGTGCCTAGAAAATTTTCCTTCAAATATTCACAAATCTTTTACTTTGATAGCTACAAAGCTATGAAGATTGGGATATGAAGTCTACTTAAAAAACAGAGGAATACAAACTTGAGCACGACCAGATCAGAGCACTTCATGGTCGGGTTATGATCACTAGTCAAAAATCAACGTCACCGGTTACAACTACTGGTCAGTAAACATCGGAGAGCCAAACTAAACACAACTAGTCAACAGAGAAAACAACGTAGTCAAAATTTGACTACCAGTTGGAAGTTCAATGCGGTCGAAGCCAACGTGTTCATAACCAACGTGCTTGAAACCAATGTGGTCGAACCTGATGTTGTCAAAACTAGCGTGGTTGAAACCAATGTGGTCAAAACCAACATGGTCAAAACAACCATGGTCGAATCCAACGTTGTCGAAGCCACTGTGGTCAAAACCAATGTTGTCGATGTCCAGTGTGCTATCGAAAGGCCAGCGTAGTTCAGGACCAATGAGTGGTCGGAAACCAGTGCAGTCAAAGATCGATGTGATCATAAACTATGTGGTCAAAGACCAATGAATGGTCGACACCACCGTAGTCAATGACCAAAGTGTGATCAGAATCACACAACTTTTAATTGAAAGGTCTGAAAGCTGTGAAACTAATGTATGCATGTGTCTTAATATCTCAAGAAGCTATTCCATTCCTGGATCGAAAACTCCATGACAAATTTGAGACATTTTTGCAAATTAAAGCAATGTACATCAACTGAGATCTAAAAACAAGAACGATAAGCAGATCTTTTCTTGTGGAAAGAGAATAGCGAAAATAGCTTTGAGCACGATCCCACATGTCACAGCAAGCAGGAACATCAAAGAAATCAAATCAAAACTCTTGAATCAAGAAATGATTGAGAGAGAAAAGAAGGAACTCAAAACTGAGCAATCGTATGGCTAGCATGGTCGAAGACCATTGAGCACTCGTAACCAACTATGGTCATAAGCAACTCGAAAAGCAATGGAGGCACACAACCACACAATCTACGACCATTGAGCGATCGGAAATAGATGTGGTACTAAACGACTAGAAGTATCAGAGGAGGCACACAACCACATGACTTAAGACCATTGTGCGATAGAGATCAAATGTGGTCGTGAATGATTAGAAGTAACAGAAGAGGCACACGACCACTAGATCTAAAAACATCAAATCTTTTGATTAAGAGCTCAAATGGCCATGGAAATTTGTATGCAAGTAACTTATGGTCTCAGGAAGCTAATCCAATCTTAGATTGAAAACTTAGTAACCAAGTTGAGACCTTTTTCGATTTGATCAAGGGCGCACAAAATAGAGACCTAAGATCGAAAAGATGAACCGACCATGCTCGTGAGAAGAGAATAGCCATGATGGCTTTGAGAATGATCCCACAAAATACAACAAGTCAGATCATCAACTAGATCAAACAAGAAGTACCTCTTAGATCAAGAATGGAAAGGAACAAAACCAACCAACAAAACCAAATCAAGTAAATGCAGGATTTCTTGATAGACTTGCTATTGAAGTGTCTAACTGATGGAGATCGATCTTAAGAGATATTCTCCATCTCATCTAGGTCCTTGGCATAGAAAGATCAAGAGAGGAGCAGAAGAGAGATCAACCCAACCGAAACAAGAACAACATCTCAGATCAAAAAGGGACAGGACAAAACCGAAGAACAGAGTAAGAACCAAATCCAAGCTAAGCAAACTCAATCAGACAAAAGATACACAAAAGGTAGATCAAGATTGATTTATTGCTCACTTGAGATGATTGGTTTTACTACCACTCCACTCAAGAGGACAAAGCTCTAAACCTAGAGCGCGCACCTACTCTCTAACCTAACTCCCATGGGAGGGAGGAGGAGTTAGCCACCGAAAGGCTTAGCCAACCTTCTCAACCCTAGCTCTTGCCTCTCCTCCCCTTTTATAGAATCACAACCTGAACCCAAAATCTAATGAATCCCCCATTAGGCCAAACTGGGGATAACCTGTTAACCCTACCTAACACCGGGTTTTACTCACACACACTTCTCTAGTATTGGACAATTTTACCAAAATGCCCCTCTACCGCCTTCCACGAAGCTTCCTGCTTCATTTGCCACGAAGCCTCGCCCATGCTTCACCATCTTTTATGTGGCCCCAATGACTTATCATCAAGCCTTTCATGCATCCGGATTCCACCGAACCGTCCTCGCTTGCAAACGACCCATGTCACTTGGCGCACCACATGCTTCTTCTCGCACATGACGTCACCCAGCTTCCTCGACTGTTTGGACCTCAACCCCTCCCTAACCTAATTTCGGTCCACCTCGCCGTTGCCCGTCCAACACCGGTAGCTCCCGCTCTAGTTTCTTGTCATCTTGGCGTGCAATCACCCCGCAAGCCTCAGTCATATTTGGCATCTCCCTAACTGTTTTGGACCTCAACACCACCCTATGCCTAGTCCCAGTCCTTCTACGCCTCACCATGACCTAGATCCAAAGTTCTGCAGCCAACACCAACAAGCAAACCATCACGTAGCACTGTACGATACATAAAGATCATCAATTTGCACAATCAAAATGTATGCACCCAAAGCTGACCCTAAACCTAGAACCAAACAATAAACACATGTGCACACTAGTAACAACAACTCGGTCAAACCCTGACCAAAACCCCACTAAGTCTAGTGAACAACCTAAGCACACCAAGATAAACTAGTCTGACCACCGATTGGTTTGATATGACTTACGAGTACTTAGATGCTCAAGAAATGAGGCACTCGTAGCCCACAAGTTCTTACCAGAAGCCTACGACCACACAATAGACCGCTACGACCATCGAACACACTGGCTATTACTACCACATAGATCGCTACGACTATCGATCACACATGCAATGACTACGATCGCTACGACCACCGATCACGTAGGCTATGACTTACTACAATAGATCGCTACGACCGTCGCTCACAAAGGTTATGACTATCGATCGTTATGACTTATGACTACTGAACACAACAGCTTATGACTACTGATCACGACTAGGCAAGTAAGCTATGACCATCGATCACCAGGCTATGACTATCGATCACACATGGTCGTTCATGCACTGAAGCTTTCGACCACCCTATGTTCATTCTACTGATCAGACCGTCCAACCACAAATCGTAAACAACGAATACTCTAGTCAGACAAACTCATAAACCACAAAGTCGATGGCCAGAAAGCGATCTTCTGCAAAATCCTCAAAAACCAAACTCAACCTCCACACATACACTAATCCAAAAGTCAATTACTCATCACAATCATGGGTTGACCTCCACATGGTCACACAGTACAACATTAATCCTTCTAGATTCATGATCTCATTGTTTTGATCGTGACTTTCACAATCTCATTGTTTTGATCCTCTAGATCAAATTGATCAAGTGGTATGTATTCGTACAAAACTTTAGCAAAGTTTGAGTGACTAAATTGCTCCCCTGAACATAAGAGAAGTAGGGTATCAAGTATGAACTTTCATACCTCATTTGTGCTAAGACTCAAAGTCTAGAGCATGAAAATTCATATTAGATATTTGCTCCCCCTGAAAACAATGACTACTGTAGTCTTCTCATTTCATTGCCATATTGTCATCCCATTGAATATATGTAGACAAGCACCTAGTGAAATATGCTAATAATCACAAATATCTTTTTACCAAACTTATAGCTCACTATCATTATAGGAATCGTGAGTATGAAAAATTTAGAACGACACTCTTTCTCATATTTATCCTTTCGCATAACCACTTCTTGTTCTTGTGCAATATAAGTATCCATTATCCTCATAGAGGACTATGGGGGGTATAGTTATAGTACCTCATTATTGCTAGAATTAAGTCTAGTTCCAATCATATGAGGCTTTACCCATGTAACTATCTCTGAGTGGTTCTCCAAGATTACATCTAGCGTCTATCCAATAGACTTGTAATGGATGATAGTACTATCTCAGAGCATAACCAGTCCATAACTTGGTATGATGGGAATAATCACAAATTTCCAAAGTCTAAATAACCACCAATATGATCAATTCCTTCAAAGAACTTTAGATAATACCATGATCGTTATTCCCATAACCTTTTTTATGCGGATGCACTGTATATTATCGGCAATTCAATTATGAATTACAAGAATCAAATCTGATCGTAATTCATGCATATACAAGTGCACATATGTAACATCCAAGCACATATGGTTTTATCATTTCTTTGAGAATATGTTTAATACCATCCAATGGCACAACATCATATCTTGCCAATAATTGCAAGATGCGGGTTTGGAATCTCATATTCCAGCAGGTTAAGATGGGTCTTAATCCACTTCAATGATTATATGATTATTGGTCTTGTTATTATTATCTTGGGTGTTTTTAACATGATATAATAGAATCCATATAGAAAAATTAAGTAAAACCTAATGCCCTTCCAATTGTTGTAGCTATAAAGATTTTGATCATTAATTGGTAGGTGTATTAAAATAAGGTGCCATTAATTATCTTAATAAGATAGGGAAGTAGGACACATTCATGCATAATCTTGGTTTAACTTGACTAGGCTATCAAAATTGTTTGGGCCTAGGGGTATGTTGTTGAGGCCCGGACATGTAGATGTCACTCAACAAATAAGAATTACACGTTATGTAATTAGCAAAGGGTTTCTTATCTACATTGCTAGGTTTTTAACAGTGATGCCAAAGCTCATTAGGACTTGGTAAAATATAGATTTTGACTTACTATATGTTATTAGAGGGAGCATGGTATTTTAAACATATAGTAGGATCATCTTTTGTTAAATTACTTAATGGAAGATTTTACATAAACATAGTGCTAAAATTTTGCATATAAATTTTATGTTGTAGATAATGCCACCACCTACCTCCTCAGCTCCCAGCTTTAACTTCTGATCTATTCTTGAGAAAGACAAACTAAGTGGATCAAATTTCATTGACTGACATCATAACTTGAGAATTATTCTCAAGGAAGAAAAAAGAATATATTATATAGGTTCCACATTCTAATGAACCAGCTGAAAGTGTTACTCATGCTGAAAAGAACGATTATGAGCAACATAGCAATGACTCACATGAAGTTAACTATCTTATGTTTGCCACCATGAACTCTACGCTTCAGAAGCAATATGAGAATACAGATTCCTACAACATAATTGTGGGTCTTAAATGCATGTTTGAGAATCAGTCAAGGGCTAAGAGGTATAACACCTCTAAGTCATTATTTGCGTGCAAGCTAGTTGAAGGAAGTTTGATAAGTCCTCATGTAATCAAAATGATTGGTTACATTGAGTGTTTGAAAAAGCTTGATTTTCCCCTTAGCTAGGAGAGTTGGCTACTGATATGATTCTCTAGGCACTCCCTTTGAGCTTTGAGCCAATCATTTTAATCTTTCACATGATTGGCATGGAGATGTCAATGACTGAGATGCATGGATGCTCAAGTCAATAGATGAAAGCATTAAGAAAATCTCTAATCATGTAATGACGGTTCAGAAGACAACTAACTTCAAAAAAGAAAAAGGCTAAGCCTTTTGGCAAAATAAAGGGTGCGAGGAAAACTCTGAGTATCAAATCTATGATTCAGAAGCTCAAGATTGGTGCTGCACCTGACAACATTTGCTACCATTGCCACAAAATAGGACAAGGAAAAAGGAACTGAAAGAAGTACTTGGAAGAACTAGAAAAAGAATCAGGTATATGTTATAGAAATAAATCTTGCTACTTCTCATATTGGATCTCGGGTATTTGATACCATATTAGATGCTCATATTGCAATTTGATACAGGGGCTGATAAGGAGTAGGAGTTTTGGCAAGAAGCAAGGTTGATCTTCATGTGAGCAATGGAGTAAGAGCTGCTGCATTGACTATTGGTTCTTTACCATTATCTTTATATTCAAGATTAGTTTTGGAATTAAATAATTGTTATTATTGTTGTACCTAGATTTTGTCAATCCAGAATTCTTTGTGATTCTACTGCACTATTCCCTAGATCAGTAGATAGTGCTCACAAATATATTATTTTATATCAAATACATATCATGCGAAAGTGCAAATATAATTGGTGGACCTATTCATGAGCCGATCAGGCCGAAATCATTAAAAAGCAGCAGCGGAAACAGAAGCTTCATAGGTGGGACCCTTACGACACGCCCATAGGTAGCCAACTGGGTTCACGACATAGTTCTTGATCTCATCATCGTCTAGCTCTGTTGACTCCTTTAGATGACCGTAGGGCTTGACTTCATCATTCTTACTAACTAAATAATGGTAATTGAGCAACGATGAGTTCAAAGGTACTCAGCAAACTACCACACAAAATATAATAATAATAATAATAATAATAATAGATGCGAAGCTGTCAAGGGAGACTTGAGGTTCTTTTATTTGTAAAAATGCCATCATTTTGTGATACAATTATAAGAAATTCCTAAGACCTACCATTTTTACTAAACCATATTTTTAAAGATTGTAAGAGTATGCAATAATAATAGTAATGTAGGTTCCATTCACCTATTACAGAGCATGGTTCCATCCACCAAATGCTAGTTTTGTTACTAATGTTACATCCACCCATGGCAATTCGAATTCATGATTACATCCACCCAATGAGTTTTCATCCCACCCACAAGTTTTTGAAATAGACACTAATTCGAGTAAGTTTCCATGCTAGCCCATGACCGTGGGCATAGCTGTTCGAATAGTTTTTACTCTACAGAGATTGTACGCTTTACCCATAAGAGATAATCAACTTGTTATATTTTATACATTTTCTTAAATATGTGAATTAAGAACATCACAACATGGCCTTTACAATGCATCACCCAATGATGGCTTAAAACTAGTGGTACGACTCGTAGGTTACTCCAATGGTGCATCTCGCACTAGTGGATACAAATTAGTTAGTTAGGGTGTACCCATTATAGACTTGTGGTTGTACTATTTTACATAAGGAGGTTATCATAGAATTCAGTCTTTAGAATTTTCTATGTGGTGCTACCACAAACTAAACATTCTCATGCTACATCCACACCAACACCTCTTACCATCTGCCTAGATATGTAAAGCAAGTTTTACGATTTTGAGAAGCATAAAATACTTCAAACCAATGTATCAGTCACTTCCCTCCAGTGACTGCCCAAAACAAGTTCATGTTTAAATTTAATGGTAGGGTAATTTAGTGTCCCCGGTTATCTAAGGAAGGCTAAGCATGGTGCTTAGACACAACTTATAACTATTATGCTTACCATTAATTCTTGGGCGATAAGGGTTCATGTTCAAAGTCAAGGAGTGGAGTATAATTAAACAATTATCCATAGGAATTTAGTTATGAACAAGTGTGAATATATTTCACGTAATAAGGTAAAGCATGTAATTTGATATTTTCAAATAAAATAATTTGTATTCAAAAGGCAGGTGAATCAAAGTAATGACTTGACTTGCTCAATTTACCATGACCTTGATCTTACTCGAAGCGTTCTCAGTCAATGATTTTGAAACTCTTGGTCTTCATCTTTATCTGAATCTTGATCCTGCTTGCGTTGTTGCTTCTTTAAAACTTCAATTTCTAATTATGTGATAAAAGACCAAATAAATCAGCGGATCAATCAAAAGTCCAATAAATTCGAAATAAACTTGATTGAGTTTTCTTATGACTGAGTTGGTGATAAGAGATAAAGTTTAGCGAGTGCAGGACAGTTGACATAGTCAAACGGAGTTGGAGCATAAGTGGGAAACAACGAAGAAGCTCTGCCGGAAAGAATACAAGAGGAGGATTGATGTCGAAGGAACATTCGTAGGAATATTCCGCTTTAGGTTGGGACATGGCTAGATATTGCCGATTGCAAGATACCAAGATTTAATTTTTAATTAAATAGCTTATTTTATTATTTTATAATTATTAAGGAAGTTCCATGGCTTCGTTAGACTTATGATAGATACAAGGGTCTAAAAGAATGCTAGGCATTATTTGATGAGTGTTAATAATTAGAGATTAGGGTGTAAGTTCAACATACGAAGAATATCACTTTAATTCGTTGAGTTAATCCTTGGAGCCTATATTTTACCAGATTTCTCTCTTAAGGTTGTGCCTTGAATGGTTGGTACATTAATTATTCTTAATTACCATTGGTGATTTTAAATCTAGAGATAAGGATAGGATGATTGTTATTGAGGCAAGATTGTATTTTTTTATCAAGATTTCTAACTTAAATTTGTATTGGATTTAGATGGTGAAGGCATATTTGTTAATTACCTATTCTTCAATTTGATTTTATTTACACAAGGTTATGAGCATCAATAAAGTCTTTGCTTAGCATTCAGATCTAAGATAAATATTAATGAGTCCCTTAATTATGATAAGAAATTCTTAATCATATATGAGGTATTCTTTAATTTAAATCTTAGTATTTCTTGATAAGTTTTAGATATTCATTTACTATTGAAAAAGGGCCTCAATGATTTTTGAGACTTGGAAAGGATATTACTTATTTTTACATGGCTAAATTTCACACCAGATATTTTATATGATTATTAATTGTGCTAAACCATGCGATTGATTGATATTGAGTCTCTATTCTTTTTATCTTGCATGGATCTTTATTCAAATTTTATGATTCAACTTTATTCTTATGTTTATTTATAAATCATGTTTTATCAAATTTCTTATTTAAATCTTTCTTAAACATGGAATTCAAAATTTAGCCTTATGCTAAAAGGATAGTAGTGACATACCAAAACATTTAATTGCCTTAACTAATCCTTACTTGGATTGCTAATTGAATTGAGCCTAGTAAACAGTGCACAGGAGTCTCTCTCTCTCACTCTATCTTTCATTCGTTCTATGCCTAAAATCGAGAGAGAACAGAGGAGGCGGCCATGGGAGTTCCTGGCTGAGCTTGGCGCCGACAAGAGAAGTGGTTATGGCACTGGGCAAGCACAAAAGCGGAATGCTATGTTCATTGCAAGTTCATGGGTGGTGATGGCACGATGAAAGAGGGCCTGCAGTTCCCGGTCGTCGGTGCGCGACGGTGACTGCGTATGAGCTGCTATGGCCATGGCTAAACAATTATTATCCCAATAATATGACCACGTCACAAGCACCTACATGATGAGGTGAACTCACTAGAGCAATCCAAGAAGGCAGGGAAGGTCCGAGGCAAGCCTGTGGCGTGCGATGAGGGCGACGTGGGGAGGTTGCCATGGGGGCGCTCTAGGAGGGAGGAATCGAGTTGAGTGGCAACAAATTAGAAATGGTGATAGTTCGGTTGTAATGACTGGAGTTGAGGAAGGAAGCTGACGCGGTGAGCTCCAGTGGAGGGAGCACAAAATTGACCGAGGGGAAATGATGAAGATCCTCAAGAACATGTTTTTGACACAAGTGGCTTGGAGAGAGTGTCGCTGGAGAGGCCAAAACGATGGGATGGACATAGTGGCTGGCGCATGGGACCTAGTGCCTAGATGTATGGGTATTATTCTCCATAAATCGTCTTCATCACTTAAATGTCCTTAGCACACCACAAGAATAAGAAGATGAGAGAAGAGATTAAAACCAACAAGAACAAGAGCAAATCAACCAAGTCAAAAGATACCATGTGTGATAAACAAACTTGATCTATTGCTACGTGAAGGTTTTATATCCACTCCACCTGAAGGATAAGAGAGCATATCACAACACTCACTCTTCAAACCCTAACCCTAGAACACAAGGTTAGAATGGTTGGTTTGTTAGATGGTTTGCTTGCAAGCTTTGACCCCCAACCCGTTAAATAGATGAGATAATCAGCCCACATCTAACCCTAACAGATACTATCTACTACCGCATTTGGAGGAAACCCATTAACCCCATATAACACGGGTTTTACTCACGCACTTAACTCATGCAAGCTTTTCAAAGCATATGAACCCGAATTTGCTAAGTCTTTAAGCTTTGATCCACTTGATCTTCTTAGCTTCTTCTTGACCTAAACCGCTTTCCTAAGTACCACTCAAGTGCTGTGGTTTTGATCCAACGCAGTTTTCGGTATTTGGCCTTCTTACCAAAATACCTTTCCTTGACCCAGACTTGATATTCCCTTGCAAGCAATCAGCATACTTGCCATATGTAGGTGCAGCAATAGTTTTCCATGTATAGGAAAGTCTACCATGTTCCAGTTCCACCGAACCATGTCTCACTTAGTCCCACTAAGCCACTTGGTGCAACACATCACTCAAACATTCTTTTTAACATTTCTGCCTTCCTTTTACCATGCTTGAGCTCAGCCATCTTATTCAACATCCTTAACCGTTCTAGGCCTTGGCTCCTCCTAAGCGTAGCTCCGATCCTCACTGTTAACTATGGTTAACTCAAAGCACTACTACAAGAAGCCTAATATTCGACGGTACATCACAGACAGTTCCCCAAAACCATCAATTTTAAATACAAGCACAGATGGTTTTAGTTTAGAGACTGAGAGACCATGTGGAGGTCATCCCATGTGTGTGATGAGTAATTGACATCGGTTTAGGAAAGTCGAGTTTGATTTGGTTGGTTCCGTCCTTGACGTTGCGTGGTGCATTCGGGCTCAGTCGGACTTGGTCAAACTTGGTCATATGGGATTAGGACGCTTATTCCTTTGATTCGACAGGTTGGACTTCGTCATGCGTAAGTATGATGCTTTGATGCTATTTATGCTTTCATGTATCGAGCGGTGCTATTTGATGTGTTTCTTGTTTGTGTTGGCTGCAGGACGTCGAGGCGGAGTTGTGGCGAGACACGAGGTGACCGGACTAGACGCAGGTGGCATTGAGGTCAGAACGGTCGGATGTGTTGAAGACGGCTGAGACTCGAGGTGGTTATGAGGCTTGGACGACAAGGAGCGCGGAAGCTTCCCGGAAGGTGCAGAAGGGGCGAAACGGTAATTTCGCGAAGCTGCAAAAGCGGGAGCAGGCTCCGTTCGGGTTTAGCGGGAGTAACGGGCTGGAGACCCGTTAGCCAAGGGCTATAAACAGGTGTTGGTGGCTGCATGCCCCTTCATGGCTTTAGGAGAGAGTTAGGGTTTGCTTTAGTCAAAAGAAGCTTTGGAGAGGTTGTTTGCTTTGAGGCTTTAGTGGTTGTGGGCAGCAGGGAGTGTCTCCCACGTTCATCCCCTCTCTGTGTCTGTTCTTCCAAGAAACATGTAGAGAGTGTGGTTCTTGAGTTTGGGAGAGGGAGAGGATGAGTTGAGAATCCATGTAATCATTCCTCTTGTTCTAATGTCCATGCGTATGGGGACTCCTATGTAGTCCTTGTTTTGTTGGAATGAAATTTCTGAAGTTCTTCTCCCGTGCTCCTATTTCCCTTCGATGCCTCTATGCTTGATTTCTTTACTTTTTGAGATTTGAGTTGTTTCTTGCTTGGATGGTCCAAAATGGGTTGCTCTGTGATGGAATTACATTTCTAGACCCTTTGGTCAGCAGGTTCCAAGAGCAAATCAAGTTTAATTCCAGATTTTACCTTTTGGCCTCCTCTGTTCTTCATTTCTAGGGTTTTGATGTTAATCTCGTTTCCCCTCATAAGTTTTCCTGATATTTGAGCGTTAGTGTCCTAAGTTCATTGCTAAAGTTCTTGCAAAAGCTCAGGATCAAAGGACTTGGGATTGTTGAGAAATTTGGATTTTGGCTCTCTCTCTGTAGAAGTTCAGTTTTCAGCTTTTCTAGGGTTTTGGTGTGGAGGTTGATTCCCTTGTTGAGTTGGCATAAAAGTTGGTTTCCAGAGTCCTGTTGGTATTGCTAACATAACTGCAAAATCTCATGAGCAAAGGACTTGTGACCATTGAGCAATTTGAGTATTTGTCCACCTCTCTGAATTTTTCAGTTTCTAGGTTATTTCTCAAACTTTTCCTCTTGAGTTGGATTTTCTTGGGTCTCTAGGTCCCTCTTGCTATTTAATAGGTTATCTTGCTAGTCTGGGCAAAGAAAACCAGAGGAAAGTCCTCAATTTCTCAGTTGAGCCAAGTCTTTGGATTTCTGTCTGAAAATCCTGTCTGCCCTGAAAAATCCGATGGGCGGTCTGACCGGTTGGACGCTGGCGGTCTGACCGGCCCTATATGGGCGGTCAGACCAGCAGCCAGGGAGGGTCTGACCGGCCCATATACGGTGGTCTGACCGGCCCTCCTGTTTTTTTCAGTGCTGATTTCAGTTGTTTCTTGTTATTTTGCTTCCTCTCTGTCTTTTTCTCTTGGTTGGTTTCTCTAGAGTTACAGAGAGCATGAGGATGTCTCTTCATAGCCTTTCTTCATAGCTATAGAAGAAGATTTCATCGTGGGTACTTGAGGGGGACGAATTTTAAGTGGTCGACATTCACCCCCCCCCTCTGTCGCCATTTCGGTCCAACAGAGACCGTCTGTGTTGCTGCTATTGCCAAAAACCATCTGCAAAGAGGTAATATAAGAGACGGTTCATGGTGAGAACCGTCTGTGAAAGAATCACAGACGGTTCTTACCAAGAACCATCTGTGATATTACTGAATATCACAGACGGTTTGTAATACAAACCATCTGTCATAATGAAGTTATCATAGACAGTTTGTATTAAAAATCGTCTGTGATAATTTCACTATATTAACTGCACGCAGACCCGTTCGGCCCTCTGTCTTACATTCCAGATCTAGCTGCTGCTTTGAGCTGGTGGTAGGAGCTTTGAGGCGACGATTTGGTGAAGGAGACTATTTGGCAAGAGTGATTATAGATCCATTCATTTCTTGACTACGTATGGTTAGTAATTTGTCCCTAATTGAATTATAATTTAGATCTACAACTTTTGGTGAAAGAAGAATTGAAGATGGTTTAAATCGAGCTAGCTTGATCTAGAGAGAAGTTTATTTCCATCTAGAGAGAAGTTTATTAACCATAGGTAGTTTATTAGCCATAGTTTTAGATCCAGAGAGAAGTTTATTTATATCTAACATAGTATAGGGTTTATTCAATTCATAGTTTATTTCTACTTAATTTAATTTAATTAATTATTCTTGTTAAACTGTTAATTATATGCGTAATGTAGGACCGAAGCTTGATGTTGATTATGGTTCTGATTTGGATAGGCTGCATGATGACAATTTAGATTAGATGCTTCGTGGTGTAGAAGGAAACTATGATGAGAGAGAGCATGTTAAATTCTGATAAAGGACTCGAAGAAACTTTTGTTCACGTGCTGCAAGTCAAAATACATGAGGTTGTCAGTCGTGCTTGAACTGCTGAAATTGAAGGCAAGCAACGGTTGGTCCAACAAGAGTTTCATGACACTATTAGGTCTTTTAGTGGACATGCTTCCAAAGGAAACAAGTTGTCCAAAACCACGTACAAAGCCAAGAAAGTTGTTTGTCCATTGGGAATGGAAGCTGAAAGAATACATGTATGTCCAAATGACTGTATCCTCTACCGTAAAAAGTATGCAAACATGCATGCATGTCCAGTGTGCAACGCATCCCGATACAAGCGTAAGAATCAATCATATGACGGCGAGGCAATAGAGGTGAAGAGAGGACCTTATGCTAAGGTGGTATAGTATCTTCCTGTAATTCCCCGATTGAAGCGATTTTTCGTGAACCCAAAGAGGCAAAACTGCTGCATTGGCACTCGGAGGAGCAAGGTAATATACCTTGATTCCCTAAAGAGGACCAAAACCGACTTCACAGCTGTCCAACAATTAATCGAGAGGTAAACACATTTCCTCTATGGATAACTCTATTGTAGTCTTTCCTTCCCAATGACTAAGGCTATCTTCTTGGAATCACATAGGTCGTTCGCCATGTACGTTGCAAAGATACGAAAATCCAAAAGGATGGACACCCTGCGACATGATCTATATTTATTGATATTTACTTGTACACATTAATCCTATATAACACTTCGTAGTAATGCTTGTCGAACTAACAAATTCTATTTTTGTAGTGCTACTAGCAGTGCCGGGCAATATCTGTGGATTCTATGTTTGCCATAACATGCAATTGCTCATCGATTTCATGAAGATCAATATTGATCCTCAGGTTAATTTGTCAATCTTGCGATAATTATTTCATACTTATCAATTTACATATGTATGCACGACATTGATCTTCCTATCGACAGGTTCTGTCCATCGCTACAACTCCATTGGAACTGCCTGACCTTTGAGAGATTCGAGGATAGTGTGCATATTTCTTGTAAAATTCCACTCATAAAAGAAGATGGAGAATTCCACAATGTATAACAAATTTCACTTGGTGTTTGAGCTTAATTGTTCATGTGTGTATTTGTTCATGGATAGATAATTTATTTCATTTCTGCTAATTGATTTCTGAAATGGATGTTTTTGTTTTTGAAATAAATGAATGTGAATTAGATGTATTATACTTTGTTGATCTGCTAGCTTGTTTTAGAGGACATGGTTAGCATTTCCTGATGCTAGCCAACAAATAGAAATAAATTTAGGAATAGAAAAGAATATCATAGACGGTTATTAACTTATAACTGTCTGTGATTGTTGACTATCATAGATGGTTTTTAATAGAAACCGTCTGTGATATATTGATTATCATAGATGGTTGCTATTAAAAACCGTTTATGATAGTCTTTATCACATACGGTTCGAAAGCCGTCTGTGATGACCTCGTATTATTACTAACCTATAAAATCAGACAGCTTATGAAACCGTCTATGATGGCGTTTTCGAACCGTTTGTGATAACCTTTTGTGTAATAGTGAAGCTTACTTGCATATCTAAAGACAAAGAAATCGTCCCCAAGTACAAGCTTTTCGTAACTTGACCCACGTTATTCAAAACATGCTTCATTCAATATTAATGCACTGACCAAACATATATCAAATTATCCCAAAACTAAATTCCCAAAATTCGAAGAATATCATTCACTAGTCTAACCGCCAGCAAGTGTGTCACATCCCAAAAATTTGGCTTTTTGAAAAATTTAAATTCAAATAAATTATTTTAAGTTAATTGGATTTTACTTGGCTTTTATTTGCCTTTCTGGATTTTCTGGAATTTAAAAACTATTTTTAGAGCTTAAAAAGTAATTCAAAATATGAAAATTAAATATCAACAGTAGTTGGAAATAATTTTATTTAGTCCAAAATATGTCTAGGAGCTTCGTGAATTTTTCTGGAATTTTGGAGGTATTTTCATATTTTTCTCGAGGCCTAAATAATTTTCTAGCCTTTTAAAATTAGAAATCAAATTCTGAAAATAAAACCTCCTTTTCCTCCGGCCGACGCGTGGACGGCCCAGGGCCGCCACGCCGCCTCGCCAATCCAGCCGTTCCTTCTCTCTCTCTCGCGCCGCGGGCAGCTGCCCGTCGGCGACCCCCGCCTTCCTCCTCCTTGCCGGACGCGTGGGCGGCTCGGATGAGCCGAGTCCCGCGCGGACCATCCAGCCGCCCGCTCCCACCTCCTCTCGCCTCGCTGACCCGCGGGCCCCGCCGTCGGCGGCGCCGACGCCCCGCTCTGCCGCCACCCGGCCCGCTGTCGGATCCGTCTCCCCGCGGAATCGCCCCTTCCTTCTCTTTTCCCCTCTTTCCTTTCTCGCCGCCGACCAAATCCGAGCCGAGCCGCCTTGCCTTCCTCGGCTCTCCCGGTTTGGAAACCCGAGCCCCGCCACGACCGAATCCCCAAATCCCCGCGCCTCCCTTCCTTCCGCGCCTCCTTCCTTTCCTCCCGCGCCTTCCTTCTCCGGCGCCACGAGAACGGCGAGCAATTGCCTCGCCCTGCTCCCCTCACCCTATAAATACCCCTCGACCTTCGCCTTCTCCCGCACCGCATCCCAGCGCACTCCACCGCAGCTCCCGAGCCCTCTAGAGCCCGATCACCGTGCCACTCCTCCTCGAGCTCCGCCCAACTCCGGCGAGCTTTCCTCGCCGCCTCGGTCATCCCCGAGCCGTCGTCGCCTCCCGAAGCTTCCTCACGCCGGACGGTCCTCCCGACCCCTCGCCGCCTCTCCCACCGAGCGCCGTCGCGACGGAGCTCCCGAGCCGCCGCCGCTGCCACCTCGCCGCCGCCGCCTCCTTCACCCCGAGCCTCGCCGACCCCTCAACCGGATCCCCCGCGCGGGTTGCATTTCACGCGCCGCCGAACCTCTCGCCACTCCCTCGCCGCCGCGCGCGTCGCCTCGACCATCTTCCCGACCTCCCCTCGCAGTACCTCAAAAGGTATGGTTGCCCTATATGGGTAGGCAAAGCCTCCCGCCCATCCGTTAGCCGCGCTCTCTCAACTCCCGGTGCGCGTTCGAGCCCTCGGCTCGCTACCGGGTTGAGTTTTCGTTTAATTTTCGCGATCGACAAGCGGGCCCCACCCGTCGGCCGCCGCCGGCTCACGCCGCCACGCCGCTGGGCCCCACCTCTGCGTCGACCTCGACAAGTGGGTCCGGACTCGATGGGTCCCACTGCCGCTGACCAGCAGATAGGGTCACCGGCGCAGGGGTCCCACATGTCGGCGACCGCCGAGGGTCTACTGTTCAGTGGGTCCCACCTGTCAATCTCTCAGATTAAAATAAAGATTTAAAATTAAATATTCCAGTGGGCCCCACCTGTCAGAAATTTCTGAATTTCTCGATTTATTCAAATCTAAGATTTTCAAATGATCATAACTTTCTCATTTTAACTCCAAATCCAGCCATTCAAATTTCTAAATTCATCTAAAATCAAGATCTACCCAATTATGGCCTCTGTTGAATTTTTGGATTTTATTTGAATTTTCTTTTGTATTTATTTGTTTTGTTGCTTCGTCTTTCCTCGCGTAGATTCCAACGTTGTCGACGATCCCTCTTCACAGCAGCAAGAAGACCCAGAAACCCTGCAAGAAGGCAAGTCTCCTTTGATCATCTTGAGCCTATGCTTTCGAAATGTTTTTAAAGTATTTTAAATGTTATGCATTGCTATTTACATAAAATGATAATTCAATCTTAAGGTAGTAGTTAATCCAACCTTGTTATGCCCGCCATTGGAATTGATTGTCATGTACCCTTGTCACCATAGAATTTCCTTTGTCTCATTAATGAGAATATTATAATTACTTGTTGATGTTAGTATGGTAGGATAATGCTTAGTCATGCTATCTAATAACTCGAAAATCTTGAAAATGGGAATCTATGATTTATTAAATCCTTGTGTTTGAAAGTGAAGTGGCAATTGGAGTTGTCACTGTGATTTTAAAATAAAATAAAAATGTGAAAGTTGGTTTAGATTAGGTGGATGGCTGTTTGGGTTGGTGCAAGAAGCACGAGAACTTGTTAAGTGTATGTTCCACCCTAGTCAATTAAGGACCGACGCTTGTGTTTGTCCAAACCGAGCATTAACCGTACAACCACAAGTCTATATGGGTACGACCTAGCTAACTAACCTATAAAGGTGTAGTTTAGATATCACCGGGTGTATTGAGTGCCGTATGCGTCTCGTTACTCATAGTGAGGGACAGGTTACTGTACTCATATGGCGCAAGAGGGGCTTCAGATTGGGGGATTTAACCCTTCGCGTGAAACCTCGTGGTGGTCTCTAGCTATACTTTGGAGTAGGTGAAAGGCTTTGTGATATTTTATCCGGGTCTCATGCCAAAGGAAGCATGTTGACTATTAAGATAATTTATCTCTTGTGGGTAAAGTTGTACAACCTCTGCAGAGTGTAAAACTATTCGAATAGCCGTGCCCACGGTCAAGGGCGGGCAAGGAATGCATTCACATGGTAGATTTCTGGTTTTGTTTTAAAATCAAAGTTTTGTATTCCGAGGTGGAGGGAACTCTCGGGGAATCTGGCGGATGGAGCCAGAGAGGGTGGATGGAACCAGAAGTTTAAAACTTGACCAATGGTAATTGGTTAGCTAGTGTTGGTAGTTGGAACCTTCACTAGAAAGTTAATTCATTAAATCATTTACTTCATTAAAGTGATGCCTTCAAAATAATTAGTAGTAATGGAGATTTTAAATATTGCTTTGTGCAAAAGAACCATATGGCCTTCCTTTGTTAAGCCTTGCATCTATGCATTTTTCCCAAGACTTATGAGTACTTTATGCACTCACATGCTACATTTAAAAATAAAATCTCGGAGGAAGTTGAAGCTCAAGAAGGTGACTACGACTCATCGCTTCGCTTGTGGCGGTGATGGATTCTTCCCGGAGGACTAGGTCGCGCTTCCCCACTCAATTGCCTGTGGCGAATTGATGGGTCGTCCTCGAGTTTTAATTGCTTCCGCTGTGTTTGATTGTGCGAGGTCTTAAACCTCCCTTGTAATAATGAGACCGGTGGTCGTGACTTTATTTATTGTAATAAATCGTTGATGGTGATGTTTTCCATTCTGCTTGATTGTGTGCACTAGCTTTGATCTGGGACTAGTGCTGTAATACACAGAGGGTCCGGGTTCGGAAATCCGGGGTCCCGACAGAGATGGTATCAGAGCCAATTTGACTGTAGGACGTGACCTAGATTAGGAATGGCAAACCATAAGGACTTATATTTATAAAAAGAGTATATTAAAAATGTGTAAGCTTCTTTGCTTCTACTCTCTTCCTACTTAGAATCTCGTTCTTGTCTCCAACTCCATTTGTTAAAACTTTTACTAATCTTTTCTTTCACTCAACTTTGTAGATGGTCGGTTCATCCTCCGCCACCCGTGGGACTACTACTCACATGGAGAGGATGCTGGAGCATTCGCTAGCCTTCTCCGCACTGATGCGAAGTGTCCGAGTACCGCCACCGCCCATCTTCGGGTCGGAAGACGCGGATCTGGATCGAGACTCTTGGACGATGGAGGTATTCCTGTATGCACGGGAAGAGGAATTCAAGTCCCACACCTACCCCATCAAGCACCCTCGGTCCCGCTGTTTCGATGCTGTCCAGGACGCAGCACGCCTCGCCATTGACGAGTTGTGCCACCTGCACAAAGATGCTGTACATCAGTCCCCTTTTTGCTTCTTCATCAACCCTCGCCCAGGACAGAGGTATCCAGATCCCTTTGATATTCCAGCTGACGATCCTCGACTGTCACATCAGGTGCAGCTCACCCAGGCGATGGCAGTCACTTATGCTAGAGCTCAGGAGGAGATTGGACAACTTCGGATGCTTCTCACCTCCAGCTACCAGCATTCGGACACACTTCGCGCACAGCTTCTCCAGAGCCAGGCAGCTGAGTTTGAGCTGGGACGTCTTAGGGCCGCAGCTAACTACACGCCGTCTTCACCCGTAGTTGACTACACGCCGTCTTCTCCAGTACCAGCCGTCATCCCCAACAACCCGGCACCAGCTCGACTCTCGGGACTCCGCATCAGGATGACAGCACGCAAGAAGGTGCGACGCCCCAGTCCGCCCCCTGTCATTACTCTCAAGAAGCGCAAGCCTTCTCCTTCCCGTTCTCGGTCGACTGCCTCCAGTCGTAATCGTGTCTCGGCCGAGTGTGACTGTTCACGTCACCACGTGAGAGAGCGCCAGGAAGACCCGGAGGAGGATCCAGAAGAGGACCCGGAAGAAGACCCTGAGGAGCGCATCTTTGGAGAGGATTAGTAGTCTTTTGAGTCCGTAGTACCCAAATAAAATGTCCGCGTCCTTAGAACGCTTATTGTTATGTTTTGGTGTGCTAGATGGACTGTATCAGGCCTATGTGCACTTGTGGTACAGCCATCCTTGGAGTTATCTTGATTTTAATAAAAGTTTTTCCCTAAGTGGTTGCTAGTTCTTTCTTGTGTGTTGGCTTGGGATGTGGTTTAGTTCCCCTAATCTCTTACCTTTGCTATTTCCCTCTTACCTTCTGCTAACCTAAACCGCTTCAGATGGTGAACACGAGGAGCAACCCTGGCAGCAGCCGTGACGCCAACAACCAGCCGGAGGACAACATTCCACCACCTCCCGCTCAGGCCCCCAACTTGGAGCAAATGATGGCTATGCAACTGCGCATTTTCAAGCTCTCGCCTGAACCAAGTGCAGCCACCTAGCAGCACCCAACTGTGCACCCGGTCTAGATTGGGGAATTCATGAGACAAGGCCTCCCACTTTTGCTGGATCGGGGATCCCTTGGAGGCGATGATTGGATCAAGGATGTGGAAAGAAAATTGGTCCTAGCTCAGGCAACGATAATGAAAAGGTGTTGTACGCGCTCATCACCAAGGGAATTGCTGCTAATTGGTGGGAGAATTACCGCGCGCCCATCAAAATGCACAAGCCATCACTTGGGAGGAGTTTGTCAAAGCTTTCAAGATCGCCCATATCCCTACCGGGATAATGGAAATGAAGAAGAGAGAATTCTACCAACTGCAGCAGGGAAACCTCAGTGTTTCCGAGTACCTGAACAAGTTCACCCAACTGTCTAGGTATGCATCTGAAGAGGTCACCTCGGAGGCGACCAAGATTTGGAGGTTCACGCAGGACTTGACCCCAACCTCAAGGTGCAGCTGGTGTCCAATGACTTCCCAACCTTCCAAAGACCTAGTGAACAAGGCTTTTGTCCAAGAAGATGCTCAGCCACTGTATTTAAAATCTAAGAGGAAGTTTCAAGCCCAAAGAAGGAGCAAGCAGCTCTCGATTCCGCCCCAACGCGCCTCACTTTCACAAGCTCTCAGAGTCAAGCGTGCCGAGGACTCCCTTTTCAGGACCCCGCCCAAATCCACAAACTCCCCGGGCAAACAATGGTGGCCAACCCCCGCAGAACAAGACTTCAAGCAGCAGGAGTGCAGTGCTTTAATCGCAAGAACATGGGGCACTATGCCAAAGAATCGCCTCGAAACGCCAAAGAATGACTCCATTCGTTTCAACTGGGACTACACCAGAAGAGCTCCGATCGCAGGTCAAGGCCGTGGGGCACCACAAACCCCAAGGACTCCACAAGTGGTGAGCAGAGGGCATCTCAACCATGTGACCGCTGAAGCGACCCGTGATGCACCCGACGTAGTTCGGGTAAGTTTCTTGTCAACTCGAATTGCATCAGCATTATTTGATTCTGAGCTTCGCATTCTTTTGTGTCAAAAGATGTGGTTGAAAGGTATAATTGGGATGTGAGTAAACTACGTAACCCCATGCTAGTCCAAATTCCGAAAGGAAATGAGGACTAACACAGCTTGCCTTGACGCAATCGTGAATATAAATGGAGTTAAGTTCTTAGCAAATCTTATTATAATAGACTCCAAGGGTTTAGATGTAATACTTGGAATGGATTGGTTAACCAAGTATAAAGGGCAGATAGATTGTGCTGATCGAGTCATTACAATCACTAACTCGATGGGATTCAAGTAAGGTATAAGTCAAACTCCCTACCCAGAGCGGTGTAGCTTGAATGCAGTGTAAAGGGAGTGACTCGAAAAAGTACCTATAGTGAGTGAGTACCTGGATGTATTCCCAAGATTTGCCCTAATGCCGCTGACAGGAAGTAGAGTTTGTCATCAACCTAGTACTTGGAACAGCTCCAATTTCCAAGAGACCTTATCGGATGTCTGCAAATGATTTGGCGGAAGTTAAGAAACAAATTGAAGAGCTGCAGGATAAAGGATTTGTAAGGCCAAGCTCGTCACCTTGGGGAGCACCAGTACTGCTAGTAAAGAAGAAAGATGGTAGTCTTCGCATGTGTGTGGACTATCGATCATTGAATGATGTGACTATTAAGAACAAGTACCCTTTACCCGAATAGATGATCTGTTTGATCGGTTGAAAGGATCATGTGTATTCTCTAAGATTGACCTTCGATCGTGATATCACCAATTGAAGTTAAGACCGGAGGACATACCCAAGACCGCATTTGCCACCCGTTATGGATTGTATGAGTATACGATGATGTCTTTCGGTCTAACCAATGCCCCAAAGATACTTCATGAATCGATGAATAAAGTGTTCATGGAATATTTGGATAAGTTTGTGGTTGTATTCATAGATGATATTTTGATATATTCCAAGAATGAGGAAGAACATGCCAACATTTGAGGATAGTTTTGGAAAAGCTCCGAGAAAATCAGTTGTACGCCAAGTTCGTAAGTGTGAGTTTTGGTTGAAGAAAGTAGCTTTCTTGGGCCATGTGATTTCAAGGGAGGAGTATCCGTAGACCCGGAAAAAGTTAATGATGTGCTCAATTGGACACAACCAAAGTCGAGATCCGAGATCGAGTTTTCTTGGATTGGTGGATACTATCGTCGATTTATTGAAGGTTTCTCCAAGCTCGCAAGACCTCTCACCCGCTTGTCAAGAAGGAAAAGAAGTTTGAATGGAGTAAACCATGTGAGGATAGTTTCAAGAGTTGAAGAAAAGGTTAACTTCGCACAGTGTTGACGCTTCCGACATTAGGAAGGATTTCAAGTCTTCTATGATGCGTCAAGGCGTGGACTAGGTCATGTAATCGATGCAAGAAAGAAAGGTAGTAGCATATGCCTCAAGGCACCACGACCCCATGAAGGAAATTACCCAACGCATGATTTAGAGCTCATTGTCGTAGTGCATGCACTGAAAATATGGAGGCATTACTTGATTGGTAACCGTTGTGAAATTTACACGGATCACAAGAGTTTGAAATATATATTCACTCAACCCGATCTCAACATGAGGCAAAGGAGATGGCTTGAGTTAATAAAGGATTATGATATTGGAATACATTATCATCCGGGAAAGGCTAATGTGGTAGCAGATGCCTTGAGCAGAAAGAGTTATTGTGCCAAGTCAGGATTAAGGACAAGATGCCCGCCCTTCAAGAAGAGTTCCAACGGCTCAACCTAGAAGTAGTGGAGGAAGGATTTCTAGCCACTTTGGAAGTTCAACCAACCTTAGAAGATCAAATCGAGCAGCTCAAAAGGAGGACAAGTATGTCCAGAGATCGAGATAATATGAAGAAAGGAAAAGCTTCGGATTTTCAGAGGATGAAAAAGGTACCCTTTGGTTTGGGAAAAGAATTATTGTGCCTGAAAAGAAAGAGGAAAAGGAGCTAATATTGAAGGAAGCTCATGAATCTGGATATTCAATTCATCCTGGGAGCACCAAGATGTACCAAGATCTCAAGGGAAGGTATTGGTGGTCAAGTATGAAACGAGAAATTGCAGAATACGTAGCCTTGTGCGATGTATGCCAACGGATTAAAGCTGAACACCAGAGACCTGCGGGACTTCTGCAGCCATTGCAGATCCCTGAGTGGAAATGGGAAGAAATTGGTATGGATTTTATAACTGGATTACCAAGAACCAAAACAGGGCACGATTCAATTTGGGTTATAGTGGATCGCTTGACAAAAGTCGCCCATTTCATTCCAAAAAGACCACATACTCCGGGGATAGACTTGCAGAGTTGTACATGTCAAGAATTGTGTGCTTGCATGGGATCCCAAAGAAGATTGTGTCAGATCGAGGAACCCAGTTCACTTCGAGATTTTGGCAAAAACTACATGAACTTTTGGGCACCAACTTAAACTTCAGTACAGCTTATCATCCACGCATGGATGGTCAAACAGAAAGAGTAAATCAAATCTGGAAGACATGTTGAGAGCTTGTGTACTTGCAAACAAGAGTAATTGGGATCGAGTTTGCCCTATGCGAGTTCTCCTACAACAATAGTTATCAATCCAGTTTGCAAATGTCTCCTTCAAGCCCTATACTGGCAGAAGTGTAGGACTCCATTGTATTGGAAGGAAACAGAGAAGGACAAGTGTTTGGACCAGATGTGCTGAAGCAAGCGAGAAGAACAAGTTCGTCTAATCCAGACAGATTAAAAACAGACAAACCGCATGAAAAGTTATGCGGATAATCGACGAGAAGCTTAGAATTCGCACTGGGATCATGTTTATTTGAAGGTGTCACCTCTCAAAGGAATGAGACGTTTGGAGTCGATGGAAAGCTAGCTCCAGTTCGCTCGGACCTTTTCCTGTTGTGGCGAAACGAGGAGAAGTGGCTTACGGTTGGAGCTTCCACCTCACCATCAAAGGTGCATGACGCCTTCCATGTGTCTCGGCTAAGAAAGTGTCTCGAGTTCCGAAGAGCGATGCCTCTAGATGAAATAAACGTGAAGGAGGACCTCACCTATCCGAGTATCCATCAAGGTATTGAGGAAGCAGAGCGCCGCACGCAGCGAGCAAGGTTATCAAGTTCTCAGTAAAGTGCAAAGTGGAGTAACCATTCAGAATCGGAAGCAACTTGGGAGCGTGAAGAGGATCTAAAAGAAGAGTTCCCGACCTTTTCCCAGTCCATCCGAATCTCGGGTCGAGATTCTTTCTAAGGGGGTAGGTTTGTCACATCCCAAAATTTGGCTTTTTGAAAATTTAAATTCAAATAAATTATTTTAAGTTAATTGGATTTTACTTGGCTTTTATTTGCCTTTCTCGATTTTCTGGAATTTAAAACTATTTTTAGAGCTTAAAAGTAATTCAAAATATGAAAATTAAATATCAACAGTAGTTGGAAATAATTTTATTTAGTCCAAAATATGTCCAGAGCTTCGTGAATTTTTCTGGAATTTTTGGAGGTATTTTCATATTTTTCTCGAGGCCTAAATAATTTTCTAGCCTTTTCAAATTAGAAATCAAATTCTGAAAAATAAAACCTCCCTTTTCCTCCGGCCGACGCGTGGACGGCCCAGGCGCCACGCCGCCGCTCGCCAATCCAGCCGTTCCTTCTCTCTCTCGCCAAGCGGGCAGCCCGTCAACGACCCCCGCCTTCCTCCTCCTCCTTGCGACGCGTGGACGGCTCGGATGAGCCGAGTCCCGCGCGGACCATCCAGCCGCCGCTCCCACCTCCTCTCGCCTCGCTGACCCGCGGCCCGCGCCGTCGCGGCGCGCGCGCCCCCGCTCTCGCCGCCACCCCGCCCCGCTTTGTCGGATCCGTCTCCCGCGGAATCGCCCCTTCCTTCTCTTTTCCCCTCTTTCCTTTCTCGCCGGCGACCAAATCCGAGCCGAGCCGCCTTGCCTTCCTCGGCTCTCCCGGTTTGGAAACCCGAGCCCCGCCACGACCGAATCCCCAAATCCCGCGCCCCTTCCTTCCGCGCCCCCTCCTTCCTTTCCTCCCCGCGCCTCTTCCTTCTCGGCCACAAGAACGGCGAGCAATTGCCTCGCCCCGCTCCCCTCACCCTATAAATACCCCTCGACCTTCGCCTTCTCCAAAGACCGCATCCCAACAAGACTCCACCGCAGCTCCCGAGCCCTCTAGAGCCCGATCACCGTGCCACTCCCCCTCGAGCTCCGCCCAACTCCGCGAAGCTTTCGCCGCCTCGGTCATCCCGGAGCCCGCTGCCGCCTCCCGAAGCTTCTCACGCCGGACGGTCCTCCCGACCCTCGGCCGCCTCCCGTCACCGGGCGCCGCGACGGAGCTCCCGAGCCGCCGCTGCCACCTCCGCCGGCCGCCTCCTTCACCCCGAGCCTCGCCGACCCTCCAACCGGATCCCTTCGCGCCGGGTTGCATTTCACGCGCGCCGAACCTCTCGCCACTCCTCGCCGCCGCGCCGCGCCTCCGACCATCTTCCCGACCTCCCCTCCGCGAGTACCTCAAAAGGTATGGTTGCCCTATATGGGTAGGCAAAGCCTCCCGCCCATCCGTTAGCCGCGCTCTCTCAACTCCCGGTGCTGCTCGAGCCCTCGGCTCCGCTACTGGGTTGAGTTTTTCGTTTAATTTCGCGATCGACAAGCGGGCCCCACCTCGCGGCACGGCCGCGGCTGCGCCGCCATCGCCGCTGGGCCCCACCTGCGTCTGCGTCGACCTCGACAAGTGGGTCCGGACCCATGGGTCCCACCGCCGCTGACCAGCAGATAGGGTCACCGGCAGAGGGGTCCCACATGTCGCGACCGCCGAGGGTCTACTGTTCAGTGGGTCCCACCTGTCAATCTCTCGATTAAAATAAAGATTTAAAATTAAATATTCCAGTGGGCCCCACCTGTCAGAAATTTCCGAATTTCTCGATTTATTCAAATCTAAGATTTTCAAATGATCATAACTTTCTCATTTTAACTCCAAATCCAGCCATTCAAATTTCTAAATTCATCTAAAATCAAGATCTACCCAATTATGGCCTCTGTTGAATTTTTGGATTTTATTTGAATTTTCTTTTGTATTTATTTGTTTTGTTGCTTCGTCTTTCCTCGCGTAGATTCCAACGTTGTCGACGATCCTCTTCACAGAGCAAGAAGACCCGAAACCCTGCAAGAAGGCAAGTCTCCTTTGATCATCTTGAGCCTATGCTTTGAAATGTTTTTAAAGTATTTTAAATGTTATGCATTGCTATTTACATAAAATGATAATTCAATCTTAAGGTAGTAGTTAATCCAACCTTGTTATGCCCGCCATTGGAATTGATTGTCATGTACCCTTGTCACCATAGAATTTCCTTTGTCTCATTAATGAGAATATTATAATTACTTGTTGATGTTAGTATGGTAGGATAATGCTTAGTCATGCTATCTAATAACTCTGAAAAATCTTGAAAATGGGAATCTATGATTTATTAAATCCTTGTGTTTGAAAGTGAAGTGGCAATTGGAGTTGTCACTGTGATTTTAAAATAAAATAAAAATGTGAAAGTTGGTTTAGATTAGGGTGGATGGCTGTTTGGGTTGGTGCAGTAAGCACGAGAACTTGTTAAGTGTATGTTCCACCCTAGTCAATTAAGGACCGACGCTTGTGTTTGTCCAAACTGAGCATTAACCGTACAACCACAAGTCTATATGGGTACGACCTAGCTAACTAACCTATAAAGGTGTAGTTTAGATATCACCAGTGGTGTATTGAGTGCCGTATGCATGGTTACTCATAGTGAGGGACAGGTTATCAGTACTCATATGGCGCAAGAGGGGGCTTCAGATTGGCGGATTTAACCCTTCGCGTGAAACCTCAGCGGGTGGTCTCTAGCTATACCGAGTAGGTGAAAGGCTTTGTGATATTTTATCGGGTCTCATGCCAAAGGAAGCATGTTGACTATTAAGATAATTTATCTCTTGTGGGTAAAGTTGTACAACCTCTGCAGAGTGTAAAACTATTCGAATAGCCGTGCCCACGGTCAAGGGCGGGCAAGGAATGCATTCACATGGTAGATTTCTGGTTTTGTTTTAAAATCAAAAGTTTTGTATTCCGAGGGTGGAGGGAACTCTCGGAAGGGAATCCTGGCGGATGGAGCCAGAGAGGGTGGATGGAACCCGAAGTTTAAAACTTGACCAATGGTAATTGGTTAGCTAGTGTTGGTAGTTGGAACCTTCACTAGAAAGTTAATTCTGTTAAATCATTTACTTCATTAAAGTGATGCCTTCGAAAATAATTAGTAGTAATGGAGATTTTAAATATTGCTTTGTGCAAAAGAACCATATGGCCTTCCTTTGTTAAGCCTTGCATCTATGCATTTTTCCCAAGACTTGCGGAGTACTTTATGTACTCACATGCTACATTTAAAAATAAAATCTCGAGAAAGTTGAAGCTCAAGAAGGTGACTACGACTCTCGCTTCGCTTGTGGCGGTGATGGATTCTTCCCGAGGACTAGGTCGCGCTTCCCACCAATTGCCTGTGGCGAATTGATGGGTCGCCCTCAGTTTTAATTGCTTCATTGTGTTTGATTGTGCGAGGTCTTAAACCTCCCTTGTAATAATGAGACCGGTGGTCGAGACTTTATTTATTGTAATAAATCGTTGATGGTGATGTTTTCCATTCTGTTTGACTGTGTGCACTAGCTTTGATCTGGGACTAGTGTTGTAATACACAGAGGGTCCGGGTTCGGAAATCCGGGGTCCCGACAAAGTGGCCAGTCAGACTAGTTGAAACCGGTCCAAAAAACTCTCTCTAGAATATTGCAACCACCAATGAAACTCCAGTCATATCGCTCAGCGGTATACTCGCCCTGGCCAGTCTGACCAGCAACGTCTTAGTGGTCTGGCTGCAACCCCAGCTGGTCTGACCGATAGCCTCTAGCGGTCTGACCACACTACCTGGCCGGTCTGACCAATTTCCTTCTAAAGAATATGAAATTCAAATACCAACTCCACAAACTTGGTAAACATTCATCACACGACATCCTATACCCACTCACATAGTCTCTCAATTAGATTACAAAGGAATATGAAATTGTGCATACCAAATTCACCTAGGCTAAGGTAAATTCTCTATCAATGCATGTAGAATGTAGACGCCTCACTCAAACATACTTAACAGTCTAAATTAAGTTGGTTATCTCACGTAATGAAAGGTGCATGCAAAGCTGCACTTCCAGATTCTGCAAGTTCCCCTAGTGGCCAAAACACACGGGATTGGCATCCCTGACGGCCAGTACACGGGAAAGAGCACCAGGGAACATTATTGAGTCATTGACTAGGGGAACTTTCGCATTTCCCGCGTGCGAAAGGGAAAACACACGGAGAAATGGAAGTCCCCGTCGTCTGCCAGGGCAGACGGGGAAGTTCAGCACAAGGTCTGAGACGCTGTCTATAGCTATCAATCATGCATGGTAAAGACGTGGCATGCATATAAACTTCTTTTGCAAACATGTAGACAACATCAATTAGTTAATGTAATTGAGCGCTTGCTGCGTGCCTGCGCACACGGGACACGCATGAAGGTGAAGACTAAATATAACAGAGAAGAACAGGGAACTTAATTAATCAATCAAGTACTCCTACTATAGTAATTATTAATTAAGTTGATCCGCGTGAGAAACACCGACCCATTTGGAGATTTGGAGGGGGACAGTTGTTTGTCTGAGAAGGAAGACTTTGTCACTGTTCTAATTTAATCACTCCCATGTGATGATCTGTTAGTCACATGCATGCATGCTACTGCCTAATCCCGATTTACTAATTAGAGCATATTTATTTATCGTTAATCATTCCCGCATTATCTCTCTCCATTAATTTTCTATGTTTTTTCTAGGATACTAGGCAAATACATGTACTTCCTTTGTTTCACTATTACAGAAAGGCTAATAGTAGACGCCAAATTACAAACGGTTTTGTGAAACCGTCTGTAATGTACACTATTACAGACGGTTTAAATTTGAAGGCCGTCTGTGGTATTTGTGGCGGGAAAAAGGAGTATCACAGACGGTTCTTACTGATGAACCGTCTGTGATACTGGAATATCACAGACGGTTTTTATTAAAACCGCTGCGTGATAATCTGATTATTACGCACGGTTTTTTATTAAAAACCGCTCGTGTTGTGTCGACTATCACAGCCGGTTGTTGTTAAGAACCGTGCAGGAATGTTCATGACGGTTTTCACAAGAACCGCTGTGATATCCCTTTGTCTCGTCATAATCTAGATCAGAGGTTAATATATAAGTACACATTGCTTCTAATAACTTAACTACGAACTAATGAGAGAAGAGGTCACAAATTTAAGGCAAATTTATTAATTTCAATTAGAGGCAAATTTATTACAAAAGTCGCATTGTAAAGAGTTTCCCAGATTGTATTCTTTTGGGCTTCGTAGCTTCTTCTTCAACTTGGGGACTTGGAGGATCAACCGCTAAATTCTCGAACGCCGTTAAGATTGCCCTTGTCCTCGCACTTCCTCGTGCAGCTGGGCAAATGATCGCAAAGATCCATAATGTTGTACAGATAGCATGAAAAGATTCCTCGACCGCTGCCGCTTGATCGGCAAGGCTATCCATCGATCTCGCAATGCGTGTAGAGCTTCTTCCGCATTGCGCATTGTGGAGAAGAACCGGGGTGAGGGCTGTTTCCCTTTCTTGAGCGGCACGAGACGCCCGTCGACGGCGGAGGATCAGGTCAAGCTGACGGATGCAAGAAAGTCGGGGAAGGAGAGCAGGGCGGGTGCGGAGAAGCTGCTCCAGATGCAAATTGCTGGCCGCCTGTGTAAGGTTCCGGCCGAACAATTCATGATGAACAGATGAGAGGAAGGAGATGATCACAAGAACAGTAGTAGAAGCCATGTTGTATTGTATATTGTATTGTACGTACGTAGAAGAGACCTGGATTAGGAGCGCATATTTAACCTTTAGCACAAACGGTTCGTATACCCAAACATTAATGATATAGACGCTTCGTATAATGATCGAGAGACGTTAATTAGACGATCGAAACACGAAGCGTTCTGGCATCGAACACGCGCGAAAGCGTTCTGGTACGAAGCTTATCACAGACGGTTTTTTATAAAAAACCGTCTGTGATAATTTATTATCACAGACGGTTTTTAGTTAAAAACCGTCTGTGATAATGACTACGGCATTTATTGCGCTGCTCAGACCGCATCGTCTTCATTTCGATCCAGATCTAGCCACTGCTGCGCACTTTTTCACTCGGGAGGAAGCTAGAGCGATTTCGTGCCGCTTAATTTGGTGGGAAGAGGCGAAATTGAGCTTTGAATTAAGATTCAGACTTTCCTGGTTGCTGTAGATATGGTTAGTAATGAAATTTATTTATTTTTAATTGCATTACAATTTAGGTGTAAGTAATCCATGAGTGGTTATTGAAGATGGTTAATTAATTTGCAAAATTGTTGGTTATATAATAGCTATTGTGTTTGTAATATGAATTGAGCTAGGAAATTAAGTCTCAATATAATAAATGTGGCCGGTATATATGTAGTTATAATTAGTTATTCTAGATTTTAATACTAAGTTGTTATATATGTACGTAACGTAGGACCGGTTGGATGTATGCCATGAGCCGTGTGAGTGAAGAGTACATTAATGGTGTTTCGCTTTTATAAGAGCCGCGAGGAGGATATGTTGAATAAGGGTGGAATATATGTGTGTCCATGCACCGATCATGAGAATTTGAAGATGTTTAAGAACCGAGGGCAAATTGAAGCGCACTTGATTCGGAGGGTTTCAAAAGGATTATACGTGTTGGACCAGTCATGGCGAAGTGAATGATCATATGCGCTGGATGACATCGCCGGTGAAGTGAATGATATGCCCCCGGATGACATCGCAGTGAAGTGAATGACATGCCGCGGTGATGTCGATTGTGGCTCGGATTCGATAGGTTGCACGATGATAATCTGGATCGATGCTTCACGATGTAGAAGAGAACTATGATGAGAGAGAGTATGTTAAATTCCGTGGCTTGATGGAGGACTCAGAGAAACCTTTGTACACGGGCTGCAAGTACACAAGGTTGTCGGGCGTGCTTGAACTGTTGAAATTGAAGGCAAGCAACGGTTGGTCCGACAAGAGTATCACGGCACTGCTAGGTCTTTTAGCGGACATGCTTCCGGAGGGAAATGAGTTGCCTAAAACCACGTATAAAGCCAAGAAGGTTCTTTGTCCGTTGGGAATGGAAGTAGAAAGAATACATGCATGCCCGAACGACTGTATCCTCTACCGTAAAGAGTATGCAAACATGCATGTATGTCCGGTGTGCAACACATCCCGATACAAACGTAACAATCAATCAGATGATGGCGAGGGAACAGAGGCGAAGAAAGGACCTCCTGCTAAGGTGGCATGGTATTTTCCTATAATTCCCCGTTTGAAAAGGTTTTATGCAAATCCAAAGGAGGCAAAACTGCTGCGTTGGCACTCGGAGGAGCGCAAGAAGGATGGAATGCTAAGACACCTTGCTGATTCCGCACAGTGGAGAAACATCGATAGGAGTTTTGCAGAGTTGATGTAGTCAATTTTGAGATATATATGTGGAAATGTGTGATGTAGTCAATTTTGAGATGTATATGTGAAAATGTGTGATGTAGTCAATTTTGAGATGTATATGTGAAAATGTGTGATGTAGTCAATTTTGAGATGTATATGTGAAAATGTGTGATGTATTTGAGAATGACAAAATGTATCAAGAAATACACTGTGTGAATGCAGCTGGTTGGTGTTGTATATGAATGCAGCTATTTGGTAGTTGATATGAATGCAGCTGTGTAGTTATTGGTGGTCTTAATTGCAACAATGGCAAGGCTTATCACGATTTGGTTCTAAATTTAGAACTGTGCGTGATAACATATCACGACGGTTCTAAGTTTAGAACCGTCATGATAGTAAACTATCACGCACGGTTTTAACTCAAAAACGTCGTGATATGTTATCACGCACGGTTTTAACTCAAAAACGTCGCAGATATAAAGATCCTGACGCGTTCTAAGTTTAGAACCGCTCGTGATAATCGCCCCATATACCCTCTCGCTAGGGTTTTCCGTGTGCGCCGCAGCTTATTCGACAATTCTAAATCCCGAGTCCGCCGCCGCCGCCGCCTCCCCGAGCCCTCGCCGGCTGCCTCCCCGCCCTCGCCGCCGCCTCCCGACGAAGACGCCGCCGCAGCCTCCTCCTCCGCCGCCGCCTCCCGAGCCCGCCGCCTCCTCCTCCGCCGCCGCCTCCCGAGCCCGCCGCCTCCTCCTCCGCCGCCGCCGCCTCCTCTGCGTCGCCGCCTCCTCCTCCTCCGCCGCCTCCGAGCCCGTCGCCTCCTCCTCCTCCATCGCCGCCGCCGCCTCCTCCTCCTCCTCCGCCGCCTCCTCCTCCAGCGTCCTAAGGTCACCAAAACCGTAAGGTCATCAAATCCCTCCCCGAGCTTCATGCTTACTGTTAGTGTTTAGGTTGATGCTTGATGCTTCATACTTGTTATGGTTAGTTGCTTAGTACATATTTAGGGTTGATTCTTCATGCTTCTGTTAGTGTTTAGGTTGATGCTTGATGCTTCATCTTGTTATGGTTAGTTGCTTAGTACATATTTAGGTTGATGCTTCATGCTTCTTGTTAGTGTTTAGGTTGATGCTTGGTACATATTACATTGGTACATTGTTTATCATGATAGCTTAATTAGTTTGCTATTTGGTACATACTACATTGGTACATTGTTTACTGCAGTTGCTTAGTTTACATTGGTACATATTGCTTGTTGTGTTAGTATATAGTATATAGTATATAGTATATAGTACATAGTATATAGTTTGAAATCATTTGGGTCCCCCTTCCCTCTACTCCTCTCCTCCCTTCTCCCCTTCCTCTACTCCTCTCCCGATCTCTTTCTAGTGTATCTCGGATAAAGAAATCTTGCGATTATTGCAAAGATACATTGACCATTTGGGTGGAAAGAAATACATTGTGTCGTCAGGCTCATGACTGCCAATTTGAAGCATAGCGTAGCATCCGAGGCACATCCAAGGCCTGCAGCTGTGTCTTGAGGAATCCCAAGAGCTGGTCTTCAGATGTGGCATTCCTCAAACTATAAATTATGAATCTTATTCTCATAACCCATCTGAATACCAGCTCTTGGCATTCCTCAAGACACAAGCAGCGAGCCTCGGATGTGCCTCGGATGCTATGCTATGCTTCAATTGGCGAGTCATGCGCTGACTAAACAGTTGATCTTTCCACCCAAATGCTCCATGTATCTAGACAAAAACAGCAAATGAAGCAAGTGACATACTATAGTGTTCCTGCTCAATGAACCGGATACACGCTTGTGTCATTTGCTTCATAGACCTTTGTTTAGGGACTTTGCTATTTGGTTTATAGTTTTAGCAACTAAAGTAGGTGCTAGGATAGGCACTTTGTTTAGAGACCTTGTAGTAATAGTATTACAAAATTCAAGGAAATTTTAGTACAGAAGTTCAAAAAAAACAAATTCCCAGATTCTTCGGTGAGCAGCCGATATAGCCGACTTCTTCGGTGAGCGACTATGCATCTGCTTCTTCCCACTCCTTCTCTTCATCTCTGGTCTCTGGATCACGTACGCCAGTAGCGATGATTCAGTTAGGCACATCACCCCCTCTCTATGTCCATATCACCCCCTCCCTTCTCCCCCTCCCCTCTACTCCTCTCTTGTCTTGCAATTCAATATGATTACTTTCTCATCTTATCTTAATAGACCCACAAAATGAGCAACATGTCACCCACGCATTCTTCAACATCATTGCCGGAGGCGTCCGCTCCAACATCAAGACGCCAAGGAAGAGGGCTATCAAAGAAGCCTGAGGGCCGACAGATCATCACAGCGGTGAATGCATCCGGGTCCCTATCCTTCCTCAAAGCAGAAACGCATTCAACCATGGTCGGAGAAGTTGCACGAAACGCAATTGAGATCACATACAATTCGTGGAAGAACGTGCCTGACACTCGGAAACGTGAGCTGTGGACCGAAATTTTGGCATCGTTCGAGTTCCCAGAAGAACACCTGGACGCTGTGCAACAACAAACCTACAAAGCGGCGTGCAAAGCATGGAAGAACTTCAAGAGCACGCTTGTCAAGAAATACGTGGAGACGGACGAAACGCCTGTTCATACATACCCATTCCTGGAACCACAATGGGAAGAGTTCAAGGCGATGAAAACGACCGAAGATTTCAAAAGTACAAGTGTGGCGCACAAGGCCCTCCAGGCAAAAAATACACACCCTCACAGACTTGGCACAGCTGGGTATGCGGGTAAAATCGCGCAGTGGATGAAGGAGGATGAGCTGGCAGCTGCACAGGACATCGCCCCGCCGTTTTCTAATATCCTGACGACCGCGCTCGAAATTGGATTAGAGCAAGGTCATCTACAACGACATCAGGGGACATCACCTTTCGAAACCCTTCAGACCAGCAAGTGACCGAGCGCCTGGTAAGATATCGATCGAACTACGTAGCTTGTAATTACTCCACAACTTCGTACGAATTGAAATGACATGTCGTGCTCTTGCAGGAAGAGCTGAGTTTTCAATCTACCCTGGGATCATTCCAGGGAACAAGGGAGAATGATATGCTCTCCATGGCCCTGGGAAACAAGGAGCACCCGGGCCGTACGAGAGGCCTTGGGCTTTACGTTCCTTGGAAACATGGTTTCAAGATGACTCACGACATGTATCGGCGCAGAAGAGAAACAAAGCGAGCGTGACGCACAGCTACGAGAAGAGCTCAAGGCATCTCTTAAAGAGGAGATCTGGGTTCGATGGCTGATATAATCATAGATGAGGTGCAAACAGACAAAAGTCGCAGCCGCCACCGCCGCTCTGTGCTAGCTAGCCCGCACAACCATCCGAGTAGTCTGCGCGTCAATCCAACGCAAACCAGTCCAAATTTCCTGTGGACGACATCCCGGTAATAATTATTACCTCTCGAATGCTTGCTCCATTGGTAGGCCTATTCAAGTAGCTAATTTTGTATCGTTATGTAGGAGCCTCGACATGCGTGCTCCAAGTGAGATATGGCTCCATTCCTTGTACGCCGCTTGGGCGGGCATATTAAATGTCAGTATCGGGGCCATGGTGCACGGTCAAGCTTTAGCGCCAGGCTTCACAAAAGTTAATGTGGATGGTGTGTATGCCAATTTTGAGGTGGTCCCGCTACCGAAGCCCCCCAACGACGAGATCGTGAATCTAGAACAGGCCATTGGAACATTCATCCAGTGGCCCAAAACTGTAACATCCTGATTTTTAGAGTCTTTTTGAAGCTTTTAAAATAAAATTCACCATTTGAATTTTTCTGGAATTAATTAAAGCTTAAATGGAATTTTTTATAAATTAAAAGGATTTAATATGATTAATCTGAACATGAACATTTGCCAAAATTATTTTATTTGAGTTCTTTGTGTCTCAAGGAATTTATTGGAATTTTTCTGGATTTTTCTGGATTTATTTGCTATTTTCTAGAGCTCAAATTAATTTATTTGAATTTCTGAAAAAGAAAAAGAAAAGAAAATCCCAACCGGCCAGTGGGCCGAAACCCACCAGCCGGCCCAGCCCAGCAGGCCGCACCCGCGCCCCTCCGCCCGCGCCACGCGTCGCCAATCCGTCCCCGCGCCCGCTCCGCCTTGGCCTCCCCGATGGCCGCCGCGTGTCATGCATCCGCCGCCGCTCGCGCCGGACCGATCCGCCGCCGCTCACCGCGTCACCGGCAGGTGGGGCCCACTGAAGACGCGTCGTCCCCGAGCGGAACTCTCCTTCCCGTCTCCGTTCGGACTCGTCGCCGCCGCCGCCTCGCTATGAACTCCTCGCGCACGCCTCGGATGCCTCGCCGCGCGGGTATAAAACGAAGTCGCCGACCTCGACTTCCTCGTTCGCGCCGCGCCCCGCCCGCTTCTGCGCGCGCGCCGCTGAGCCCGAAGACGCCGCTCGCCGACGTCGATCGCCTCGCCGGCCGCCGCCGCCGCCGCCGCCGTCGCCGCCGCGGGAGCTCGCGCCGGTGAGTCCCGCCGCCGCCTAGGTCGCCGTCGGCCGATTCGCCGCCGAACCCCCTCGTCGCCGGCCGCCACCGCCGCGCAAAGCCGTCATCATGACGCGCCGCGCCGCGCCGCCTCCTCCGCGCGCGCGTCCTCGGTCCCGCACTAGCCCACGTCGTGCCGACGCCGCCGCGTGCCGTCGCCGCTTTCCCGTGCGCACGGTCTCGTGGCCGTGCCACCACCCGGTGGGACCCGTGTGCCGCCGAGAGCCGTGACCCAAGCCGAAGTCGGCGCCACGCAGCAGCCACGCCGGCCACCACATCGACCCTAGGTGGACGTGTCGACCAGTCGGCCAGCCACGCGTCGGCACCGAGGCCCAGTGCCACGTCATCCGCCACGCCGGCGATGACACGCCACCTGCTAGTCACCGCCACGTCGGCCATGCGCGCCTGCGTGTCGGCCAGTCGGTGCCACGTCAACCCCAAACCGCTGCGCCAAAGCCCGATCCACCGTCTTGTTCCATGAGCCGAGTTCACCGTAGACCCATCTTTCCGTGCGCCCGGTCCACAGCACAGTGCCTTTTTCCAATTTCCCGATTTTCTTTAGATCCAATTTTCCAAGAGCCCGTTCTCCCTCGTTCTAGCTCCGATTGACCCCGTTCTTTTTCCTAAATTCATCTAAAATTGAGCTCTACCTTTTGGTTCAGGTTTGAAAGTTTTTGGAGTTCATTTGAATTTTATTTGAATTTATTTTCTCTTTTAGTCTCGTTTTCTCTCGTTAGATCGCGTGTTCGAGGGAGCGGAAGTTGGATTTGAAGATCTAGAGCCCTCATCTGAGCAAGGCCAAGGCAAGTCGTATTCTTTGATCATGTTGAACCCAGATTTCAATCTATTATGTATTATTTTGTTTCAAATTATCATGCATGGCTATTTGTTAATAAAACCTTGTATTGGTAGTTATACTCCTAATTGGTTAAATCCCTCCATGATAACTTGATCACCATGATTCCATTGACACCTTAGGATTGGGAATTATTTAGTGATAAGATAATAATTGTCACATGGGGTTACGTTCAACTGCTTAGCCTGCTTATTATTAGTTCGTTGGGATCTGTCATCACATGTGGTTAATTAATCCTGACTTAATGATTTACTTGAACGTGGTGGCTAGCCACAGTTATAAAATTTGTATGTCATGACATGGGTAGTGTCATGGGCATTGGTTATACAAACTTGGCTTTCACTTGGGCGAATGATCGTGCAGTAAAGGGGGTGCTGAATGCACATTGGGATGTGGATGCTTCGCTGGGTAACTTTTAAGGACTTAACTTTGTGCGCCATTGATCTGAGCTTAATCGTGCAAACCACATGTCTAGTATGGGATAGACTGGCATAATAATTTGTGAAGTCTCCACTTTGGTTTTACTACCTGATGTTGTGTGGCGCAAGAGGGGGCAATTATCGACTAGGGGGTTACCCTACTCGACGGCGAATCCTTAGCGAGTGGGATCGGGTGGAGATGGATCATTGTAAAAGCCTTGTTGTGATTTCCTTAAGCTGAGGCTAATCACATCGTGTGGGTACAGTTGTGCAACCTCTGCAGAGTGTAAAACTATTCGAATAGCCGTGTCCTCGGTCATGGACAGTGCTCGGTGATTTCACACGAGGGGTAGAGTCTTTATGAAATTTTGGTTGGTTTGAGCTGGGAAGTGAATGGTTAGTTCACTTGTGGATTTATTTAATTCCTTTGATTATCTACTTAGTGTCTGTTGTTAAATTAGCTTTACAATCTATTTATTGTATTCACCTCAAATTGTCGCTTTATGCAAAACTAACCTTTCAGCCATCCATTGATAAGCCTTGCATACTATATTGCATTCATTTGTTACAAACGACTTGCTGAGTACCAATGTACTCACGGCTTTATGCCCATGTTGCTCAGTTGAGGAGGAGGGACCAGATCAGCAGGAGTTGCTAGAAGGAGGCTACTACGAGGACTTCACGGATTAGGACTTCGCTCCCCAGTCGATTGCCTGTGGGCATGTCGAGTGGCTACTACGCTTAATTTTGGATTTCCGCTGCTAGTTTCTTTAAAGCCCTTCAGGCTAATAATTGTAAGCTTGGCCATAAGGTCGTACTCTGATGGTTATTAATATAATTTGGATTTCCTTTAGAATATCGTGATGTGGATGATATTTGTCTTTGTTTACGCTGTGTGCACTAGCGTGATCCTGGACTAGTGCAGAATACACAGTAGAGTCCGGATTTGTATATTCGGGTCTCGACAGAGATGGTATCAGAGCTATATCGACTGTAGGACGAAGCCCTAGTTAGAATGGTCGAATTAGCCAAGTTTTCAAAATTTATTTTCTAAATCAAATCAACCAAATGATTGTCTAGTAATTCCTGATTCTTACCTCATTCTTAGGACTCTTGCTCCTCGTCTCCTCTGAGAACTTGTTTTCGAAACTCAATTTGACTTCTTATCTCTATAATGTCCATAGATGTCTCGAGTGTCCCTCCATCAAAGTGAAAGTTAGCGTGGAATTCTTCAAGTTGTGCTATGAAGTTTGGATCCAGGAAGCGCCCAATATGTCAAGACAAGATTGGAGATTTCCGTGAAGATTAGGAGCCATTAGATTTGAACCTTGTTATAGTTTTAGCATCGTGTAGACCGTTTTGCTTTTTCTTGCAGTTGCGTGTGATGTGAGCTGCAAATTTTGCCCTTAAAAGCATTATATTGCAATCACGTCAATCTTTTATTGGTGTTATTTCCCCGGTTTTGCTGTTAGCCTTTTTCGGCTAAGTGTTTGTTTAGTTTAGGTTGCCATTAGAAATTCCCCTTAGACGAGTTTACCTCTCATCTATGCTTTTCCCACTCATCTTTAAAACCCGGTCAGAGTTTTGGAAGTGTCAGAGCAACTAACCCGGAATAAAGTTGTCCAAGTTCAACCTCAAGTCTTACCTATGCTTTTCCCCCTTACCTTTTCTTTGGAGCGATCAAGAGTGTTTCTCTTGGCAAAGCAGACAAGGTGGTTGAACCCGGGAACCATGAAGCATCGAGCAATCTCGCCTATTCCTTTCAAACTTGGGAGTGCACTGCCAAGACTCGAGAGCAAGCCGTGGAACATCGTCAAGTCGTGGAGCCCAGGATACCTCGTAACGTTGCAAGGGAAGCTTGAACCACGCCGTCTCAACGTCGCACTGTAACCTATTCTTTAGTAAGCCCAATCTAAAGGGTCGAGATTCCGTTTAAGGGGAGGTTTGTAACATCCTGATTTTTAGAGTCTTTTGAAGCTTTTAAAATAAAATTCACCATTTGAATTTTTCTCGAATTAATTAAAGCTTAAATGGAATTTTTATAAATTAAAAGGATTTAATATGATTAATCTGAACATGAACATTTGCCAAAATTATTTTATTTGAGTTCTTTGTGTCTCAAGGAATTTATTGAAATTTTTCTGGATTTTTCTGGATTTATTTGCTATTTTCTAGAGCTCAAATTAATTTATTTGAATTTCTGAAAAAGAAAAAGAAAAGAAAATCCCAACCGCCGGTGGGCGAAACCCACCACCGGCCCACCAAAGAGCCCGCACTCGCGCCTCCGCCCGCGCCACGCGTCGCCAATCCATCCCGCGCCCGCTCCGCCTTGGCCTCCCGATGGCCGCCGCGTGTCATGCATCCGGCCGCTGCCGCGCCGACCCGATCCGGCCGCCGCTCACCAGCGTCACCGGCGGTGGGGCCCACTGAAGACGCGTCGTCCCGAGCGGAACTCTCCTTCCCGTCTCCGTTCGGACTCGTCCCGCCGCCGCGTCTCGCTATGAACTCCCGCCGTACTGCGTCTCGGATGCCTCGCCGCACGGGTATAAAAACGGGGGCCGCCCCCTCGACTTCCTCGTTCTGCAGCCGCCGCCCCGCCGTCGTTTCTGCCGCCGTGCGCCTCGCCGCCGGAGCGAAGACGCCGCCCTCGCCGACGCCGACGCCTCGCCGGCCGCCGCCGCCGCCGCCGCCGTCCTCGCCGCCGGAGCTCGCCGCCGGTGAGTCCCGCCGCCGCCTAGGTCGCCGTCGGCGATTCTCGCCGCCGAACCCCCTCGCCGCCGGCCGCCACCGCGCGCGCCGCGCCACGCGCCGCGCCGCGCCGCCGCCGCCGCGCCGCGCCCGCCCCTCGGTCCCGCACTTGCCCACGCCGGCCGACGCCACAGGCGTGCCGTCGCCGCCTTCCGTCGCGCACGGTCTACATGGCCGTGCCACTGCCGGTGGGACCCGTGTGCCGCCGAGAGCCGTGAGCCAGCCGAGTCGGCGCCACGCAGCGAGCCACGTCGGCCACCACATCAGCCCTAGGCGACGTGTATGCCCAGTCGGCGAGCCACGCCGGCACCGAGGCCCAGTGCCACGTCATCGCCACGCCGGCATGACACGCCACCGCTGCTAGTCGCCCACCACGCCGACCATGCCGCACACGTGTCGGCCCGATCACCGCCACGTCAACCCAGCCGCTGCGCCAAAGCCTGGGGTCCACCGTCTCGTTCCATGAGCCGAGTTCACCGTGAGACCCAGCTTTCCGTGCGCCGGTCCACAAAGACATGCCTTTTCCAATTTCCTGATTTTCTTTAGATCCAATTTTCCAAGAGCCCGTTCTCCCTCGTTCCTAGCTCCGATTGACCCGTTCTTTTCCTAAATTCATCTAAAATTGAGCTCTACCTTTTGGTTCAGGTTTGAAAGTTTTGGAGTTCATTTGAATTTTATTTGAATTTATTTTCTCTTTTAGTCTCGTTTTCTCTCGTTAGATCGCGTGTTCGAGGGAGCGGAAGTTGGATTTGAAGATCTAGAGCCCTCATCTGAGCAAGGCCAAGGCAAGTCGTATTCTTTGATCATGTTGAACCCAGATTTCAATCTATTATGTATTATTTTGTTTCAAATTATCATGCATGGCTATTTGTTAATAAAACCTTGTATTGGTAGTTATACTCCTAATTGGTTAAATCCCTCCATGATAACTTGATCACCATGATTCCATTGACACCTTAGGATTGGGAATTATTTAGTGATAAGATAATAATTGTCACATGGGGTTACGTTCAACTGCTTAGCCTGCTTATTATTAGTTCGTTGGGATCTGTCATCACATGTGGTTAATTAATCCTGACTTAATGATTTACTTGAACGTGGTGGCTAGCCACAGTTATAAAATTTGTATGTCATGACATGGATAGTGTCATGGGCATTGGTTATACAAACTTGGCTTTCACTTGGGCGAATGATCGTGCAGTAAAGGGGGTGCTGAATGCACATTGGGATGTGGATGCTTCGCCTGGGTAACTTTTAAGGACTTAACTTTGTGCGCCATTGATCTGAGCTTAATCGTGCAAACCACATGTCTAGTATGGGATAGACCTGGCATAATAATTTGTGAAGTCTCCACTTTGGTTTTACTACTGATGTTGTGTGGCGCAAGAGGGGGCAATTATCGACTAGGGGGTTACCCTACTCGACGGCGAATCCTTAGCGAGTGGGATCGGGTGGAGATGGATCATTGTAAAAGCCTTGTTGTGATTTCCTTAAGCTGAGGCTAATCACATCGTGTGGGTACAGTTGTGCAACCTCTGCAGAGTGTAAAACTATTCGAATAGCCGTGTCCTCGGTCATGGACAGTGCTCGGTGATTTCACACGAGGGGTAGAGTCTTTATGAAATTTTGGTTGGTTTGAGCTGGGAAGTGAATGGTTAGTTCACTTGTGGATTTATTTAATTCCTTTGATTATCTACTTAGTGTCTCATTGTTAAATTAGCTTTACAATCTATTTATTGTATTCACCTCAAATTGTCGCTTTATGCAAAACTAACCTTTCACCATCCATTGATAAGCCTTGCATACTATATTGCATTCATTTGTTACAAACGACTTGCTGAGTACCAATGTACTCACGGCTTTATGCCCATGTTGCTCAGTTGAGGAGGAGGGACCAGATCAGCAGGAGTTGCTAGAAGGAGGCTACTACGAGGACTTCGGATTAGGACTTCGCTCCCCAGTCGATTGCTGTGGGCATGTCGAGTGGCTACTACGCTTAATTTTGGATTTCCGCTGCTAGTTTCTTTAAAGCCCTTCAGGCTAATAATTGTAAGCTTGGCCATAAGGTCGTACTCTGATGGTTATTAATATAATTTGGATTTCCTTTAGAATATCGTGATGTGGATGATATTTGTCTTTGTTTACGCTGTGTGCACTAGCGTGATCCTGGACTAGTGCAGAATACACAGTAGAGTCCGGATTTGTATATTCGGGTCTCGACAAAAACCGACATCTCCCTGGAGGCTTCTTCACCGGTGGCAGGACTAGAAGTGCAGTACGAACCACAGCAACTTGCACTGGTGCCATCTCCACACGGGCAGTGCGAACCACAGCTACCTGCACCGGTGCTATCTCCACCGGTGCTATCTCCACGGGTGCTATTCTCGCCAGAGCAACTTGCACCGTCTATACCATTACAGTCGACTAGCATAAAGTCGACCCACAATCGAGGCAGTGGCCAGGGCAAATCAAAGATGAAGGATGATGACGAATTCCCGTCCATGCCATTGGCCCGCAAATTCGTGCTAGCTCAGCCGATGGTAGTCCAGGAAGAGCTCCAAAAACTAGGACTTGGTTGCCAAAGATTCCACCTTTGGTATATGAAAGTGTCCAATAAGCCAGAGGCAGAACGGCGCTCAGGTATAGCTGTCAAATTCAAGTCCGGAACATTTCTTGCACGGCTCGGGGATCGTGTCTTCACGGTGACCTTTGACGATATATTTCATCTTTTCACGCTCAACGCTCTCGACGCCTCACTCGCTCGATCTTTGACGCTGTAAGTCTGCATAATCAAAGTCTCTGCTTCACGTAATACCGATATATGTCACAATTTGTTGCTTTCCTATGTTATATATAGATTCATGCTGATCGAAGCTAGATCATCGAAATCACAAATTGGTTTCCTGGACCCACGCTTGGTCGCCATTGATACCATCATCGAGAATGCATCCTTCGTCGAGGACTATATTACAAAAGCACCTGCTGGCTCACCAAGATAAGGAATTTGTTCTTATGCCATACAATGAGAATTTTCATTGGATTTTAATTGTAATTATACCAAAATGGAACAAGGCTATATACCTTGATTCTCTAAGTAAGAACAAATTCAAGTACACAACTATCGCTTGAATACTCGATAGGTACGCATATTGTACATTGTACTCTTTCTTTCCTTCCGAATAACTAATCTAACTTTTCGAATAACGAAGGTCGTTCGCCACATACGTTCAACAAACACGTGACTCGACGACGGGGCCAAGGCCTTGAAACATGATCGCAAGTTTCGGTATTCCTAGCTACACATTAATTAATCATATACAACACATAGTAGTAATGTCACTTGATTTAACACATTATATTTTTGCGCGTGCCACCAAAGAGAGCGGGCAACACATGTGGATACTACATGTGCCACCATATGAGACTACTCCTCGATTCCACCAAGATCACTAATTTTAAGGTTTGTCAATCTTCCCACATTTATTTCATACATGTCAGTTTTATATATGCGCGCGTTGATATTCCTATCGACAGGTTGCGTCCATCTCTACATCTGCATTGACACAGCCGGATTTTGCAAAAATTCGAGGAGAGCTCATTTGGTTTTTGTGGTCAAAAGTCGTAAGATCAGATGGAGAGTTCCACCGCCTGAATGATTTTTATTGTAATTCTAAGTGCAAATACAGTGTAGATCTTTTACAATTGTGTATTTGTTAATGGATATTTTATTTCAACTCAATGAATTGATTTGCGAAATGGATGCTTTGTGTTTGTGAAATGAAGTGCGTTGTCAATTGGATGTTTTATGTCTGTGAAATGAATTGAGATGTGAAATGTATCTGAAATGAAATGAGATATGTGAGTTGTATATGTTTATGTCCGTGATTATCCGCTTGTTTGAGGGCATGGCTAGCATTTCCTAAGGCTAGTTATAAATGAAAATAGATTCTCTTTGGGAGGAGTATCACGAGCGGTTTTTCATTAAAAACCGCTCGTGATTATGCGATATCACGACGGTTTGTCATTAAAACCGTCGCGATTATCCGATATCACGACGGTTTTGTACTAAAACCGTGCAGGATTATCGATATCACGACGCGTTTTTTAAAAACCGTCGTGATATCGATAATCACTGACGGTTTTAGTACAAAACCGCTCGTGATATCGGATAATCGCGACGGTTGTTAATGACAAACCGCTCGTGATATCGCATAATCACGCATTTATTCAAAACCGCTCGTGATAACTTGGATTATCACTGACCCATAATTTCAGACGGTTCTGAAAACCGTCTGTGATGACGTTTCTGAACCGTCTGTAATGTGGATTTCTGTAGTAGTGTTTCCAAATAGTTGTCATTTTAAAATAATGCAAGCAGTCAAATTTTAATACTTGGACCACTAACTAATATAAACAAAACTGATTACATTTTTATCATAGAAATGGTATTATTAGATTTATCATAAAAATATCCCATCATTGTATGTTTTTATAATATTTTTATTAAATTATAATTATTAAAAACTTTTGCTGGTTGATTTGCTTGCTATTGTCAACTTCTAATTCGTTACTAGCTAGTTGAAGGACCACACACCATGCTGCGAGTTACATTTCAAAACCATCCGTTCTTCAAAAGGTTCCTGCTGTTAGCACATTATTCTGAGAAGTTCCTTACTCGCCCAAGTGACTGTACTTATTTGGAAAAACAACAGACTTGATTGCATCAACCTAGCCAATTGCGATAGATGAAAAAGGGAATAAAATTAACGGAGGGCTTATATTGAATCTTATAGGAGAGAGATGAGTGAGGTCCAAAAGGTCATCTAAAGTGTGAAAAAGTAGGTTTATTTTAAGGAGTATAGAGAGGGATCAAGCTCTCACGAATTTTTGAAGTAGCCCTCGATTGATCGCTCCACACACATATAAATTGTGTAGTAGTACACTCAAAGATACTTAGGGGCCGGGCAGGAGGGAAAAAAAGGTAGAAAATTATTAAGAAGAACATGATGTTGATCACAAAAGGCATTAGCAGCAAGGATCTCCTACTAGTTCTGGATCACAAGTACAATACAAGAAGAAGAAATGGGGTGAGAGACTGAGAGTGAGGGAGAGAGAGAACAAAGAGAAAAGAGTCATCACAATGAACCTAAAGCTAGCCCTACAGGTACGGTTGTCGGCTACATGCATGACAAGCGACACGGTAAGTCCTACACAAGCTAAGCGGAGTTGACAAATGACTAGCTACGTCCAGAGGGACTCCCTCTTGAGGTGCTCCTGCGCCGCGTAGTGCACGCCGCCGGCCGAGGTGCCGTAGCTCACCATCTGCGGCGGGAGCCCGCCGCCATTCTGCATGATGAACGCCTCCGCCGCGGCGTCGGCATCGACGTCGACCATCTGCTGCTGGTGATGGTGCTGCATCGTCATGTCGTGGTCGCCGCCTACGGCGAGCTGGTCGGCCGCGCCCTGCTGGCCGTCTCGCTGCTGCATCTGGATGCATAGGATTTCGGCCTGCGCGACGGCGAGCTGCATCTGCAGCTGCGAAACCTGGTTCTGCAGGAAGGAGATGGCCCCCACGCAGCCGTACACCGGGTCCCGCATCCGCGCGTTCGCCTCGTACACCAGGCTGCTCACCGCGTCCCCGCGCTGCTGCACCGGCAGCTCCTGATATGCCAATCCATGGACTTCCATGTGAGGTGCATGGTACGTGTGTGTGTGCATGCATGCATGAATAATGCATCTATGTGTCTACCTACCTGGAGCATCTTGCTGACGTTGCTTGCGCCGAAGACCTTGTGGACGATGGCGAACTTGTGGGGGTCGTCGGCCGGGAAGAAGGGCGCGAAGATGCAGTCCTTGGTGCACCGCCGCCGCAGCAGCTTGCACGACGCGCACGGCGAGCAGCCGCCCATGTAAACGTGATCTATGTATCGCCGCCGGCTGCCGGCCTGAGATCTCTATCGATCGATCGATCCAACAGCGCAACAAAGACAGGTACGTAAGCACGCAGTGGAACACTAGCCCTGCAGCTAGCACTTGAGCTCGCGAAGCTTAACTAGCTAGCTGCCTACCTACGGCAAAGAGAACGAAGCAAAGCAAGATGGCGACCAGAGGGTGCGAAACGAGCGGTATTTATAAGCAACATCCAGACGTGTTAAGTAGCAAGATGAAGACGAAGACGACGACGACGCATGTATGGTGGTTCAGATTCAGAATCGAGACAAGGGTAATTACTTGCTGTTGGTTAGTTTCTCAAGAGATGCCCTGGGTGCATGCCCCTGCCTGACCAGGAGAGGTTAATTAAGAAAATCTGAACAAGGTAAATGTAAACACAACTTAATCTAGACCTTCTAGATAGATAATTTGTCACTGACCGCTGCAGGACAAGGGGGGTCGATTAGATTAACAGAGGTGACACAGGTGATGCTTCCATTGGATACAAGGGCATCAAAGTCACCATTAATTAGGTAGCGAGGAATCGTAGTAAATTAACCAGTACAACTGAACCAATTAATTCCTGTCAGATTGGATGCGTGCAGTATGCCAGCACCACCAATATATACTACGTGCATGTGATCGCCGGATTGACCCGTGCTATGGCATATGACTACGTGTACGAAATACGGCAAGATAAAAGCAAAACATACTGCTAGCTAGATCGACTATATGTAGTACATATTTTAGGTGTTCATACGTATGTACACGGGTTAAATGGTTAGATTATATTAGGGGTGCATATAACGTGATCAAGAGCAGATGAGATCGTGTCCTCGAAGCAAAGAATCGATGGACCAGTGTAGAGTTTACTCCTCCTGTCGCGTAAAACCAAGGGTGCAGCAACACTGCAGCAGTTCTAACTAGGCATAGACAATGCTACGACTTCATTCAGTTGCTGCTGTGGCAAGAATCCTCCAGAATTCCCTTCTCCCGAGACCATGTTTGTCCAGATCTTTTGTGGCCATAACCCGGTGGTGGTGGCATCATCGATGCCACTGTTGATATAAATAGTATGTAGTTTTTTTTTCAAATTTAGCATTCGAATGCTTGTCTTTGCAAATCTTGTCTTCTTTGTGGATCTACCGCGCTCGAGAGACACTTGCCCAGCCTCCCATCTGCGGTAGCACACCAAGAGTGCTAATCCCCATGTAATTATTGCTAATTAGCACTAATTATTACTTAATTAATGCTAATCACCGCACTATGCATTGCTTTTTCTTGCTATCGTGGACAAGAGGCTCGGTAGGTCACCTGGCTCGGCAGGTACTTGCTGGGAGTGGTAGGTCCACGGAGAGGTTAGATTTACAAAAACAGATATTCAAGGGCCAAATTTGAGAAAAAAAGTGCGACGCCCTTTATATCAACAGTTCTCATCGATGTCCAAGAGTTGGTTGGGCGGCGGGTGACTCAATCTTTGGTAAGGGTGATGGCACATGAATGTGGGAGACATCTGAGGTGTTGCCGAACATTTTGGAAATTTTCCATTTGGCTTTTGGATTAAAAAGAGAAAGAGAGGGGGCCCACTTGTCATTGAGAGAGAGGAAGAGGATAGGGAGTCTCTGGCTCTTTCAGTTCACCGGATCGAGTGGGAGATAGAGATCGATTAGATGCCCACCTCCCTGACTCCGGTGGCCTTGGCACTGGCCATTGGCGGTGCGGTCCTCCTCTCTTTCTCTTCTTATACTGGTTTGGGCTCTCTTCCTGGTAGGTCTCTGAGATCCAATTGAGCTTCCCCATCTCTCTTCTTACTCTTCCACCTCCACCGAGTAAAAGCCCTAAGTCTTTGAGCGCCGACTGCGATAGCGCAATTCGACACTCCATCTCTAGCAACCTGTAGCCTCACCCTCAACTTAGCCATTGATGAGCTGTGGGTTGGTAAGGGTGGAGTGTGGCTGCCGGATCAAGGTGACAGTGACTCCGGCTTTGGGTCGAGTCAAGGCTATGACATCGCTAGCGGTGCAAGGCATCCAAGCTGTGGCGCGGGTAAGCCACAGTGATGCTAGTCCGAGTGTTGGTTCTACAGTGGTGGTTTTGTGGCTCGACCCTGGTAGAGAAGGGTTCAGCCGTGTTTTGTGTGGTGTTCTTGCTTGCCTAGCACTTGGCCGATGCTAGGTTCTTCTACTTGTGTGACGTTCTCGGACCCTCAACCTCACGACCGTGGTACTTGTCGGTTCGTGTAGGTGGCTTTGTATCTCTAAGAACCATGCCGTGGTGCAAACAATGGAAATAGATTTTCTAGGACAGCATTGACATCGGCATGCCTAGCGTTGCTTCCTTCAGGACAACTTTGAGTGTAGTTACCTCGTGAGTTGCCTTCGGTTCTTGCTGTTATGTGTGATTATAAGCCATTCTAGTGTACTTTAGTATTTGATAATATTATCACTAGTTATGAGAAACAATTGCTTCATAATCTGTGGGATTAATGATTGCTTGGTGACAATTCATGGTCTATTTGAGATTGTGATGATAATTTAGGAATATTTTGCTAGTATATGAGTTGTTTGCAACCTAATTACTTGCTGTCTTCATCTTGCCATAGCTTTAATGTACTGTCTTCATCTCCTTTTGAGCCATACTTAGTGATGTCATGTTATTGTTATTATCCTCAAAGTGCAATTGACTAATGTGGTAAGTAATAGAGCTGAAACTAGCAGAATATATAGATGTTATCATTGATTAAATATAGACCACCGTGTCGAGGAGATCTTGTGTTAAACAAGTGCAACTGGCATCTGAAAGCAATAATTAGAAAATCACAAGTTGAGTACTGTGCTAATTGTTGATTTATATTCATTAGTTCCATTGAGCATGATTTGATATTCAAATCACATGAGATTTGTGATCTTGCAATCATTTTATTTTTGCACCTGTCATTTAATATATGCTGGAAACATGCTTTATTTGTCATTTATAGTTCTCGAATTTTATTTAAGTATTTGCTAAAACAACATTGTCTACCACAATCTAGAAATCCTATTTGTGTTGAGATGGCTTCATCGTCTAATTTCGTTAAACCAAAAGTCTTTGACAGCGCTAACTTTAAGTATGGCAAGCCAAGACAAAGCTTTGGTTGACTGATCTCAAATTATTTTAGGTCATTTCTGATCCTCTAATACGTCCTTTGGAAGGCGAGGACAAAACTCGTTGGGAGAATGTGAACCATTCTACTTTGGCTAGGTTGTTGGCCATTCTGTCAAACCGGTTTTTCGATGTGTATGTCAACTTTACAGATGCTAAAAAGTTATGGGATGAGTTGAATGAAAAATATTTAGCTTTATCACTACAAATTATTTGAATTACAAAATAGTAGAGGGACAGCTGGTGATGGAGTAGCTCCATGAGCTATGGCTCCATGTACGTGATTTAAATTAGTACACTGTCTCCTGCCAGAGTGTTTTCAAGTAAACATCATCTTGACCAAGTTACCGCCCTCATGGCTGGACTTTGTGACTGCTCGAAGACATGTTAAGGAATGAATGACAATTAATGAATTGTCAAGCATGATAAATGTGAAGGAGCATGCTAGGACCAGCATTGGTTATAGGAAGACCCAAGCCCACCAAGTTGAAGTCAAGAACTCTAAAAACAATGTAAAGAAAGTCAAGAATTATCTCTAGAAACAAGCTCAAGAACTAGCCAATGAAGAAGAAGTCCTTTACCTGCTGCGTGTGTGACAATGTTGGCCATAAAGCCAGCAAGTGCTTCTAGGTACAATTCATGAAGTTACTCCACTATATTTACCCCAATAAAATGGAGTTGCCGAACGAAAGAACCAAACTCTTTCTGATTTGGTGAATGCCATGTTATAGAGTTTAGGTATGTCAGACTCATGGTGGAGTGAGGTAGTTCTTATAGCTATGTCCTAAATAGGGTTCCTCCCTACAATCATGACGAGATACCTAATGAAGGATGGAAGGGGAAAAACCAAATATGCCCTTTTTGGGATTTAGGGTTGCCTTGTAAAGGTGCATGTGCCATTACTGAAGAAAAGGAAACTTGGCCCTAAGACTATTGATTATATTTTTTAGGGTATGCACATCATAACACAATGTATAGATTTCTAGTGATCAAATCTGAGATTAGCAATATCGCTAAAAGTTTCCTCATGGAATTTTGTGATGCGAATTTATTTGAAAATGTGTGCCCTATGAGGGCAAATAAAGTTATTGCCCCTGATGATTCATGTGAATACTCCATTCTTCCTAGTGTAGAAGGCGCCACTCCTAAATTGGAGTTGAGGAGGAGTAAGAGATAGATGATTGAAAAGTTAGGCGATGACTTTGTTACCTACATCGTGGATGATGAACCACGTAACCTTTCAGAGGCATATACATTTCCAGATGTGGAGTACTAGAAGGAAGTAGTCCATAGTGAGATGGATTCCATCCTAGCTAATATAACTGGGAGAATACTAATCTTCCAAGTGGATATAATCCAACGGGCTACAAATGGATCTTCAAAAGAAAGCGAAAACCCGATGGAACTATTGAAAAGTACAAGGCACGTTTAGCAAAATGAGGGTGAAGACTACTTTGAGGCATGCTCATTTACCCACAATTCAAGTGCTTTTAGCATGAGCTGCTGCATATAAATTGTAAGTACATTAAATGGATGTTAAGACCATTTTTCTAAATAGAGAGTTGTATGACAAGATTTATATGCAATAGCCTGATGGTTTTATGGCTGAAGGGCAAGAAAATAAAGTATGTCACTTAGTTAAATCCCTGTACAGTCTAAAATAAGCTCCTAATCAATGACATAAGAAATTTGATAGTACGTTGACTCCGGTCGGGTTTTGTGTAAATGAAGCCAACAAGTGTGTGTACTATTGGTTTAATGGGGGTGAAGGTGTCATCCTGTGTCTTTTTGTGGATGACATATTGCTGTTTGGGACCAACATAGATGTAATCAATAATACTAAGTCTTTCATCTCCCAGAACTTTGATATGAAAGACATGGGTGAAGCTAATGTTACTTTAAATATTATGCTAATGGGATCACTTTAATACAGAAAGATCCTAAACTGCTTTAGATTCATGGATGCTAAGCCTGTAGCCATACTCTATGATCCAAATGCCAAGCTACATAGAAAGACCAGTTTAAATATTCACAAATAATTGGACTCTTAATGTATTTGACTAATGCAACAAGGCCTGACATCTCATATGCTATAAGCAAATTGAGCTAGTATATGGCCAATCCAAGAGAAAGGATACTTAGGTACCTAAAAGGAACCAAGAATTTGGGGATACATTATTGTGATCATCCAGCAGTCCTTGAAGGATTCAGTGACTCTAACTGGAAAAGTGACTAGGGTGGTATGAAGATTACGAGTGGATATGTTTTCACTCTAACAAGTGGGGCTATTGCATGGAAGTTTTCTCAATAGACTATCCTTACACGATCCACCTTGAAGGCTGAGCTAGTAGCACTTGCCTCAGTGGTAGTAGAGGCGGAACGGCTCAAAGAGTTTCTTTTTGACCTACCTATATTTGAAAAAACAAATTCGTATTTTGACCTACTACGATAACTAATACATATTGGTTAAGGTCAAGAGTAAGAGGACAACATGAAGTCCTCAAAGTACATAAAAAGATGACTTAAGTCAGTTTGGCATGCTAGAGAGACCGGTGTAATAACTGCAAAATACATCCAGTCTAAAAGGAATATAGTGGATCCTTTCACTAAAGGAATGGTGAGAAAGGTCATTCTTGCATTATAAAAGGGAATGAGGCTCATACCTGTTAGATGATCTTTAATGGTGGTAACCTATAATAGAACAATAGATATCCCGCGAACTAGGCTCTATGACAACAAGCCATGAAAAGGTAGGGAGTACACCTAAAGGGTACCATTGGTTACCGTACTCTAATTGTATGGTAGGTTGAACAATAGCTCTTAATGAATTTGATGCCTGATATGGTGGTCGGGAACTGTCCTACAGAGTTCCTTGAAGAATTCACCTACGTGAGTATGATCGTGGGGTAACGATCAAAGGAAGTTGGGTATACAGGGACATGGCCATAACATTCCAACCTAACGGGGAGAGGGCAAGATGCCCAGAACAGAGTGCGACTTGGGCAAAAACTCTCTCAACAAGTCATTAGATCAAGACGTAATCCTCCTTTGTTTGTGCAGAGTCATAGCTCTTGTTTCTAGATATTGAGTTCAAACCCGCAAGGTACTCATTCTCAAACAACTGTATATCAAACAAGACGTTTGAACTTTGACACCAAATTGGGAAATTTGGTGGGGATTGTTGCCATTAAGGGCATTTTGGGAATTTCCCATTTGGATTTTTTGGAGTAAAAAAGGAGAAAGAGAGGGGCCCACTTGTCATTGAAAGTGAGGAAGAGGATAAGAAGCTTTTGGCTCCTTCTGTTTGCTAGATTGAGAGGGAGATGGGGATCAAATCGATCCCCACCTCCCTAACTCTAGCGGACTCAGCACTAGCCGTTGGGGGTGCAATCCTCCTCTCTCCCTCTTCTTATACCAATCTGGGCTCTCCTCCCAGTAGGTCTCCGAGATCCAATAGAGTTTCCTTATCTCTCTTCTTCCTCTTCCACCACCACAAAGTGAAAGCCCTAAGTCTTTGAGCTCAGGCGGCAGTAGCACGATTCGACACTCCAACTGCAGCAATCTGAAGCCTCGCCCTTAGCTTAGCCGTTGGTGAGCTATGCCTTGGTGAGAGTGCAGTGTGGGAGTCGGATCGAGGCTACAATGACTCTGACTTTGGGCCAGATCAAGGCTGTGATGGCGCCGACGGTGCACGACAATTAACTAGGTAGTGGTGTAGGTGAGCCATAGCAACACTTGTCTGCGTGGCATTTTGTAGTGGTAGTTTTGTGGCTTGACTATGACAGACAAGGTTTTAGTCATGTTTTGTGTGGTGTTTTTTCTTGCCTAGCACTTGGCTGATGCTAGGTTCTTGGTCTTGTGTGGCATTCTCTAACCATCGACCTCATGACTATGTTGCTTGCTAGTTCATGTGGGTGGCTTTGTATGTCTGAGAACCACGCCACGGTGGAAACAACAACGATAGGTTTTCTGGGATAGCATCAACTTCAGTGTGCCTAGCCTTGCTACCTTCTGGATGGCTTCGAGTGATGTCACCCCATGAGTTGCCTTCGGTTATTATTGTTATTGTGTGATTGTGAGCCATTCTAGTGTACTTTAGTATTTGATAATATTATCACTAGTTGTTGGAGATAATTGCATGATAATTTGTGGAATTAATGATTGCTCGGTGATGATTCATAGTCTATTCGAGACTGCAATGAAAATTTAGGAATATTCTACTAGGATATGAGTTATTGGCAACCTAATTATTTGCTATCCTAATCATGCCATAGTTTTAATCTTGTCATTTTGCCTTCGGTTAGTATTGTCTTCATCTCCTTTTGAGCCGTACTTAGTGCTTTCATGGTGTTGTTATTATCCTCGAAGTGCAATTGATTAATGTGGTAAGTAATAGAGCTCAAACTATCTGAATATCTAGAGGTTATCATTGTGATCATTGGTTAAATATAGACCATCATATTGAGAAGGTCTTATGTTAAACAAGTGCAACTGACGCCTAAGAGCAATAATTAGAAAATCATAATTTGAGTACTATGTTAATTGTTGATTTATATCTAGTTGTCCTATTGAGCATGATTTCATATTGAAATGACATGGCAGATATTTGTGTTCTTTTAATCATTTTATTTTTGCACCTGTCATTTAATATATGTTGGAAACATGTGTTATTTGTCATTTACAATTCTAGAATTTTATTTAAATATTTGCTAAAACCGCATTGTCTGCAACAAGAGGGAGTGGGAGAGGTGCTAGGGCTAGCAACAAATCTTAAAGAGACTTAATGGTTGGAAATTTAGCTGATTTTTAGGAAGAAATTAGTTGATGTATCACAAATGCTAAACCCCCCGTTTAAAGCCTAATTGCACCAGAACTTGTCTGCTCGACGCACCATACTGTATTATAACTATGAAATGGTGAATCTATGCAGAGAAGAGATGGGTATATATCCCAACAAAGCTTACAACCTCTTGGGAGCCCTAGACCCATGCACAGGATATGTGCTAAAACTTGGCCTCCAGGTCCTTTTTTCTCATGTCTACTTTAGGTACAAAAAAGGGACATAGAAATTATAAAGTGCCATGTTTCTATGTGACAAAAAGTTTGGCTAAAAGAACATATTTTTCTGAGTGGTGATAGTTTGCTGGGACTGGGAGATGTACATTGAATTGCATGGCGTCATTCCTAAGCTAGCTTAATATCTACTCAACAAGTTCCAGACAGTTTAGTATGGTGACTCATATCCTAGTTTTTTAGAATTTAGAAAAATGTGCTATAAGAAGTCCTAAATGAATCCTAATAGAATTAGGATTCCTACTTTCTTTTGGAGTATGATTTTCAGTCTACTTTCAATAAGGAGGCTATATAAAGCCATGAGGGGTAATCATGGAGAACTCAAGCAACAAAGTAGCAAAGCAAAGAAGTTACTCATCCAAAGGTATAAGTGCATGAGAGGATTAGAAACAATGTTATTTTTTAGCACTAGATTCTTGTATAGAGCAAAGATCCGAGGGTTCTAAAAGATTCAAGAGGGTTCTAAGAGAGCGATAATCTCTTGTACTCTTTTGAGGTTGTGTTTAAGGAACTTGTGGTCGACTTTGCCAAATCTTTTCTCTCTCGCCGTGGTTACTTTAACGTCATTATTTTAGTTCTCTCTACGAGATTCATCTTCTTTATTCTTGATACTGTGCATACTAATGTCATATCTCATAAACTCTGATCCAATCTGGAGGCTACTATGCATAAGAAGGGGTATCAAAGTGTAACAAGTGGTATCAAGCCAAGGCTAGATTAATCTGATTTATGAGAAGGTTGGTAAAGCATTAGGTGTCACAAAATCAAGTTGATGTTGACGATGTGGAATCAAGTAGAGAAATTTGACAATGGAGGAAATTTTAGCCCATGACAATGTGTGGTGAAGGATGTTCTCATTTAATAGGAGCTAATCGATGTTCTTGAATGGGACAATCTGGAAAAGATGTCTAATAACGACTAGAAGGTTGTGGAGCTGAAGGCTATCACTACAATCCATCTATATCTCTCTGATGAGGTAAAGTATTTGGTGATCAAGGAGAATTCGCCAAAGAAATTATGGAAGGACTTAGAAGAATTGTATATGGCAAAGTCACTGACAAATCAGTGGGTGTTAAAGCGACAACTGTACAAGTTGCATGGAGGAAGGTACATGATTCGTTGACCATCCTATTATCTTCAACAAGCTTATATTGTGGATAAGAAAATTGAGGAGAACAACAAGGTTGTCATACTAGCATCATCTCTACCACCATCATAGGAGCAATTGATGATGAATATTCTCATAAAAAAAACCACTCCCAACTTCAACGAGGCAATTGCATATCAATCTATATGACAAGGAAGGTCACATGATAAAAGATTGTCTGAGTTTGAAGCAAATGAAGGGTGCATGCTCAATGACAGTAGCAAAAGATGATTCGGACATACTAGTCATCAGTCAGTTAGGTACTTCTCATAGATGGATATTAGATTCAGATTGTTGCTTTCATATATATATTTGGCAAGGGAGATATTTGACGAAGGATCTGAAAAGGTATGTTATAAGGATTTGAAAAGGTATGCTATAAGGAGTTCTAAATGAATCATAATATAATAAGGATTCCTACTTTTTTGGAGTAGGATTCCCACTCCAATTTGAAGGAGGCATAGTGGGGCTATGTAAAACCATGAGGTGGTGATCACAGAGAATCCAAACAACCTAGCAGTAAAGCAAATAAGCTACTCATTCAAAGTTAGAAGTGCACGAGAGGATTAAATACTAGATTATTCTCTATCACTATATTCTTGTATAGGGCAATGATCCGAATGTTCTAAAAGATTTGAAAAAGTTATGAGAGAGCGATAATATCTTGTATTCTTTTGATGTTGTGTTCAAGAAATTTACGGTCAGTTTCGCCAAAAATTTTCTTTCTTGTCACAATTGCTTCAACGTCATTATTTTGGTTCTCTCTATGAGATTTATCTTTTCGTTTTTGATATCGTGCATATTTATACCGTATCTTATAAACTCTAATTTGAATCGATGGTTAGTTCGTATAAGAAGGGGTATTAAACTGCTACACAGACAGTAAAAAAGTGCTACATCTATTATCCTATTGTAATAACTATCTAGCGAGCGACCTATCATGTGCTAAAACATGACTCGATTGCTTAATTGTACAATTTCTGTGTGTGGTGGTCCTTTTTCCAAGCAGATTGATTCAGACAAAGTACGTACTGTGGTTCAGTGGCAAGAGAGCATCAATCCCGTACACTGATCTCAGCTAGCAGCAGAGCGCATTCATGAGTGAAATAATTTTCAGAGATTGCAAGTTGTGGCGAACACTTGGCGCAACTAGATTCTTTTGCTGAATTTGTTTACAGAGCCCATCATGTGCACTGCACGAGATGAAGCATCCATGGGTGGAGATAAAAACATCAATTTGCTGGGACCTAATCAGAGCCAACGTGGTTGACACAGTACGTACTACCACACTACTACTGCACTAACTTTGTCTCTAGTATGTGCCATTAATTACAATTTGGAAGGGTCTAACACGCCGAGGTCATATGTTGGAGTGAGTTAATTAAGACTAAGCGTAGGGAGTAGAGTAGAGAAAAAACATTATTCTTGCATGCCATGGTGCAAGCCAGTATTGTTGACATATAGTGGGTATTTGTTTTTCAGTTTGGCTTTTCCTTAATGTGGTCGATTGCACCATGCTTTGTTACTTCTTGCCATTCAATAAGCCCTCCTAGCTAGTCCTAGATCAGGTGATTTTTTTATGACAATTTCATATAAGTTCCATTCTTAAGAACACGATTTTGTCACTTGTAACATCAACAAACATGCAAACATAAACATGATTTGATGTCTCGGTAAAAACACTTTTAGTACTAGTGTCACTTTTAGTTTCAACTTTCAATGACATGAAGGCCTGAACATATTTAACTTCTGTATGCATGGGAGTTGTAATAATATTCCTATCCTAGCTTGACATTGTGTGCTGCTCACGTCGCTATTTTGACCATGGACTGACACGATTCCATGGCGTGGTTTGTTTACGCAGTTTTCGAGCACATAGTGAGTGTGTCCAAACATAATAATGGAACATGAGGATCGAGAGTGTTGGAAAAATTGACAGTGCCGATCGAGAAAACCTAGCTAACCCTAGGGAGGGAGGGAGGGAGAGAGCGAGGAGGGCTCGACGTGAATGTTTGTTTGGGAAACATTCACGTGGGCACTACGTCTCCTCTCTTCCCAATTAGCCTTTTGTTGGTCAAGTTCCAATCTTAACCATTAGCCATATGAGTGTTTAATTTGAGTGGACTACATATATACCTGCAAAATTTTTTAATTTGTAGCTTGTTACAGACATGATTTGTCTTTTACCTGCAACTCCAGTTCCATCTTTTTTCTGATCTTTTTAGTGCCTTTGGACGGTCTTTAAGATTCAATTTTGACATTAACATTACCATATTATGTTAGTAAAAAATTTATAAATTATAGCATGAAACTACTTGTGAAAAATATGATTGGGTAATTTTCTTGTGGGAAATCTAGGTATATCTATAATGTATATATCACTGGTAAAGTTTAAGAAAGTTTGATCGATATACATATATGCAACCATTTGCTAATTCTGTCATAGTCAGACCTTTTTTTTTTCACTTTCTGCCTTTTCCTGATTTGGTTTTATCTTCTGGTATTTTTCATCTAGATATCAAGCATATATATTCTTGTTGTTTCATTAGTACACTGAAGTTGACTAAATTGTGATTAAGTGTGACGTGACATCTCCATTGACAAAGTAAAATAAACGAGGCATGAGTACTGTTCCTATTCCTATATAATAAATGAGGACTATCTAGTGGCTAGTAAAATTTGGCCCCAATTAAAGTACCAAATTGTTTGATTTTGTTTGTACAATTCCAGAAGCTACTTAAAATTAACTTTAATCTCCATTGCAAACTAGTCACAGGGCACTTAATTGTTTTTTCTACCATATTTTTTTTTGTCGATCTCTTGTTTCTCTCACCTTTCCCATGAAGGGAGAGTGCACGATCGATGCTGTTTTAATCCTCATCACAGTATGCTTGAACATAAAATATTAGCGACATTGAAATAGAATATAGTTTGGACAAAATGCAAGCTAGCGAAGCTGTTGCGCATAGGGTTCGATGACCAACTCATCCACCGAAGAACAGACAGAATCAAATGGTCGGAGCCCTCTTAATTGCACTCTGACACCACTCAAACACTGTCATGGATTCCATAAAAAACAAAAACATGTTTTAAGTTGCTAATAATACATGTAGAGATCGATCCCAGCACGAACTGCAATGCCTCGCTTGCTGCGCGACTGTGAGCTGGGCTGCTCACAGCCGTCCGATCTCCTGTGCGATTTAGATCAAACGGACATGAACCTGAAGTGACACCCTCTCTCTCTCTCTCTCTCTCTCTCTCTCTCTCAGACTCCCTGTCCCTCGCATGCATGCATGTGTTGCGTTGAAAAGATCTTGAGCTTCCATTCGAATCATCGAATGCATGGGTGGCCATTGAAACGCGCAGTAGGTCAGAGAGACACTACTGTAGAAGACATCAAAGTAAACTAAAGGTTATTGCCTTGTTGGTGTCGTCGATAGCTAGTGATGGAGGTATTCACGAAGGGAGAACAGATCTTTCATTTGTCGAGTTCATTCTCCAATGTTGAATTTAATGACCATCTCTTGATAATATTGAGGACTAGAGATTCCCTTCTTGTTCTTGGAGAGGCTGTCCATAACGACCAGGGATTTTACATGGCGCAAGGTCGGTCTGCAACTACATGTAGACCTGCAAGTCGGGTTGGCTTTTACCGGGCTAGCCCGAGGCCTGGCTGGTATGGCACAGGCACAACATATGGTAGACTAGGCCGATCAGGAAAATCGGTCTGTCAGGTGGCATAGCTCGCCGGGCCTATTGTGTCGTGCTTGGGCCGGCTCGGCACTGTAGGCACGGTGGGCCTAGCGACATTGGAGCCATGATGGGTGGTGGTGGTGTGGTCGAGGACAGCTAGATCTAACATAGCCCAATCGGGGAGGGCGACGCGTGTCGGTGCCGACAACTGGGAAGAAGCCACCCGGGCGGCTTCTTAATGGCGCTAGCTCCTCACCGCCCTCATCATCTGCCATCTCCTTGCCGCCTTCGGCACGCGACCTCCTACCACAGTGCCATCACGCTCGCCGCTGGTGCGCCAGCGTGAGTGAGGAGAGGATAGAGTGAGAGACAGATTGAGTGATGGCTGATGAGAGACTAAGAGAGAGAGAGAGTCGGTGAGGAGAGTTGGAGAGAGAGTGAGGATGGTGTGGTGGCCTGGCAAAGGGGATAACATCACATCAGATATCAGCACTCAGTAAGCAGCATGGCCATGGCCTTAGCAACAGTTGCCTAGGCCACCTGGCAGCTAGCATGGCATGAAGCCACCAATGATAAGATGGAGCAAAGACTAGAGAAGCAACGGGCGAGGAGGGATTGAGGCAACGGTTGGGAACCAGTGACAAGATGGAGAAGAGGAAGAAGATAGAGCGGCGGTGGAGCTTGAGAGACAACGGGTGGATGCGATGTTCTCCTCCATGGCTATAAAACCCACCTCCTCTGCTCATTCTAATTCACCATTGAAGCACCAAGCTTCTCTTCTCTCTTTGCTCTGCTTAGTAGTCTATACAATAGAAAACTCGGTGGCGCCTGGCGTTATGCTACCAAGGAGTCGCAGCACAAAGGTAGGGACGGGGGCATCCAAATTAGTAATGATATGCTATCAAAGAGTCATAGCACGAAGGCAGCAGCAGGGTGCCTTGCTGAAAGCTCCCACCACTGCTCCCCTAGTCCTCCTCTAGCTCTAACTCCCGTTGATAATTGTCAGCTCTCACCAAGGATGGGAGACTACGGCATGGATGACCATTCACGGGAATTCGAGCTCTAGACCGAGCGATGAGAGAGTATGCTCTATGGCCCAACTCCCGCCTTGGGGGCTCTAGCTAACGTGCACGGGTTCTGCGCCAACCCGTGCCATAGTTCCTACCTTCATAGTGGGTGGGAACGGTGTCGGTGCCTGACAACGGTAGTAGGGACACGATGAAGGTGGTCGAGCGAGGAGCCACAATAGTCATAACTATGGCTGAGCGAGGCTTGACAAAGCATAGCACGAGGGGAATGAAAATGGTGGCTACTGCCACCATCATCACTGCCGCCTATAGGTACACAGGGCTGGCCTAGGGCCGACCCAGCGTGCCTTGGGCTGTGCCTGGGCCTCAATAGAGGTGAGTCGTGCTGGCATGCCATGGCAAGATGGGGTAGCCATGTCGGGCTGGCATGGGCCAAGATATCACAAGCCCACTAGGCTCGACTCCCAAGTCTAACTACTTGTATCTTGCCAAAAGGTCCAATATGTACACTATCAGCAAGGCTTAATGGCTCATACAGGGTATTTTAAGGATTGGCGTCCTTTACATGGTAACAGTAGATGTTATGGTAAGAGCTACTCCCTCCGTTTCACATAATATTTGTCCATCACCTTGAGAGTCCCCATCTCAAAATACTTATCGACTGAGAGAATCAAAATTGTAGTTATTGTAATGTTTTGACCATCTACCCGTACTTAAATGTTTTGGAAGATGTTAAGTATGGTTATTCTAATTAACTTTTTCATATTTAGTGCTTCCTTAGTCTGTGCACATGGTGGGCTATGGACAAATATAATGAAATAAAGGGAGTATACTAGATATAAAGAATCAAAACTCAAGATTATTGAGAGACAATGTGGAGGTATCCCCATGTTTGTGATGAGTAATTGACGGTTGTGTTAGAGAGTTTGAGTTTGTTTTGGGTATTCCAGGGTTGAGTACCTTTTACTAATGCTATTGTTGATTATGCTATTTCGTGCGGTGCTATGTGACGGTTTGCTTGTCTGTGTGGCTGCAGGATTTCGGAGCTAGGTCATGGTGAGGCGAGGAGGACCGAGACTAGGCACAGGAGGTGTTGAGGTCCAGACGGTCAGAGATGCCGAAGATGGTCGAGGCTGCTGAGGTGGTTGTGAGCCAGGAGACGAGGAACCGGAGCTGGAGCTACCGGTGGAGGACACGACGGGCAACAACAAAAGGACCAGGACTAGGCTCAGGGAGGAGTTGGAGGTCCAGACGGTTGGATGTCGGTTGCGGTCATGTGCGACGGAACAGACCAGGACTAGACTCAGGTGGAGTCGGAGGTCCAGTCGGTCGGAGTCGGGTGGACACGACGAACAGCGGCGAGGTGGACCGAGACTAGACTTAGGTGGAGTCGAAGGTCCAGACGGTCAGGATGCCGGGTGCTGTCGTGTGTAGCAAAGCAGACTGGGACTAGACTCAGGGAGGAGTCGAGGTCTAGACGGTCAAGATACCGGTTGCGAGAAGCCTCCAGGAAGCTGCTTGAGGGGCAATTTGGAGAATTGACTCAAGCTTTGAGTGTAGTGGCTGGTTCCCTCCATTTCTTGGGTTATGCGAGGGTTTGACTTCTTTGCCTCATGTGTGTATAGAGCAAGGGAGTGTATGTTGGCTTGCACTTCTTGAATTTCCTCTTGAGGCTGTGAGTTTGGCTTTAAGAAGAGGGGTTTGGCAGTGCAGGAGTAAGCAAGGGGAGCTGAGCAGAAGCAGTAGTGGGTTGTGTTCTGAGCTCAGTGAGTGCCCTCAGTGTGTGCGTGTGTTCCTCTCTCAAGCATGTAGACAGAGTGTAGACATCTCTTTTCAATTGTGTATGGGGATGTAGTGTGTTGTCTGTAATCATTCATCTCTCCTAAGCAATATGAAAAATCACTTATATCTGAGATGTTTTGGTTTCTGGCTTTCTCTGTGTTTCTTTGTTATTCTCTGGAGCCTTTGATTTTTGAGTTGAATCTTTGGTTGAGAACCTGCATTATGATTGTCTCTGGACTGGGTTTGTGCTCAAGGCCCCTTGGCTAGATTATACCCGAGAGAAATCATTTGATCTCAGTGTTCTTCCAAAGATTTTGCTTGCTCTTAATTCCTCTGTTCTCTCTCAGCTAGGGTTTGATGCCAGAGCATGTAGGGTTCCTTGGATATTCAGTAAAATGTCTGCTCTGGGGCTGTGCTTTCATGTTGTGAGACTATTCCCTGCTAAGATTCAAAAGTTCATAAACAAAAGACTAGAGATTCATGACCAATTTGGATTTTGCCTCTTTTGCTGTCAGTCTTTCTGCAAAAACTAAAATCTCCTTTGAGTTTGAGCCTTTGTCTGCAATTTCTCCTCCCAGAGGTCTTTGTGCTGTTTGGTTTAAAGTTTTGATCTCTTGCCCTGAGGAGAATTGCAGTTGCTTGACAATTTCCTTGTGCTCTGTAGATTCTAGTAAAAACTGTGCAAAATCTTCAGTTGGCTGCTGGCTGAGTGCTCTGTTTTTGGGAGCCTGGTCAGACCGCTAACCCTAGCGGTCAGACCGCTCAGGTGCCTCCGGTCAGGCCATGGCGGTCAGACTGGCCACAGCATGGCGGTCTGACCGGCGCAACAAGGGCGGTCTGACTGGCCATAACCAGGCAGTCTGACCAGACCAGACCAGCGGTTAGACCGGTGTATAGCCAGTGGTCAGACCGGTTTTATACCGGCGATCTGACCGGCCTGGCCTATTTTGTTTGACTGGCCTGGCATGTGTTTCTCTGGCCTAGTTTCTGCTACTGCTTCATGTTATTGATTTATTTGCCATCTTTTCTCTGGATGCTAGTGAGCATGAACTCTCCTTCTTCATAGCTTCTGTAGCTATCGGAGAAGAGAGCATGTGGATACTAGGGGGGAATTTTTGAAGGCACCATTCCCCCCCTTTGTTGGCATTTCCGATCCTACAATTATTTTACCTGATGGTGAGCTATGAACAAATATAGTGTGCATGGTGGGCTATGGACAAATATAGTGTGACAATATTTCGCTAGAGTATCAAAAGATTGCTTTAATGAAAAACAAAATATTTCTAGAAGGGAGAGTATGTGTAGTATTAGGCCGAAGGTGTGGTGACGCATCCCAACTATAGGTTGGTTGCCACCATGGTCAACTTCCCATCCAGTCTTCCTCCCCCACCCTCCCACCCAGCTCTAGCGGCTCCTCGTTTGCTGCCTCTCTCCTTGTCATTGCTCCCTATACCTCCTCTTTGCTGCTACTTACTCACAACTCTTCTGCCACAAGGGATCCATTGGCCATCACCTCATGGCCCAATTTAGTCTTCCTCTCTGCTGCTCTCGAGGACTTTCACTCCAATGTTTTTCGAGGGATCTCCTCTTGCTCTCCTTCCTTGTCTTCTTTCTTGATCTAGATCACCCATGATCCCACTCTTCTACTCATCAACACCTTCTTCATAGCCAATGCTTTGGCGTTTTGTTTTGGGTTGCCTTTGATCAATTGCCTGTCATTTAGCTGGCCTAAGCTTATTTCGAGCTTGGATCGCTAACACCAATGTCGCTGCTAGAATCCTCTTGTGTGGTAGCATCTCCCTTGGTGCAACCAGTTCTTCTTCTCTGACTCCGAGCATGCATCCTGGTAATAGCTGAAATTCAAATTTAGGTCAATGGTCTTTGCTTCAAGCACTGACCGTTCCATGGCTGGGGCCCATGGGTCAACTCTTGTCTTGGTCTCACCTCTGGTGCATCATCTAGTTAGAGCCTCCACGTGTGCCACCCGGTTGCCTCGACCAGCATTAATTGTGAGCCATGCATGGAAGGGCCGTTCGGGCACCTGCCCATGGTCTTGTGAACCAAGGTGCTTTTGGGGTGTCCATTCCTCCCTTGTCCACATCTTGTTCATCCACGCATGTGCGTGAATGTCACTTCATGAATCTATATGCACATATTTAGAGAGAGTTTAGTATATTTGTTGTTGACTTTGAGAGCAACTAATACTTATTTCCTTGGGCTCATCTCAAGAATTATTTGCAAATGAAAAGTCAAAAACCTAGAATATGCAACTTGTTCTCAAACTAGATATATATTCCAAACTTTCAATTTATTCATATTGTCTAGATTGGCATCAATTACCAAAAAGGAGGAGAGTGAAGCATCTAGTCCCCTAAAATGATTTTGGTAATTAATGATAACAATGATCAAAGGAACTAACTTGTTTATTCAGATGATTTTAGTCCTAGACTTTGATGACATCATGGAAAAGGCGCGCAAAGGTGATCAAAGATCGATATAGATCAAGACATGGCTCAAGGCAAATGTATATTATAGTCTAAGGAACTCTTTATAGCTTTCATCGGTTTTGGTGTTTGGTTGAAAAGACCAAATTTGTAGAATAGATGCCATACTATAAAGAGCGGTCATGGCTAGTAGCTTGAAGTTAACCTTGTGCCACTTTGATCAATTATGGTTCATGCATGCATTTGAAATTTCATTTAGAGCCCTCTCTAAATTTTTCCCTTAGAAATAGGTATGACCGCAAGCATATTGACAATAGTACAGCTACATCAGTACTATCGATTGTCACATGTCAGTAGCTTTTTTTTCAAAGAGGTGCATTTCTGGTCTTTGCCAGAAATGGTACTACCGCATGTGTTGCATGGTAGTACTATAGAGTTGTATGACCGTAATTATTGCATGGTAGTTCCTAGAGTGGTATGACCGCACCCTGAATCCGGTACTACCAGAGTGCAGTATGATTACACTTTAATTGCCGGTAGCTAATTTTCAAAGAGATACATTTTGGAGCATTTTTTTCTCCTCCAGAAATTGGTAGTACTGTAGCTGAGGTGAGGTACTACTGGGTACTATGAGTGAGGTACTACTGATATTTGAGTTAACAGCTAGTTTCTAAGCATTTACTAAATCTTAAGTTGTTGTTGAACTGTAGGTGCGGTAGTACTGGCCACTACATGGCAGTAGTACCACATCCCTTGATTTTTGGGGATTTCGATCCCAATAGTCATCCTAGTGGGTAGAGGCTATAAATACCTTCCTACCAGTAGCAAATAGCACTTGTTGGTCCTCATTGAATACTCTTGAGTCTTTTTTACTCCCTCTTTAATTCATTTGCTCTATTTTCACATTTTAAGGTTGTTGAAAGTATTCAAGTGCATTGCATCATTAGTTGATCTTTGTGGTATTTGGAAGCCTTCAAGCAAGCGTCATTGACCTATTACTCTTTGTTGTTGCTGACATCTCGATGGCTTAGAGGAGTTTGCATGATGATCACTTTAAAGCTTGTGAAGAGAGCCAATATGTTTGTGAGTAGTGTGGTGCTCGCCATTTCCGGAGTAGAGGAAGAGCAACCCTAGTGGACTTGAGGTCGTTAGGCTTAATTCGTAGAGCCGGTCCAATCTGTTAGAAAGACCAGCAAATCTTTGAGACCACAGAAAAACATTGTGTGCCTTTGTTGTGGTTTATCTCTCTTGTCTTTACTTTTTGTATTTACATTTCTAGCAATTATTGAATTATCTTGTGTAGCTAGAATAGTATCTAGTATGGACTTGGAGTTGTGGTGTCTTAGTAAAACCTAAAGAATTTAGGTCTTGATTGTGCAAAGCAATTTTAATTAAGTTCATACTTGTAATAAAATTGTGTTTGAGACCAAAAGAATTTTAAAACCACCTATTCACCCTGCTCTAGTCGGTTATCCTTGATCCTACACCAGTTCGCTGCAAGCAATGTGGGTGTTTAGGGCAAAGATTGCCACTGTGGAAGCTCTCCAACTCTCCTTCCCACCCTTTTCGCTCACTACCACCCGCTGTCAAAATGTTAGGGATCCAACTCCATGAAGGTTTCGACTACCCCTTGGCTTTCCCTCACTTCTATGCCACCCGCCACCATTCCAAGATCCAGCTCCTCCACCACCCTTCCCTCTTTCATCACCCCCACAGAATCCTCAAAACCCCCCACAGCCGGCCAATGTTGGCGCCCCACTCTTTGACGCTAAGGATCTTGAGCCTTATCACCCAGATTTTAACTAGGCCTTCATGGCGCTCATCAACATGGATCATTTTAGCTACTATGCTATGTTTTTCATGATCTGCTGACTAGTGCGCTAGCGCTAGTTATTTGGGCAGGTTTGGAGGCTACGGATCTACCAAATGTAGATTCTTATCGCATCGTGCCCTCTTTATGCGGCATCTATGTGGTGGTCTTCCACAGCACGGAGGAATACGAGAATGATGTGGATGAGAGCCCCTTCATCAAGATGGACCACACCATCCACTTTGAGTGGCACGATGAGATGAACAATTGCTATGACCTCCATCACTCTAGCTTTGCTTCTCTAGTGATTGAAGATTACCCTTTTGAGCATTGGAACAAGCATCACATCAAAGTCGCCATGGGGGTTATTGCAAACCCTACAAGAGTCTCCAATTTCTACCTCACCGGTGTAGACTACTCAGCCATGCTTGTTACCACCAAGTATGAGAGCTACCTCGACATCCTGCTTGAGCTCGCCATCTTCGCCTCTTGCACCCATTGCCCCAGCACCAGGGTTTACATTATTGTAATCCAAATTTTACCAGAGGGGTTCAGTAAGGCCAAAAAAATTCCATTATCAAAAATTTCAGAATATTTGGTCCAAAAAATTTGAATGAAATTTAAATTTTGAATTGATATCGGCTGAATATTGCTAATAATCGGCCAAAAATTGGTGGAAAAATGTTGAAATTAGACCGATATTCTCAGGCACATTCATACAAAATCCGTGTAGAGCAGAAGCATGTAGATGGTAGAAAGCAAAGCATTCAGATTTTAGATAGCAAAATAGATAACAATGGTCCAAAGGTCCATAAACACATGTACATAGACTCTCTATTCAGATAGCATTATAGCAAAGCAAAGTTTTCGGCTGCTTTTCAGAAGCCTGCATAGAGAGCAAACAAAGTAGTCATTGCAGGAGGAACCGATGAACTCATTTCAAGAATCTTCTAGCTTCATCATCACTCTATCTATACTAGAGTCACCGTGCCACACCTTGCAACTCCAGCCTTGGGTCTTGTTCAAAGCTTCAGCCGCCACCCTGCCAACATTCATGGTAATGTTGAAACTTGAAAGCACACTAGGAATTTAGGATGATAGAATCACAGAAAGCAGTTACAAGTCAGCAAGCTGCAATTGACTAAACAGTAGCAAAATCTAGCATATTGAAGATGGGGCATTAGAAAAATAATAGTAGAGAGGTGGAAGACAAGTAGTACTTGAATGACTTTATTGCTGCATTGGAAGAGATACAGTAATAGGCAGCAAGCAGGTCAGTAGATGCAATATCTAGGATTTCAAACAACATTCAGAGAACAGAAAGCAGTTGCTACGCAGTTGCTACACCAACCAGTAGCATTGCTTTAGGCCTTCAGCAATTCAGTCATAACAGAGTTTTAGCTATTTTGAGTAGAAATAGCCATAGTATCACCCAAAACATACACTGCAGGAAGAATATTGGGCTAGAGTATGGTCCAAACAAATTACCTACTAGCCCCTAAACAATGTAGCAGCTACACATTTGAAAAATAGGTGTGAAATTGATTCTTTTTCATTGCAAAAGTAGTAGATAGTATCACATTTCCAATTCCTGATTAGAAGAACATCTTTTGTCAAAATGGCATTATGCTAGGCCAACCAGAAGATGAAGTACCACACCAAGAATCATTTCAGAAATAAGTTTTTGTTCCCATTACCTTCCACCATTTCACTTTTAGCAGATCATCCCATTTCACCTAGACTTATCCATTTTGCTAATTACAATTTTTGGAAGAAAGTAGATTGACAATTTCCAATATTTGCATATTGGATAGCATCATCATTATCCCCTCTTATGACAAGCACTTGACTCTATTGAAAATTTATTTTGAGCTTACACATAGCTTCATAAGAGCGAAGCGATCCCATTTTGAGTTAAATGTGGCATCAATGGGAGGAGTGAACTGCAAACATACTAGTAGTGTACTCTATTATAGGCTGGAGTGATTCTTTGTCTTCTTTGTTGCTGCCTTTCCTCGCTAACAACCATCATCTTCCTCCTTTGTGATCTCACCTTCTTTCTCACGTGTCCTACAAAAGTGCATGACAAGTCATTTTTTTAGTTCTCACAACATTGTTTCGAATGGACATATTGATTTGCATTACATAGTACGTAGCAAACACTAACCGACAAACTCCTTTTGTTCCCCATGTTCTTCTTCTTGTCCACCTAGACCATGTGAATCATCATGACTTGGATAACTGCTGCCATCCATGTTAGCATATGATGGACTAAGGAGACGATTTGTCCTTACCATTTCCCACATCATCATCATATTCATCCATTGCCTTCTTTCCTTTCTTCAGATTACGCTTCCTTGTGCTATCTTGGCACGTCCTATTTGATGCCCAAACATTGAGGGGCTCATTGAGGAGTGATTGACTCGACCTGTCTTATACTACCACTTCAAGCACCACCCTTTCATCCAAAATAGGCTGAGATTCCCTCATGGATATTGATAACTACTCCATCTTGGGTTGTCTTGGTCATAGAGTGCGGCATCCATGATAATTGCACAAGGATCCAAATCCTTCTCTTCGTATTCCATGTCTTGCTGTTGGATGCTTAGCTTCAAATTGTAATGGACCAACTTATGGAGCCTATCATAACCAAGTCTGTTCCTCACTTTCATGTAAACCAAAGCAAGTGTGCTCTAATTACACTCATACCCACTTGATGACATGCACTGTGACATAATCCACATTGCATATTTCTACAATACCTTTGTGCATCCTTTGTACATGTACCACCATGCAGTTGCAAGGAACACCACCATGCAACTGAGTTAGCTTCATTGCTCCTTGAAAGTATGGGCATTCAGCTTTCCTACCAGGGATGTCATTCACATGAAACCATTTCGTCAGCTTTCCTACCAGGGATGTCATTCACATGAAACCATTTTGTCCAAGCTTGGCCTACTTCTTCTTTAGATTTCATATTCATCATTGTGTCCACCTGAGTTTGCATATGAGCATTGCTACATACTATATCTATATCAAATGCTTTACCAATAAACCTTACATTGTGAAACACTGTATGAATCCTGCTACCAGTAGTACTACTAGAACAACTACCACTCTCATTGCCATGTCCACAACTACCACTCCCACTTCCATGCTCATATATTCAACACGTCCTCTCCACGCGGTCTCGAAAGTGCATGTCCCTCAATAAAGTGTTCAATGCCATCTATTCTTATACATCTTCATCGCTAGGCACATCAATTGCTGCATTCATCTCTTCAAAAAATATTACTTTCAATTCTAAGCTTACACTCCTTTGCTTCTTTTCTCTTTCGCTCCCTTACCGACTCACACTTCTTCATCGCATCACAAACCTCTGGTGGCACATGACTACATGACTTCACATTCCCTATTATACCCGCTAGATGTTGCCTCAGCCAGGTTGCACCTCACCCTCCAAACGTTCCTAAGCAATACTTGCACTTGAAACCAGGACCTACTGCCTCCCCATGGGTCCAAGCACACTCGATTTCTCCTGAAAATTGATAGCATAAATCAAGATTTGAGAATTCAAGTACATCAAGTTAATGAATTGCAAATTTACAAAAGCATGAGTACATAGTTCACTCTGGTCATAGATTACAGATTAGGTACAGGTTATATGCATGAGTTGGTTGAGTACACAGTTCACTCTAGTTACATATTATGTACTTGTTATAGATTATAGATTACACCAGCCTGATCACATAAGTTTTCTTTAAAACTAGGGACATTGCCCAAATGGTCCAATCGACAAGAATATGTCATATAGCTTGATATTACAAAGCAAACAGAAGATGCATTCAGTAAACTATAAAGAAGTTAACAATGGGCAATATCATTTGAACCTAACACTAGTGAAGCATCAGACTTAATCACAGCAGGTTGGCAAAGAGTGCAGAGTATACAAGTAGGTTTACCATCGTAGCCATATACTAGTGAATGCAGAGTATAAAGAATCACAGAGGGCAAAAATGCAGAGTATACAAGTACACTAGTGAATGCAGAGTATAAAGAATCACAGAGGGCAAGATCATTTGAATCTAACATGTAGTTACTATTGCAGATGATCCGTAGGCCCCGTGGCCAACATGGCCCCTACCCTGGCTACCATGCTGTCCTGGGCTCAGCTCCTGCTGCCCTGGTCTGTGCCCTAAGGTCCTAGCCACCACCGCCCTCTTGGCCTCCACCACTTCCCTCCTCACCTCCGCCACCGTCCTGCCTTCTTCCACCCCCGCCCTGGCCTCCACCGCCATCTAGGATTCCCCTTCCGCCACCTTCCATTCAACGGGGATTTGAGAGGAAGGAAGTGGGAACTGGGGATGCACTGAGGAAGAGATCAGGCGATTCACTTACGACTGATGAAATAAGATGAAGGAAATAGATTTTTGAGTTTTGAGGAACTAAGCCACGTTGCAAGAGGGAAGGGATGCAAATGGCATCGCTATGCATTAGGGCAACACTATCACCGTGCATTGGGCCAGCTAGGTTGCTGACAAGTCAAACTAGGCTGAAAATTTTTGCTAGCAGGCCATTTAACTGAGGGGACCATTAAGCCGGTAAAACCAAAAATTGGCTAGTTTTTGGCCATTGTTAGAACCTTGCCCAACACTACTACTACTGCCAAAGCAAGTCCAGTCTGGCCTGACGCCATCACAGGCACCATGGGATGTTGTGGCCAGTCTGGGCCCTACTGCTGGGAATGGTACTGTGGTGAACAACAATGGTACTAGACCCCGACACTCTTGCACGATGCGCCTAGGGCAGGCCTTGGGGCACTTGCTAGTGCCTGACCTAGATACACCAAATTTGGACCTCTGTGCATGGGAACCTACCCTACCCTTGGTCACCAAGCTACTCTTGCCCTGCCTATCACACATCTTGATGCATGTCACCGCAGGCAATGTCCACATCTTCCTGGTGGGTATGGATGGGTCTTTTGGCTACTTCAAGGTGCTCAGGCTAGAGTAGGACGACTCTGAGGAAGGTCCACGAGGGCTCCCAGTTATCAACTTGATTGATGGGACCGTTTGCATTATTGCAAACATGGCCAAGCTCCCTCGTCATCTGACAGCCATCAGTGCTGCTAGTTTGGCCAAAGTAAGAATCTGCCCTTCACCTAGCACTCCTGTAACAGCCCAGGTTTTTATTAAAATAAAATAAATAATTAAATAATTAAAAATTGATTAAAATAAAATCTAAATTAAAATAAGTATATTTGTGCCTAAAGTTTAAATTTGGATTTGCCTTGGATTTCTGTTTTTGAAAAAGCTGGATTTGAAAAGCATTTTCATGAAAACCTACAAATTATTATTAAATAAAATGATATTTTTATTTTATATGAAAATCCTAGTTCAAAATAATTATTTGGAGTTATTTGACTCTTATTTGGTTTCCTGGATTTTATGGAGTTCAAAAATGTAATTTTGAAATTAAAAGGTATTTTAAAGTATGCGAATTAAATACCAACATTAGTTGAAAATATTTTTAGTAAGTCCAAAATATCTCCAGGAGATTCTCTGAATTTTTCTGGAATTTTTGGAGTTTATTTCATATTGTTGTGAGGCTAAATGAATTTCCTGGCAATTTATGAAAATCTGAAATCAGAAAATAAAAATAAAATCCCTCTCTCCTTTCGGCCGCCAAGTGGACGGCCTAGATCTCGCCACGCCGTCCCCTTCGGGCCATCCCCACCGCCCACTCCATCCCACCTTCCTCACTTCCCTGCCCGCCACGTCGCTCCCCCGCCCCATCTCGGCCGTCCCAGCCTCGCCTCACTCTCGGCCGCCCGATCTCCCTTCCCCTCATCTCGGCCGCCTGCACGTTCTCCTTCCCTTCTCTCTCACTGCCGCCCGAGCCCACCTGTCGGGGTCGTCTTCCCCGCGTGGCCTTCCCCTTCCCCCCTCCGCCGCCGACCATTGCGCCCGCTCCCGCCTTCCCCGGCGCCCCTCCTCTCTCTCCCGCGCGCGCCGTGTCCCACGCGCCCACCTTCTCCGCCATTCCCGTGCCCGAATTCCTCCCCCCATCCCCGCACCGTGTCCCCCGTAATCCCCGCCATTCCCGTCGCCCCGTGCCATCGCCGGCGAGAAATGCGCGCCACTCCCCTCCCCCTCCGACCCTATAAATACCCTTCCCTGGCCCTGTTTCTCCTCGCCCCACCTCGCTCCACCTCCTTCTCTCTCTCCCGAGCCCCTAGCGCCCCGCTCCGTGCGGCATCTCCCCGAGCGTCGGCGAAAGCAACGGCGAGCAATCGCCGCCGCCTCCGTCGCCCTCGCGCCACGCCGTCGCCTCCTTCGGCCTCCCCATGGCCGTGCGCAGCTCCCCCGCCTCTCCCCGAGGCTCGAGCGCCGCCGAACCGCCGTCGCACCGTGAGACCCGAGCCACCGCCGCACCACCCTCGCCGCCGGCCGTCTCCGGTCACCGCCGGTAAGAACCGCGCCGTCCTTGGGATCGCCGCGCTCCCCTCTCCCTTCCTCGCCCATCGCCGGCCGCCGACGAGCCGCGGCCGCCGGCGAGCTCCACGGCCGAGCGTTGCCCGCCACCAAGCCACGTCGGCCGGAGCCGACGTGGCGCCACCTCCCGCCGCGTCGGCTCCTCCTGCCGTCGGCGCCACGTGCGCACCCGACCCTCCGTGCCAACTCGGGCCCCGGTGGTCCGTGAGCCTGGTCCATGGACCAGGGCCCACATGTCATCCTCTCCCCTCTAATTTCCAGTGCAAAAATAATTCGGCCGAAAATACAAATCCCAGGGCTGACACAATGCTGACGCCATAAATCCCTTTTTCAGTAGAAAAATAATTCCAAAATTTAATCTTTTTCTATTTTCTCTCTTTTCAAATTTTCCCGGAGCCCGTTCTCCTTCGTCCTAACTCTGATTTAGCCCATTCAAATTTCTAAATTCATCAAAAATTCCCCTCTATCCATTTCTGGCCTCGATTCAAATATTTGAGTTCAATTTGAATTTAATTTGAATTTGGTGGGTTATTTTAACATGTAGACTTCGACGATTCGGGAAATTTCTTCGACGAAGATTCAAACCAAGTTGAAGAGCAAGGCAAGTCACACTCCTTGATCATGTTGATCCAAGATTGCAAATAAAATTATGTTGATTTAAATTATATTGCATGCATATTTTTATTCAGCGTATTTCAATTCAGTTTTAAATATAGTTAATGCCTACTTGTTAATTCCTCCATTATTATTGAATTCCTTATACCTTGTCACCCTAGATCAAACCCTAGTTGGTACATTAGTATTGGCTAGGAAGACTTTATATTAAATGCTTAGACTTGCTTAGAAATAATCTTGGTTTTGGGATACCTTTTTACATAAAATGATAAGCTTTTGAACTGTATTCTTGACTTCGGTGAGTCAAGAAGGTTTACGAAATATTTTTGAAATAAAATATAAAATCTGGTTTAGACTTAGGCTAATGGTTAGGTGGTGGGTGCAGGCATGCACTGTTGTTTGGAGACACAGTGTTGATTGTCGGGCACAGGGGATATGTGATTGAGCCTAAGTCAATTAAGGACCAGTCTGTGAGCTACTGTTGCAAAGCCCTATCGTACTACCACAAGGCTGGTATGGGACAGCCCTGGCTGAATAATTTGCGAGTCCCAACCTGGGTCATGTCGTAGGATGAAAGTGAGCGTGGCGTAGGCCATGAGAAGTCTCACTCGGCTCAAGAGGGGGTCCCGGTCTGGTGGATTCCTTACTGGGGTGAAACCTTAGAGTTGTCTTGGCCAGGTTGACGGCTTTGCATTGTAAAAGCCTTGTCACGACTCCTAACCGCACACCTAAGGAAGTGTGTAATCTAGTGGTAAAACGGGATGATCGTATCTTGTGGGTAAAACTATACAACCTCTGCAGAGTGTATAACCTATCCTGGATAGCCATGCCCACGGTCATGGGCATGCTAAGTAAAAGTTTTTCATGGATTAGACTTTGTTTTTCAAAAACATTTTCGAAAACCTTGTGGATGGATGGAACCCACAAGAAATGAAAACCTTACGGATGGATAGAATCCGTGAGAGAGTTGCGCAGTGGGAGCGTGTGGATGGATGGAATCCATACGTGATCTTTTGGAAAAGATGGTCCGGGTGGGATGCCCGTGGATAGGTTGGTGTTTGGTCGGAGCCTGCACTGACGGTAATATTTTCAATTACAAGTACTATCTTTACGTATTGTATTAAATTCAGCCTTTTCAATCTATTTATTATATTTCATTAAATGTTGTTTTATGCAAACTAACCCTATGAGCCTTCCATTGAAGCCTTTATCATTATATTGCATTTCTCCGTGTGACTTGCGGAGTACAAGTTTGTACTCACGTTGCTATCTCCACACAGAGGAAGACGACTTCGACTACGGTGAAGACCAGAACGAGTAGGCCACGTCTTGCAGTTGTTTGCCTGTGGGCTGGCTTGGGCTTCATCTTTTCAGCTTCGCTTCCGCAGTTTCTTTTGCAGTTATTTTTGCCAATGTGCAATGATGTAAACGCTGGCCATAAGGTCGTACTCCTTAAATTAAATAAATGTCATTATGTTTGGTATTTGTCTTTGTTGTCCACTGTGTGCACTAGCTGATCCTGGATTAGTGCGATTTACACAGAGGATTCCTGGAGTTGCTGCTCCGGGTTCCGACAACTCCGCTTCAGGAGATTGGCCTCACGGTTGGCTCACCACCGCTGCCTAGCCTCACGTCACCCCTGGCCTTCTAATGTCTACACTAATTATGGGCTTGCCATCAACCATGGCACCTCCTCTAGGCTTGCTTATGCTAACTGCAGCTTCAATCCTATCGTCACCCTTAGAAACTCTATAGGTTCAGTCCCCTTCGTGGATGCCACACCGCTGCCACGATGCAAGGCGATAGGCAAGCATGGACGATCACTATGCTCGGCATGTCATAGCAAGTGCTTGGATAACCTGTTCCTCGATATGGTGTCCAAGGCAACGACCTTTATGTCCTATCAAGGATGGAGCTCCACCTCCAAAGGCACCGCTGATCCACAGCAAGCAACATATCAAGATCCTGGCCTATGGATGTCAGCTCACAGATGATTGACTTCACTTGTTGGATGAGGCATCATCCCCAATGCACCGCCCATCCAAATGATTAGTGAATATACGCATCACCCCAAGTGCCATCCTCTTTTGGTCAGTGGCAATGGGATTGCCTTTTGCCATACATAGTCTGTAATCTATGGAGGAAACTCAAACCTCGCTGGTACCATTGTTAGTGATATGACCTAGAGGCAATTATGCCCTAAAGTGGTGTTGCAAGGGTCTACAAGAACGCTTCCAAATGCGTTGGTAAAGCAAAACACAAGCATTGCAAGTTGGCAACACTACACTGACAATGCTTATTTTGCATTGTTAAGGAAGTGTATAGACTGCATTTATTACTAGCATAATTTGAAAGAACATGCACAAATTTCGATCAATTTTTCAATCTCCATATCCCAATTCTTTGTCTGAATGACACAATAATAGAGATCGAACAAACATATGTGAAAATAGCTCTTGAAAAGCTTTTTCATTAATAATATAAATATTGTACATCATACAACTTCTAACTACAATAAACTCAAACAGATAGTGTACAATTTAGGGCAATACAATCAAATAAACATGTTTGATCTGCTACTCTCTCTCCAACCAAAACACATACATTTCTTTCAACAAAATATGGTGAAGTTCTTCGATATGTTATCCATCCCTTGAGCTGTGTAATAATTGTTCATCTACATTATCTATAATTTTGATATGCATATTTTCAGTGAGATAACTGCAGTAAAAGGTCATCTTAAACTATAATCAAAAGAAGTTAGTACGATAAGAGAGTTATATATACATAGGCATGTAGATTTTGAATCAAATTTAAATGAGAAAGTGCAGAAAGGATATTTGTAAAAAAACAAAGATCTCACACCTGAGCAATCCCCTCATTTTGCATTACAAGAATCATCTTCTACAAGAAGAATGTACAAGTAGAATGTTACAAGTTGCAGCTAAGTGCTACGAAAACTAAAATGATTATGCACGCCCACCTAAAATTGAAGATCCATCTATATTACAACACAACAATGAGCTGAAGATGGTAGTTCAGGATGTAGAACACAAAAAGTCTTAACGTTTCTAGTCCTAAGCTTTCTTCAATTGAAAAATAAGGAATCCAAGAGACAAAAATTATTTGGGATTATATTGCTAGAAATCATTCTCTTATACTAATTGGAAAAGAAATTCAATATTTGTGGCATTTCAATGAGCTATGTCATGTACAAGTAGGTGGCACAAACCTCACATGCCTTTGTTCCATACCTCTTGGCATCAATGAGATACTTCTTGATCATGATCTGAATTTTGTGCAGTATAGCCCTAATTGATCTAAATAAATATGATAAAATTTAGGGCATTACCTTACGTAGAGTCGATCGAGAGGACAAGGGCATTGAATTAAAGAGGTTGATGTAACTATGTAGTGCTGCCTCCATCCATGCAAACAAGATTTCACATTGTGTGGTCAATAAATGGTGATGGAAATAATGTAGCATGAGGTTAGCTCCTGTAATTCAAATATCATGATTCAGAAGGTGAATAGACCCACATTTACTCATCTAGTGTGTAAGACTAAAAACATGCAAGGTTTGAAACCTAAACTATTTATAATAGTTCAGACAAATGCAACACAAGTTGTACGTATTTAAAAATCCTCATGACTACATATTTTCTAAACATCCCAATTCTTGAACAAGATGGTACTTTACAAATATTATCTAGATCCAACAATTTATTAAACTTTACTATTATTCCCAAAGCATCATGTGGCAAATATTCAATAAAGATTCCACACTTACATGTTCTGATTTAGAAAAAAAAATACTAGATCAAGTCTAGGCATCAAATCAAGTCTTCTGTAAACCATCTAAATCATATGCATAGAAAATGTGTTTTATTGGTATAATTTTTCAACAATTGTAGAAAGGTGAAACATACTAACGGAAAAAATTGTCCATCTCTATGAAGCATTGTAACATACACATGGTGGGTAGGTTAAAAATTGTTTAGCTCTGCAAAGCATTTGAACAAATAGCAAATGATTATGCACCATGCTAGTAGTACCAAAAGGGAATTGAGATGTTCACTAGTCAAGTTATAATGCAAATAATCCTCTTACCACTCAAATTCTGAACACAATTTTCCAAACTATAGTGATAACCTTCAATTGCAAGCAAAAAAAAATCTGGAGTAAATTGTCGATGTCAACCTGCACAAAAATAGAATCTATGTCTCATTTCAAATATCTCAAAAATCACATGAGTGCTTCCAACATGGAGATTGACGTGATCAAGTAGGATTTCCCATTATTGCACCTACCCATAGTCATAGTAGCTAATACAGTAATACTATTGGGCAGTGGGCTTGCGTACAACTCCTACAGCAAGCAAGTAAAAGAAATTTTACCTCTTACATATTCTTGTTCAATAGTACAACTGAATAAAAAACACTCTACCATGCACATGGCATCATTGGAAAAAAAGGTACTCAATGCAAAATAAATCCTTGAAGCTCTCTCTTAAGCATTTTAACAGACATGGTGTACCTCTCTCTCACTCCCTCTCTGAAGCAATTTAAGAAACATATGATGTGCCTCTCACTCGCTCCATATCTCTAAAGCAATTTGACAAACTAGTGGAGTGCACAAATCCTTACAGAGTTCTTGTCCAGAACCATGAATCATAGAAAATTTAACAAACTGCTAGATTACCAGTAATCCACATCACCATGAGCTCACCATATCAACTCAACCACAACATTACTGATTTAACAACCATATAATTTTCACCCAACATCTTAGACAACAAAGAGATAGAGTTATTTAACGCAATTGTTTCATCTAGAATCACCAGTTGGGACTGGGTTGTCAAGCACAGGGCAATGGTCACAGATTTGGATTTCACTAGGGCCACATATAAATTGACTGAGAGGACCGTAGTTACCTTTAGAAGAAATAGAATTGAGAGAAGTTAACGAATGAATCAAACTAATGGATTAGTGATTTGAGAATTAAGGCAAATTGGGGATTAGGGAAGTTAGAGAAGTAGGTCACATTAAGGCATAGGGCAGCGCAGATTGGTACATAGGTGACCAACGACAGCGCTACTGTCAATGGGGTGACCAATCTTGGGACTGGAGGGTACGATGATGGCCATGGACCTCGTAGAGCTTGATATTGAGATTGCCGAAGCTAACGGAGGGTTGGCTCAGATCAAACTGGATCTAGACTGGCGGTGTTGAGATGGGAAGAACAAAAAAAATCAATCTGATAGGGGAGGCAAATGCTGTAGAGATATAGGACTCAACGATGACTAGTCCACAGTAGACGAGGTTTCCACAGCTGTGGAGGTAGTGAAGGAGGTAGTGGCAGAGTGTGATTGAGTTGAGTGAATGTAACACCCCAGGTTCCACATTACCCTGGAATGCTACTCTACTCCACAACTAGCCAATTTACAAGATAAAATAAACTGGCAACAATTACTAAACAAGATAATATAAGCGGAAGCATAAACAACTAAGGAATAACAGGATAGTGATAGCAATTCAATATTTAAAACATCCTCCAACATTTTGATCTAAAACATAGTTCACAAATTTAACATTATTAAGATAGTGTCAACAAGGCTATGCAAGGTCTAGAATCCTTTCAACTTTATTACAGCATAAAAATATGATTCACGTGCATCAGTGTGGTGCCGTTCTACCCTTCCCATGTATGCTCAAAGTCCACCTGTAGGGAGGGGGAAACAAGGGTGAGATAAAATCTCAGCAAGCAAATTGTTTAACAGGCTATTCAAACTACAAACAATTATACATCATCATTTATAATTCCATACAACTACAACCACATTTCATGTCTACAATTATTAAACCACCACAACTTCCGTATTCATACCTCTTCAATTTCAGATTTAATTGGCATAGCATGCAATCATTTTATCCACGATTAGATGCAAGAGAAAACATTTAATCTTCTACAATCCACAATAGATTAATCATCAACCTCAAATCACCATCAATGATGGTAAATCATTTAGCAAATAAATCTTGTTTGACCACTTTAAATCCTCGACCACTACCACTACCACTACCACTACCAATAGCAATAAAACATATGTATGTCTTACTTCAATACTTTACTATTTCCCACATCCACAATTGATATCATCAATTACCACAAGAGGAAAGAATCTCATGCCACCATCACAACCCTTACCAAACACAAGGAAGGAATCACATTCCACGACCACAACCACAATCCTCATACCACAATTAGCTCACATGAGCCAATTCCACATGGCAACTATGAAGTTGAATATTCCACAAAATAACTTCACAACAACATATTGCATATGCATGCAAATGAATCTTTCCACAATGCAATGCATATGAATGCTTTCATGCTATGCAAGATGGTCAAAAATCTCTTTATCTCTTTCTCTTCTGCATTTTACCGGTAATGCAAAGTGTGCATCCGTCGATACACACCCATGCCTGTACCCTCTGGTACAGGGACCAATTGCCCATACTCCTCAAGTATGGGGACCTTTAGCCCGTCACGTTATCAACATGACGGGGACCTCGACGCTTGGTCATCTCGTGACCAAGACTTCAATCAATCAGCATGATGCACAAATGTGAATGTCTTAACAAATAAAACGTGCATTCACAACATCTATGCATCAGAAATTCTCATGAACTCTTTCACTTGCAATCGACCATAAACAATATCAACATATCATTAACATCATCAAGACCACACATTTTCATAACATGGATCAAACACCAACAAACATCGACAATCCATGCTACAAAATTTAAACCATCATTATACTTGCTACCATCTCCACAATTAAGATTTCATGCAATCATGGCATAATGTATCAAATTATAATAATAATGTAAACTGAAAGTAGAAGGAATAACAAGTTAAATGGTAGCAACCACCGCTACGTTTACTTGCCTCAATCCGACGAAGCGAAGTAAAATCAAGAGCGCTCAGGGACAAGACCACCTGTCCAAAAGGCATCTCTCAGCACAAAGCCACAGCATACAAACACGACATAAATAATTAAAGATGTCGCTAGAACCCCGAACCCGCACTAACTCCTTTCCGCTCAACACTTCAGCAAATTACCCTCTGCAGCAGCGCTGCTTAACATTTTTGTAACTTTAAAAATATTGATCCAAATACAGCAAACGATACCTCTCTGGATTCATCACTTAAAAACCTACATTTTTCATGTAGAACACATATTTTATTTTGATCACAGCTAGGTGTAATTTAATGCCCAAAACAGAGGAAGAACTCTGTTCTGGCAGATTGGACAGCGGTATTCAATTGTGTCCCAGAAACAGTACAGGGGTCTAAGAATTCTGAATTTTATACAGCAGCTAGATATCTAAATTATCTACAACTTCCTCAATTACAGCCATGACCATAAAAATCTTTTACTACCTCAAATTCACAGATTACCGTCGGTCTGTATCAATCTGCTCGCCTGACGAACAGCAGTATTACCGACCCTGTAACTTCCAGATCCCACGGCAGAAAATTCCGAAACAAATATAGAAGATGCGTCTGAAAGTCCTCTACAACTTCCCTTTTGGGAGAGTCCGCAGGAAAATTCGTTTACTAGGTCAAAACCTCGCGAACAGATGCGCTGCGCGAATCAATCTACAGGCAGACAGCAACTAATCTCTAATCGGGCAATTAATCTATTAACTACCTTCAAAATCCGTGCCAAGAACCTAATTATTCATAAGAACAGAGGGTTTGGGATGAGGAAAAATTACCTAGATGAAGAATCACCCTTTTTTCCTCCTCCTCTTCTTCTCCTTCCTTCTCCTTCCTTCTTCTCCTTCTCCTTCCTCTCCTTGGCTCCAATGGCAGCAGCACTTGTGGGGGGTGATGGAGGGGGAAGAGGGCTGCGCCCAGGGGGTGGAGGAAGGGGGGTGGCGGCTGCAAAGGGATGGGAGAGGGGGGAGAAAAAGGGCTAGGGTTTTTGGGAAGGGGGAGGGGAGGTGCGGCCACCCCTTGGGCCTTTGGCCCAAGGCGGTCAGCCCACTCCCCAGGTAGCCCACTCAGAGGTTTTAATTTAATTTTTAATTTATTTTATTTATTTTACATTATTTCACAATTTTTATTTTTCCCTTCCCGCGATTTACCGAAAAACCGGCGATTCCGCGATTGTTTTAAAATCTTACGCCGTATCGACGATCAGGGTATTACATTCTCCCCACCTAAAAAGGATTCGTCCTCGAATCTCACTCCTAAACCCATGAGTCAAAAAGAACAATCAAGAAAAGAACAACCAAAGAATTGAACATTCCAAGGATAGAACATCCCACGAGAAGAACAACTACAGGTTCTCACCCGCCTCGAAGAACTCGGGTCCTCCTTCTAAATTTGAACTTCAAGCTCCCACGTCACCTCCCGCTCGGACGGATTCGTCAAGAGGGCCTCCGCATACCTGGTGACTCTCTTCCTCATGTCCAACTCCGACAAGTCCACGACACGGGCCGGTCAATGCCGAGCACCCGCAACTCTTTTGTCGGCCCTGAGCGGCCAACAGATCCTGTCGTTCTCGCAAAATTATCAAGCCACTATCCAATACCATCCTTCTTCCTAAAACATTTTCTCTATTTATTATAATCGGGATAATACATTGTATCCCTTTTAAAGAATTTAACCACAGATTCCACTCATAACATTACTCGAAGCACGAACAATAACTTCGCAAAAGAAACCCAACCAAAAGAGGAATAAAGGATTCCCAAGCAACATACTAGCAAACAATCTTCCTTCAAAGGACCACAATCCAAAACAAAGGATTCACAACAAAACCATTCACACTCTCCAAAAAGACATTTGGAGAATCAACACTGCACAAGTCAAGAGTGAAAATCACTCGACAGACCAAAACAATCATTTTCTTTTCCTAACTGGAAAAGAATACACCACAACATATAACAACTCAATTTGCAGATGACCTCTGCCATAAACACACAGCTAAACAAGAATCAAGAGAGCATATTACTGCTCGAGATAGAATTAATCTCCCAATCCATTCCCTTTGAAAAAAAAATTAACTTCCTTGAACCAAGGATTTCCAAATCATCGCCCAACACACCAACTAGATGCCATACACCTCTTAAAGGACTTTGCAACTCAAATTGATTACCCCTTTCTTGGAGAGGCAAAAAAGAAGTAAATTTCGGCATAGAGGATGGTGTTACCATCCGCAATAAACGCAAGACCAAAAGAAATAGCAACAATCTTGGATAGCAAAAGATAATATCACAGTTGAAGGCACATGCCCCTCAAGAAGAAAATACCAAATCTCAACCAATAAGAATACAGTATTGCCATTTGAGCTCAAGAAACTCTTAGGCGGCGGAAAAATATTGCCATTTGAGTTCAAGAAGTTCTTATGCGGCGAACTTAAGAAGTCAAACACACCTAAAAAAATTTCATAACATGACTTCAACCTCCAATACTTTTACCGCACTTTTTTCTTTTAACAAAGAGAACAACTTTCTTTGATTACGGTATTACCTTGACAATCCCAACAAAAGTGATTTAAAGACCACAACACATTAATCCCTTAAGAACTAATAAAAACTCTCACCGTGTCACTTTGCTCAAACAATTTCAGCTGCCACATAAGTCACGAGATCAAAAAGATTGCATACACAAATCTCAAAACTTTTGATTTAAGTAGTATCATGGAAGTTATCAAATTCTTTTATTTAAGAAACGTTCAACATTATCATCACAACCACATACTGACCATCATGCTAACATCAGAATAATACATTCTTAACAAGCATCATCATATCCACAAATCCCTTCATAAACTTTTCCAAAAAACATAAGAAATCACTTCATCATGTTTCTATTATCTGAATAAGATTGCGACTACTTAATCTAGGAAATCCTAGTGCATAAGCCACCATATTAAATCAAGGCTTTTAAACAAGATGATACTAGAACATGACAATCTCACAAACATGCTAGTATGAATCTCTTATCGATTCCATATATTCAATTCTTATTGATGCTCAACTCTAATTTAGCACAAATTGATTGTACTCTAGTCATTACTAGCAATAATTGATTATTATTTTATCATAACAACATTCATGATCCTAACTCCGTTTTACAATCATAAAACAATCATGAGCATAGATTCATTATCTCACCTTTCATTCGAAATTAGAACGAAATAACTTTAAACTTCAATAATACCAGACTTTGTAAGGCAAGATTCTACAAGTCAATACATCAACTTTCATCTATTTCTTTATACATGTTTCAACAATTTAACATGGTGAAAGATAGATGAATCTAGCAATTATACATGCTCATAAAGTATCTAAATAAAGGACAGGTTAAAGGTTAATATTACCAAGATAATATTCCCAACACCTCCTTACATAATCATTCCAAACGGTCAGATTAATTGCTAAAGACAAAAAATAATTCAATTTATCCAACATGATAGAAATTTAAACAATCATAATAATCATTCCAATTCTTTTTGCACACTCCTTAATAACCCCATGAGTTCCATTCATGAATAGACATATTCTTAATCATAGTTCTTCTAGAAACTATTACAAGGCAATATCACATTAATCAACTATACTTCCGAGGATGCTAGTTGAAATTAATTGTGCACCACGCTAACATCTCAACTCGATAATTCATACCTTGTTAATTAGTTTATATGATTACCACCTTCCACTTAAGCATAGCAAAACACCACAAATGGTTTTAACACTCTCTTCCAGAAAGGAGAGGAATTAAACTTCAACACTCGAAATAATCTAAGTGAAATATGTAGATCCAAGGTTTTAACATATTAATGAGTTGCAACACAAAACTTTCATTAATAAAAAAATACCAAGCGAACCAATGAGTCATGATTAACAACAAGACCAAAACTCCCACGAAGGGACTATCCTTACAAATCAACAATGTTCACAAGCAGCAAAAGTATCTCAATAGTCCGAAAAGAAACAATAATTGCTTCAACGGACAGATAGAGACCAATTGCAAACCCTCAACTGCAATGAACCACAAACTCAAGAGAAAATCATTAACTGCAATAATCAAAGAATTGGCCAAAATCAACTCAAAGAAGATATCAACTTTTCTAAATAAACTCACTCACAACATCCGCAACTAAGTTACCCGAGGTAACTACATCGTTAACCACATACTATGAACAGTGGTAATAATCTGGCAAATGCCAAGACAGCAAATACAATCTCTACATCATATCATTGACAATTCTCACTCATAACAGTCATAGGAGCAAATCATATTCATACAAGATTATCTCATAATGTAAATCAGCAATACAACATGTCAAAAGCATAAGTGCAATGCTTGACCCATCCCATCCTCATGTGCACCAAGTGTGTCAATTTAATAATTTAATTACCACGGACCTAATGCCCGCTCGATACCAATCAGAACACCCAGGTTCCACATTACCTGGAATGCTACTCTACTCCACAACTAGCCAATTTACAAGATAAAATAAACGGCAACAATTACTAAACAAGATAGTATAAGCGGAAGCATAAACAACTAAGGAATAACAGGATAGTGATAGCAATTCAATATTTAAAACATCCTCCAACATTTTGATCTAAAACATAGTTCACAAATTTAACATTATTAAGATAGTGTCAACAAGGCTATGCAAGGTCTAGAATCCTTTCAACTTTATTACAGCATAAAAATATGATTCACGTGCATCAGTGTGGTGCCGTTCTACCCTTCCCATGTATGCTCAAAGTCCACCTGTAGGGAGGGGAAACAAGGGTGAGATAAAATCTCAGCAAGCAAATTGTTTAACAGGCTATTCAAACTACAAACAATTATACATCATCATTTATAATTCCATACAACTACAACCACATTTCATGTCTACAATTATTAAACCACCACAACTTCCGTATTCATACCTCTTCAATTTCAGATTTAATTGGCATAGCATGCAATCATTTTATCCACGATTAGATGCAAGAGAAAACATTTAATCTTCTACAATCCACAATAGATTAATCATCAACCTCAAATCACCATCAATGATGGTAAATCATTTAACAAATAAATCTTGTTTGACCACTTTAAATCCTCGACCACTACCACTACCACTACCACTACCAATAGCAATAAAACATATGTATGTCTTACTTCAATACTTTACTATTTCCCACATCCACAATTGATATCATCAATTACCACAAGAGGAAAGAATCTCATGCCACCATCACAACCCTTACCAAACACAAGGAAGGAATCACATTCCACGACCACAACCACAATCCTCATACCACAATTAGCTCACATGAGCCAATTCCACATGGCAACTATGAAGTTGAATATTCCACAAAATAACTTCACAACAACATATTGCATATGCATGCAAATGAATCTTTCCACAATGCAATGCATATGAATGCTTTCATGCTATGCAAGATGGTCAAAAATCTCTTTATCTCTTTCTCTTCTGCATTTTACGGTAATGCAAAGTGTGCATCCGTCGATACACACCCATGCCTGTACCCTCCAGTACAGGGACCAGTGCCCATACTCCTCAAGTATGGGGATCTTTAGCCCGTCACGTTATCAACATGACGGGGACTCGACGCTTGGTCATCTCGTGACCAAGACTTCAATCAATCAGCATGATGCACAAATGTGAATGTCTTAACAAATAAAACGTGCATTCACAACATCTATGCATCAGAAATTCTCATGAACTCTTTCACTTGCAATCGACCATAAACAATATCAACATATCATTAACATCATCAAGACCACACATTTTCATAACATGGATCAAACACCAACAAACATCGACAATCCATGCTACAAAATTTAAACCATCATTATACTTGCTACCATCTCCACAATTAAGATTTCATGCAATCATGGCATAATGTATCAAATTATAATAATAATGTAAACTGAAAGTAGAAGGAATAACAAGTTAAATGGTAGCAACCACCGCTACGTTTACTTGCCTCAATCCGACGAAGCGAAGTAAAATCAAGAGCGCTCAGGGACAAGACCACCTGTCCAAAAGGCATCTCTCAGCACAAAGCCACAGCATACAAACACGACATAAATAATTAAAGACGTCGCTAGAACCCCGAACCCGCACTAACTCCTTTCCGCTCAACACTTCAGCAAATTACCCTCTGCAGCAGCGCTGCTTAACATTTGTAACTTTAAAAATATTGATCCAAATACAGCAAACGATACCTCTCTGGATTCATCACTTAAAACCTACATTTTCATGTAGAACACATATTTTATTTTGATCACAGCTAGGTGTAATTTAATGCCCAAAACAGAGGAAGAACTCTGTTCTGGCAGATTGGACAGCGGTATTCAATTGCGTCCCAGAAACAGTACAGGGGTCTAAGAATTCTGAATTTTATACAGAAGCTAGATATCTAAATTATCTACAACTTCCTCAATTACAGCCATGACCATAAAAATCTTTTACTACCTCAAATTCACAGATTACCGTCGGTCTGTATCAATCTGCTCGCCTGACGAACAGCAGTATTACCGACCCTGTAACTTCCAGATCCCACGGCAGAAAATTCCGAAACAAATATAGAAGATGCGTCTGAAAGTCCTCTACAACTTCCCTTTTGGGAGAGTCCGCAGGAAAATTCGTTTACTAGGTCAAAACCTCGCGAACAGATGCGCTGCGCGAATCAATCTACAGGCAGACAGCAACTAATCTCTAATCGGGCAATTAATCTATTAACTACCTTCAAAATCCGTACCAAGAACCCTAATTATTCATAAGAACAGAGGGTTTGGGATGAGGAAAAATTACCTAGATGAAGAATCACCCCTTTTTTTCCTCCTCCTCTTCTTCTCCTTCCTTCTCCTTCCTTCTTCTCCTTCTCCTTCCTCTCCTTGGCTCCAATGGCAGCAGCACTTGTGGGGGGTGATGGAGGGGGAAGAGGGCTGCGCCCAGGGGGTGGAGGAAGGGGGTGGCGGCTGCAAAGGGATGGGAGAGGGGGGAGAAAAAGGGCTAGGGTTTTTGGGGAGGGGGAGGGGAGGTGCGGCCACCCCTTGGGCCTTTGGCCCAAGGCGGTCAGCCCACTCCCCAGGTAGCCCACTCAGAGGTTTTAATTTAATTTTTAATTTATTTTATTTATTTTACATTATTTCACAATTTTTATTTTTCCCTTCCCGCGATTTACCGAAAAACCGGCGATTCCGCGATTGTTTTAAAATCTTACGCCGTATCGACGATCAGGGTATTACAGTGAAAATGACGGTGGATATAGGGCAATACTTGAGGAACAAACTAGAGGAAGTGGAAGTTACAGAGATGACGTCAAGACTTGTTTATACGTGACTTAGATGTGGGGGAGATTCAATACTAGCTCAGTCCGCAACACTTTTATTTGTTGTTGCTACGTATGCATTGCCAAAGACTAGTTCTTGTTGTAGTGTAAGCTTACTCATGATAGTGTTGTCACTAATAGAATTGATCTTCATTTCCCAAACCTTCATATCAAGTGCACCCAATAACTAATGTGCAATCTCAATATAAAAAAAGTCATATCAATAGCAAGAAGATCATGAATGATTTTGTTAAACATTCTCCACATCTCACCCAAGGATTCACCGTACTTTTGCTCAATTTTTGAGTACCTTTTCAGTTGGTTCTGTCTCACTTCCTTAATCGCGGTAGAGCCCTTATGGTAGTAATCGAGGATCTTCTAGATCTTATGAGCCAACCTCAAATGAGTAACTCACTCAAACTCAGATCGACTCAACCCTTGAATCAGAAAGTTACGAGCCTTTCTTTAGCCTCTACATCCAATTTAACCTGATCATCGGCCATCACAACATAAGAATTCTTGACTTTGATCCAAATTGCCTGCCCTTGAGCCTTGATGTAGTATTATATACGAGCCTTTCAATAAGAGAAATCAACTCTATCAAAAACAGGTGGCTTGATTGAATACTTGTCTAATGCTATGGTTCCTAAAACTGGTTAAGATCTATGAGAAGAGCTAACATGGCTCTGATACCACTTGTAGGACCGATTTGGCAATAGAGGAGGGATGCATGGTGCCCGCAAAATTTTCTCCTAGTATTCGCCAATTCTTCACTCTGATAGCTACAAAGCTATGAAGATCATAATAGGAAGCCAACACCAAAGCTAACAAATAAAGAAACCAAAATATTGAGACAATCAGTGCTCAAGCAGTTAGACCCACTACCAAGGGTGGTCTGGCCAATGCCTGGTGGTTGGACTATCGGCTAGGTGCCGATCTGACTGGCCTTGGGTGGTATGACCGGAGGGAGTGCGTATGGACGTCCCCCTATTCCAAAGCAAACAATTTTAGCCTGAGCCAATGCAACCTTTGGTGCAATTCCAAAAGATATAAAATTTTGCACACACCCTTCTTAAGGTCTTATAAACCTATTCTAACCAAGGATCATAAGAATCCATGTTAAAGTTTAGACCTTTTTCAGGGACAAGAAAAATTGCACAAAAATCGTGCAGAAAAAATTAAGAACAAGGAATATGACTTGCTCTTGGGTGGAGGATGTCCATGATGGCTCTAGATGTATTCTCATATGTTACAGCAACATGACTCTTGGGAATCGAGGTAAAAACAACTAGATAAAGAAAACTCTTGGAGAGGTCAAATACAAACAAACCTAGGCAACTTCATAAACTTGCCAAACTTGATGCCTAGATAGATGAGGATTGATTTTCATGATACATATCTATCACTTGTCCCTGGCATCCAGTAAAATCAAGGAGAGGGAGAAGATCAAAACCATCAAAACCAATAGCAAATCAACCAAAACAAGAGGGATCCATGAGAGATGAACAAAGTTAATATATTGCTACTTAAAGATGAAGGGTTTATAACCACTCTACCTGGAGGACAAGAGAGCACACCATAGCACTCACACTTCTAAAAATCTAACCCTAGAACACTTAGCTTTTATGAGTAAAACTAGGATGGTTGAATGGTTAACAAATAAGTATCCATGAGTAAAACTAAGATGGTTGGATGGTTAACCATTAAGTATCCATCCCAACCCATTAAATAGACAAGGCAACTAGCCACATCTAACCCTAGTGAATAGTATTCACTTAGCATAAATTATGAGAAACCCGTTAACCCGCACAACACAGATTTTACTTCCACACTACACTTATGTACACTTTTCAAATCACATAAGCCCAAATCCACTAATTCCTTATCCTTTGATCCATCTTGATCTTCTCAGCTTCTCCTTGATGCAAACCACTTTTCCAAACACCACGATTTTGATCCATGGTAGCTTTTGATATTTTTGTCAATTTAGCAAAATTTCTTTTCTTGACCGGTCTCCATCTTCCCTTGCAAGCAATCGCCATACTTGTCACGTGTATGTGCACCACTAGCTTACTCGTTAAAGTTTCACTAGACCATGCCTCATTAGGACCAACCAAGCCATATGATGCAATCCATAACATGAATTTCCCTTCAACATTTTCTATCTTTCTTGTGCAATACTTGAGCTCAGCCCTTTTACCTAGTGTCCTTGATTATTCTTGGCATCAGCTCTTCCATGAGAATAGCCCTAATCCTCTGTAGGATCAAGGATACCGACTAGAGGGGAGAGAATAGGAGGTTTTTAAATTTTTTTTGTTCAATTTATTAATTCTTTACAATTTAAATGACAAGAATGTAAAGCAATTAATCCTATGCAATTCTAGTTAACAATATAGCAAACTTAGCTCTAAACAATCAAATGATCACAAAGATGTAAATAAGTAAGAGCTAAGCACAAAAGAACACAACCGATGTTTTACCGTGGTGATCGGAAACTTGCCGGTTTCTTCTAGTCCACGTTGAGGTTAGCCCGAACGAATCAGACCGGCTCCATGAATTGAGCCAAACACCTCGATCACTAATGTAGCTCTTCCCCGCTCCGGGTAGGTGAGCTCCAACTTTCACAACTTGCCGGGTCTTCTCACAAGCTTCTTGAGAAGATCACCAAGCCAAACTTCGCCCGATCGTCCAAGTGCCGGCAAGCACTAAGAGTAATAGACCTAGGGCTTCACTTGAATGCAATTCTTGTGCTAAGTGGATCAACAATTGAAAATCTTGCACTAATTGCAAAACCACCTCAATTTAATGATCAATGAGAGAAAGTGGGTGGAATGAATACTCTTAGGCTCAAGAAATATGCAATGAGTCTCTAACCTTAGCCCTTGTGCAGTGGTGGGGGTATTTATAGCCTCCACCAACCAAAACTAGCCGTTTGACACAAATTCCAGAAAAAATTCTGGTCGAGCGGTACTACCGCCCCCAGGGGCCGGTACTACCACAATCAAATCTTCGCGCCAGAACGGTTATGTCAGAGCTCTGCATTGACCGTTGGATTTGGCGGCGCGGTACTACCGCCGTTGACATTTGCGGTACTACCGCTCCCCGGTAGTTCCGCAAAGTCGGCGCGGTACTACCGCTCCAGCCAAACTCCAAAAGGTCCCAATTTTGGCGCTCTCTGGAAAAATCGATCCGCTCTGAGGCCGGATCTTCCGGACTCTAGAAGTACCGCTCTGGACAGCGGAAATACCGCACACAGCGGTAGTTCCGGCGTTAGAATCGCCGGTACTTCCGCTCCAGGAAAATCCAGACTTCATCCGGAGGGTGCTCTCTGGAAAAATTGATCCGCTCTCCCTCCGGATCTTCCGAGATTCGGAAGTACCGCTCCATAATGCCGTACTACCGCTTGGTGCGGTAGTTCCGGCGTTCAAGTGGCCGGTACTTCCGTTCCCGCAAGAGCTCAAGTGCATCCGCAGGTGCTCTCTGGAAAAATCGATCCGCTCAAGAACCGGATCTTCCGCTCGCCGGTACTACCGCATTTGGGCGCGGAACTACCGCTAGCCGGTAGTTCCGACGTTCAAAACTGCGGTACTACCGCCCTTCCAGACAGAGCACAGATTTTGTTTTAAAACTGATTTTTGATGGATGCAAGTTTCTAGTGTTGATCCATATGGCACAAGAAGTATGTTTTCAAGCTACTTGCCAAGATCCCTCTTGATGGTACGATCATCTATCCTATAATCCGGTCTTCCACCATTCACCTAAGACCGGTAAAAATCAAAAGGATCTTATGCTAAGTATACCTTTGTCTTGAGCCAATTTGGTCTTCGTAGATATCCTTTGGCTTGCATCTTGTCGCTCATAAGTAGACTAATCAATAGCATGCTCATAAAACATGTTAGTCCCATATTCACATAATTTCATTAATTACCAAAACCATTTTAGGGGCCTAGATGCTTTCAATCTCCCCCTTTTTGGTAATTGATGACAACCCAAGTTGTATGAGAGATAAAAGTTTTGAATATATCAAATTGTTTGACAACAATTGTATATTCCATATTGACTTTAAATGAGAGAAGTTCTTTGCAATAAAACTTGAGAAGATATATAAAATGAACTATCTCATTTTAGAGTCCACAAGGGGAAGATGACTCCCCCTAAACATGTGCATGAATAAAATATAACATTTCATACAAGATGCACAAGACAAAGATATGAAATAAAGTGAGAGAGAAATGATATTCAAGCACAGATGATCAACAGATAATAGCATAAACATTTATGACCATAAGGTTCATTACATCCACAAGATAAAAAATGAGTTCAGAGTCCATTACATCCAAGCGATCATTGAACAAACATAAGTTCATTACAACTAAAAACAGTAATAAATAGATATAGCCCCATAAGTTCTATAAGTGGGCCCCAAGCTACTGCTACTGTCTTCTCCCCCTTTGGCATCAAGTACCAAAAAACGATCAATCCTGAGAGGTACGGTGACGAGTGTAGCGACGAGGCGATGGAGGGTGCTCCAGAGCTGCAACTCGATCATCTAACGAAGTCAATCTGCTGTCAATGGAGTCCAGTCGCGAGTTGAGGGTGGAGAACCCCTCAAGCATGGAGGAGTAAACCTGAGAGAGAGAGGGCTGGCCAGGCTCTTGTGGCTGAGCTGCTGCTGCTGCCCCTGCTGCTGCTGTGGATGAGCCTGCTCCTGTGTCTACCGTCTGTCGGGCTCGAACAGCAGTGGGAATGGGAGGCTCAAGTCTTGGCTTCTATGGCTTATGCACTCCACCTCGTCCTCCACGATAGTGAAACTTGGTGTCAATTAATGCCATGATGTAAGGCGCATAATTAATGCGCTTGTAGCGATCATTTTTGGAGGAGACTATTTCCCTCATGATCACATCAACAACATCAAACTTCTCCCCTTCATGCTATAGTCTATGATATTCCAAGCATGACCACGAATAGCATCATAGTTGCCGCCTTTTGGGAGAATAGTATGATTGATGATGCGGTTGACCAGACTAGGAATGGGAAGCAATCCAATATTCTTGCCAAGCACATACTTCTCTTCAGTGTTGTAGTAGGGGTACATGGCATGTATGTTAAGAGCGGGCTTGTCATAAACCTTCTCAAAAGCACTTAGCTCCGCTCCTAATGCTATCTCAAATTCATGCTTAGTGGCCTCTAGTCTTGTGCATACTGTCATCCATGTCATATGCTCACGGTCTGGAGTAACATGCACAGTAGCATAGAACTGATGAATGAATTCTTCATTGTAATCGCATCCCTTAGCCACAAGCTGATGAATACCGCTTCCCTGGAATAACCTATATGTCCCATCATACTTGTCAATGCTGTCAATATGATCCCAGTCAATGTATTTATGATCTGCAAACTGGCGATCCTTTCCATACATCTCATCAAAAATTTTCTCCTGGAACTTGGAGTGAAACTTGGATTTATGGAGTTGGAGGGGAGCTCATACTGATTCTTGTGACGAAGTTGAGTGTACTCGTCGGCAGTAATCTTCTTGAGATCAATCTCAAGATCCTTCCTGTCAGCCAAATCTTCCTCAGATTCTTCCATGGGAGAGCTCGCAGGCAGTGGTTGCTCAGACTCTGTCTCAGATCCGGAGTCGGACTCAGGCTCAGAGGCAGGTGCCTTCCCTTTATCTTGGGCTGTCTTTTGGACCGCCTCAGGGGATGAAAGTGAAGGAATCCCCGAAGAATCCCCTGAAGCATATGACTTTCTGGCGGCGGCTCTTGTTCTAGGCATCTAGGAACAAGAGGAAAGCATCATGAGAATTAAAGGAGTATAGCCAAGTTAGATTGAAAAGAAATGGACTGAGTTTGTTGCACTGTCAGGAAATCCGGTAGTACCGCCGATTCTGGGCCGGTAGTACTGCACCAGACGGGTGGTAGTTCTGCTTCCTGGCAGATTCTAGGGTTTTTGAAAAGTGAAAGGATTATTTGGTGTTTGCTTGGATTGAATCCATGGAATGGGTTTGTAGATACCCTTAAACACCAAATATATTCAATTTCCCTATAATTTAAATAGCAAAAACAACTACATTTCAATTTAACCTAGAACATGACCTAGGGTTCAAGAAATGAAGATCAAAAATAGATTTTTGATCCGAAATACCTTGAGGATTGGAGGAGTTGAACCCTGGGAAGAAGTTTTGATTTGAAGACTTGAAGAAATTACCACTAGATTTGAAGATCTGTGGTTCGGTTTGGGAGGTTTTTGGTGGGAGAGAGAGAGAGAAAGAGCAGAGGTACGGGCTCGGGCGGAAGTGGAGAGGAAGTACCAGAGAGGAGGAAAAAGGTGGGGTCCAACAGAGGAAAACCCTCGGGTGCGGGCAGTTGCTCCCCCTTAAATGCAGATCCGGTAGTACCGCAAATGCGGCCGGCAGTACCACTCAGAGCGGTAGTACCGCTTCCTCAGCCGAAAGTACCGTTCCCCGGAAGTACCGCAGGAGACAGCGGTAGTTCCAATTTTTCTGGAACTTCGCAGAATTGGGATTTTAAGAGAATAGATGCAAATGATCCCTAGTTTTTGCACTCAATTAAAATCTTTAAGGATCATTATGCATTAGATAGAACAAAATATTACCTTTAAATAATTTCTGCATTTCCTTTTAAAATCAAAACCTTTTGCACAAAAAAAGAGCAATTTCAAACAACCTTTCAAGCTTCCTCAAATGAGTATGCATTTAAATTTACCATAAATTTATGCAACATTTGAGTAATCCAAGACATTCAATTCACTCCTAAGTTTGCAAAAATGGTTTTGATCTAATGGCTTGGTGAAGATATCCGCTAATTGATCTTCGGTCAGGATGTGGCTAATGCAAATGTCTTCTTTGCTAACATGATCCCTCAAGAAATGGTGGTGTATATCTATATGCTTGGTTCTTGAGTGTTGGACGGGATTATTGGAAATTTTCACGGCACTTTCATTATCACACAATAGAGGCACTTTATCAAATATTTATTCCATAATCCAACAATGTTTGCCTCATCCACAATAATTGAGCACAATAACTCCCGGCTGAAACATATTCGGCTTCGGCGGTTGAGAGTGCTACGGAGTTTTGTTTCTTTGAGGACCAAGATACTAAAGATCTACCTAGGAATTGACAACTTCCCGAAGTGCTTTTTCTATCCACTTTGCAACCCGCATAATTGGAATCCGAATATCCAATTAAATCAAATTTAGCACCTTTAGGATACCAAAGTCCTATAGTTTGGGAGTGTTTCAAATATCTTAAGATTCTCTTTACGGCTTTTAAATGGCACTCCTTTGGTGAAGCTTGAAAGCGAGCACACATGCATACACTAAACATGATATCGGACCTAGATGCGGTAAGATAAAGCAAGCTACCAATCATGGATCTATAAAGCTTTGAATCTATCGATTTACCTCCTTCGTCGAGGTCTAGATGCCCGTTGGTTGCCATTGGTGTCTTGATGGGTTTTGCATCTTCCATGCCAAACTTCTTGAAGAGATCTTTGGTGTACTTTGTTTGGCTTATAAATGTCCTATCTTTGTGTTGCTTGATTTGGAGTCCAAGAAAATAGCTTAATTCTCCTATCATGGACATCTCAAATTCCCTAGACATCATATCACCAAATTCTTCGCAAAAATCTTGGTTAGTAGAACCAAATATAATGTCATCAACATAAATTTGGCAAACAAAGAAATCATCACCAATGATTTTTGTGAATAATGTTGTATCTACTTTACCAATTTTAAATCCCTTCGAAACAAGGAAATTTCTAAGGCGTTCATACCAATCTCTAGGAGCTTGTTTTAAACCATATAACACCTTTGAAAGTTTATAAACATGATTAGGATACTTAGGATCTTCGAACCCCGGAGGTTGTTCAACAAATACAAGTTCGGAGATTGTTCCATTCAAGAATGTACTTTTAACATCCATTTGAAATAATTTAATATCAAAACTAGATGCAAAAGCAAGCAAGATTCTAATTGACTCAAGTCTAGCAACGGGTGCATATGTCTCATCATAATTCAATCCTTCGACTTGGGTATAGCCTTGAGCTACTAACCTTGCTTTGTTTCTTACCACAATGCCGTTCTCATCTTGTTTATTTCGAAAGGCCCATTTAGTGCCTATCACATTATGCTCTTCAGGTCTCTCCACCAAGGTCCATACTTCATTTTGTGTGAAATTGTTTAATTCTTCATGCATGGCATTAACCCAATCCGGGTCATCTAGAGCTTCATCTACAAGTTTAGGCTCAAGAGAAGAAACAAAGGAGTAATGTTCGCAAAATGAAGCTACTCTAGAGCGAGTTTGAACACCCTTACTCACGTCACCCAATATTTGATCTATTGGATGATCCTTGGCAATTGCATTGTGAATCTTGAGGTTGTTTTGTTGTTGATCCTTTTCCTCATCTTCAACAAGTTGAATATTACTTGGAGTAGACGATGTGGGTGCCTCTACTTGTTTTGATGAGCTTGGTGAAGATGGATCTTCCTTTGGTTTGATATCTCCAATTTGCATGTTTTCCATAGCTTTGCGCAATCCTTCATCACCTACATCATCCAAATTTTCTTGCTCCTCTTGAAAGCCATTAGTTTCATCGAATTGTACATCATATGATTTTTCAACTAAACTCGAATTTTTGTTATAAACTCTATATGCTTTGCTATTTGAAGAATAACCTAAAAGGAAACCTTCATCACAACGACTTTGAAATTTAGAGAGCCGAACACCCTTTCTTAGAATGTAACATTTGCAACCAAATACTCTAAAGTAGGAAATGTTCGGTTTTCTTCCAATGAGAAGCTCATAGGAGGTCTTTTTCAAAAGTCGATGTAAGTAAAGACGATTTATGGCATGACAAGCGGTGTTAATAGCTTCCGCCCAAAATTTATCGGAAGTATTATACCCATCAAGCATTGTCCTTGCCATTTCAATTAATGTGCGATTTTTCCTTTCTACAACTCTATTTTGCTCCGGAGTGTAGGTTGTGGAAAGTTCGTGCTTTATTCCAAGTTCATCACAAAAATCCTCAACTTTTGTGTTTTTGAACTCGGAACCATTGTCACTCCTAATTTTCTTTATTTTAAAATCAAATTCATTTTGAGCCCTTTTTGAAAAACTTTTGAAAATCCCGGAGGTTTCGCTTTTGTCATTTAGGAAGAAAACCCATGTGTATCTAGAGTAATCGTCCACAATGACTAAACAATAACTATTACCTCTAATGCTCTTATAGGTTGTTGGCCCAAACAAATCCATATGTAAGAGCTCCAATGGCCTAGAGGTTGACATGATACTTTTGGAAGGATGAGAACTAGCGACTTGCTTTCCGGCTTGACAAGCACTACAAAGTCGATTTTTCTCAAACTTCACATCCTTCAAGCCAACAACTAAGTCATGTTTGAAAAGATTTTTGAGTTGCACCATACCCACATGACCTAGCCTCCTATGCCATAACCAACCCAAAGAGGTTTTTGCAATTAAACAAGTTTTTAAGCATGCATCATTTGAAGTAAAATCTACTAAATAAAGATTTCCAAATCTAAAGCCTTTGAAAACAAGTTCATTACTATTTTCTTTTGAGATAGTTACATTTTCTTTAGAGAATGAACATGTTAATCCTAAATCACATAGTTGAGCAATGGATAGCAAGTTAAAATTTAATGTTTCAACTAAGGATACATTAGAAATGGAAAGATCATTGGATATAGCAATTTTACCCAAACCAAGTACCTTCCCTTTGCTATTGTCTCCAAAGGTGATTCTTTCATTGCTTCCACTCTCAAATGGTGTGAACATTTTTCGGCCTCCGGTCATGTGTTGAGTGCATCCACTATCCAACACCCAATGCCTTCCACCGGTTTTGTAATTTACCTACAAAAGAAAATCAAGTCTTTTTAGGTACCCAAATTTGTTTGTGTCCTTGGAGGTTAGTAACCAAGGTTTTGGGCACCCAAATGGATTTCTTTTTAGCACCCAAAATTGAAGTGCCAATAAAATGAGTAATTACATTTCCATTCTTTGATTTTTTTTAAGCATATAGCAAGAATCATATAAGCTAATGGAATGCATGTTGTTTTTAGAATAATCATTTACCATATGTCCTATATTCCGGCATTTAGTACAATACTTACCATTCTCATTTACAAACCTTGGAGGTTTGTATGCCGGCTTCTTACCTTTCTTGGGAATGTACCCAAGTCCTTGTTAAAAGAACATCTTTGCCCGCTTAGCAACTTATCAAGGGTATCATTTCCCTTGTAAGCTCTTTCTAAGCTTTTGTTCAATTTTAGCACTTGTTCTTTTAAATTCTTGTTTTCATTTACTAGCACATTATCATGAGCATGAGATAAGGTATTATATGAATCAACATTAAATGAGCATGGCATAGGAAGTAAATCATCACAAGAGGTGGACATGCTAAATGTTGATTTTTCTATACTAGGCATCTCATTCGAAATATTACAAGATATACCAATGCTAGTACTAGACTTCTTTTGATTTTCTTGGAGAAGCAAGTCATGAGCTTCCTTTAGCTCCTCATAGGATTTTTGAAGAGATATATGCTCCCTCTTCAAAACCTTAAATTTTGACTTCTCTTTTCCAAGAAATTCTTTAATTTTACTAACATGTCCATCAAATCATCATAAGAGGGCTCATCGTCGTCTAGAGTTTTTACCTTCTCCCCTTTTGCCATAAGACATGTGGGAGTGGAAAATAGCGATGGAGCTTCCATGATGGCGATGCCAACAAGTCCCTTCTCCTTGGGAGACTCATCCTCGCTTGAGTTAGAGTCGGAGTACTCCGCGTCAGAATCCCACTCACCAATGTGGGCTTCGTTCTTGCTGTCCTTGTGAAGCTTCTTGAAGAGCTTCTTCTTGCCTTGATAGCTCTTCTTCTTGGACGACTTCTCCTTGTCATCCTTCTTCGTGGGGCATTGTGATGCGATGTGCCCCTTTTCATCACATTCATAGCAACGGATGTTGCTATACTTCTTGTTGGAGGAGGATTGCCACTTCTTGCCTTTGTCATAACTTGCACCTTGGTTTGAGCTCCTTCTCATGAACTTGTTCATCATTCTCACAAGGAGAGCAAGCTCCTCTTCGGAATCCTCTTCTTCATCTTCGGACTCATCACTTGCCACCGCCTTTGCCTTGAAGGCGGCGATCTTCTTTCCTTTGGAGGTGGATTGCTCCAAGAGTTCCTCCTTGTCCTTCTTGTACAACTCATTGGTAATTAGATTACCCAAGAGTTGTGTTGGCGTCATCCTTGCCAACTCCGATGAGTTTAGGAAGAGTGTCACCAACATCTCATACTTCTCCGATAAGGCCCTAAGCATCTTTCTCACAATATCAAGATCGGAAAGGTTAGTTCCAAGGCATTTGAGCCCATTCACAATGTTGTTTAGTCGTGTGTATATCTCATTGATGCCCTCATGGGGCAACATTATGAATGTCTCATCCTTAATCCTAAGCCGATGCAATTTTGCCTCCTTAACCGTGGATGTCCCTTCATGTATTTCTGAAAGGGTAGTCCAACTAGCGTGAGACGTCTCAAGATTGCTCACTCTATTGAATTCATCCGCGTTTAAGGCTCCAAAAAGAGCATTCATGGCATGGGCATCTAAATGAGTGTGTACACCCATCTTGTTCCGTCGGATTCTCGGGATCAAGTGGCATGACGTAACCATCATTTACGATTTTCCAAATGTTAGGACTCATGGCCTTTAAATATATTGACATTCTAATTTTCCAACAAGCATAATTAGAGCCATCAAACAAGGGTGCCTTTCCTACCGCAATCCCCTCACTAGCCATCCTTTTCTCTCTAGACGGTTAAGTCTATAAATGAGAGACCAAGCTCTGATACCACTTGTAGGATCAAGGATACCGACTAGAGGGGGGTGAATAGGAGGTTTTTAAATTTTTCTTGTTCAATTTATTAATTCTTTACAATTTAAATGACAAGAATGTAAAGCAATTAATCCTATGCAATTCTAGTTAACAATATAGCAAACTTAGCTCTAAACAATCAAATGATCACAAAGATGTAAATAAGTAAGAGCTAAGCACAAAAGAACACAACCGATGTTTTACCGTGGTGATCGGAAACTTGCCGGTTTCTTCTAGTCCACGTTGAGGTTAGCCCGAACGAATCGGACCGGTTCCACGAATTGAGCCAAACACCTCGATCACTAATGTAGCTCTTCCCCGCTCCGGGTAGGTGAGCTCCAACCTTCACAACTTGCCGGGTCTTCTCACAAGCTTCTTGAGAAGATCACCAAGCCAAACTTCGCCCGATCGTCCAAGTGCCGGCAAGCACTAAGAGTAATAGACCTACGGCTTCACTTGAATGCAATTCTTGTGCTAAGTGGATCAACAATTGAAAATCTTGTACTAATTGCAAAACCACCTCAATTTAATGCTCAATGAGAGAAAGTGGGTGGCATGAATGCTCTTGGGCTCAAGGAATATGCAATGAGTCTCTAACCTTAGCCCTTGTGCAGTGGTGGGGGTATTTATAGCCTCCACCAACCAAAACTAGCCGTTTGACACAAATTCCAGAAAAAATTCTAGTCGAGCGGTACTACCGCCCCCAGGGGCCGGTACTACCGCAATCAAATCTTCGCGCCAGAACGGCTATGTCAGAGCTCTGCAGTGATCGTTGGATTTGGTGGCGCGGTACTACCGCCATTGACATTTGCGGTACTACCGCTCCCCGGTAGTTCCGCAAAGTCGACTCGGTACTACCGCTCCAGCCAAACTCCAAAAGGTCCCAATTTTGGCGCTCTCTGGAAAAATTGATCCGCTCTGAGGCCAAATTTTTCGGACTCCGGAAGTACCGCTCTGGACAACGGAACTACCGCACACAGCGGTAGTTCCGGCGTTAGAATCGCCGGTACTTCCGCTCCAGGAAAATCTAGACTTCATCCGAAGGGTGCTCTCTGGAAAAATTGATCCGCTCTCCCTCCGGATCTTCCGGGATCCGGAAGTACCGCTCCATAATGCGGTACTACCGCTTGGTGTGGTAGTTCCGGCGTTCAAGTGGTCGGTACTTCCATTCCCGCAAGAGCTCAAGTGCATCCGCAGGTGCTCTCTGGAAAAATTGATCCGCTCAAGAACCGGATCTTCCGCTCGCCGGTACTACCGCATTTGGGAGCGGAACTACCGCTAGCCGGTAGTTTCGACGTTCAAAACTGCGGTACTACCGCCCTTCCAGACAGAGCACAGATTTTGTTTTAAAACTGATTTTTGATGGATGCAAGTTTCTAGTGTTGATCCATATGGCACAAGAAGTATGTTTTTGAGCTACTTGCCAAGATCCCTCTTGATGGTACGATCATCTATCCTATAATCCGGTCTTCCACCATTCACCTATGACCGGTAAAAATCAAAAGGATCCTATGCTAAGTATACCTTTGTCTTGAGCCAATTTAGTCTTCGTAGATATCCTTTGGCTTGCATCTTGTCGCTCATAAGTAGACTAACCAATAGCATGCTCATAAAGCACGTTAGTCCCATATTCACATAATTTCATTAATTACCAAACCCATTTTAGGGGCCTAGATGCTTTCATCCTCACCATTGAGCATGATTGACTCTATGCTCCCTGCACATCAAAGACAAAGAAAATCATTTTCAGGCACAAGTTCTTCATAACTTGATCAATGTTAGTTGAAACATGCATCACGCAAAACATATGCACTGCCTACGTCAAACAAATCAAACCATGAACAAATTCCCAAAATCTCGAATTTCACCTAAGGGAACCTCTCTTACCAGTTAGACCATGGCCTCCAGCGGTTTGACATGGTTGGTCAGACCACTAGAAGTGTCCGGTTAGACCACTAGAACTGTAGTCTATCCAGTAAAACTATAAAATTGTAAATTTGTGAAATTCAAATCTCCACTCCTCTAAAATGGCAATGGTTCATCGTAAGAAAACCCTTAACCTTCTCACATAGTTCCTTAGCAACGATGAGCACATGGAGGATCTTCTCACTAAAATGCATCACCTTGCTACCCTCTCTGTGTTAAGAAGTTCAGATTCAATTGACCTGTATATGATGTGTATATCAGCCGTAGAGATAGCATTGGTTAGATCCTCTGTTCCTCTATTTTTCTGCTTTCGATTCGTTTACTGTAGCGTGTCTAGCAAGCATGTGCATTGCCAGGATATCATGTATTATAACAAAATGTATCATGTTTTCCTGACTATAAATAGAACCTGAACTCATCTGAGTTAATTACACAGTAATAGCTAAAGTCTTTCATGGCATCAAAGCCAACACTGATCCAAACACCATGACTACTCTCACTTTTCTTCTTCCGCCTCTGGATCTACCTTCATGTCTTCAGGCTACTTCTAACCCCAACTTCAATCACTTCGTCAATGTGAAGCTAAATAAGGATAATCATCTACTATGAAAAGCTTAGATTATTCCTTAGCTTCATTGCCAAAAATTTTGGGGCTATGTTGATGGATCTGTTAAAGTACTGCTAGACACCATTGCTCAGATGGCAACTGAAGGAGAAGTTGGTTAGGATCTAAATCCTAATTATGCATTATGGTACCAGCATGACCAATTAGTGTTGAGTGCATTGCTCTGTTCCATGATGGAAGAGATCCTTGCTCAAGTGTTATTTCTTCCCACCTCCGTAGAAGTTTGGCAGGCCCTCGAGCAGATGTTCACATCTAACTCACAGGCAATGATCATGCAAGTTCGAATGCAGCTGGCAAACTTGAAGAAGAAATACATGTCAATTCCAAAGTATTTGCGCAAGGTGAAAAGCCTGGCCGATGTGATGACATCGATTGGGCGTCCTCCCCACAAAAAAGAAATCATCTCCTATGTGATGGTTGGATTGGGCTCAGATTATGAATTTCTAGTCATGTCTTTGTCCACTCTATAGATCCCATCTCCATTAATGATTTGTAAGCCCATCTCGTCAGCTTTGAGCTTCAGCAAGAACACAATAGTAGTGACTATCAAATTGCGGCATCTACAAACAATGTTGTCATAAGCAACTAGAAGGGAAGGTGGCCTGGAAATTACAGGCAAGGACAGGGCCATAGCAATGGCGGAGGCCATGGTCATGGATAGTTGCACAACAACAACAATAGCTCAAACAACAATAATCCAAATAGACTGACTTGTCATGTGTGCAGCAAGTATGGCCATGATGCATTGTGGTGTTATCATCACTTCAATCACTCCTACCAGACAGAGGATCCCATAGTTTTTGTGGTAGCATCAATAAATTACACAATTAATACAAACTAGTATGCAGATATCGGTCCAACGGACCACCTGACAAGTGATATAGATCACTTGACCTTCAAGGAAAGGTACAAGGGCTCGAATCAAGTCCAATAGCAAGTGGTGCAAGTTCGATAATTTTTCACATTGGTCATTCAAAAATTACTGGCTTATCTTATCCTTTACATCTTAAAAACATCTTACATGTTCCCAGTGTGAGCAAGCATCTGTTATAAGGTCATAAATTTGCATTAGATAACAATGCATATTTTGAATTTCATCCCCATTCCTTTCTTGTCAAGGATCAAACCACAAAGAAGGTCATGCTTCAAGGTCCATGTAAAGAGTCAATTCTCCCAAATAAAACCTCCCATGTATGTGATTCTTGCCAACAAGCAAAAATTCATCAGTTGCCTTATGCAGCTTCTACTCGTGTCATTAGTGCTCCTTTAGAACTAGTGCATTCCGATGTTTGGGGGCCAGCAATCACCTTTGTAAGGGGGTGCAAATATTGTGTTAGTTTTCTAGATGATTGTAGTAGGTTTACATGGATCTACTTGTTGAAATGCAAATCAAAAGTTGAGCATGTTTTCCTTCAATTTCAGAAGCATGTTGAACTCTTGTGTGGGACCAAAATTAAAGCTGTTCAATCTGATTGGTGTGGTGAATATCATCGTTTGCATAGATACTTTAATGAGCATGGCATATCTTATCATGTCTCTTTCCCCCTCATCAACAAAATGGTGTTGCCAAGAGAACTTATCGTCATATTGTAGAAACCAGTCTTACTCTCATTGCTCAAGTGTCCATCCCAATTAAGTTTTGGGATGAGAATTTTCTCACTGCATGCTATTTTAGTAATAGACTTCCAACTCGTATTCTTGATAATGCCACTCCTCTTACTCACCTATTATAAACCTCGCCAAATTACTTCATGCTTCGCACTTTTGGCTATGCTTGTTGGCCTAATTTAAGGTCATACAACATCGGGAAGTTTTCTTTTCATTCTCAACAATGTGTCTTCCTTGGGTATAGCAGTATCCACAAAGGATACAAGTGCTTGCATCGGTAGGCAGGGTGAGTCTACATCTCTAGAGATGTGATTTTTGATGAGACTGTGTTCCCTTTTGAAACTAAAGCTAGAGATCCTCCACAGCACACTGAGCCAAATCCATTCACTGTTCTCCCTCCTTTGCATGTTGAATCTTCAGTTGTCTCACAATCTGTTCATAAGCTAGTAGTAGAGATTGATCAAGTGCGGAATCATGAACTTGTTATCACTATGAGAGACCATGTGGAGGTCATCCCATGTGTATGATGAGTAATTGACATAGATTTAGCTAAGTTGAGTTTGGTTTGGGTGGTTTGGACCTTGCCGTTGCGTGGTGCAACGGGCTCGGTCGGACTTTTGGTCAAACTTGGTCGTATGGGATTAGGTTGCATATTCTGATGATTTGACAGGTTTGGACTTCGTTATGGTAAGTATGATGGTATTTATGCTTTGATGTATCGAGCGGTGCTATTTGACGTGTTTCTTGTCTGTGTGACTGCAGGACGTCGAGACGGAGTCATGGCGAGACACGGAGAACTGGACTAGGCGCAGGTGGCGCTGAGGTCAGAACAGTCAGGAGGTGTCGAAGACGACGTGGACTCGAGGTGGTTGCGAGGCGTGCGAGACAAGGAGCGCGAAAGCTTCCCGGAAGGTGCAGAGAGGCGAATCGGGAATTTCGCAAGACTACACAAGCGGGAGCGGGCTCCGTTGGAAATAGCGGGCGTAACGGGGTGGAGACCCGTTAGCCATGGGCTATAAATAGGTGGAGAGGGCTGCATGCCCACTTGAGCACTTGAGGAGAATTAGGGTTTGCTAGAGTCAAAAGAGGCTTTGAGAGTTTGTTTTGGCTTTAGGCTTTAGTTGGTGAGGTTTGTTGGTGGAGGCAGTTTGTGCTCCCTGCCTGTCCCCTTTGATGGTTTTCCAGAGAGTCTGAGTGAGTTCATCCCCTTCTCAAGCATGTATGGGTGTGTTCTTGAGGATTGAGACTGGGAGAGGATGAGATGAGAGCTTGTAATCATTCCTCTTGTATCAATCATGTATTTCTCTTCCTCTAGATCAATATGAGATGGTGGATTTTGAGTCTTATTGCCTCTGTTGCTTATTTTCCTTCGATCCTCTTTTCTGGTGATTTGTGAGTTTTTTTATTTCTTGTTGTTTGTTGCTGGGGAGTGCCAAAATGGGTTGCTTTGAGATGGGATAGTGCTTCAAGATCATTTGATCGAACTCCCAAAGAGCTAACTTCGTTTAATCCTCAAATTTCATTTTTGAGCCTTCTCTGTTCGGCAGTTGAAATTTCTAGGGTTTGGATGCCATTCTTGATTTCCTTCGCGTGATGGCCTGAGACTTTGTCTGGAGGTTCCCGTGGCTATTGCTAATATATTCTCAAAGTTTCATGGCCAAAGGATCAACCGTTTGGGAGTAATTTGATTTTTGAGTTTCTCTCTGAAGCTTGTAGTCATTTCTAGGGTTTTGCCATATTTCTAGTTTCCCCTCTCAAGTTGGCATGATATTTGAGGTTTGAGCTCCTAAGTTGATTGCTAATATATCCTCAAAGTTTCATGTGCAAAGGATCAAGGGTTTAGGAGAAATTTTGGTTTTTGTCAAGTCTCTATCATTTTCAGATTTGGTCTCATTTTCTGAAATTCTTGTTCATGGATTAGTTTTCCTTGGTCACTAGGTCCCTCTAGCTATTGTAGTTACTTCCTTGCCTTCCTTGTCCAAAAGAATAGTAGTATCTCATTAATTTTCTTGGTTTTGGCAAGTGAAAGGGGGAATACAATCTGCTGTCTGAAAATCAGAGGTTCAGGAATTTTTGCCCGAGGGGCGGCCTAACTTCTACTTCCCGGGCGGTCTGACCGGCGTTATAAGGGCGGTCTGACCGGCGTTATAAGAGAGGTCTGACCTCTCTTTGAACTATGTTCATCCCGGCCCTTCTGAAAAATGTTGTTTAAGCGGATTTTCTTCATTGCTTCTTTCTTGTGTGTGTTTAGGAGTTCCAAAAGGCATAAGAATCCCTCTTCATAATTTCCATAATTATCGGAGAGGAGATTTGAGTCCATGCTTTTGAGGGGTCGTTTTTAAAGAATCGACATTCACCCCCCCCTCCTCTGTCGCCATTTCGGTCCAACACACTAACCATGCTACTAATGCTTATATAGAACTCGATGCTCCTATAGGTTCTGGCACTGAAGTTGAAGACAGTATAAGCACTGTTCCAAGTTTTGTAACGGGCAGTTCTTCGCATGTCTGTACATAGCTTTAGAACAATGTAAGGGTACCCAAAAAGTATACAGATGGGACAGTGCAATATCCATTGAACAATATGGCTTTTCTTGTTGAACCAGTGTCATTTAAACAAGCTCTGGAGCAGCCAAAGTGGAAGGAGGCAATAGATGCTAAATACAGTGCCTTGCTAAAGAACAAGACTTGGCATTTAGTTCCACCAAGATTTGGAAGAAATGTAATTGATAGCTAATGGGTTTTTATATTGAAGTACAAATGTGATGAGTCTGTGGATAGATATCAAACTCAGCTTGTTGCCAAGAGGTTCAAACAACAATATGAATTGGTTATCTTGACACCTTTAGTCTGGTTGTGAAGCAAGCTACAACTCATGTTATTCTTTCTCTTGCTATGTCTCGGGGTTGGAGTCTTTGACAAATATACGTAAAAAATGCTTTCCTCCATGGGGATCTACATAAAGATGTGTACATGTGTCAGCCACCTAGATATGAAGATCAACGTTTTCCTAAACATATTTGTAAGCTTGACAAAGCACTATATAGCCTTAAACAAGCACCGCGTGCGTGGTATATGAAGCTAAGAACAAGACTGCTGGAGCTAGGATTTGTTGCATCTAAGATTAACACTTCACTATTTGTTCTCAAGAATTTACAAGTTGTCATGTATATATTGATATATGTTGATGATATTATAATTGTTAGTTCTAGTACTAAGGTGATAGACATATTGTTCAGCTCATGGAAGATTTTGCTATAAAGGATCTTGGAGATCTCAATTACTTCTTGAGAATAGAGGTGCTATTTAGAAGAATGGACTGTTGCTAACTCAAAAGAAGTACGTTTCAGGCTTACTTACAAGGTGAACATGAGCCATTGTAAGCCTTGGATACACCAATGACAAGTTCAGAGAAACTCTCCAAAGATCAAGAAATAGTACTTACAGAGAAGGATACTTTCCTATATAGAAGCATGGTTGGTGCTTTTCAATACCTCACATTGACATGGACTGACATTTTGTTTGCCATTAACATAGTCTGTCAATTCTTACAGACACTAACTGACATCCACTGGGGGCAGTAAAATGCATTTTGCGTTATCTGAAGGCTACGCTTGGCACTGGTCTCCTCATTCCAAGATGTAGGATCGACTACTACAATCAGAGGGTGGTGAATGATTGTCATCACTTTTTGGAATCTCTAGACTGTTGATGACGCTTTCAACCGCTTGGTGATCAATCGTCTGATCAAATGCCTAGCTAATGAGTGCTTGATCAGATCAGCTCTGCTCGACTGCTTGCTTGACACTTTAAATGTGGTCGTAAGAACCATACCACCAGCAATCACCAATGCACTTCAAGCAAATCAAGAACCAGATTGATTCAAGACTATCCTTATTGCTGGAATTCCGTGGATTTATTCTACAGAAAGCCTAATACTAGACGGCAAATCACAGACGGTTTGACAAAACTATCTGTGTCCGACACTAACACAGACGGTTTTAATTTGGACACCGTCTGTGTTGATGGCGTTGGAGAAAATGCGTATCACAGACGGTTCTTACCGATGAACCGTCTGTGATATTCCAGTATCACAGACGGTTTTTATTTAAAATCGTCTGTGATAATCCAGAATTATCACAGATGGTTTTTAATAAAAAAACCATTTGTGATAAGCTGATTATCACAGACGGTTTTTATTAAAAAAAAGTCTGTGATAATTCCATATTATCACAGACGGTTTTTTAGTAAAAACCGTCTGTGATAATGAAGTTATCATAGACGGTTCATATTAAAAACCGTCTGTGATAATGAAGTTATCATAGACGGTTCATATTAAAAACCGTCTGTGATATGTTTCCCACCTTTCAATTCTCCAAAATTTCATAATTTCCCACCTAAGTCCGAGTAGGATTTAGTTTTGAGACACGTTCAGTAAAACGGGCATAACTTTTGCATACGGTGTCCGTTTTCAATGTTCTTATACTCGTTGGAAAGCTAACGACGAGCCCGATCCAAAAAAATGACTAGCTTAAGCTAGACGCCCTCCAAGACCCCGTAAATCGGCTATCTTTGGACCTAAACCTGCGTTGCAAGTTTTTGGTTTCTGTTTTTGCCCTTTTTCTTGGTCTTGCTTTCAGAATTTGGATTTTGCTTCAACTGAAAAGTTGTAGATCTCATCGAAACCTTTCAAATAAGTATATATAAGCCATATAAAACTTTGCTATTTTATCTTTTTGGACTAGTTGTTTATATTACATCGGTATATAAAATTTTGTGCTCTAATTCACAGACGGTTGGCATATAGAACCGTCTGTGATATTCATTCATCATAGACGGTTCTAGCTACCAACTGTATGTGATAATCTGACCGCTGGGCCCATCGATCCTCCTCAACCCAATCCTAGCCAATAGAAATCCACCAATCCTCACCCCACGGATCGTAGCTCCGCCTCTCCATCTCCGCGCCAAAAAATTTCGCACTCCCTCCCCTATAAATAATGACCAGAACCCAGCCTACTTTCTGTTCTCATCCTTGCTGTTATCCTCCTCTTTGCTATTCTCCTCCTCCTTACTGTTCTCCTCCTCCCTGATGTTCTCCTCCTCCTCCTTGCTGTTCTCCTCCTCTTTGCTGTTCTCCTCCTCCTCCTTGACCCATACCATAATAGCCCCACGAAGCAGACGATGCACAAGGTAGCGCTCATTCAACGCCGACGATGATGGGCGTCAAAGACATCTAGCTCGTGCACTGCACTGTGATAACCTTCGATTATCACTGACCTATAAATTCAGACGGTTCAGAAAACCGTCTATGATGACGTTTCTGAACCGTCTGTAATACGGTTTTCTGTAGTAGTGGTAGGTTAACATCACAAACTGTGTCTACCTCATACACGGACTCAAAATCTTATTTCTACCAAAAATTAAGGTACCCGAAATCCTTCTGAACATGATTTTATTCAAATTCTCAACCTTCTCAGTTATGGACTTCATCCATAACTCCTAACTCAACACGTGATGAAACCTCCAAGACCGCACCTCCTGTATCCTCATCACACACCATCACCTTCCATGTTGAAGCCTCCTAGACTGCACCGCCTGTAACTTCTCCATGAATCACCACCTTTGATTTCCACATGCTCCAGCATGAGCCCGATCACCTCGCGTGACATTCTCGACTGCCAAGACCTCAGATTTTCCCCATCTTAGTCCTAGTCCTCCTCATCACCGACCATGATCGTCTCCATGCCAACCTGCACATCAAAGACCAAAGAACATTTTCCACTGGCATAAGTTTTTTCCAACTTAACTGATATCAGCACACACATGTATAACACACCTTTCTCTATCCATAGACAAGAACCAAACCATCCATCAAGATCAACTAGGTCGTTCATGACCACAATTTCCATCCCTTTCTAAAACACCAACTCTAGATCACTCATTATGACGGTTATACCCTCCATGCAATGTCCAGTCACTATCTCATCGAGTACTCAAAAACACAAGTACTCGGGAAAAACTATTTCCCTGAACACTTGGGAATAACAACCATCACTAGCAATCATAGAACCATCTAGTACTGATCTCTATGACTAAGACACGGGATCGCTAAGTCTATGACTACCGATCTCAAAGTCTATAGCTACCCATCATCGACTAGGTATTGTAGCATCGACCATCAATCGATCACTCTCACTTCCAACCAGTCCACTAAAGCTCACAACCCATGAGACATGAGTACTCGAGGTACACGAAGATCACAAGAGTTGAAGTACTCGTACTGACCATGAAGTCTATGAGTACCGACTGTGAAGCCTACGACAACCAATTGCAAAAGTCTAAGACTACCGATCACAAGGTCTACGATAACCCAATAAAAATCCTAAGATAACGACAGCCGACTACAAAGTCTATGACTACCAACCACAAAGTCTTCGACTATCGAGTACCGACTAGTAAAGTCTACGACTGTCGAGTATTGACCAGTAAAGTCTACGACTATTGAGTATCAACTAGTAACATCTACGACTATCGAGTATCCACCAGTAATGTCTACGACTATTGAGTATCGACCAGGTACTGTAGCTATGACCATGGAAAAGTACTATAGCATGACCATCGGTCGATTACTGTAGCAGATTACCATATGACCTCTGACTGGTTAAATGTTGCTTATGACTGGTTCACTGTTCGAGGTCAAAATCTATGATTACCTGTCGTGGTCATTCTACCTAGTCAAAATACCATGGTCGATTTGCTATGGTTGAAATCGGACGTTGTCGAAGTTGGACATGGTCGAAGTCTGATATGGTTGACGTCTGCCGTGATCGAGGTCTGCCATGGTCGAAGTCTGCAATTCGGACCTGCCGATTGGACCATCCATCACAAGACCAATTGTACTATCATCCATGGTCGAAACCAGACGTGGTCATTTTGCTATCTTGAAAACTCAAGCACAGAAGCGCATCAACCAGAACTTTCATGAATACAAATTCCAATAAAACCAAATATCAATTATTCATCATCAACAAAAAACATGACCATCACATGGTCTGACAATCTCCCACTTGATGAATATATTGACAACACCTCAAAAACACTTAAATGAGAGAATTTATGAGAGAATATGTGAAAGGAACTGACCATAGCCAAAAGAGCACAGAGAGCACATACCACTCAAAAAATTCGCATAAAACTCATAAACCTCTCCCTCAACACAAGAGAGTGATTTTTCAATTTTTCTTTCTCTCCAAACTCTTAGAAAATTCTCCCCCTTTTTTCTATTTTCTCCTCCTTTGGCAATGAAATTATCAAGAGCTCCAGAAAGGGAATAATTCTAAAAAGGAACAATGAGAGTAAAAATCAAGAAGCTTTGTAGATTATATACGTCACTTTGCATTGATTTAATAATTTGAACAAGCCATCTTTTTTAGTAGAGCTACCTAGATCATATAAAGTCATATACTATATAGCAAGGTCAAAACAAGTCTTTCAACATGACTAAGCAATTTATATTAATGATAGGCCTCTCAGCAATCACCAAACCAATTATAAAGAGCACAATGAGATATCATAATGAAAAATCAATGCCTAAAAGTGAAGCAAACCTTAAATTTAGATGAGCTAGAAGTCTTATATAACAACCTATTACTCTACAGTCAATTTTTAAGCATATGGCATGCTTGTACCATACTTCTTTTCATGATAACATCTTTGTAGCAAACATCTTTTAAATGGTGGCATACTTGAAGCATATTTTTTTCATTTGAGCATGTTTTATTCTTTTTCTTTTGTTTAACCATGGCATGCTTGAAGAATACATCTTTTCCATCTTTTTTTTCTTATCATTTTTTAATAACATGCCTGACTGAGTGTATATAAAAAGATTGCAACAAGAAACATACTAGTATCATAGCCAAGATTTAAAATAAGACTCACAATCAAGATAATCCTTTTATATGAACATCACAAAGTATTATCTATAGTCAATCTAGTCAAAATATTCGGCCATATCATATTTTAGTTCAAATATAACAAATTAATTACAAGCAGTTATGATCAACGCTACATAGCATATGAGTAAATATGATAATGAAAGCTCTACAACTTATTTGATTTCAGTGGCTTGGACTTGATGAATTATTTAACAAGTATAATAAACAAACCTCCTAAAACCTTTAAACCACAAGCTACCACTCAGAATAACCCCAAAAGATGCAACATACCAAATTTTCTTCTCAACCGAGCACAAAGAGAAGACTTAAGAGATTGAGAGACGACGAGCAATCTGAAAAAGATACTCAACCAAGTGTAGGGTAGCATCACCTTTTCCACATGGTCTTCTCAGAAGGTGAAATTTCTTAGAAGCCATCAAAGAAGATGAAAAGTCATCAAGTGTTCGAAGCAATCATGTAAAAGACTAGAACCCAATAAGCGGATGTTCACCATCCCACATTAGTTGGTCTTGTATTACAGAAAACATCAGTCTCACAGTACTAGGGTTAGTGAGATAAGATTTAGGAATCTAGTACTATGACACACGATGAACAGGAGCAACAGTAGGCAAAGAAAATGATTTAAGTGAAGTATTAGCCACTTTCAATTCTCGGTTAGACTACCTTTGAAAAGTCGATACGACCATGGGGCGTGGTCAAAACGCTGATCCGCTAACGGAATGCTCTAATCAAATAGACACTGCTAGTGGAAACACTAGTCCAACCATGCTGGTTCAACCATGGGAAAAAGCTAGTCGAGAACCCTTAGTGGAAAACGCTGGTCGAAACTCTTATTTGACCACAGGACATCCATCCATGGGGTGGTCTGACTGCTTCAGCAAGGCTAGCCTGACCACAAACCAGTCTGATTGTATGGAAAACTTGGTCTGATTGGTCCTGTTGCAAAAACTCCCAAACATGTAGATGATTTATTAAAGCGACAACCTATAGACGATTGATTAGAGGGAATAGAGCAACGATAAGGAGCTTGCACAGATCCATTCGAGAACACTTTCTTAACCTGTCTCTCTTTAATTTCTTAGCTTTCCAAAATCAAAATTGAATCAAATGACCATCTCTACCACAATGAGTGCATTGATACTTGATTTGATGAGAAGTCGTATCTGATGACTTCACAACACTCACTTTGGTAGAGGGATCACTATACCAGCAGATTTAAACACAATTTGTTTTGGCTTAGGTTTTGCTTCAATCTTTCCTAGATCAAGAAGCTTAATAATCTTAGGAGGATTATTCTAGGCAAGCTCAACAAAATTAAACCATAGACCATGACTTTTACACTAGTTTTGATTTGTCTAAGATCATATTCAGATTATTCTTACCAAAATAAAACCTCTCTAAAGTGTTCATAAGGTACTCGTTTTCTTTGGACAAAGAGAAACACAAGGAGCACTTATCAGATTCATGAGAAAGATCCTTAGAAGCACTAGACTGAGGCAATCTCTCCTCTTTTTTTTAGCAAAGTCATTAAGTTGTCTAGTGAATACTTCTACTTCAACGTTAAGCTTAGAGCAGTTAGAGCAAGAAAAAATTTCATGATATAGCATTTATTAAATTGATTCCTGAGATGAATTAAGTCTAGTTTGCAGTAAATCACACTTGGAACATGCTCTAGAAGAATTAGACTTGAACTTTTCAATTTCACCATTAGCAAGTTTAAGTTTTCCATTACAAGAATCATATGCCAAATTTAATTCTTCAAGTTTAACAGTTACATCTCTAAGTTGAACTAGATTTGTTGCACTAACTAATCCAGTAGACTCGAACTCAGCATGTAAGACTTGACAAGCTTCACAAGAATAATCTTTAGGAATTGATACTCTAAGTCTATTAACCTCAAAATTCAAGCTTTCGAATACTAAATTGTTTTCTTTCAATTTCTTTTTAGTCCTTTTCAATTCAACAGGAAGCTTAATCAAACCAACTTCAAGCTGATCATATGATGGCTTACCTCATCTTGATCACTGTAGTCGTCGTCGTTGTTGTTTGCCCTGAAGCACATGCCCATGAAGTCATCATTCTTCTTTTTGCCTTTAGCATAATTATCGTCGTGGTCATCTTCATCACAACTCTCATATTCCACATCACTCAAATTTAGACGCTCAATAGCTGATATGATCTTTTCAGCAAATTTACGATGGAAATTTTCACCCTTGGTGTTGTTGTTCTTGGATGGCCGGCGATAATAGTTCTTGTCTTCCTTGACCCCCTTCCCCTTGAGATCAGGGCATTCCATCTTAATGTGGCCTGGCTTGCCACACTCATTATTGGCCCAGACCACAGATCAGAATGCACTCGCACGGTGGTCGTAACACACACGACGCCTTTGATCAACTCAAGACACACAAGAATTTTCGCTACATAATGCCTTGTAGCTTTTCTATTTTTCCATTGTATTTATAGTCTCAGTTTACACACAAAACAGACTAACAAAAAACTCCTGAGTCTTTCGGCCACGATCCACACAACTCGCACTCTACGCATTACCCGAAAGACTCGTTCCACTAACCAATTCACACAGTTAAGTGGACATGACCGATACATGTAGACAAACTGCTACCAGACTAGGTCTACGACCGATCGCACATTGACCTGACAATCTTCGAGTCCTTCGATGAGTCTTGCATTGAGTCCATCAACCACTACTGTTCGACCATGGTTACTCGACCACACCACTAACCACGGCTGCTCAACCACGCCTACTTCGACTGTTTCACTGACCATGGCTTGTCAACTATGGTACTTTGATTGCATCTTCGACCACAGCTTCATCAACCGCTTCACTGACCATGGCTTGTCAACTGCATCTCCGGTAGTACCGCTCACACAGACGATACTATTGGTCTTCGAGCACTGATTGGGATTATTGTAGCTTACGAGTACCAACCGTCAACCACTATGCAGCTACGACCATTGTAGCTATGACTACTATACTATAGCTGTGACCATTATACTATAGCTACAACCACTGTACTATAGCTATGACCACTGTAGCACTCAGACTGACCAACTGCTGCAGTACTCAGACACACCGAGTGCTTGACACAACTACATAGTACTCGAACACACTGAGTACTTGACACCGACCACTATCAACAACACAACAAGATTAGCTCCAACAATCAACTCCTAATCTTGTTGTCTTTATTTTGAGTACCTTCTTGCTAAACTTCAAAGCAGCGCCGATTCGTCATTGGCATCAGCCATAATGAGATGCACCTCGTCCTCCTTTGGCTTGCGACACTCACTGCCAAAGTTCCCATGTATGCCACAATTGTAGCACTTCACCTTCTTCTTGTTGGACCTTCGCTCACTGGTCTACGAGTCGTTGTCATGCTCATCATCATCTTCATCCTTGTCATCTCTATGACCAGCACCATCTTTGACGTGGCCATTGCCATGGTCAAGGTTCTTCTTCATGCCACTCTTCTTCTCCTTGTTAAAGGTCTCCCATTGCGTGCGCGTGAGCAACAGATGCTCACTCTATTTCGTGTCACCGAAATTGATTCAAACGCAGTCATCGTAGGCTTTGTACCGCCTGATTAGTAGGTCTTTGACTTTGAGGGTCTTCAAGTCCACGCACTGCTCGATGGAGGTAATGAGCTGCATATAGCGCGTTGGGGCAGCACAAAGAAACTTGCGAACAACGGTAATTTCATTTATCGTGGTGTTTCTCAATGCTCGGATGCCGGTGATGAACGATGTCACCCGATCGATGAGTATTCAACAGACTCCCTTTCGTCCATCTTCAGCCCCTCGAAGTCTCTCTTGAGGGTCTAAAGCTACGTTCGTGCCCCATGTGCACCATCTTGATAGCCTCCCATGCCAACTTCGTCATGTCTTTCCCAACGACGGAAGATAAGATGGCGTACAGTGCCATCTGATCCTTCTGGTACTCCATGGCACTAGGCTTCACTACTTCCCACACGTTCTGAGCCTGAAGAGCGACTTGCATCTTCATCACCCAGATTGTGTAGTTTGTGCGGGTGAGCTGCGGGTACATCAACGTCACTGTGCTCTCCCTCTTGACGGCAACCTGTGAGCTAGAGGCGGAAGAATCACTTCATAGCAGGCCTCGTACTACTGATGGAGACACACTACTTCCTTCTCTCGGCATCTTCTTCGGCTCATGGGAAATACCACGGCTCTGATACCAATTGTTGGCCCAGACCATGGATCAGAACGCACTCACACATTGGTCATAACACACATGAATACCTCTAATCAACTCAAGACACAAAAGGGTTTTTTTACTGCGTAATGTTGGACAACTTTTCTATTTTTCTGTTGTATTTATAGTCTCAGTTTACACACAAAACAAACTAACAAAAAACTTCCGTGTCTTCCAGCCACAATCCGCACAACTCACACTTTGCGCACTACACGAATGACTCGTTCCACTAACCAATTCACATAGTTTAGTGGACATGACCGGTATGTGCAGACAAACTGCTACCAAACCAGGTCTACAACCAACCGCACACAGACCTAACTATCTTTGAGTCCTTCGATGAATCTTACTTTGAGTCCATCGACTACTGCTATTCGAACACGGTTACTCGACCATGCCAATGACCATGGCTGCTCGACCACGCCTACTCAACCATGGTACTTTGACCATTTCACCGACCAAGGCTTGTCGACCACGGTACTTTGATCGCATCTTCGACCACAGCTTCATCGACCGCTTCACCGTCCACTGCTTATCGACCGCATCTCCGATATTACCGCTCACATAGATGGTACTATCGGTCTTCGAGCACTAACCAGGATAACTATCGCTTACGAGTACCGACCGTTGACCACTATACAGCTACGACTACTTTAGCTACAACCACTGTACTATAGCTACGATTACTGTAGCTACGTCCACTATAGCACTCGGACTCACCGACTGCTACAGCACTCGAACACACCGACTACGTAGTACTCGAACACACCGAGTACTCGATACACGATTACACAATATTTGAACCCACTGAGTACTTGACACCGACCACTATCAACAACACAACAAGATTAGTTCCAACACTCATAGCATCTGATTGAACCTGAAGTGCTACCTTACTTTCGCATCCTCACATTGTTGAGTGTCTTGTATGCCTATAAGAAGATTAACACCAAGTCCTTTTCAGGTAGCTCCTCGAACAGATCCTCTGAAAAAGAAGTCAAAATAGACAAAGAAACACATGACCACGTACTCAATGAAACAACCTACACGGGATTGGCCATAAGTATTAAAGACGAAGATTTATCAATCTTAGATGGCAAAGCTTCTATCTCATAGGTTTTCAATCTAGAGTACAGATTAACCATGATTAGAGTATCTAGATCGACAGTTTGATTAATAGTCGTGACAACCATCAACCACTCTGAGCCTAAAGACCTTAAAACTTTAGTTGCATTATCTCCATCAGCAGGTATAACACTAACTCCGTGCAGGTTACTAAAATCTTCTCAAAACGTTTCATTTTTTTTTCAAAGAACGGGTTATGTCGCAAGCTCTAGAAGTTCATTTCATTGCATCTGCAGATCAGGTAGTTGACATTTTTACAAAGGCTTTAGCACGGCGACCATTTGAACGAATTCGGCACAATCTCAACATGACATTTCCCAGTTAAGATTGAGGGGAGTTGTTAAGAAGTTTAGATTCAATCGACCTGTATATGATCTGTATATCAGCCGTAGAGATAGGATTGGCTAAATCCTCTGTTTCTCTGTTTTTCTATTTTTGATTTATTTACTGTAGCATGTCGGCAAGCGTTTGCGCGTTGCCAGGATATCATCTGTTGTAACTGAATGTATCATCTTTTCTTGACTATAAATAGAACCTGAACTCATCTGAGTTCATTGCGCGTCAATAGCTAGTCTTTCACGGTGATCTGCGTTGGATGTTCATTGGTGATTTCAACATGGTCCGCTCGCCCCAAGAAAAAAACAATGGTAATTTCAATGGATCCGAGCCGAGGCCTTCTCTGATGTTATTGATGACTTGTTCCTACCGGACTTACCTATTTTGGATCAACGGTTTACCTGGTCCAATCATAGACTTAATCCAACCTTGGTGAGATTGGATCGAGCTCTTACCAACAGCTCTTGGGCCCAGAAGCTAATCAACACCACACTACACTCCTTGGTAAACACCACCTCAGATCATGTTCCTCTTTTGGCGACAGCTTCCTCCTTTATCCCTGCATCTCCAATCTTTCAGCTTGAAAGGTCCTGGGCGCGCTCCCCAGATTACAAAGAGTCCATAATTCTGGTCTGGAATCGACCACGAAATCAACTCCCTGCGGCGGTACCTAGGAGACTAGGATAGTCCGCAAGCTCAAATGGGTTATAGCAGATCAAAGACGTGGGCAAAACAAAAATGTCAGCCAAAAGAGATCATGCACAACTGTCGGAGGATAATTAAGCTTTCTGGACTTGATTGAGGAGCTTCGCACACCGGCACCAATTGGGCGCCTGCTGAGGGATCTTGTCGCTCAGCAACTCTCTCTTTAGAATAAAGCAGCTGCACTTTAGTGGAAACAAAGCTATCACTTCAAGCTTTGCAAGTTGGGTGATAACACTGCCTTCTTCCAGCCAGTGCCTCGGTCTGCTTTAGGAAAAGTAGAATAAAAATCCTGCACAATCAAGGGTTACCAGTTTACAATCATCAGGACAAAGAAAAGCTTCTCTCTGACTTTTACTCCCAGCTTCTAGGGATAGGCACCCCGACGGCTTGGCACTTTGATCTTCAATCCCTCTACCCGGATGGCCCTAACCTCCAGGCATTGGAAGACCCTTTCACCTTGGAGGAGATCAAGCAAGCTCTCTAGGCTATGAGACTCAACAGTAGCCCTGGCCCAGACGGGTTTGGACCGGCCTTCTTCTAAATGATCTGGGAACATGCTATAGTGGACCTTCAGCACCTCATGCAGAAATCCTACGAAGGTGCTGCAAGGCTTGAATGCATTAATCAAGCCTACATTGCCTTGCTGCCTCAGAAGGAAGATGTTGTTACACCAGATGGCTTTTGGCCAATCTCACTGCGAAACTGCGCCATGAAGATCATCACAACAATCTTGACTACTCGATTATAGAAATTCATCACGGAGCTAGTTTCCTTCAATCAATCTGGTTTTATTAAAGGGAGGAACACCTCAGATAGTTTCCTTTATGCTACTGAACTAGTTCAATGCTGCCACAAACGAAACGTCCCAACCATTGCTCTTAAACTGGACTTCAGGAAAGCCTTCGATTCTATCAGCTGGACTGCACTTGATTGGATTCTGCAAACCAGAGGATTTGGAACTCGCTGGAGAAACTAGATGCAGGACATTCTCCACATGGGATGTACTGCAGCCCTACTCGACGACGTACCGGGTTGATGGATTCAGTGCAAACAAGCACTACGACAGGGAGACCCTCCTCCCTACCTCTTCCTCATTGTCGCTGATGTGCTATAGCAGCTCATCCTGTAAGATGATGTTCTCGTGCACCCCTTGCTTCATGATCTACCATTTCCAATGATCCAATACGCGTATGGTACTCTTATGGGGAATGATACGAGACATACGAACGATGCTACCAAAAGCATCGGGCACTTTGACCATGTTCTTCTCTGTACATACAATTTTATTCAGCCCACTGGAGTCCACTCAAAACACCCTACCGTACTCTCACACACAGCAAAAGCCAAATGCAAAATATCAAAGACCTCGCTCACAGCTCACACACCCAATACACTCCTATCCCCATTCTACGCAACATCCTCCATTTTTTCTCCCTCTCAGGTGACTTGTTGGTCGCTAGCGCCCGAAGCCAACCACCACCACAGACACACTCCAACCCCTCCCTCTCTCTAGACTAGCTAGCAAAGATAGGGCAACGCGTGGAGGTATCCCCATCGAAGGGTGGATGGATTTCACTGGATCTGTCGTGTGGCGGCTGGAATTCGGTGGATCTAGTGATGCCGAGGTAGGAGTATGCATTGATGAGGAGTGAAGAACAACATAGTCAGGAGACGATGAGGCAGTAGTACCAGGCTGGCCTTGCCACTGTTAGATCTAAGCTGGCCGGTGATGAGGTGGTGATGTTGGCGTCTGCCTCCTTCCTCCTCTCGCAAGCTTAGCTTCAGTAAGGTTGCTGTATACATTTCCTTTTTCTCAACTTTGTTGCAATTCTTTTCTGTAATAGTTGTAGGACATGTCCCAGTGTGTTGTGCCATTTCTCCGGTTGCCGCAGATTTATCTTCGTTTGTTGCATTTTTAGTTGCAAAATGTTACAACTGGTATTTTTGATAGTTGCAGAGTTGTAGCATTACAAATATGTATGTTGAGGACTATGTTTTTTTAGTTTGTTGCAAACAATGCCTCGAATTGTTTCATGAGAAGTTGTAAAATGTTTTCATTATTGTTTCAAAATGTTGCAATGTTTTAATTGTGTAAATTTATTCGTTTGAGATTTCTGAGCTAGTTTTACAATGTAGCTAAATTGTATACCCATGGTTTCATCCAATTTTGGGGAGAAGATTTTTATTATTTTTTATCTTCAACTGTTGCTTTATAAAATTGTTGCACGTACTAATTATAAATATTGTATATCTTATTTACCCATGGTACAACCGAGCGTACAATGTGAAGTCTCCCATCGGACGAAACTAGCTCCCCCTACTCTTATACTCCGTGCCGACAGCTCCTTGCCTGTTATAGCTCTTCTCTGATGCCACGGGTCTCACTGAATTACCACAAAATCATCCTTGTGCCCATCCACGTCCCTGCTGATGAAGCACACACCTGGCACAGATCCTAGGATGTCCCGTTGCCTCCCTCCCGCAGTCTTTATCTCGGTCTGCCTCTATCAGAAAAGAAGTTGCCATGGATCCTCTTGCAAAGTCCCAAGACGATTCCCTCCTTGGTGAACAAATATGATGTCTGCGGGAGGTCGTCTCACCCTTTCCAACTGTGTCCACACTGCACAGGCCATCTACGCCATACAAGTTATGAAACCAGGGAAATCATTGTGGCCTAAAATTCCTTCCCATTTTGAATTTTTTGGCCCAACCACAGACCGGCCCATTTGATCCTCATCGTCCCACGCCCACCGCATGCCCGTTGGCTCGTGTGTGTATGTGTATATTGAATCGAGTTTTCTCTGGTGATCTCCATCTCCCTCTCTCTCGTTCTCCATCTATGCTCGTTCCTCGTCAATGCCAGCATGGGAGCCACGAGGTGGTGCCGGTAAGAGAGGGGGAGGTGACGCCAGTATGGGAAAGGAAGGCGCCAGCACAATGCCGGCAAGGGAGGCGGAGGCAGCGGCGACGCAACTAAAGGATTGCGCGTAGGCTACGATAGCAGAAAACAAAACTTTTCTACCGCGCACACCAGGACATCATGCTAAGGAGGGATCATGGATCGTTACCACTAGACGCGTAGCGCAGCGGAAGAAGAGTTGGAGAAGCCGATCCAACCACGCGCGTCGAGGTAGTAGTGGAAGTAGCCGATCGTCCCGAACAGATCGTCTCCTCCACGCGATCAACCACACCACGAGCGATCCAATCTATAGGTTGTTGATGCCGATCAACGCCGCAACGAGCGCGCCTCCACCGGTATCCACACGTCCGGAGTGGAACGCCGATCGCGAGTGTACCAAAGACTCGCGAGCGGCTAGGGTTTGGCTCAGAGGTGGCGGCTAGGGTTTGGCTCGGGATTAACGTAGCATGCACCCTCACCCTCGATTCCATATATATAGACCTCCTCACTTGGGCCTCGTGGACCAAGGCCCAATAGGAGTCTATCTGGATCTCTATCCGAATTGAGCCCACATCCGAATCACATTCGAATTAGTGTTCTAACCCGTTAAGTGTGCGACCAGAGGTTCACGTATACTTGTTCGCGACCGTAAATGTCTTTCCGGTCACCTGTTAATAGCGGCCTCTAGTAAGACATATTAACCCCAAAGTATACGTAAAGATCATATCACTGAACTGTAATGTTCTCATGTATGAATCCCTTTGCCTCACGATATAGATTGAGCTCAAGGCGAGACATGTGTCATCCTCTTAATAGCTCAATCACTCTCTCGATTCCGTGATGGATTATAAACTCGTGATTGACTCCTCAATCACCTTGGCATGGCCATGCACTTTCATAATCCATTACATCGAGGGGCCCAGAGATATCTCTCCCATAAGGAGGGGCAAATTCTATCTTGATCATTCACATCCCACTACATGTTTCATAGCAAACCCGAAGACTACTTTTATGACTACCCAGTTATGGAGTAGTGGTTAGTAGTCCCAAAATAGGCTACTACACATGTTGGGAACCATGATGATCTCAAGTCTAGGATTCTACATAAACACTACTTGAGACCAACTGATGGCACATGGAATCTCTGCAGTGTCTCATGGCGGGTCTATCCAACATATGTTCACTAACACATGTCCATATTATTGATTTGGTATCACCATACCATGATCCATGAGACATGATCATCAATCAATACATATGCTGATCTTTGAATCATATTTGTTCCTCATATGATATATGATCAGGGATCATTTAGAAATAGCAACATTTTAGCATTAAGAGTCTCATGAATAAGTCACATACGCATTGATCAATAATGATAATGTCTATTTCAAGGAACAAAGTAATGCATCATAAACATAGTATGTGATATATATAACATCTCCATATTGCCTCTAGGGCATATCACTAACAGCAACGCCAGCAATATGTTTGTATTTTTTGAATATGAATCGTATATTTGAATATTTCGATCAAAATTTTTCAAAAATATTTTGAAATTTTTTTTGTCTTTCTCGGATGGTTTCGATAAAATTTTTCACCGAAATTGTTTTCCCTGCATGGAACTCCCTAAATGCACAATTGAGAAAATTGAGAAATCCCGAGCAATAATCTGGAAGGGTATGCAAGAATACATTGGTGGAAATTGCCAGGTTGCATGGAAACTTTTTTGTGGATTCAAAGAGGAAGGTTGACTCGGGGTGATAGATCTTCACACCCAAAACCAATGCTTGCTAATGAATTCCTTCACAAGTAGTTCTCTGGAGTTGACACACCTTGGACTCGTTGCATCAAGCGCTGGTATCAACCTTTGGCTCCACTGAAGAATCTAGTCCTTTGTGTGTTAATGGTGTGCTTTGAAAATTAATGACAACCAAATATGTAGGACAAATATTTTCCATGAGTTGATAAAATAGGTTAAGTCCCAAAATGATAAAGACTTTGAATGATATCATTTGTTGATGGTCATCAAGTCAAGGTTCGAGATAAAGAATGATATTATATATTGATGAGCATCGAGATAAGATCCTAAAGTGAAGAGAGTTCATCATGTGTTGATGAATAAGACAATGACCCAGACATAGAAAGAAGATGATTGTCATCAAGTGAAAGTTCTAAGTGAATGCTTAAGAATGCATTTCTAGTTTTTTATAGGTTTTGGTGTTTGGTTGGAAGACTGGATTGCTAGTATAGTTTATCATACTATTAAGAAAGGTCTTATCTATTAGGTTGAGTCTCATCATATCACTATTGCAGAAAAAGTCATCACAGTTAGTTCAAAAACGTCATCATGGACAGTTCATGAGTCGTCTAAATTTATGGGTCAGTAATGATGTATGGTCATCACAGATGGTTTCCAAACCGTCTATGGGTGGTAAAAACACAGACGGTTTTTAAAAATAACCGTCTGTGATGTGTATTTATCACAGACGGTTTTTAAAAATAATCATTTGTGAGTGATAAAAACACAGGTGATTTTTAAAAATAACCATCTATGATGTGTATTTATCATAGACGGTTTTTTAAAATAATCGTCTATGATGTTTACATATTACAAACGGTTTTTAAATATAACCGTCTGTGATATCTATATATCACAGATGACTAATAAAAAACCGTCTGTGATAGTACTAATCACCATTTTTGATTTTCCATATCTTCCCCATTCACTGGAAGGAGTACATATATATTTTATGGTAACACTAACATATTTAGTCTTGCACACCCCACAATTTAAATGAGATAGAGACAAAGTCATATCCCACATTATACTTGCACTTCAAAGGACATGAAGCAAATGACACACTGGATCCAGTGTGTCATTTGTTTTATACCTTTTGAAACCCAAGTGTGATATGGGATCTGACTTTGTCTCTAGCTAGCTCCCCAAATTACCCTTGGGCTTCAAATAGTATGAAGCAAACGACACACTAGATCCAGTGTATCATTTGCTTTATTCCCTTTGAAGCACAAGTGTGATATGAGATATGACTTTGTCTCTAACTCATTTAAATTATAGGGTGTGCAAGACTACATATGTTAGTGTTACCATAAAATATATATGTACTACTTCTAGTGAATGGGAAGATATGGAAAACCAAGATAGTGATTAATAATGGTAGCAAGTGGAGTTTGGTCAAAGTTTGTCCATGACAACCGTCAGTGAGTTAGTGATATTTAAAGTAGAAAAAATAATTTTACATGGCACACACCAGGTATATCTTACAGAAAAATTTACACAGTATCCGCTAGCATACGGCCGATGAGGTGCTCATATAGGATGGCCAGATTGACCATTAATGCCTACGACAAGGAAGAGGTTGTCGGAGCCATTTGTTTGTGCTTGATAGTAGATAATATGTGTATCACTGATGTGGGGATTCGTCTTTGGTACATGGTGGCTGATAATTTTTATAAATTCAGTGCGTGAGATGAAGAGATGCATCGAGAAGCTGAAACGATCAGAGACGCATCGGGGAGACGAAGTGATCACGACGCATCGGGGAGATGAAGCGATTAGAGATACATCGGGGAGATGAAGCGTGCGCCATTCATTCAGAGATACATCATAGACGGCTTGTATTAATAACTGTCTGTGGTAATATCACAGACGGTTCTAATTTAAGCCATCTGTGAATTCTGCAATTATCACAGATGGTTCTTTTTAATAATCATCTGTGAACTATCATAGACGGTTATTAACAAGAATCATATGTGATAATTGCATATCATAGACGGTTCTAGCCATCACTAGTAACACAGACACTCACTGTCTGTGATGAGACATCCAGGCCTGTTTTGTAGTAGTGTGTGTTGATATCTCAATCCTGCTTGCTCTACCTCTCTATGGTATGATGCTATTATTTGCGAATGTGTTCTGCAAATAATTAAGCTCATGCATTTACTATTTATAGCATGTGACTATAATTTGTAAATGTGCTTTACAAATGGTTGAAGTCCATGTACATACTCCTTGTGATATGATACTAAAATTTGCAAATGTATTTTGCAAATTATTGAAGTTCATGCATTCATCATTTCTAAACTCTTGGTAGCTTATAGTTATCCTCTTGATCAAGTCTATGTTAGAGATTTTGAGAAAATTAGATTTGACTTGTGCGGCTATATTGGAGTTTTAGTGTTATATGGAATTATCTATGGTGTTTTAGATCTTGAAAATGGATGGAAGTTGTAGCCTTCTAGATAAGCTTTCCATAGAGACCATGGTCACCTAAATCGGATTTCATAGTAAAAAAGTTAAGATCCTTTTTAGGTTGTGTTGTGAATTTGTCCGAATTTTATAATTTGGGATGTCCGAATTTGATTTCAGGACATCTCGATAGAACACATGTTTTTTAGCTGATTTGGATTATAGGATTCAAAATGTTTGAATTTTAGAAATTAGGAATGTTTGAATTAGTGAATTCAGAATGTCCAAATTTGCCTTCAACAATGGCTATTTGCCATGTGGATTGTGACTGTTGAAATTGTTTGAATTTTTAATTAGGAATGTCTGAATTTGCGTTTTTGTAGGTTTTTTTTCCCAACAACTAGTTTTTGTCAATGAGGCTATAAATACCCATTATGGCCGGTTGAGAGGCAAAGCTTAGCATCTCGTTTCACTCTCATACGCTAGTATGAGTTTTTCTTTTAATTGTATATGTGTTATACCTTGTGAGCAAGAAAAGGGATCTCTAGTTCCATATGTTATTTCTAGAGGTGAATTGAGCATCCACTTGTGCTTATGTTGCACTTGGTGAGAGTTAAGTAAGGGACTTGGCTTATTACTCTTAGTATTTGCCAACATTTAGATGACTTGGAAGCGTCGTGGTCTAGTGATCTTCTCAAAAAGCTTATGAGAAGGTCTGATGTGTTGTGAAGGTTGAAACTCACCTACTTGGAGAGAGAAAGAACTATCACTAATAGAATCGAGGTGTTGGCTTAATTCGTGGAGCTAGTCTAATTTATTTGGGCTTATCTCAATATGGACTAGAGAAGACTAGCAATCTTCTTAAAGTTCAAAAAATAATTAGAGGATTAGTTCAGCATATAGATCATACTCATAGTATTTTTTTAGTGTGCATCCTTCTTAAAGCCTAGTCCACAGTGAACGACCCACTCGTGCCCCTCACGGCCTCACCAGCCCACAGGCCACCTCAATCCAATTCCCTAACTTGAAGGAAACCTTAATTCTCTTGTCTCCTCTCCTCTCCACTGGGCAACTAGAAGGAAACCCTAATTCTCTTGTCTCCTCTCCTCTCCACTAGGCACCACTTGGCGGCTACTCGGTTGTGGTAGTCGGCACATGGGAGTAGGTGAAAGGCATACAGAGGAGGAGGAGCAGCAGCGGACAACACGACACGAGAGTGGGGGCACAGTGTCGAAGCTGTAGCAAGCAGCAGTGCGACATGGCCGCACGGGAGCAGTGCGGCATGTCCCGGGAGCAGGCGCCATGTGAGCAGCGCTATAGCAGGTGGCACGACACTATAAGTCAAAGCTCCATTCTTGATTTTGATTAGGGAATTTGCCTATTTGGGATTCGTGGTCCTTGTGGAGAATATTGTGAACTTGTGATTGAAAATTTGAAAAAAAATGTTGTGATTTGTGAATGTAGATGAAGTGGAACAGAGACATCCTCCCTTTTCTCGAGATCAAGAAGAGAAGGCATAGAAGTTTTCATCTTCTTCAACACCAGCTGAAGGAGAAACTAAAGAAGGAAGAACGGTTGAAGGGGAAACTCAAGAAGAAGGAAGGAGAGGAACTCAAGCAAGTGGGAATCAGGCAGAGAATGTTGATGCTATCATTCCTGTCAATGAAGAACCCCAACCCCAACCACAACCTAGAAGTGCAAAAGCTTCAAATACACTTCCTAGCAGTGGGGAGGAAAGGATTTATGATGTTGAGTTTCTTCTACATGATCAAGGGAAAAGAACACTCATCGCAAGTTATGATGTCAATAATCAAGATGCAAGCTGAAGAGGATATGTTATGAAAGGGCCATGCCAACCTTATACACATGATTTTCCCATCAAGGAAATATCAGGTAAAAGGCATCGCTTTAGTCTTAGTTGGCTTGATAAGTATCATTGGATTGAATATAATGTCGAAAAGGATGTTGCATTTTGCTTCGTCTGTTATTTGTTCAAGGAGAAAACTGTGGGATAATAGCTTTATTACAGGTGGTTGGAGAAATTGGAATAGATATGATGTACTTGACAAATATGTAAGTGGTATAAGAAGTGTCCATAATCAAGCTCAAGAGAAATATAAGTTCTTTGTGAAACCAAAAACTTTAGTTGCTCATGTTATTATGAAGCGAACTAAAGAGTATAAACGTTGACAATGCTAGGTTGACATGTTACCTTAGATGCTTAAGGTTTATTTTGCGTCAAGGATTGGCATGTCATGGACATGATGAAAGTGAACAATCTAGTAACAAAGAAAACTCCCTGGAACAATCTATGTCACTTGTTAATTTGGCTAAGGACAGACTGCAGCATATGAGGAGTGATGGGTGGGAAGACTTTCTTTGGAAAAAGTTATATTATTTTGTAAGAAACATCGCAAGAAAGTACCTAAGCCAAATAAGAAATATGTGCCTTTTGAAAGATGAAAGCGTTTTCCCCTAACTAAACAAATGATGATCATTTTAGTAGAGAAGTATATCTTTGCATTATTGATAGTGTTCTTCAAGAGTTTAACAATCGGTTTGACAAAGTTAATATAGAGTTGCTTGTTTGCATGTCTACCTTGAATCCTCTCAATTCATTTGAAGCCTTTGATAACGAGAAAGTACTTGGCCTTGCCAAATTTTATCCCAATGAGTTTTCAAGTTCAAATGTGATGAAACTTCATTTCCTACTTGATAACTTCATTGATGACATGCGAAGTCATAATAGATTTAAGGACCTCAATAGTCTTGGTAAGCTCTCTGTTAAGCTTGTTAAAACTAAAAGGCATAAAATTTATAAGGTAGTGTAGTTTCTTCTTAAATTGGTATTGCTTCTATTGGTGGCGATGGTGAGTGTTGAAAGAGTATTTTCTACGATGAATCTTGTGAAGAACAAGTTAAGAAATAGTATTGGTAATTAATTCTTGAATGATTGTTTAGTCACATTTATTGAGCGAGACATTTTCTGGAAGGTTAGTGAAGATGGTGTAATCAAGTGTTTTCAAGGCATGAAAATGCATAAAGTAGTATGCTAATTTTCATTACATATTTTGTAATTTTCTATTCATTTAAGACCTTATTTGAACTATTTGTATTGTACTTTTGGAAAATTTCAAAATTATGTGTTAGATTTATGATGTTGTTAACCCATTGTACAAGACTATGAAATTATTCATGCTAAGTGTGTACCCCCATTGACAATTTTCTAGCTCCACCACTACCAAGACTGTGTTAAATACATCCTGAGCACAAGCTTTGGTTCAGCCTCTCACCCAAGGGCAACCTGCTGTGCACATGCGACCTCACCGCCAGCACACCAGTGCTATGCAATGTGTGGAAGGACCTAGAGCCACTATAGGAGTGGTTCCTAATGGATTCCTACCTTGTGCCTCTAGGCTCTGACAAGTTTTGCATCACCAAGTTCTTTGTGACGGGATAGACTTCCAACTTTGATTATGGTAAGAGCTTTGCAGTGTTCACGGACGTGGAGCTGGAGCATTGGGGCAATGATAGCTAATGAGGGCTCTGGATGATCAAGCACAGGTTTAAACACTACACCCTACTCGTCCACTAGACTTACTGATAGGATAGTTGGTTGATAAATAAATAATCTTATCCTTGGTCTGAGTTATTAGTTTAATTACTTTGATTGATCATGTAGTGTTGTTCTACTCTTGCAAGTACTCCTCTAGTCACAAGTACATATCATTTTAGATGTAAATATAGTCAAACTTTTGAAACTTTGGCTATTAATATATTTTTAAATATTTAAATTGGATAATGAAAATCATACGTGTATATTTTTCTCATAAAAATACTTTCATAATATTATAATTTATTGGGTTTTATAAATATATTATAATAAAAATCAGTGATTAAAGTTGTATTTTAAAGACTATGTCGATGTCCAAAACGAAACGTATTTGTGATCGTAGGGAGTATATCAGCTCATAACTCACAAACGAGTCATTGTGAGAGCACTGATATGGTACAAGTAAGAAGAAGAGGTCCAAATGAAGTTATTAAGGACAATGCTACACCTCTAATGTTTGGAGCCGTCCCTCCGCATCGGACGCTTCACTCAATATCTGCACTTACTCAACAATTACATGCTCTATCTCTCCACAACTTCTACTATCCCTGTTCCCCAAGCTCTTTGCTCCAATCCTATTTCTTCCCCCCAAATACTCCAATCAAGTACCAAAATTAATTCCTACATGTATGGTTTTCAGATTCTCTATCCTTTCATCTACCCAAGCATCCACTCAATTTAGACATGCATGAGCATATGAGAATTTATGAATTGGGTAAGAGAGTTATGACAAGTTATGAAGTGGAATGGTCAGGGACCCATGCTTCTCCCTATGTTCTGCCATACAGCAAGGCTCACTGGTGATGTATTCCACATCGAGGAGTAGCACATGGGATGCTGCCACGATGAGAGCAACCGTGGCAACGGAGTTGCAGACCTTGCATGGTTGCAAGCTTATGCCTCCGAACTACACAACCGCCATCAACTAACCGCTGCTCATCTCTCTCTTCCTTCTCCAGCAGTCACGAGGAAAGGATGTCACATGGAGGTCAGAATGTGAATTGGCCGGCCTTTGCCCCACCAGACCTAGTCCCTCCCATCAACACCGCTGCCTCCTTTGAGCTCGGCTCCCTACCACCCTCCATGCCGAATCATCAGTTCTTCCTCATATAGGTTGTTGAAAGTATTTTCTCAATTTTGTTGGAGCCTGTTTGTCAATTGTTGTGTGAAGATTTCTCTTTGTTGCAGTGTGTTCTCTCTCAATGTTGTAGTAAGTTGTTTTATTTGTTGCAATTGAATTGTTAATTTGTTGCATTCGAGTTTTTTTTTGCAATAGGAGTTATAGTTTGTTGCACAAATAACTTGGTCGAAATGTTGCATTCAGTATTCCAAAATATTGTAATCATTATTTTTTTAATGTTGCAATAACACTTTTGGGGTAAATTTATTTACTTCTTTTTGGTTTTGTTGCGAAATTGTCATTGATTTGTTGCATCAGTATGTTTAAGATATTGCACTATTGTGACATAAATTCTAGAACATATCTATTGTTTTGGATTTTGTGCACTAGTTTTCAGTCAAATTTAAGGATTGGCATCCATTACATGGTAACAGTGGATCGTAATGGTAAGAGTTACTTCCTCCATTTCACGTAATATTTGTCCATGTCCTAAAGTCTCCGTCTCAAAATATTTATTCTGGATATGTGTGTATCGAGGGAACCAAGATTGTAGTTATTGCGGCCGTCTATCCTTAAATGTTTTGAAAAGTGTTAAATGAGGTCATTTCTCATTTAACTTTTTATTAGACTTAGTACTTCCTTTAGGCCTTGTTCTAAAGTATTGTAGCTTTTGGCTTTTTGGTGAAATGATCTTATAGCAGTTGTTAGTTTTTTCTGATATATTCAATTAAAGAAAAATAGGAAAAGTAAAAATACCGTTATATCTCCACGGATAATGCAAAGAAAAGAATTACGTTAAGAAGCCAACACGATTCGTTTGGCTTCTGAAAGCCAAAACCCATTGATATTTGGAGCGGGACCATAGTCCATGTGTATAGTGGGCTACACTTACTTAAATGCTTGCTTTCAAAGAGGTTAAGTGATTATATGGTCATTTCTTATTAATTTTTTTAGACTTAACGCTTTTTGTAGTAGTTTTTAGTCTATGTGCATAGTGAGCTTTAGACAAAAATAGGGAAACGGAGGGAGTACTAGATAAAAAGAATCAAAATTTAAGATTAATTTATTTCATAGTGGGCTGTGAATAAATGTAACGAGTATGGTAAACCGTGAACAAATATACGCCACTGTAATATCTCCCTAGAGTATCAAAAATTTGCTTTAATATATCAACCCTAGCCACCGTTATTTTACCCGATAAACCGATAAATGGGAGTCGTGATAGTATTCCGTATTCATGGTACCATTGCACGTTAGAAGTTACGAAGCCGCATTTACTATTTATCTAGTACTTTCTCTGTTTAAGAAGAATAGATGACCAGATGTGCCTTCTATTCATAATAACCAGAAAGTACACATATCAAATGTACTGTGGCCATCGCATTTTGCCTCTATACTGTATTAGATGAGATAATTAACAATAATTGTGATTCGTGTGACTAATATCCCCATTTTTTTAGGAAGGGATCAATTGCAAACGAATTTTAAAGAGAAAAAAGAGGAATTCAATCGAAAGAAAAAAATTCCTATGATGGGTGTTTGATTTACAGGATTGTTTCAAATAAATTTTATATGATAGGAAAATTTTCTATAAGTTTTTGGAATTCTAGCATGAGGTCTACTCTTGCTATAAATTCGTTCGAGAGTTCTAATGCACATTCTCCCTCTTTGTCTCTTCATTCTCTCTCTAATCACTTAACATTTATCTTAAAATTCCTACATTTTTTTGGTGGTGCAATCAAATACCCTTTGGTACAAATTCTTGCGGTTTTCAATTCTAGTTTTCTTTATTCCTGCATTATTAGAATATTGTCAATCAAAGAGGCCCCAAGTAGTATTGAGCTCAACATTCACGGCCCAACGGCCGAACGCAGTGTGCCTACAAAAAAGCCGATCTGTCGCCATTGCAACCGAGGCTACGAGCCAACTGGGCCCTGCCTTCTCCCATCCTACCCTGTCTCGGCCTAGTTTCCGATTCTGCTACGGCCCATCTCGCCGTCGAAATGCGTCATTCAGTTTGTCCAGACGATGACAACCGAGAGAGAAAGAGAGAGAGAGAGAGAGTGTTCGATGCAGGCATAGACCAATGCAGTGTAGAAACGGTATGCATAGCATCAGAGATTGGTCAATAATGCAGAATAGCAATCACGTGTACAGCATCAAGAATAATTGATCAAACCCAAGCCATCCTGATTGTTGAACAATGGTCCGTTTTTAGCTTTCACTAGCCACCACTCATAAACCACAAACTAAAAAAATAAGTCGTAGTCTAAAACAACAGAACAAGTATAGTGCTCTACACTGACCGTGGGGGTCGAACCCACAAGATTAAGAGTTGCGCTCTACCGAGTGAGCTAGACGAGCGCTCATGGCAGCAATCACAATGGATGGAAAGGGGTGTTTTAGCCATTAAATATTTCAGCTACAGAAAACATTTGTTTTGCGAGGAAGGAGAAAGCTTTATTTAAATAGGAGAAACGCTAATACAACTGTCTTCTCCCTGCGAAGGAGAAAACATGCAACTCGCGGCCGCGATCGATGCGCACACCTTCATCTAGCCATTAATTTACGCCGACTTACTCCATGCTGCTCCGTCCAAAAAAAGATTGTTTTTCGCGTAGTGTTACCTTTGGGCTTTGGTTGTATATATAGTCTTTTCTTTTCGCGGTTTATAACTTATGATTTTTCTTGCACTAATAAGTAAGACAACCTCTCTATCGTATTTTCAAAGTGGCTTATCAAGATAGTCTTTTTAAAATAATTTAGCAACATTCAATTCGTTTATACAAATACTCATGTTAGAATCAAAAGCCATCAAATATAACTACAGTAAAAAAAAAAGAACCCACATAATTGCTCGCTAGCTGCTACAACATACTATAGTGGGTGTATAACTGCCTAAAGCCTCGAGAAGATATAATGATGTTCATTGTAAGGCACGGAACGGGCATGTGGCATCCAATTCTTTCATGTCTTGTGCATCAAGATTATTCATGCCGCCACCAATAATAGCATTATATGTCAAAAGCTAGCACTTGTGCATGATCCATCTCGTACAAAATCTAGCAAGCTTGCACGTTGTGTGCTCACCTTTGTCATGACCGGCTACACACCTACAGCCAACTTATAAATAATAACAATTTATAGAGAAACTTATAAAAAGAGATATTTACGTGTGATTTTGACCAATATAAATGAAATCGGTGTAGTATATGTTACAATTAACTAAGTAAATCCTATCTTAAAAAGATACTCTGTTTAATAGGTAGATACTATAAAAATAATTTTTAAAAATTAATATAAATAGGACAAAGTCCTGTGGGATTCATCATGAGCAATGCGTCAGACCAATGCGTTCCAAGAAAAGTGAGAAGTTCTAGCAGAGAACAATTCCGTTTATTGCCATTCCATCGATCATTTCAGATGTACCTGAAAGTTGTAGCACTCATTCGTGTCATGTCAATCGTCTTTGGTCTTCTGGTTCCGTGGCCTGAAAGAAAGCTGAGAACTAACTTTTTTTTAAAAAGGCAAATGGCCGAGACTGTGGTATTACTGGCAAGAGCCAGCACAGCAGCTGAGTACACTTCCCCATAATTTATAGAAAGACGCTGAATAAAATAAAAATTATATAGAAGTCCTTGGATCCTCTGTTTCTCCCAACATCACCGAAGAAGATGTAGCGGCAACGGGGCAGGTCCCGCGGAGGGCCCGGGGCTCAGTCCCGATTCCCCATTAGGCTAAACAGGAAGAGATTGTTTCCGTCTCTAGTTCCTACGGCCAGCCGACCCACACGCGGATTCTCACGAAGATTAAAAAATAGTAAATTATTTTTTAAAAAATAAATAATGTAACTTTATTATTACTTTATAATTATTGAAGTATACTTTTTTTAAATATAGCTTCAAATATATATTGTCGGGACCCCGGATTTCCGAACCCAGACCCTCTGTGTATTACCGCACTAGTCCCAGATCAAAGCTAGTGCACACAGTTAAACAGAATACATAAACATCACCAACAGCGATTTATTACAATAATTAAGAGTACTGACCACAAGGTCTCATTATTACACTGGAGGTTTCCAGACCTCGCACAATCCAAATACAGCGGAAGCAAAGAAAACTCAAAGTAGACCCATCAATATGCCACGAGCGATTGGGGAAAACGCGACCTAGTTCTCGGGAAGAATCCATCACGACCACAAGCGAAGCGATGGTCGTAGTCACCTTCTTGAGCTTGACTTCCTCGAGGATTGTTTTAGAGTGTAGCATGTGAGTACATAAAGTACTCCGCAAGTCTTGGGAAAAATGCATAGATGCAAGGCTTAACAAAGGAAGGCTATATGGTTCTTTTGCATAAAGCAACATTTTAAATTTCAATTACTACTAATTATTTCCGAAGGCATCCATTTAATAAAGTAAATGCTTTAACAGAAAGTAACAATAATTCTCTAGTGAAGGTTCCATCTACCATCACTAGCTAACAACTTGAACAAGGTTAATCTGCGGGTTACATCCACCTCTCTGGCTCCATCCGCCAGGATACCCTTCCGAGAGTTCCCTCCACTCTAGGAATACAAATCTTTTGATTTTAAAAACCAAAACCAGAAATCTACCATGTGAATGCATTCCTTGCCCGCCCTTGACCGTGGGCACGGCTATTCGAATAGTTTTACACTCTGCAGAGGTTGTACAACTTTACCCACAAGAGATAAATTATCCTAAAAGTCAACACGCTTCCTTTGGCATGAGACCCGGATAAAATATCACAAAGCCTTTACCTTACTCTAATCTAGCTAGATACCACCACGAGGTTTCACCGCAGTAGGCTAACTTGCCCAACCAAGCCCCTCTTGCGCCGTATGAGTCAGAGAAATCCACTCCTGATGTGGATAACCAGTCCATCCACGGCACCCACTTTCCATTGGTGGCACCTAAACTAGGCTATCGTAAGTTAGTCGGCCAGGTCGTACCCATATAGACTTGTGGTTGTACGGTTAATGCTCGATCGGACAAACACAAGCGTCGGTCCTTAATTGACTAGGGTGGGACATACGCTAACAAGATCTCATGCTAAGCGCACCAAGGCAAACCAACCATCCACCCTACTCTAAACCATCTTTCACATTTTTATTTTATTTTAAAGGAACCAGTGGTAACTTCAATCACCACTAACTTTGTAATCACCAGGGTTTCAACAATACATCAGTATTTCCCATTTTCAAAGTTCCAAGGGTATTTATTTAGCAAGACTAAGCATTGCACTACCATACTATCAGTGTCAAAGAATAAGTAATAATCTCATTAGTGAGACAAAGGAAGTTCTAGGGTGACAAGGGTACATGATAATCAATTCCAATGGAGGGCATAACAAGGTTGGATTAACTACTACCTTAAGACTTGAACTAATGTTTTACGTAAATAGCAATGCACATAATTTGAAATATTTAAAACATTTCTAAAACATGGGTTCAAGATGATCAAAGGAGACTTGCCTTCTTGCAGGGGCTCTGGGTCTTCCTGTTGAGGAGTGAAGAGGTCTTCTTCAACGTTGGATTCTACGACGAGGAAAAGCAACAAAACAAATAAATTCAAAATAAAAATTCAACAAACTCAAAAATTCAAATGGAGGCCATGGTTGGATAGATCATGATTTTAGATGAATTTAGAAATTTGAATGGCTGAATTGGAGTTAAAATGAGAAAGTTATGATCATTTGAAAATCTCGGTTTGAATAAATCCGAAATTAGGAAATTTCGGCGGTGGGAGCCCACGGAATATCAGATTTTAATTTCTATTTTTACTCGAGAGAGTGACAGTGGGGCCCATCGAGCAAGAACCATCGGCGGTCACTAACACGTGGGACCCACTAGCCGCTGAGCCCATTGAATCAACCTCGACACGTGGGACCCACTAGAATTGGGCCCACTTGTCCGAGTCCAAGCACGCAGAGGTGGGACCCAGCGGCGGCAGGCGCCGCGGCCGCGGCCGGCGTGTGGGGCCCACTTGTCGGCGAAAACTTTAAAAAGAATGGCTCGACCTCGTGCGGAGCCGGGGGCTCGAGCGCGCCGAGGCCCGGGAAGGAAAGAGTTAGCGCTAGTAACGATCGGGGCGAGGCGTTGCCTACCCAATATGGGTAGGTAACCCTCTTGAGGATACTGCGAGGAGGCGGGCGAGCCGGGTCTGAGGCGACGGCGCGGCCGCGCGGGGAGGCCGGAGGAGTTCGGGTGGTGCGTGAAATGCAAATCCGAGCGGAGGATCCGGTTGGAGGGATCGGTGGCGCAACGACGAACGGGGGCGGCCGGCGAGAGAAGCAGCGGAGGCTCTCGGTCCTCCGGCGCGATGGCGTTCGGCGGCGGGGGAGAGATGGCCGAGGGTCGGGGAGGTTCGCCGACGCACGAGGAAGCTTCGGGAGGCGACGGCGCTCCGGGATGATCGAGGTGGCGAGCTCGCCGGAGTTGGGCGGCTTCGGAGTGGAAGGTGGCACGATGGCAAGGCTCTACGGGGCTCGGGAGAGGAGGTGGAGGGTCTTTGGGGCGTGGTGCGGGAGGCGGAGGTCGAGGGGTACTTATAGGAGCGGAGAGGAACGGGTGCGGGAATTCCTCAACGGAGTTATACGGCGCCGTTTGAATTGGGGATAAGCCGTCGGAGGCAACGCGAGTCCGGGCTTTTAGGGGATAAGGCGCATCTCCCGGAATTGAATTCCGTTTAATTTGAAGGAAGAGGCCGAGTTTGAGCGGGATTCGGTCGCCGGATTCCTCGGGAGAGAGAGGAGGAGGCGGTCCGGCGTCCGCGAGAGCAGCGGAATCGACTGCGGGGCCACGATCGGCGAGCGGGCGCGTGGTGCGGATGGCGCCACGTAACCGAAAGAAATCGGGCGGTCGAGCCGCAAGTGGGAGGGCGGTGGATTGAGGCCGGCGCGGGGCGCAGCTCATCCGGGTTGTCCACGCGTCGGGCGAGGAGGAGGAAGCGGGGCCGCCGGTGGCGGCCGGGCCCGCTAGGCAATGAGGAGAGAGAGAGGTGCGGCTGGATGGGCGAGCGGCGTGGGCGGTATCCACCGTCCACGTGGCGGCGGAGGAGGGTTGGAATTTTTATTTTAGAATTTGATTTAGATTTTCGAAAAGGCTAGAAAATTGCTTAGGCCTCGAAAAATATGAAAATACTTCCAAAATTCCAGAAAAATTCACGAAACTTCTGGAGACATTTTGGACTGAATAAAATTATTTTCCAACTATTGTTGATATTTAATTTTCTTAGTTTGAATTACCTTTTTAATTTTTAAAATAGGTTCTGAATTCCAGAAAATTCAGAAAATCCAATAAAAGCCAAATAAACTCCAATTACTTTAAAATAATTAATTTGAATTTACATTTTTCCAAAAAGCAAATTTTGGGATGTGACAAACCTACCCCCCTTAGAAAGAATCTCGACCCCGAGATTCGGATGGACTGGAAAAAAGATCGGGAAACTCTTCTCTTAAATCATCTTCACGCTCCCAAGTCGCTTCCGACTCCGAATGGTTGCTCCATTGCACTTTACAAAATTTGATGACCTTGCTTCGGGTACGACGCTCTGCTTCTTCCAATATCTTCACAGGATACTCTAGATAGGTGAGGTCCTCATTCACGTTCACTTCTTCTAGTGACATCTGTTCCTCTGGCACCCGGAGACATTTCCTCAGTTGAGACACATGGAACACATCATGCATTTTGGACAATTGAGGTGGAAGCTCAAGCTGGTAGGCAACTTCTCCTCTTTTTGCCGTAATAGGGAAGGGTCCAATGAATCTAGGAGAAAGTTTTCCACTCACTCCAAAACGTCGCATACCCTTGAGAGGTGAAACTTTCAGATAAACGTGATCCCCAGGTACGAACTCTAACGTCCTTCGACGGTTGTCTGCATACTCTTTTGTCTGGTTTGAGCTGTTTTTAATCTGTCCCGGATTATACGAACTTGTTCCTCTGCTTGCTTCAACACATCTGGTCCAAACACTTGTCCTTCTCTGTCTCCTTCCAATACAATGGGGTCCTACATTTTCGCCATACTGGGCTTGAACGGAGACACTTGCAAGCTAGATTGGTAACTATTGTTATAGGAGAACTCGCATAGGGTAAACTCGATCCCAATTAGCCTTGTTTGCGAGAACACAAGCCCTCAACATATCTTCCAAAATTTGATTTACTCTTTCAGTTTGACCATCATGCGGGATGATATGTCTGTGCTAAAGTTTAGATTGGTGCCCAATAGTCCATGTAACTTATGCCAAAATCTCGAGGTGAATTGAGTCCTCGATCGACACAATCTTCTTTGGAACTCCATGCAAACACACTATTCGGACATATACAACTCAGTGAGTCTGTCTCCAGTAGGTAGTCTTTACTGAGGATGAAATGGGCGACTTTCACAAACGATCTACAATAACCCAAATCGAATCATACCCTGATCTTGTTCTTGGTAATCCGGTTATAAAGTCCATTCCAATTTCTTCCCATTTCCACTCGGGTATCTGCAAAGGTTGTAGAAGCCCAGCAGGTCTCTGATGCTCCGCTTTAATTCGCTGGCAAACATCACACAAAGCTACATACTCTGCAATTTCTCTTTTCATACTTGACCACCAATACCTTTCCTTGAGATCTTGGTACATCTTTGTACTCCTAGGGTGTATTGAATATCCAGACTCATGGGCTTCTTTCAGAATTAACTCCTTTATTTCTTTCTTCTCGGGTACGATAATTCTTTTCCCAAACCAGATGATACCTTCCTCATCTTCTGAAAATCCTGGCGCCTTCCCTTTCTTCATATTTTCTTTAATTTCCTTGACATACTTATCCTCTTCTTGGGCTGCCTTGATCATCTCCTCTAGAGTTGGTTGAACCTCCAGGGTAGCCAGGAATCCTTCCTCTACTACCTCCAAGTTGAGTCGCTGAAATTCCGCTTGAAGTGCAGGCATACTTTCCTTGATCCACAGCTTATTGCAGTAATTCTTCCTGCTCAATGCATCTGCTACTACATTGGCTTTTCCTGGATGGTAATGTATTCCCACATCATAATCCTTTATTAACTCAAGCCATCTCCTTTGCCTCATATTGAGATCAGGCTGGGTAAATATATACTTCAGACTTTTGTGATCGGTATAAATTTCACAACGATTACCGATCAAATAATGCCTCCATATTTTTAGGGCATGTACCACGGCAGCAAGCTCTAAATCGTGGGTTGGGTAATTCCCTTCATGGGGTCATAGCTGCCTGGAAGCATAGGCTACTACCTTCCCTTCTTGCATCAGCACACATCCTAGTCCTTGCCTGGACGCATCACAGAAGACTTCAAAATCCCTTCTAATATCTGGAAGTGTTAACACTGGCGCAGAAGTCAACCTTTTCTTTAATTCTTGAAAACTGTCCTCACATGCTTTACTCCATTCAAACTTTTTCTCCTTCTTTAGCAACTGGGTAAGAGGTCTTGCAAGCTTGGAGAATCCTTCAATAAAGCGACGATAGTAACCAGCCAGACCCAAGAAGCTTCTAATTTCAGATACTGACTTAGGTTGTGTTCATTCGAGCACATCGTTTACTTTGTCGGGGTCTACTGACACTCCCCCTGCAGAAATGACGTGGCCTAAGAAAGCCACTTTCTTCAACCAAAATTCACACTTACTAAACTTGGCATATAATTGATTTTCTCTGAGCTTTTCCAAAACTATCCTCAAATGCTCTGCGTGTTCTTCCTCATTCTTGGAGTATATCAGAATATCATCGATAAATACAACCACAAACTTATCCAAATATTCCATGAACACTTTATTCATCAGATTCATGAAGTATGCAGGTGCATTGGTTAAACCAAAAGACATCACTGTATACTCGTATAATCCATAACGAGTAGCAAATGCTGTCTTGGGTATGTCTTCTGGTCTTATCTTCAATTGGTGATAACCTGATCGAAGATCAATCTTGGAGAAGACACATGATCCTTTCAACTGATCAAACAGATCATCTATTCGGGGCAAAGGATACTTGTTCTTGATAGTCACATCATTCAAGGATCGATAATCCACACACATACGAAGACTACCGTCCTTCTTCTTTACTAACAGTACTGGTGCTCCCCAGGGTGACGAGCTTGGTCTTACAAAACCTTTGCTTAATAACTCCTCAATTTGTTTATTAACCTCGGCTAAGTCATTTGCGACATGCGATAAGGTCTCTTGGATATTGGGGCATTCTGTGCAGTTTATAACAAATTCAATCTCTCTATCTGGTGGCATTCGGGCAAATCTTCAGAAATACATCCGGTATTCACATGCTATGAGCACTCTCTCTAAGGTTATTCCTTCAAGTCATTTAACTTACTTCTCTTAGGGATGTGAATTTGATCAAACCTTACTTGAATCCTTCCGTGTTGGTAATAGTAACAATGCAGTCAGACAATCTATCTTTCCTTTATATTTGGCTAACCAATCCATACCAAGTATTACATCTAGACCCTTGGAGTCTATTATAATAAGGTTCGCTAGGAACTTAACTCCATTAATATCCACAGTTGCATTAGGGCAAGCGTGTTAGTCCTCATTTCCTTTCGAGTTTGACTAGCATGGGGTTCTGTAATCTACGCACATCCCAATTATATTTTTCAGCAACATCTCTCGACACAAAAGAATGCGAAGCTCCGAATCAAATAATCTTGATGCAGTATCGAGTTGACAAGAAACTTACCCGAACTACGTCGGTGCTTCACAGGCTTCACGGTCACATGGTTGAGATGTCCTCTGCTCACCACTTGTGGAGCCCCGGGGTCCGAGGTGTCCCACGGCCTTGGCCTGCATTTGGGGCTCGTCTTTGGTGGCGTTCCTGTGTTGAAGCGAATCGGGTCACACTGGTGGCGCTCGGGGACGATGCGGCATAGTGACCCATATTCTTGCGGTTGAAACACTGTACTCTGCTGCTGAAGTCGGTTCTGCTGTGGTTGGCCACCATTGCTGTCAGGGAACTTGGTTATTTGGGCGAGGTCCAGTGAATGGAGTCCTTGGCGCACTTGGTTCTGGGGTTCTGTGGAACTGAGGTGGACTGGGGCGAAATCGAGAACTGCTCGCGCCCTGCTGTGCTTGAAACTTCCTCTTCCGGCTCTCATACAGCTGACGTTGAGCATCTTCCTGTACAAAAGCCTTGTTCACCATGTGCTGGAAAGTTGGAAAATCATTCGACACTAGCTGCACTTTGAGGTTGGGGTCGAGTCCCTGCATGAACCTCCAGGTCTTGGTTGCTTCCGAGGTGATCTCTTCAGCTGCATACCTATACAACTGAGTAAACTTGTTCAGGTATTCGGAAACGCTGAGGTTTCCTTGCTGCAATTGGTAGAACTCTCTTTTCTTCATGTCCATTATTCCCGTAGGAATATGCGCAGTGCGAAAAGCCTCCACGAATTCATCCCATGTGATAGCTTGTACGTTTTGATGGGTGGCGTGGAAATTTTCCCACCAGTTAGCGGCGATTCCCTTGAGTTGGTGAGCGCATCAAGACTTTCTCATTGTCATTGCTGCTGGGCTAGGACCAACTTCCTTCCCACATCCTTAATCCATGCAAATGCTTCCATCGGATCCACCAACCAAAGAAAAGTAGGGGCCTTGTCCTCATAAATTCTCCCATCCTAGATAGAGGGGCTTGATGGGGTGCTGTGGAGCTTGCTGCACTTGGTTACGGGCGAGAGCTTGAAGTAATCAGCAGCGTGCATAGCCATCATCTGCTCCAGGTTGGGGGCACAGGCGGAGGTGGCGGAATGTTGTCCTCTGGCGATTGTTGGCCTCACGATTGTTGTCGTGGTTGCTCCTTGTGTTCACCATCTCAAGGGGTTCCAGTTTAGCGAAGGTAAGAGGAAATAGCAAGGATAAGAAATTTAGGAGACTAAACCACATCCCAAACCAACACTTTAAAATCACACAAAGAACTCAACTAAAGAATCCTTTATTAAAATCAAACTAGGTTTAGGAATGGTGTACCACACGTGCACATAGGCTTGGTACAGTCCATCTAGCACACCAAAACATAAATACGCTCTAATAACGTGGACATTTATTTGGGTACTCTTGACTCTAAAGACTACTAATCCTCAGAAAGATCGTTCTTCGTGGTCCTCCTCTGGTTCCTCTTCAGGTTCTTCTTCAGGTTCTTCTTCAGGTTCTTCATGCTCCTTTACATGATGCCACGAACAATCACAAGTGGTCGAAGCACGGGGATGGTTACGACTGGAGGCAGTCGAACGCGAGCGAGAAGGAGAAGGCTTGCGCTTCTTGAGCGTGATGACGGGTGGCGGACTGGGGCGTCGCACCTTCTTGCGTGCTGTCATCCTGACGCGGAGTCCCGAGAATCGAGCTGGTGCCGGGTTGTTGGGTGCGGCAACTGGTACTGGTGAAGACGGCGTGTAGTCAGCGGTAGGTGAAGACGGCGTGTAGTTAGCCGCGCCACGAGGCGTCCCACTCAAACTTAGCTGCACGGCTCGGAGAAGCCGTGCGCGAAGTGTGTCCGAATCTTTGGTAGCTGAAAGTGAGAAGCATCCGGGTTGTCCAATCTCCTCCCGAGCTCTAGCGTAAGTGATGTCCATCGCTGGGTGAGCTGCACTGATGTGACGATCGAGGATCGTCACCGCTATGTCAAAAGGATCTGGATACCTCTGTCTCGGCGAGGTTGATGAAGAAGCAAAAGGGGACGATGTACTGCATCCTTCATGCAGATGGCACACTCGTCAATGGCGAGCGTGCTGCGTCCCGACAGCGTCAAACAATGGGACCGAGGATGTGTGATGGGGTATGTTTGAGAGTTGAATTCCCCTTCCGTGCATACAGGAATACTTCCATCGTCCAGAGTCTCGATCCAGAATCCGCGTCTTCCGTCCCCTGAAAATGGGCGGTGACGGTACTCGGACATGCATCAATCTGCGGAGAAGGCTAGCGAATGCTCCAAAGATCCTCTCCATGTGAGTAGTAGTCCCACGAGCAGCGGAGGATGAACCGACCATCTACAAAGTTGAGTAAAAGAGAAGATTAGTAAAAGTTTTAACAAGGGAATGTGGAGACAAGAACGAGTAAGTGGGAAGAGAGTAGAAGCAAAGAAGCTTATACATTTTAAATATACTCTTTTTATAAATGTAAATCCTTAAGGTTTGCCATTCTTAACCTAGGTCACGTCCCATACCAAATTGGCTCGATACCATCTCTGCTGTCGGGACCCGGATTTCGAACCGGACCCTCGTGTATTACCGCACTAGTCCCAGATCAAACCTAGTGCACACAAAGTTAAGCAGAATGGATAAACATCACCAACAACGATTTATTACAATAATTAAGAGTACTCGACCACAAGGTCTCATTATTACAATCGAGGTTTCTGGACCTCGCACAATCCAAACACAATGAAGCAAAGAAAACTCAAAGTAGACCCATCAATATGCCACGAGCGATTGGTGGGAAACGCGACCTAGTTCTCCGGGAAGAATCCATCACAGCCACAAGCGAAGCAGTAGTCGTAGTCACCTTCTTGAGCTTCGACTTCCTCTGAGGATTGTTTTTAGAGTGTAGCATGTGAGTACATAAAGTACTCCGCAAGTCTTGGGAAAAATGCATAGATGCAAGGCTTAACAAAGGAAGGCTATATGGTTCTTTTGCATAAAGCAACATTTTAAATTTCAATTACTACTAATTATTTCCGAAGGCATCCATTTAATAAAGTAAATGCTTTAACAGAAAGTAACAATAATTCTCTAGTGAAGGTTCCATCTACCATCACTAGCTAACAACTTGAACAAGGTTAATACTGCGGGTTACATCCACCCTCTCTGGCTCCATCCGCCAGGATACCCTTCCGAGAGTTCCCTCCACTCTAGGAATACAAATCTTTTGATTTTAAAAACCAAAACCAGAAATCTACCATGTGAATGCATTCCTTGCCCGCCCTTGACCATGGGCACGGCTATTCGAATAGTTTTACACTCTGCAGAGGTTGTACAACTTTACCCACAAGAGATAAATTATCCTAAAAGTCAACACGCTTCCTTTGGCATGAGACCCAGATAAAATATCACAAAGCCTTTACCTTACTCTAATCTAGCTAGATACCACCCGCGAGGTTTCACCGCAGTAGGCTAACCGCCCGAACCAAGCCCTCTTGCGCGTATGAGTACAAAGAAATCCTGCCCCCGATCAGGATAACCAGTCCATCCACGGCACCCACTTTCCATCGGTGGCACCTAAACTAGGCTATCGTAAGTTAGTCGGCTGGTCGTACCCATATAGACTTGTGGTTGTGCGGTTAATGCTCGGCCTGGACAAACACAAGCGCTCGGTCCTTAATTGACTAGGGTGGGACATACGCTAACAAGATCTCGTGCTAACTGCACTAAGCCAAACCAACCATCCACCCTACTCTAAACCATCTTTCACATTTTTATTTTATTTTAAAGGAACCGTGGTAACTTCAATCACCACTAACTTTGTAATCACCGTGGTTTCAACAATACATCAGTATTTCCCATTTTCAAAGTTCCAAGGGTATTTATTTAGCAAGACTAAGCATTGCACTACCATACTATCAGTGTCAAAGAATAAGTAATAATCTCATTAGTGAGACAAAGGAAGTTCTAGGGTGACAAGGGTACATGATAATCAATTCCAATGGAGGGCATAACAAGGTTGGATTAACTACTACCTTAAGACTTGAACTAATGTTTTACGTAAATAGCAATGCACATAATTTGAAATATTTAAAACATTTCTAAAACATGGGTTCAAGATGATCAAAGGAGACTTGCCTTCTTGCAGGGGCTCTGGGTCTTCCTGTTGAGGAGTGAAGAGGTCTTCTTCAACGTTGGATTCTACGCACGAGGGAAAAGCAACAAAACAAATAAATTCAAAATAAAAATTCAACAAACTCAAAAATTCAAATGGAGGCCATGGTTGGATAGATCATGATTTTAGATGAATTTAGAAATTTGAATGGCTGAATTGGAGTTAAAATGAGAAAGTTATGATCATTTGAAAATCTCAGTTTGAATAAATCCGAAATTAGAAATTTCGGCGGTGTGGGCCCACTGGAATATCAGATTTTAATTTCTATTTTTACTCAGAGAGAGTGGCGGTGGGGCCCATCGAGCAGAACCATCGGCGGTCACTAACACGTGGGACCCACTAGCCGATGAGCCCATTGAATCAACCTCGACACGTGGGACCCACTTGTGCGAGTCCAAAGATGAGAGGTGGGACCAGGTAGCGGCCGCAGCATCGAGCCGGCGGCCGGCGGCGTGTGGGGCCCACTTGCCGGCGAACTTTAAAAGAATGGCTCGACCTCGGCGTGCGGGCCAGGGGCTCGAACGCGCAGGAGCCGGAAGGAAAGAGTTAGCGCTAGTAACGATCGGGCGAGGCGTTGCCTACCTAATATGGGTAGGTAACCTCTTGAGGATACCGCGAGGAGGCCGGGCGGAGATGGTCTGAGGCGGCGGCGCGGCGGCGAGGGGAGGCCGAGGAGTTCGGCGGTGCGTGAAATGCAAATCCGAGCGGAGGATCCGGTTGGAGGGATCGGTGGGCGCGACGACGAGCAGGGACGGCCGCGCGAGAAGAACGGGGAGCTCGCTCGGTCCTCCGGCGCGATGGCGTTCGGCCGGCGGGAGAGATGGCCGAGGGGTCGGGAGGTTCGCCAACGCACGAGGAAGCTCGGGAGGCGACTACGCTCCCGGGATGATCGAGTGGCGAGGAAAGCTCGCCGGAGTTGGGCGGCTCGGAGTGGAAGGTGGCACGATGGCAAGGCTCTCACGGGGCTCGGGAGAGGAGGTGGAGGTCTTTGGGGCGTGGTGCGGGAGGCGGAGGTCGAGGGGTACTTATAGGAGCGGAGAGGGAACGGGGTGCGGGAATTTCTCAACGGAGTTGGCGGCGCCCGCTTGAATTGGGATAAGCCGTCGGAGGCAACGCGAGTCCGGGCTTTAGGGATAAGGAGCGCATCTCCCGGAATTAATTCCGTTTAATTTGAAGGAAGAGGCCGAGTTTGAGCGGGATTGATCGCCGGATTCTCGGGAGAGAGAAGGGAGGCAGAGTCCGGCATCGCGCTGAGAGCGACAGGCCCGACTGCGGGCCACGATCGGCGAGGCGGGGCGCGTGGTGCGGATGGCGGCCACGTAACCCGAAAGGAAATCGGGCGGTCGAGCCGCAAGTGGGAGGACGGTGGATTGAGGCGGCGCAGGGACGCAGCTCATCCGGGTTGTCCACGCGTCGGGCGAGGAGGAGGGGAAGGCGGGCCGCCACCGACGGCCTGGGCGCTAGACAGCGAGGGAGAGAGGAGGTGCGGCTGGATGGGCCAAGCGGCGGCGTGGGCGATATCCACCGTCCACGTGGCGGCGGAGGAGGTTGGAATTTTTATTTTTAGAATTTGATTTAGATTTTGAAAAGGCTAGAAAATTGCTTAGGCCTCGAAAAAATATGAAAATACTTCCAAACATTCGAAAAAATTCACGTAAGCTTCGGAGACATTTTGGACTGAATAAAATTATTTTCCAACTATTGTTGATATTTAATTTTCTTAGTTTGAATTACCTTTTTAATTTTTAAAATAGGTTCTGAATTCCAGAAAATTCAGAAAATCCAATAAAAGCCAAATAAACTCCAATTACTTTAAAATAATTAATTTGAATTTACATTTTTCCAAAAAGCAAATTTTGGGATGTGACATATATCCTAACATATAGATTCAAATTTTAGTTCAATTATACAGAAAAAGAATACAATTTCCTATATTAAAAATTATAATCTATTACGAAAAATTATTTTTACCGGGTCTCCGTGGGAAGGGCAACCCCTATCCCCACTATGTTAATGTAGTGGGGCCTGCCTGCCCCCCTATGGGGAGATCAGCCTCCACCCTTGACGGGCAAATTCCCTGTGGGCCCTACCCCTACAGGGAAATTGCCACCCTCAAATATATTTGGAGGAGATTATTGTCGCTTTACTCAACGTAGGGAGGCATTGACTTGAAGCCCGCCATGCCACCATGGCTAGAGGAAGGCATTGGATTGTACCCACTGTGGCGCCCTGTGTCATTATCCTCAGAATATGACACCAGGTAATGGATTATTACTCCCTAAGATCGACACTTTAGGGAATAATAAGCCATATCAGAGTTATACAGTAGAACAATAACTAGAGATTGTACATTATTACAACAGTTAGCCACGCAAGGCTAAGGTCTTTAGTATAAATACTAAGTACAAAAGGAGATACATATTATTTATATACTCTATCTCTAGAGGAAGAGCACAAAAGGCCGCATATTCATCCTAACTATCGAATAGGATGTCCACCTCGCTCTGATCCTTGATATGATCACCTTCGTCCCATGCAGCATCCTCTAGGCCTGTAAACCCTAGCTCCCACTCAAGATATTCCCTACCAGACTAGGATCTAACAAAGAAATTTAATAGCAATGATTAGTATAATGTACTTAATAAGCATTATTAGCAACAGATACAATGGCATGACTCATCTCTTCATAATCTATCTCTTAGTCTATCTCTTCCTCATTCATAAAATGGGTTATTAAGTTGAAGTGAAGATTTGCATGTTTTAGTATTTCAAATACTACTAATCACCCAGTAAAGGGAAAGATCCCCCGTAATCTTCGTAGCCTCTAATCCAGGAAGTATGCATGAATTCATGATCTAATTTGCACTGCGTAGGCTTGTGTCACTTTACCCATAACTACTCTAAGCTCCTTGCAACTGGGTCCTCTGTATTTCCTTAGTTGTGGTGCTACGTTAGACTATAGAACAATTCCCCTCATTATTTTATTATATCTCCACCCAAGTAGTCATAGTCGATGGCCTGGGGCGGTTTCTTACCCTTACGTGACACCTCAATGGACTATAAAGTAGTCGTTGGTTGAGGTGGTCTAACCCTCATCCAACACTCCACTGGACTAATATATGTACCTAAGCTCACCACTTTCGGGCTCTATACCAGTTCTGGCTCCTCCTGCTTTGTATTCACCACTTCTGGGATCTATACCAGTTTTGGTTTCTTCCACCTAGTTATGCTACTTACCCATATGGAGATGATAACGTTATAGAGTAGCATTTTCTGCTCGTCAAAACGAGAAGATGGTTGACGCTAGAAATACAGCTCTCAGCCCAAGTGAAAGTTGTTTAGTCCTTATATTATAATCATATACAGAGGGTCCTAAAACTTGTCCCTTTCTCATCCTAATCAGGACACCCTCCACCCTCCTATTATATGTAGCCTATAGTCTAACTGCTCCTTCAGCTGGAACTGCCCATTTCTCTGATCTCTTTTCCTTCTTCATTTTTCCATCATTCTTCAAGAAGGCATTTTAATGCAATAGGTGATAATATATATTGTAAAGAATTTAGTTTTCTTAAGTAACATAACAACTCAGAGTGAACAAAGGTAAGCTTGCCTTGGTACATATAGAATGCCTCGGTCTCAACTGTGGCTGGATCAGTTCCTTCTTCCTACCCTATCACAAAGCGTATTTTGCAGTTTACAAAAGTTGATAAATAGGCAATTACACAGTCTTACGGTAATGTGTTCTAGTTCAGATTTTATATTTACTAGAATTCATTTAACTTTGAGATTTAATTTGCCTCCAGTTGATTTCTTACCATTCTAGCCCACTATTGCTCTCAGTACTCACTCTAATCAGCCCAACTCCTACGCCGAATAGATCTGGGCTGATTGGACCAACTCCTACACCAAATTGATCTGGCCTACTAGGTGTGGCCCACACAACACCAAGCCTGCACGCATGCATGTATACTGCCGCACCGTTCCACACACTCATGCCGGCCCACTTGTTGCCCACACACACGCACACGTACCCTTGCCAGCACGTACACATGCTCATAGCGGTGTAGATGCACGTACTCATGCACTCTCTCCCTCTTTCTCTAAGTCAGTTCCCCTCTCGGCTGCTCCTCTCTAACTCCGATTTGTTGTCGACACTACTCCCATCGTTGTGGTCCCTGCACTGCCTCCCAGAGGCATTGGTGGTGGTAGATTTGAGCGCGGCATCACCGGATCAGGCTCCTCCAATCGTGGCTCCGTCTACCACCTCTACTCTGGTTCCCTTGCAATTCCCACTCCGCTTCATCCCCTTTGACTGGATTCGGTGCTGGTGGTGGTGGATCTAGGCACGGCTCACCCAGATCGAGGCTTCCCCCTCTAATCCCAAGTACACCCATTCAACTTTCGTGCTCTTTGCTTTATTGCAGTTTATTAACTTCTAATTAATTATGTAATATTTTGAAATTAACCCTATTGAGGACCAATTCGTAAATAAAGGAAAAGGGATACAAAAAAATGAGATGTTTAGAATTTTAGAGAAGTCGTTTTCTAGAAGCGATTCATATGGGAGGAGTTTACTAACTCTCAACACCTTCCATTTACGTTGACAATTGGGAATGTAACTACATACATACATACACGTTCAAAACAGTATGATGATGAATGGTATAATCCTATATTTAGATTATTACAGTGATGAAATATGATGTGTGGCAATTGCGCTATTTGTTTCTTAATTAACTCTGAATTAAATTTAAGTATGCCACTTAAGTCCAATAAGAGCATGCACATCCCTAGGTGCTATGCCAATGCTATAGGAGAGAGAAATTTCTTAGCGCCGATACTAGGGATGTGGGAGTGAGTGCTAAACTTAGATTACATGGCACCGAAGCAAATCTTGATAGCTGGTGCTATGTCAGAAAAAGTTGAACCTTTAGCACCTGTAGATGCTGCTAAAGATTAGAGTAAAAGTAACTAATAATGGTCTTATGGAGAGAGAGAGAGAGAGAGAGAGAGAGAGAAAGGTGATGTATATATCTTAGCATCTATTTTAAATGCTAAGGGATGTACATGCTCTAAGAGCGAGGGTTTTTCACCCGCCATCCACCACTAGAGGGAGGCATTTAGTTCATCGTGCAACCACTAGCTAGTATAGTGTGTTGTCTCTTGATGGGCCTCCCCCATGGAGGTTGAAGGAAGCCAAGCTGGCACTAGATCCATGTCGATGGTACCTCACTACCACAAAGGAATCCAGCATCAGAGAGTAGAAGAAGAAGGAGAAGCAAAGTGCAAGTAATAGATTTGGCTCCTCCTTCAAGTGGTGGGAAAGACTTAATGTTGTTCTTGTTGAACCAAATCAGGAAAGGAGGGGGACAGGGAGATAGTGGATTCACCGGAGGGGCACCACAGTGATACCTAATGATGGTCACTGGCAATGGAGATGGCCCCGACAACATGGCAGATGTCCTCGTCCTTATCCAGTTTTGGTTGTGCTCATCAGGGATCTCGGCAAATGGCAGAGAGGCCTCCTGTAGGATTGCCTACTCATCCTCCTTCCTCCAGTGTAGGATTTTACCCACATATCCAGTGGAGCCAAGTCTATGGGGTGCCTGGAGGGCCCTGTGCGCTGCACTTTCACTCCTAAGATCATCTGTTGTCTTCTTCGCCACAAAGTTTTGCTAGCATAGTTCCAGGAATAGATACTTCTGGAAGGGCGTCAGATCCTTCTCCACGTATTTTTTGATAAGCATGCTCTTGAATTTCTTCCATACTTTGCACAGCACTAGCAACGCATGTCGTCGCACAAAGGCTTGGTGTTCTTCCAGGATCTCGAACGATTGAAAATTTTCTATCACTAGCTCATCTTTCTTATCTTTTGTCAAGTTCTTCCACAAATCGTAGGTGATCTCAACTTGTTCCCACGCAATTATTCTGACCATTCTTCGGAATGTGGACACTGCTCAGCGAGGATTGAGAGGGGTCCCAGACGCATCGACATCCGTGATGGTAAATTAGACCTCGGGCCTTTTCGATAGTCCTCTTCGATGGCACTTAAATTTTCTAGAGGACGGTGCATCACACGCATGAGGCGATGATGATGAAGAATGAGCGGACGACATCTTCACAAGGTAATAGAAGTGATGAAGAAATACAGTACTAATGAACTAGCTGCCAGTAACAAATGACAATAAGAATCTTCAGGTTAATTCCAAATCCAACTATTAACAGCAAAGCATATATCCAACAGTATGTAAATAACATGAAGATAAACCTATTATCTCTCAAAATAGGTAAAACATTCAAATCATTAACACATTATAATATGCTAAACTATACAGGAAAGTGGGCATTTATGAACTACATATTGCACATATTAAAGTTCTCAATTTGCTCTCAGTTGAGGAGTTGCACAAGATTAAATCTTGCCTTCTTCCTGTAATACCCCAAAAATTAAATCGGGAGAGAATAATTAAAATCGGGAGAATATTTCTTTTAGCAAAGCGATTGAACAGGAGAAAGAGGGGTTTTAATGTAATACTCCAATTTATTCTACTGAAAGAAAGCGTTCAAAAGAGAAATTAGACAAAAAGGGGGTTTGCGGTTTTGGTAATTGGTCCTGGGCCTTGGCCGGGAGGCCCATGAGGGTCGACCACCAATAAAAGGAAGGGGAAAACCTAGATGCACTGTAGCTACAGTGCCACCGCACTGTAGCACGGTTACTGTAGCACACCTCTCCTCCATGGTGGTGCCCCCTCTATTGGTGCCTCCTTCCTCGCCGTCGGTGCTCCTGCCGATCAAGTGAAGAAAGGAGAGGAGATCAACCGTGGGGAGAGTTCATCATCTTGCTGCGATTCTACAAGGGTAACGTCGCGTGTTCTTCATTGTTTGATGCGTAGTAGTTGCGGTTGATGTCGTTTGGTAGATTGATTTGCGTCGGTTTAATAGATCGCGTTACATCCAGATTACTGCGCGGTCAGTTTCGTGTGTTTAGAGGCCGAATTAGGAGTTTTGTTTCCTAGAGTTTTGTAGATAATGTTCTTAGCTTTCAGTGGCGCCAAGAACGCCAAAATCCGATTAACGGTTAGAAAGTTATGAATTGTTTAGTGCCATTTCTGCAGTTAATCATCAACATCCTGCGATCTGTAGAAAACTGAGTTAATCTATTAGTTAAAGACGAAATCGGAGGATCTCAATATAACGAATATTGTAGGTAATCTCCATACCTTTTCAGAGAGATAAAGAACGCAAGATTGGACTTTCGTAGCAAAAGTTATGGTGGTTTTAGTGTCTTGTCGAGAGCCAGACGTGAAAATTGTTGTTCGTAGTTTGGCTTGGTAGGGGCGTGGATGGCTTAATCAAAGGGCTCCCAAATAAGTTTATTTAGATAATTTAATTACCTTTCCAGAAAGTCTAAGAACACCTCATTGGACTCTGAGCGAAAGTTATGTATTTTAGAAGTTGATTGTCCACAGAGGGACAAAGCGACATCTAGAAATTGGGGCTGGGTTCGCGCTAAAGGAACTTTCGTGAGTCAGTGTTTACTTTTATGGTTTGAGTGGTCCTCTATTGCTGTCTTAGCATTTCTTAATTGAATGTTTAGGTGGGGACTGGTTCCGGAGGCGACACCCTCTTCTCGTCCCTTCGTTCCTTTCGGTTGAGGCAAGTGCATTGTTTGATCCTTATTTGTGATTGCTTGGATATGAATGCGGGTTTGATGCTTGTTAATGTCGTGTGGCTATTGATAAGTGTGCATAATCAGTGGTGAATGTTGAAACTATGGATATGCTTTATTCATGAATGTTGTTATCGCCTTAATTCACGAATGTCGTTGTTGCCTTTATTCATGAATGTTGCTACCGCCATTGGTGCTTGATGTTGAAAAGAGATGGTGCATATGCATTTTGATATCATGTTGAGGCTGGTCTTGTGATGACCAAGTATGCACATCTTTGAGGTCCCGTCATGAATGTGGCGGGCTTGAGATCCCCACACTCGTGGAGTGTGGGCATGAGGTCCCAATACTTGCGGAGTATTGGCACTCTTGTCAATATATCAATAATTAAAGTGACTATCTCTTTATTATTAATTAAGGTGACTATCTCTTTATTATTCTGCTAGTCGGACAATGTATAAATTTCCTCAGATAAGAGACAAAGTCAATTGCATGCTATAAGCACAAATAGAAATAAAGAACTGCTAGTGTTGTGCCAACAGAGTTTCGGCAATAACCAAAAGTATATAACAGATATATGCTACTACAGTATCAACTGAATTCAGCAATAATTAGGACAACAGTAAACTATACCAAAACAAAAGTATCTATCTTAGTAATTGTCAAAATCAAAAGCTAGCAGAATACTTCAATTGATAGTCATAATGATCTCTAATATGACAAGTTTCCTCATCGAGCAATCTCAAAAGGCCCATGATCTATTATGCAAAAGTCCTCCAAGTGCTAGTACTATTCATAGATTTCCAAAGATAATAAACTGAACTACTAGCATGGTAAACTTTATGCAGGATAGAAATTTCAGGAAGTAAGAGCTCACTGGGCAATGGCAATCCAAGCCACCAAGAAGGTAGTAGGGCAAGGCTTGTCTCAAAAACGATGAACCCCACGAGGCCATGAGTCATGAGGACAGGGCAGAGCACTAAGGTCATGAGTGGGTAAGTACCTTGCACGAGAAGGAGGGTGGCATGCTTAGGGAGGAGGAGGAGGCGTATGTGCTCACAGAGAAGGCATGCTCGGGGACAAGGCACGCCGATGAGGAGATGCAAGCTTGGGGGAGAAAGTAGTGACTCATGCTCGAGGGAGGAGGCGACGGCTCATGCTCGGGGAGGAGGCGGCGGGCTCAGGGAAGGAGGCGGCATGCTCGGGGAGGAGGCGCACTAGGAAGGAGGCGGCGGCTCAGGGGAGGAGGCAAAATGCTCGCGGAGGAGGTGTGCTCTGGGAGGAGGTGCACCGGGGAGGAGGCGGTGGCTCAGGCTCGGGGGAGGAGGCAGCGGCTCATGCTTGGGGAGGAGACGGTGGGCTCAAGGGAGGAGGCGATGACTCGTGATCATAGGAGTCTAAGTGCATGGGAGCATGGGCAAACCCTAGTGTCCGAATATAAATAGGTTAGACATCATAGACAGTTATAAATTATAACCATATGTGATAATACACATCACAGACAGTTCTAATTTAGAACCGTCTGTGACAAATTCACATCACAGACAGTTATACTTTAGAACCGTACATCACATACGGTTATACTTTAGAATTGTCTGTGATAAATATAACACAGGTTCTAAAGTAGAACCGTTTGTGAAATTATGTCGTTTGTATGTATCCTGTACTTGTACCCCTTCGATCCACAGTATTTTTAGATCTTCCATCAATGGTGCTAGGTACACATCAATATCATTTTTAGGTTGTTTCAACCCTTGGATAAGTATCGATAGCAAAATATACTTTCATTCACACACAACTAAGGAGAAAGGTTATAGATACAGATAGTCAGGGGCCAAGTGCTATGTTAGATGCTCATGTTACTGAAAAGATTTATTCCATCTGTACCCAATTCAAACCTTATATTCCTCAGTTCTGTAGTGAAGTCTGCAAACCTCCTATCGATATTTCTCCACTAGGCTGAATTAGCAAGGTTTCTTAGCATTCCATCCCTCTTACACTCCTCCGAGTGCCAACGTACTAGTTTTGCCTCCTTGGGTTTGCAAAAAACTACTTCAAATGGGGAATTATAGAAAGATACAATGCTACCTTCGCAAGAGGTCCTTTCTTCACTTTTATTACCTCGCCGTCATCTTATTGATTCTTACGCTTGTATCCGGATACGTTGCACATCGGATATACATGTATATTTGCATAGTCTTTATAGTAGACGATATAGTCATTTGGACATGTATATATTCTTTCTACTTCCATTCCCAATGGATAAAGAATCATCTTGGCTTTATAGGTGGTTTTAGGCAACTCATTTCTCTTTGGAAGCATGTCTGTTAAGAGACTTAACAACGTCGTGAAACTCTTGTCGAACCAACCATTGCTTTCCTTTAATTTTAGCAGTTCAAGCATGGCTGATAATCTCATGTACTTTGACTTGCAGCACGTGAACAAAGGTTTCTCTGAGTCCTCCATCAAGCCCCATAATTTAACATACTCTCTCTTTTCACAATTCCCTTCTACATCGCAAACTATCTTATCCAGATTGTCATCATGGAGCCTATCCAAATCAGAATCACAATCAACATCATCCGACGACATATCATTGACTTCGTCGGCGATGTTATTATTACTACCTTCCTATATAATCTGCTCTTCACCATGACTGGTCCAATATGCATACCTTTGTTGAAACTCCTTTGAATCAAATGTACTTCGATCTGTGCTCGGTTCTTAAACATCTTTAGATTCTCACAGTCAATACATGGACAGTACATATATTCCATCCCCTTATTCAACATATCCTCCTCGACAGCTCTTGTAAAAATAGACATGCTATTAATGTACTCTTCATTCACACGGTTGTTAGCATACATTCAGTTTCGGTCCTACGTTATGCTCATGATAATTTAGTATTAAATATTAAATTAATTAATTAGTATACTAGCTATATATGATCTAAAGTAGCTATATGTAGCAAGAACGATTAATGGGTGGCTTCGAGATTTCTTGTGGGCTATAATTGATTAAATTGAATTAAGTGGAAATAAATTATGAATTGGCTAAACCCTAAACCATGCTAGATATAAAAATATTTTCTTTACATCAAGCTAGATCTAAAGCATCTTCAATTCTCCCTTTAAAAAAAGCTAGATCTAAAATATAATGCAATTAGGAACAAATTACTAACCATAGATAGTCAAGAACAAATAAATCTACAATCACTCTTGCCAAATCCGATGTCTCCTTTCACCAAATGGTCTCAAAACCCCACCTCCTCAAAGCAACATCCTGTGAGAACAGATATGGAATTTAAGACAGATCTGTGAGGGTCGACGAGCCTGCAAATAATAAGTAAAATTTTCACAGATGATTTTTAATTCAAACTGTCTGTGATGACTTAATTATCACAAGCGGTTTAAAGAAAAAATCGATGGTTTTTAATACAAACCATATGTGAAGTATCACAAACGGTTTAAAGAAAAAACTGTATGTGATATTTGGTAATATCTAAGACGGTTCTTATTAAGAACTATCTATGATACTTCATAGACAGTGTTCACTATGATCTGTCTGTGATATTATCTCTTCACATATGGTTTTTAGTGTTTATAGCAACACAGATGGTCTCTAAACTAAAACCATATGTGATTGTATTTAATACTAATAGTTTTGGTCAACCGTCTGTGATGAGGCATCTGCTTGCAAAGCGTTTGGTGGGCCTAGCCTTGCTCATGAGTCGCACCGATGGAGGAGACAACAAGGACCACAACGAGGGCAAAGCAGGAGGACATGGACCATGGCGAAGGCAGGCACGACAACTCGAATGATGACCTCAAGGCATGGCGGGTCGATTGGCCTCCCGCGAAAGCGATGCTAGTCCAGTTGGATCTAACCAAATCTGTGCTCCGACAAGCTACATCTGGTCAGATTTAGTCTTCCATGAGCTGGATTTGCCTTGTCCGATGGAGAACGCCCAAGCAGGTAGGTGCCACGACAAGGGAGGGAAGCTGGGAGGCCAGGAGGCTCTAGGGAGGTGGAGGTGGTTCGGTGAGAGGGGAAGATGGGGCGACGAGGGAAGATAATTCCAGCGACGTATGGAGGAAGAAGAATACTCTAGTGATTGAGGGAGAGAATGGTGTCTATGGGAGACTAGGACGTGGGCCCTACTAGAAAGAGATTATTATTAAAAAAATGGCATTGTGAAGTGTGCTAGAGACAATGTGCTTGAGAGGTCTCTTTTGCTGTTTTCAGATGATATAGACATGATGTGGAAAAGATTAGAGATAGCGACTGTTGTACATGCCCTTAGATTGCATGAGTAGATATCTCGAAATACAAATGTGTTAGGTTTTTTTATTAACTAGTCATGTGCTTGTACGTTGCAATGAAATTTATTCTATGTATAGAGAATTATGTATGGAAGAGGGTTGCTTTGATCGGTTGAAAAGTGAAGAATGGTAAGAAGTCAAAGGAATGAAAATTTATTCTATGTATAGAGAATTATGTATGGAAGAGGGTTGCTTTGATCGGTTGAAAAGTGAAGAATGGTAAGAAGTCAAAGGAATGAGGTGGTTGAAGAAGAACAAACGTACAACCACCAACTCATTCTTTTATAATAGTAATGATAGGTGATTCTTTGAGGATGAGGATTAGGGCTGTTCATTTTCATACCAAACCGAATAAACCGTACCAAAAATACCGAACTATACCAGTCAACTTGGTTTGACCGGTATTCGGTACGGGATTAAGAAATCTGGGTTTTGGGGATTTTCGTTTTTCGGTAAACATTGGCTAAAAACCGAAAAACCCAAAAAAAACTGAAATTTCGTTCCTTAATGGTTATTACTCTGTAGTTCCTTAATCCTTGGCAGCTTGCTGTTGAATTAATGGAATATAGATCAATGGACTGAATATTGATGTAGTTAATGATTGATGGTGTAGTATTGTACTGCTGTGATGGATCAATGGAATATGGATCACGGACTGAATCCAGCCACATCATTGGAAGTTTAGAGCATGGGATAGGTTCATGCATTGAAGATATGTACTCCTAGCGGGAGTACCAATAGTTGAGGACGTCGGCTATCCGGTTGGTGCGTGCCAGCGTGACAAGCCTATACTTGGCTAGCACGGTGGTGGTGTTCGACAACAGAGCCGCGGCGCAGCCGGTGCGGAAGAAGCAGTTTAGGAGCATCTTGTTGCGATGCAATGCATATTTCATAGTGTACTGCTGCTGCTGACCGCTATGTGCAATGTCATCGTTCGCAATTCGTATCAATTTTAGTAAATATGGTATTTATCGATACCATACTGAAAACAATTGGGATTTACCGAAACCAAATATATTTTTAAAAATATTGTATTTACTGAACTAGCAATATCATTTTTACCGTATATATCATATTTACCGACCAAAAAACTGAAAAAAATCGAACGAACACCCTGCTGAGGATAAAAATACCATCCAAGGCAGGTTTTTAATTTACCGAGACGGCCATGCATGATCGAGGCGCATGTCAGAGTTGCGTACTTGCATGCAGCTAAGGACAATTAAAACACACCGGAGGATTCTGTACATCATTATTCATGCCAAACGCGCACACTGATGCAAAAGACGAATGATCATGAAGGGACACGTTCTAATAAAGACGTTACAGGTGATGGTCCAAGATTTGGATGGATTAATTTATTTGGACGTTGCTGTAGAGTATGGACGATTATGTTCAAAAGAGACTGTTATCTAACTTGGGCTAAACAAAGTGGTGGATAGGTCATTTTCTGCCAGATTACCTGGACATCAGGCCATCTAAAAAGACGTATAAACTATCCAAAATTCTTTACTTTATAGCATCCTAATCCCAACGCCGTTACATCAAACTGTCACGTTAATTTCGGGCCAAACAAATTCACATGATCACTCGTGTATTACTGGCCAACAGTATAGCATTTATTCCAGGTTTGTTGTATGCTAGCATGTAGAGTATTTGGACATAGACTTCTCAAACTTCGAGAGAATGTACCAAACTGACTTTTGTACCATGTGTGTGTATGCAGCACAGGTGCCAGATGAGTTTAAACGAGGACTGTTAAGTGAGAGAATGCTCGTTTGTATCGTGTCTACACCATCAGAATTTGTGGGGAACCATCCCCGTTTTTGATCGAACAAATATTTTGGTAAGATCTCATTCCTTTTAGCATGATATTGATATACAAGATATATACTCATCATTATAGTTTTTTAGATAGGTTCTCCACCAAATATTGTTATTAGGTTGATGAAATAATGAAGCAGTAGTATCGGATAGATGCATATACGATCACAAGGTGTAAATTTGGTCAAAAGTAGCATTATCATCCCTTTTCTATATTTCCATATATTGCCTAAAGCTAAGATGATTTCTATTTTTTGGATCGGGAAGGCCAAAATGCAATGTTTCTAAAAGTACACAGAGGCAACGTAGAGTCTGTTTGGATCCTATGGGCTAACAACTAGTTGCTAATTTTTAGTCCTTGTGGATCCAAACAGGAGGGCTAATGAGTGGGCTAAAATTTAGCCAAAGCCCCAACTAGTTGTTAGCCAACTAGTTGGCCAAACCCAGCTAATGAGGGCTTAAGGACCAGCAGGATAGAAAAAAGACGCTGATACACACGCCAACCCTCCCAGACCGCCATGCATAGGGGTATAATAGACTTTGTACTGAGATAGTAGTACTTATTAGTCCTTGGATCCAAACAGGACTGGGCTAATCTTTAGCCAGCTAACTACTAATCAGCTAACAACTAATCCTAGTTCATCCAAACAGACCCGTACTACACCATGACCAATATTGCCATCAGACAGCTATTGGCAAAAACTTACCTTCTCCGACAAATTAATTATCTGTCGGTTGAAGAATGTGTGGATCTTTTTTTATAAATGCGTAGGGTTTGATTATCTTGCTTGTGAGTAACAGTATCAAAGGTCCTGATTATCTTGCTTGTGAGTAACAGTATCAAAGGTCCTTTCTCCCTGAAAGAACTCTATTTTATTCTCAAGCTTTTATTTTACGGTCTCTTGATTTGTGCCAAAAATACAAAACGGGGCATTGTGTTCTGCTGGACTGCTGCAAGTGGGAAATATCCACGTACTCACACCGAGCCTAATTACACGTCGTTTTGAACGCTTCAAAACACAACATTGACTACTAGTTTTTATTATAATATATTCATAAAAACTTAATAAAATATAATATTATAAAAATATTTTGAAAATAAATCTATATATTTGATTTTTATATATCCAATCTAGATATATAAAAATATATTAATAATTAAAGTTTTAAAAGTCAGACTAATCTATTTCTAAAACAAAGTGACACCGAGGGAGTAGGTTGTAGCTGTGTGCCGTGCAGATGTCGGCACACACGTGTGAAGGTCTGAAGGATACTGTAGCTTTATGAAACAGTCTGGTGTGTTGTGCGAATACTACGTGACGGAGGAAGTCCTGCGCGTGTTGTATCACACATGGCCGAAGAGGCAACACGGAAAGGTTGGTATGGTACAAATTTAAGCACGAAGGCAACACATCGATGATCAAACCGCAGCAAGTGATAGTACATACCAGTGGAGCTAATATGCTTTTTTCTCAAGTTGATCAAGAAAAGGCCGCAGAAGATTAAAGGCCAAAAATTCAGAATATATAACAATGTCAAAAATAGAAACACATGAGTTAGTTCAAAACAGGATATTACTCCCTCCATTGATTTTTATAGATTAAGCATGGTATACCGTAGTGCGGTCTCCAAAAATAAACTTTGGTCGTAGTTTCTTTTTTATCGCTGTTGTTCATAAGTCATAAAATCATCAACATAAGAAAGTGCTTTCAAATATAGATCCATCGATATCACTTTTACGTCACAACATAGTATTGTTGCACTAACTGTTGTTGAAATTTGCAAAGTCTGAATCTAGAAATGTGTGGACGCTTTATAGAAATCAACTGAGGGAGTGGGTAGTAGGGCTCACCCGGTCAGTAGAAACAATCCATGTATATATATTTCCTAGGTAGTAGGACTACCAGACTTCATATGTTTCTTGAGGGCTGTGAATTTCCTTTGTTGAGCCGATTTTGGATAGGTTTGCAAACTCGAGAACAAATTTTAAACCCATCAGAAACTAGACCGCACGGGCTTGGCTCTGCTAGATTTACTACTGTCTTAACTATTCTTGAGAGCTTCACTAGTGCACCTCCTCTCCCCACTCTCTCTCTCTCTCTCTCACTCACCGATGATGGAGAGGTGATGACGGCGGAGGTCCGGTGATGACTGACGAGAGTGCCACCGCCGGTAGCCGAAGAAGGCTATACCATCGGAAACTCTGATGGTAGATCATTGGATAGTTGCTTCTATAATAATGAAGCGAGAGAATACAATGTTCTTTCGTCCCGAACAGAGCCTAATGAAATCTAAAATATTGCGATACAGGCGGTTAGTCAAAATTTCCCGCTTCCTGGATGGTCACGGACTCACGGTACCTGCCGCCTGCTTTACCCATTTTTCGCCGGGCATTACACGGTAGAGCGGCCAAGATCAGCCATGATTAGAGCAAGTAGTAGTCGCTACGTTCAGTGAACTTTTGAGTCAAACCCTCCCGGAATCCATCCAAAGGGCGAGAGAACCCACATGCATGAGCCAGCGTGTATGTTAGCTTTCCCGATGAAATGAGCTGCATGCAGGACGCAGCAGCAGCCGCAGCACGGAAGCACTACACGGCCGGCCGGAGCACCGGATTCACCAGTGACTCCTCGCTGACGGCGTGGGGCCGCCGTGTCCACGGTGTGACGTCAGTTCAAGAGTGAGGGGCGAGAGAGGCGCGGAGGTGGTGGGGCGGGGTGGAATAAAAGAGAGGAAGCGCGCGGGGCCGACAAAAGCACAAGGAACCAAAGGAACGTTCACACAAATAACGCCTGTAGCTATTTTTTACATTTTAACCCTTCGAATGTCCATTTTTTATAAATTTAGTTCTCTTCCCAAGAAGACAACACATGTCGTCGGCCGTACTACACCAGCTTGGCAGGTGCTTCCGAGCCCCTAAAATCAATAGGTCATTAAATTTTATAATTAGTACTAATTAAATATGATTAACACTAATTAAATGTGCGTCTGGCCCGCGTTCTGTCGAGCTCAAGGAGGGACTAGATTTATAAAAATGGATGTCCAGATACCAAATTTGAATAAAAAGACTATAACGCTATTTGTGCGAACAGTTCAAAACCAAAGACGTATTACATGTACAAAGAGGAGAGAGAACACAAACAAAGAACACTATATACTCAAAATAAACCATAAGCTGCTAGTAGTTACAATACATTTTCAACCATTACAGTATAAAATAAATCATAAATCAAAGTTTTTAAACTAAAAAAAGCACCACCTTACAATACTCTCTTGAGCAGGGTCATCAATCACAGACAATGAATATTAAGCACATGTACGGACTACGCACTCAAAAGAAATAATTGTGCTTCGATCCGTGGGTGTCTTTTGAGGTAGAGAGGAAAGGAGGAGAGGAGAGGAGAGGGAGGGAAGAGGGAATACCGTTTACCTGACCTTGCACAAGAAGAATTTTCAATTTTAAAACCGTTGATCCATGTACAAGATTTGGTTCTGACTGTCCGGCAAACTCTCCCCCCTTTTGTATTTTCAAATACAGAATTATCACAGCTTGGGTAACTACAATTCTAGTAGTAGTACTAATAGTTTTGCAGCATGTCTGGTGTAGTGGAGTAGTATTATACATGTTCGTAATTTCATGCAAATGTATATATACAGTATAGAAAAAGAACAAGGGGAAGTGATAAAATTGAAAGAGAGACCTTTTTGCAGAAGTAAATGTTTGCATGCATACGACCTAGCTGCATGCCAAAATCTCCCATGAACACCATACTATTTTGCTTGCATCATTTTGGAGCGCATGAAACAAAAACACACACCTCAAGATCGATCGACGTTCTATTCATTGCGTGTACCCTACAAATCCTTGCAGGCAATATAGAACTCAGAGGTAATATATTCGAGTGGAGTACGTGTCACATAGACGAAAGACTAGTGGAGTGTCACAGAGACGAAAGAGCTAACAAATCTAGGCCAGGTATATATTAGTCAATCCCGGAGTTACAGAACATCCAAATTAACAAACTACCTTTTCGAGTTAGTTATGTGAATTTCATCTATAATTAATAAGACATATATAAGATTCTTGAATAGAAAAGAAATATATCTCTTGGTTGGGAAATATCCGAATGTACAAACTTTTTAAAGAACAATTTAAGCGCCGTCTTTCAGGGGAAAAAAGGTATATGTTATGTAAATACTCATAAATTTAAATATCTGACTGAAAATTTCCATTACACGCACTTCTTTACTTTAACGTATGCCAAACTTTCATTATATTTATATACAGCTAGTTCTGCTTTAATTTTTTTATATTTACGTAAGCTCTAGAAAAACACCTATATATTCATAAGATTTAAGAATGCACCCATGAAGATTTATTACAATAAATACTCCAAATATAAGTACAAAAATGATCCAGACAACAAGACCTATCATACCGGCAACCAGGATGAAAAACAAGACGATGAGATCACCAGAAAACAAAAACTGAACGAAACCGAAAGAAAAAGACGAGAGGGACGGCGTTGCACTTGGAAAAGAAGTAAGATGACAACAGAAGCAATTATATGGATTCGGGAAGCTTATGTTATACTGATAAATTGTATCGATACCGAACGTTTGATGTGCAGCTCTTCGTGTATGTTTATCTCTCTTTCTGTTCATATATATACATACGCCACACCAGTACACCACATCAAAATTGTTAAATCATAAACAATGCATGACAGTACTGCTCATTCTCAGTGAAGTCAAAGCAAAGACTCTTAATTTTTTCCCCTTTGCAAGGACATCACAACTAATGCTGTATAAAACTCTCTCTATATATAAATGAAACCTGAACAACCACTGTTCAAAATATATATGTATGTCCCTTTTTCCAGAGATAGTGCTATTCGAGATAGAAATGGTGATGAATGCAACCAAGAAAATGGAGGGAAAACTAAGGGAATATAATAATGGATAAGACTATAGGAGACACTACGACAACCATGATCAATTGCTAATAACGACCCATTAGACTAGAAATTCATATCAATGTGGGCCTATTGCACTCAAATCAGCAAACAGTAAAGCTTGAGCAGCCCAGATATGAACAAAAATATAGTATCAGAGATGGAGCAAAGAAAGTAATCTCTCTTATTCCTTCAAATTAAATTTTTTTTTTCTTCAAGTTAATTGACAGCTTTTTTATGTACTCCATCCTAATTAACATGATCCTACGAACCACTTAGATCTCTCTCTCTCTTATACCTACAAATAATAACAACAGTAATAATAATAGTAAACAGCTAAAAATTAAGATGATCGATGTAGGATAAGAATTTGGATGCGATGGAATAATCAAAAGGGTAAATGGTCATCTACACTTATCACGAACTCGGCGCTGATCCTTCTGCTGCTTCCTTCCCTCTTGTCGTCGTCGTCGTCGTCGTCGTCGTCGTCGTCGTCGTCGCCGCGACCGCCGCCGCAGTACTAGCGCCGGCGCTACTACTTCTAGTTGGAGGAGTAGGAAGAGAAACCGGCGTTGTCTGCTGTTGCTCAGTAGACTGCGACGGCTCGTCCTCCTCCTCCCCGCCGCCCCCCGACGTTCCTGCCGCCTCCGCCGTGACGACGGGAGGCGGCGCCACGGGGGGCGCGGCCGTGCTCCCGCTGCGCTTGCGTTTCTTCTTCTCGTAGGGGATCCCGCGCGCCTTGGCCTGCGCCTCGCGCACCTCGCGCAGATAGATGCGCACGGCGCGCGCGGCGAAAGGGTTGGACTCGGGGCGACCACCGGACTCCTCGTAGGCGGCTCGGAGGCGACCGATGAGCGCGTCGAGGCTGCCCCAGGCCTGCCGGAGCGGGCAGGCGCACGGCGCCGGCGGGTTGGGCTGGCCGAAGTAAGGGCAGCCGTCGGCGTGCACCTTGGTCTTGCCGAACTGGTCGAGGTACTTGAGGAACTCGATGACGTGCGCGCCGCTGCACCGCGGCAGCGTCAACGGCGGCTTGTGGTTGCCCAGGTACTGCAGGAACGTGTTCCAGTCCCGCCGCTTCTGCGACTCGTACCGGCTCAGACCCGCCGGCACGGGTGCCGGCGGCGGCTGCTGCGACAGCGGCTGCGGCTGCTCTTGCGCTGCTTCTTGCCCTCCTCCTCCTCCTGGCTGCTGAGGCTGCCTCTGTCCTCCTTCTTGCTCTGCTCCTTGCTCTGCCTGGCTCGAGGACGACGACGGTCCAGCCTCCGCCGGCGCGCTCGTTGCCCCGCCGCGAGGCGCATCAGGGCCAGGGGCAGGCTCCATGGTCGTGTAGGCTTCTCCCTCCTTCTCTAGGCCCCTATGTGGTCTCTCTCCGGCCGCTTGACCTGCCTGCTTGTGTGTGCACGCGTGTAGGTGTAGGGAGGGAGCAGAGGGTAGAGAGAGAGAGAGAGTAGCAAGTAGCTAGAGAGAGAAGGGAAGATAGGGAGTGGGTTCGGGGGGAGGGAGAAGGAGACTTGTTGGCAGTGTGGCATCCTTTGCTGCTTTTGCCTCTGCTGGTTGGGTTAATAGCGTCTCCACTACACACTGTCGCGCTATTATGACATGATTTCTTATTGTTCGGCATAAGTACCCGTCCTTGTTCTTCTTATTTTGTGTTTTCTTTTTCATGGGTATATAAATATGCATAATATATATATATAATGTGATTTCCTTTAATTTTCTGCTTTTCATTGATTTCGTGGTAGCTTTTGTTCCTTTTGTACATGATTTTTTTGGATTTATCGTTCAGCCTGTGGAAGAGTGATGTGGCAGGGGGTAGGGTGAGGCGGGACGTCGTAGACGATCATGTCAGCTTAAAAAAATGGGGTGTGAGATTTTATTTATGGCATCGTCGAAGTTTGCAGCTATTTTGTAATCATGATTTTTTAAAATAACATATTTTTATTAATATTACATAAATATATAAATCCTAAAAATTACATAAATAATCTACTGTCGTCATTTGAAATGGCAACAATCCTACGTAGAATCATACGTGACAGTTTACATGTTTCTGTCGCCAAATAAATTGATGACAGAGGCCCTATCGTCAATTCAGCTGATGGCGTCCTTAATTGTATTAGCGACAAAGGCCCTGTCGTCAACCTGTCACCAATTGAAATGGCAACAATCGTTTTTGAATTTTTTTAAATAGTACATTTTGTCTTAATACAAAAATGTATTATTTAAGAAAATTCTTGCATTTTTTTGTTTTAGTAGTTTTGAAATAATAGCTAACTATTAAAAAGAGACTTTGACTAGTGTGCCTCAAATTGCATTAATGATTGTTGTTTAAATAAATAATTTTAAGCCCGACATAATACTTCATAATGAAGGTGCGAATTATACGGCGCAGCGCATTTGGTTAGGTGCATATGTTTGCCTCACTACTCCTACAATACAAATGGTAACATGAACGAATCATTAACCTAAACTATATGTAAGATACATATGCGCCTTGTGGAATATAAGCGACATGGCGGTCGTAGATCTAATAAAACTTGTGGATGAACACCGCTAAGATGAGAATGGAACACCGTAAAGCACCCACATGAAGCGGTGGTTGTTAGGAGCATGGATGTGGCTGGTTGTCGTGGAAGTGGCAGGCACAATTACAGCTCAAGTTGGCGCAGCAACAGTATGGGTGGTAGTCGATACCGAGGTGGACTACCTCCTCGTTGTTCATCTCCCTGACCCTCTGCTTACAAAGCTCATTATTGTTGATCCTCTCAGTGTGGAGCTCCTCCCACAACTCTTCTAGGCGGATTGGGAGAGTGTGGATATAAACTTGAGCATGTATTAGATACCGTTGATCCACCTACTCGGTAAAATATAATCTGTGGTCTACAAAGAAGACGAGGTGATTACAAGCAATGCATGCGTGGAAGTATACATAGGAAATGAACTACTTACCATAAATAGAGGGCAGCAAAAGAATCAATATGTTGAGTTCCCCACGTTGTCAATAACCTAGACCACCATGTCAAATTTGTGCTTGCGTTGCGATCAAGGTTCAGGGATGTGTTGGTAGTTGCGGAAGGGATTTCTTAGAGTGTAGGACTCCCAAGTTTCAAGTAGTAGATCGGGACTTTGGGGGTCGGGTTCTAGGGGACCGTAGATGTGCGTGTCTTCCAGGTAAGGGTCACGACCTTGAAACCCAATCTGTGCCCGTTGTCCTCACCCACGCCTTAAGCTCTCGCCATGTCTGCCATATTGTGATTGTAAGAGTGTGTTCGAGATACGTGGATTCTTTGCGTAGGAAAATTTTTAGGCCTTCTTGGGTGTGAGAGATGGACTCGAGGCATGTAGAGTGTGGGGAAGGCAAGGTGCGGTCATTTCGGTCCAAAAAGCAAGTGACAATGTGTTGTCACCTTAGTCTGAAAAGGGCTAGTCAAAGTGTTGTCACTTCAGGCTAAAACGGAGGTGCATGGTGTTGTCATATCTAATAAAAAGTCTATGGAGTCACCTTGTCATAATGCGTGGTGTTACCATTATCCCTTCATCGATCTGCTGAGAAGGAGAGGCTATCTCATAGTCATAGCACAAATCATGTAACAGAACAACTTTACAAAGAAACCAGAACAAAGAGAAGTATAACACCGCAAATATCATACACATGGGAACACACATAGCAACGTATTCCATGGACCAACTAACTGTAAGCAACCTACATGTGGTTCCTCCTAGGTGCTACCCCACAAGTTGTGTTAGCCTTGGGCCAGCATTGTGCATGACCTGATGGGTAGGTCAAGTGGTCTAGTGCATGCTGTGACCTAGCCTGGCAAGCAGGATGTGTGTGAGTCACAATGTTCTGCTAGGTTGGCTGGTTTGGTCTAGGCACATCAGAGAGCTACAAACCCCATTAGACATGGGCGGCCTCGTCCTCTTGGGGCTTGGCCAACCAGGCATCCACTGGGACATCATCGTTGTTTGACTGCGCTCCGTGGCATGTTGTGTCATCGTCCGCCTATGCCCCATGGGCAGACGTGTTCTCTATGTAGTCCAAAGGATGTGCATGCTGGCCTACAAGGAAGATAGGATACAATTGAAATATGTTCCCAAAGTCGACCACATGCAACGAGAAGGGAATAGTATACCTGGGTAGATCATGGTGTGCTGAGTCATCCCGTAGAACTGTGGTCATATTCAAAAAAGCAGATGTTAGCACGAAACTTTATGAGAAAGATTGCATAAACATGTTTAACAAAACACTACCTAAGATTGGGGTAGGGGTAGTACAGTGCCAGGAATAGACCCCCACCATATTTGGAGGAGGATGAGTGGGAGCGTGTGATGTGCTTGGTGTGCTGTGATTGACCCCTTGAGTGCGTATTGCTGCCACACATGGTGACACATGCACCATGTCGTTCTTTAGCATCCTGCACGACATCAGTGAGATGATGCGCTTGGCCTTGTCCCTGATCATGTTATAATCAATGTGACCATAAGGAATGGAATATAATTAATTGTGTATTACTAACCGAGTGATGGAAGGCAAAGTTTGTTTGGGTGGGGTACGTGTCTATCATGCCAGCGATATGCCTCGGTGGATCCTCCTTGACACGCACGACCTGGGTCCTGGTGCAAGTGTTATACCACTTGATTTAGTCATCGTACATCGAGTGGTCGTATAGGGCAAACTTCAGGTAGATATCTAGCAACACAATTGCCCACTACTGGGCATGTGGCTCCAAGCGCTGGGCCCATCCTATATGTCCTGTGACACCCTTCCCTGTGTTCTTGTAGATACCCAAAACATACGAGGTTAGTAATTACATACTTAAGCCATGCTATCGAGTAGGAAGCTCTTCCGTGTGTGTGGTGGACTTCTTCACTGCCTCTTTCATGTGCCTCGTCGTCAGGTCGTCCAATTTCTTCCACAGTGCATCAAACTCTCTTTGTTGATTCTAATCACAAAGCCTCTTGAAAAGATTCATTAGCCCATTGTTCTTGAATTGCTTGTAGAAATTAGTACCCATGTGTCTCTTGCATCACCTACTCTACAAATCCGGCCATAGATGTGGCATGTCTTCCCCTTGTTGTTGCTACATAATTTCCTTCAATAAGTTGGCGTGTCGATCATATATGATGCAAAACCGTGGTGGTCACCCACGACACCAGTTTTCATGTTCTTTAGAAACCACAACCAACTATCGGTGTTCTTACTCTCAATGAATGCAAGTGCGACTGGAAGAACCTGGTTGTTGCCATCCACTATGATTGCAGTCAATATCTAGCCCTTGTACTTCCTAGTTAAGAAGGTGCCATCCACGCAAAACAATAACGACAGTGTCTAAATGCATCAATGCATGCACCAAAAGCAAAGAATGCTCGCTTAAGTATCATCTTCTTATGGAACTACTTCAAGGCTTATTCCAGAATATCAAACATGGGTTCTAGGATTCTTTTGTTGTATGACTTGTAATAGACTGGGCATGTTATGGTAAGAGTCTTCGAATGTACCAAATCTTACTTCAAGTGCCTTCTGCTTCACCCTTCAAGCTTAGCATATCTTATTATGTACTAGAATATCTGCTCTACCTTAAGAATAATGGAGCACAACCCAAAATATAGGTTTTCATAGTCTCTCCATAAATGACATTTGCAACAAAGCCTGAAGACATGTTTCTGTGGGATTGCGTGGACTATGTTGCCACGCAAGTGTATGGAAAGACTATGTTGAACTTTCAATGGATGTCCCACATAAGTTGGTATGCATGGACTCGCTAATAGCATCCCTTTATCTCACACTTCACGTCATATACACCCAGGCTGGACCTCACTACTTTGAATGTCCTCATCAATGACACTACCCAGAACTTGACTGCTTCCTGCATCACCTCCTTACTTTTGTAAACACTCCTTGCCTAACCTCATTCTGCTAGTACTCCTAGGACACCCTCATACCTTCACTCATTGCAAGTTGTCGAATTGGTGTGCATTCCACTCTGACAGAAATGGCCTGATCACCTCCACCTTACTCATCATCAGAACCTTCATCATCTGACATTGCCTCGTAGTCATGGTCTTCAAGCTCTATCCATTCCACCAAGGATCTCCTCACCTTCATCTGCAATCCCCATGTGTTCCTATGCCTCGGCCATAGAAAGGTCTATAGTCTCAGCTTCAATTGAATCGGTACCACCTCCCACTTCTTGGCTCAAACAATATGGCGCACTTTGCCTAGACTCCTCAACTTCTTTAGCATTATCATCTATGGCATCTTCCTACATCACGTAAGCATGAGGGACTTCCTCATAGGCTTGGGCCAGTAAGACCAGTGGCTATCCACGCTCCTTTACCAATCTCATGTATGAGCTCCACAAATATATATGTGTGTGTGTGTGTGCGCGTGCGTGCGTGTGTTCCACACTCCTGGAAGTATGTACTCCCACTAATAATATATAGCTTAAATGAACAAGTTATACCTCATTATCTTTTTGAGTATGCTCCAATAATGATTTAAGATACTCTAAAGTGAGTTCTATGAAAAATTTCAATAAAGTCCACTTTTTATAGCATAAGTTACATATATACTCCTTTTATATAAGAAAAAGGGTACATAATAAAAATAAATGGCTCCAATGAAAATTTTCAACCATATCATATTGGAGTATTTTAGAATTAGTATTTAAGTATGCCAAAAGTGATAAAGAGGTACAACATATGTGTTTAAGTAGTATATTGGAAGTGGGAGTATGTACTTACAAGAGTATGAAAAGGCTTACACATACACACACACATATATATACACACAGAGAGAGAGAGAGTAGCGCTGTTCAGCGCCTACGCGCATGGTATGCGCAGGTTGATGACTACACGCACAAATTGATGATATCCAGCGCAAAAAGTTATTGTCATTTTGAAATAAGTTACCATTGGTTCTGAATGAAATTATTACCAAATTTTCACAGTGCCGGAAAGTTACTAACATTTCTGAATGAAGTTACCATCGGTAGTGAGTGAAGTTACTGCTGAATGCTCACAGTACACAGCCGGTGGTAACTTTCCTCACAATATGTTGTAACTTTCCATACAACAAGTAGTAACTTGACTTGCATGCATACAGCAAGAGAGATAAGAGAATAAATGCACTTAACTTATGATTTTTTATCTTGTTTACAAGCTAAAAATATAATAACTCTTTCACCAAAAATCCAATCTGTGATCCGTTTTCACTATTGTGTTCAAAATTATGAGTTTAACAAAACAAGATCCATGTTGAATATATTTTGACACTGTGAAAATCATGTCATATAAAGTTACTATTGTGTATAAGTGAAGTTATTGTCAAATACATGTAAAATTACTTCAAGTTTTATAGTGTTACAAATGGCTAGTAACTCTATATGTGTTTGGCAGTAACTTCACTCATATACAGCAGTAGCTTTCCTCTCAATGCATGCATGTTGGCAATAACTTCACTCACACACGGTAGTAACTTCACTAATTGCGGATGATAACTGTAAGTAACTTTTTACATTATAGATGATAACTTGATGTACATTCGATAGTAACTTTATCATAATTAATGAATGCTAGAAACTGAGCATGGGGTGGGATGGTGGAATGGTTGACTGGTTGTGTTAGTTAGGGGCGTGAACTTATTTTACACCTGCGTTCTAGTTTGAGTGAAGTTACTGTTAAATATATGTATATTTACTGCTAGTTTTATAGTGTTACAAACGGCCAATAACTCTATATGTACGCTGAAATGGGACACCACGGTGCCTGGACACTATGATTTCAAATGCACGAATTCAACCCAGATTTGGATATTTTTTAAAATACCAGTTTTAGGGCATATACCCATCTATAACAATTCAAATGAAATATATACCTTTCAAAAAATATACTTGAATTCAAAGTTTTGAACAAATTTAGATGAAATACACACACACACACACACATATATAATTAGCACATACCTACAATCAAATTATCATAAAAAAGGCAACTACAATTTGAATTTTGGTTCAAACTTGTTTGAATTAGTTAGTAAACTAGTTAAACTCGATATCCAGAAAATTCTTAAATTTTTGCACGTGATATATCTAGTAAATACCTATTTTAGATTATGATGCCTAGGCACCATGGTGTCTCAGTTTATATATATATATATATATATATATATATATATATATATATATATATATATATATATATATATATATATATATATATATATATATATATATATATATATATATATATATATATATATATATATATATGAAGCCTCTTTTCTACTCCTGGTGTAATTACACCTATGTCGTATCTCACAAAGTAAGGAGTATCTCGCGTAACGAGGGTATGTACATGTAGTATACAGTATTTAAGACCATATAGGTGGTATGAACAATTTTTCAGAGGTGGTATGTACATTTTTTCAACATACTCCTTTTTATGTACGTATATAAAGGTATTTACAAAATACGCTAAAAACTATGGACTCTCTTGCAATTTTTCGTGTGGTTCATATTAGAATATCTTATAATTAGTATACGAGTATACCTAAAGTGATAAATGAGTATTTTAAGTTTGTTTAGGTGGTATATTAGAGGTGGGTGTAATTACACAGGAGTAAAAGGTATTTTTCTATATATATATATATATATATATATATATATATATATATGTGTGTGTGTGTGTGTGTGTGTGTGTGTGTGTATATATATATATATGTATATATATATATATATATATATATATATATATATATATATATATATATATATATATATATAGGGCAAACCATGGTGCTGAAAAATTTAAATTCAACTTCAGTTTAATTAGTTTGAACTATTTTTATGGTATATACTCACTGTAGTTGCATTGAACTCAAAAGTAGTTCAAACTAATTTGAAATGAGTTCAAAACTTACTTACCATAAATATATCAAGGGTATAAAATATTTTCATACCCAAACTCAAAAATTATCAATCATATACGTGTATCGGATGTTGGTGCCTAGGCACCATGGTGCCTATGTAATTTTCCTATATATATATATATATATATATATATATATATATATATATATATATATATATATATATATATATATATATATATAGGGAACGTATCTAGTGCTAACAGTCATTCGGTGCTAACATGTGAACTCCGGATTTGGACCGTCGGATGTATCTCAAACGGCCTGGATCTTTGAAGGTGGAAGCACCCAATCCACTTAAACGTTTTTGCCAAAACCCCCCTACCGGTTCGGTTTCCTTTTTTCCAGCCCCGCCGTTTCCCTCAGCTCCCCTCGATCCTATCCGCTCCTCACCGCACTCTCCGCTCCCCTCCCTCTCCCCCTCGCCGCACTCCTCCTTCTGTTCCCTCCTCGGTGGCTCCCCTCCTCGGCCCCCAGTGCCGCCCTCCCGCCCCCGGTGGCTCCCTCCTCGGCCCCCGGCGCCGCTCCACCTTCTCGCCCCCGGCGCCGCTCCACCTTCTCGCCCCCGCGCCGCCTCTGCCGACGGTGCCGCCTCCCTCCACCACCGCCGACGGAGCAGTCTCCCTCCACCACCGCCGACAGTGCCGCCTCCCTCCACCACCGCCGACGGTTGAGCGGCGCCGACCACCTTCTAGACCCAACTAGGGCTTGGGCCGACGGTGCGGCCTCCCTCCACCACCGCCACCCTCCTCCCGAAGACGGTGGCTGCGGTGGTCGCCGCGACCCGGCCCTCGGCGGTGACCGCGGCCCGACGGCGGCGAGGAACCCACGCCATCCGACCTTAGCGGCGGCGGCAAGCCAGAGGCAGCGGCCTCTCGACAGCGCTACCTAACGGCGGTTCGATGGTGAC